>JASDDO010000012.1:169752688-170365106 GCA_030015575.1 Agapanthus africanus | reverse complement strand
GGTTTCTTGCAAATGGGTTTATTATGATAACTTATTAAGATACCATTCCTTTCATTCTTCTTTTCATGCTTTATGGAGATTAGAAGTGATGAGATAGGATTTGATCTTTGATTAGAGTTGTGATGATGAGGTTTGGATATGGTCACCTTTCTTTTGCTCCTACACTCACCTCCCTTTGCATTATGTTTTATTCCTCCACCACTCTTCTTCTCACTTGATGAAATGGATGATAAGTTTTCATGAGAGGAAAAAGAAAGAGAGAAGAAGAAGAAGAGAGCTTCATCTTGAGAGTTTCATCCATGATCTCTTTTTCTTGCTAGAAAAATGCAAGCACCATTTTTCTATTCTTGATTCCTCCATCACCATGGCAACAAACCCCAAAGAGACATACCCTCTACACTACACATTCTACAGCATATCTTGAGCATGTCGAGTTGCCGGCTTCATGCGCGAGTTGCCTCGGTATTGAGGCGGGAGCCCGTAAAAGAAGAAGGCGATGTGGTGCCCTTTCCGGCGAGGAGGCGACGATGTGGAGGCAACACTTTCCGCGGGAGATCGGGACGATGGAGATGAAGACCGGAGGACTCGGATCAGTCGGTATACTTCTTACCCTATCTCTAGTTAGCTAGTATAGGTTAATGGTTTACGATCCGGGTTTTCATTGTCCGCGCTAGCGCCGGTTTCCGAGTAAGGAAAAATTTTTGATTCCGCATTTTGGCCTCGAGTACGAGGCCGGGGCGCTGCCGTGGCGCTGCCGTGGCGCTGCCGTGGCGCAACATGGTATCAGAGCCACGCCATTAACCTTACCTAGCTTGTTCTACTGTGTTTTTTAGTTCCGATCGACCAAAATTCCAAAAACCGTATTTTTCCTTCACATCAGTTTCTGTCGAAATTTTTTGAAGTCTAAAAATTTTTCAGGTGGTCTCAGAAAGATGTGCAGGGAGTTCTAAGAACTCTGGAAAAAAACGAGACAGTGAACCCTTACCTCGAGCGCGGAAGCGCGGCACTATCCCCCTTTCTGCCGCCCTTCCGCCGCAAGTTGGTGGGGTCAATGCTTCGTATTTTTCCAGTGGGCTTCTGGGCTTATATTAGGGGTTTTGGAATATTAAAGTTGGGCCAATTATTTCTGTGAGTCCTACAGTTTTCTTTGGGGCCCACTTGTTAATTGTTTGATCAATCGGAAAATTTTAAACACATTTTTCACAGTATTTACATTATATCTGCGACCGTGAATGTCACATGATCGGTAAATCTCGTCTAACTGCTATAGCCCGGTTAGACGGATTTGCGAACGTGACTTTCACGTTGATGTTCTATGTTTATGCTGTGATGTTGCGGATCGGTGTGGGGATAGCCTGGATGCAATGTTAGTACAGTTTTGTGGTATTATGTACATTTGATATTGCGGGGCGAGCGTCCGACATGTGGACTGCCGTCACTGCCTGTTTGTATTATTCTTTTGGGACACGACCTGGTTACGGTCGATGTACCCGGTGTATGTATATTTTACTTTCTGTACTAGGATTACCCCACGGTGGGGTGCACGGATGGCCGGGTTCTAGAGGGCAACGGGCCCGCATCTCATGGCATTGAGACGGAGGGGGCTTCACTCTAGGATTGGCGGGCTATTCGCCGCACTCGTAGGGGGTACAGGTTGACCCAGGAGGGGTGCCCAAGTTACCGGATTCCGTGAAGTGCTGGGTGGTCCATTCACGGTGCTGAAGGGGGCTGCCTCGCTTCAGGTTTTGGCGGGTGACTTGCTGCGCCCGTAGGGGTCTAGGATTTCATTGCACAGGCTATCCACACGACCAGGGGAACGTCGGGTTTCAGCAGCGGCTCTGTGAAACCCGGGGCTTCCAGATATCTGTATTGTTCTGTGATGCTGTACATTTCTGTGATGTTGCATTTTATCACGCCTTGAGCGAAATATAATATATTGGTATATACATTAGTAGATGTTGTATATGTTTTACATCCGCGCTAGTCCAGTCCCCGCTCTGTCGTTAGTTAGCTAACCTAACGGGTGATGACGGGACCCAGTGGCGAATGCGGATGGCATATACGTACATCAGTATATTTTCGTTCTTTGTGGTGTGATCAATTGATGGGACTGCGTTGATTCGGATCAATGCAAGATAAACAAACCTATTCTGATGTTGTTGGAACACTTTTCAAAAAGCTGTTATTGCAAGGACGTCCACTTTTGTTTTGCATCGTGGTATTCATTTGGAATATCCTGCTCCTCAGTCGACGAGGCAAGGGCCGAGATCCCTTCACCGGGAGTGACCCCTTGGACAGAAGTTTGCGTCAGGGCATTAACTTCACTATAGCCGATTACTTTTACTTTGCATCGTGGTATTCAGATGGAATATCCTACACCTCATTCTACGGGGAAAGAGCCGAGATCCCTTCACCGGGAGTGACCTCTTTAGTAAAGGTTTTCGTCACTATATTTTATAAAAGGTTGTGCAGTTCCTTCAACGATATCAAGTTCATTACGTTAAAGGTTTTTCGCCAAAAACCAGTCGTAGCCCTCCGTCATTTCAGATTAGTATTACTTAGTATTCGTGCTGCGTATGTCGTGCTTAGCCGAGGCGTAGTGTTCGGTAGCTATGTAGTGCTTTTCTGTTGCATGGATATGTGATTGGTTAGGACAGTCGTACGGTCATTTTGGCTCAGTCAAGGACTCGTGCGGGTGGGTCTAATGCAATCAAGATAATGACGGGTTGAACTTGACTAGGATCCTTTGATATGTTGGCTCAGTCAAGGTCACTTGGGTCCTAGGGGTAAAAAATCACATCGGGAGTTTCAAAAGAACTGAAACTTGCCAGGCATGCGCATACCTTCTGGAGTGTGGTGACGTGAGTGGATTCCGTCACGTTATCATGCGATGATAGTTGGATCCCGATTCCCACTGATCAGTTAGTTTACTCCTCGGGTGACCCCGACTAATTCTTCTTTCAGGTTTGGAGGAGAATTTGAGGTACAGTGGGAGGTTTCCAGATTAGATAAAGTGATAACCATTCTGATCTAGGTTAGAGTGCACGCTGAGTGTTTCTTTTCTCTCTCTCTGGCAGCGACCATTGACCCGACCCTAAGACTATGACTCAGTGACCGAGTTGACCGAACCTTCTTAACACAGGCTTTTGGATTGTCAGAGTTGCAGACCACATTGCCACTCCTACTTTTACCCTTTTCTCCAGGACACCCCATATTACTGCGAACGTCTACTTCCATTGGACAAAACCATCGTATGGTTAGATACGAACTCGAAGGACTTCGAGGATGGTTTCTGGTTCTGGAGAAAACGGATAGGATTATTCAGTTGTCTTTTCTTTTCACCTTCTCTCATTACGAGTACTCCTTGGTTTAGGAGATAGTACACCTATTACGCAAATTGGATAGTCTTCTTCCAAACCTTAGGCTGGTGCCGACCGGTAGGGAATGAAGAAAACCAATTAACATAACGATGGTGTGCAGAAGGTATTAAGTTAAGACAAAGCAAGGGATTAGTAGGAGGGCAAAGTAAATTGCGACAGATATTCACGACCGAACCAAGTATTTCTTCGTCAATCCTAAATCACCTTTGTATTTCTCCAGGACACTCCGTATCGCTACGAAGATCCACAGTTTATTTGGATACTCCATCGTATGGTTATATACGAACTCGGAAGGAACTTGTTCCAGTTCGGGGATGGATTCTGGTTCAGGAGAAATAGGGATAAAGTACATTCAGGTGTCTTTTATCTTCACCTTCTCTCGCGTTGCGAGTGCTCCTAGGATTAGGACAGTACACCCTTTATGCTTTTTGGATAGTCTTCTTCCAAACCATAGGCTGGTGCCGAACGGTAGGGAAGGAAGAAAACCATTTGGCCTAAAGGGGTGTACAGAAGGTAATGACTAAAGACATATAAAGGGATTTGGAGAGGTGGCAAAAAATTATACGGTTACAGTTGTGAATCTGGATAATGGAAGAGGCATTACTTAGAATACCAGGATACCCCAATGAAACATTTCAATGTTTCAGTTTCACTGTGTAATGTTAAAAGAAAACTGATTTCCCGATTAGATACTTACTCCAGGGTATGTATTTACCAGGTATGATTCTCACATCTGTATGGTTTTACAGATGATGAGTGGGAGTAAGTTATTGGGAATTGGGTGATCATCCTCATTATATCGGGATTCGTTGTAATCGGTGATATTTGAGGAAGTCACCTGGGTTGTTTGCCGGACGGCAAATTATTTGGTTTTGAATATCCGCGGTTATGCACCAATTTCAAATTGATATATCTGTACGTCTATTTTCATAGAGTGAGATATACCTTTTGATATTATGTCGATGACATTTACCTATATCAGTGGATGGTTAGGTAAGGAGCATTAAACATCGGTGTAATTCTTCTTAACCATAAGTACAGTTTTCAACCTACGACGCACAGTGAAAGAGTTGTTAGACTCAGCGGACTTATACAGAGTATTGTATGTTGTCCAGTGTCCATTAGGACAGAGGGGTTGGTCCTCATACTATATTCTGTTTACTTTTAACTTCTCTAGTTCTTAGACATGTGTTTCGTAGGAACACAGGGTCTAAGTTTTGAGGAGTTATAGGTATTTGAATAGAGTAGAGAACCAGGTGTAGCAAGTATCGGGATTCTTCAAAGTGATCGAAGATGTAGATACTTGTGTATGGTGTTCAGTTGATAGTAATGATTAAGAGAACTGGCTTCTCTTTCGGGTTACTCATAATTGGAAGCATTCCTAAGTTGAGTGACGCTGATCGGCCTTTTTCCATTCAGTTGACATGCACTGGAGATAGCTGCATGATTTGAATCTGGTTCAATTAAATCAGTGCCTCTGGTTCTATATTGGATATAGAACAGTTCATATCTTAACGTTGTTAAGGTACGGGGAGTTGTCCGGCTTATGCTTAAAACCAGACACTGGACAACTCAAGGCACGTTTCTGTAATGGCTGTTTGTGGGTTGACCCAGGCTATGACGAGGGTTGACTTTCTACCATCTTGACTCGCCACAGTTTTAACAAAAATGGATTTTTTCAGAAAAACAGTAGTGGGAGTATGGTAGAACTGGAAGTAATTCCAGAACCACAAACGATTACTGAAGATTTCACAGGAGCCTAAAGATTCAATCTGGATTGACATTCCATTGGCCACTCCGCAGATAAGGTGGGTAACTTCAGGCACCCGAGAGGTACTACGGTAGCCTCAAGGACGGTGATAGGGAAGTTCTTGTTTACCCAGACTTACCATTGCTGTTGTTCCAGACTGTGAGACCCGGCAGGAGGATGAGTATAGCGTCGTTCTAAACTAGCTTTAGAAGTGCACGTCTATATGACTCTGGCAGAGGGTTGTCCTAGTCAGTGGGAGCAGCGGAAGCATTAGTGGTCATCAGGCTTATGTCTATTTATAGACTAAAGCAGTTACAGCGGAGATAGATCATCTATTTCTGACCTGACAGTCATAGGTTTGACTTCATCAGAATAGGGGATGGATCTGTTGAGAAGGTAGTAGAGTATGATGTCCTGGTATTTGGATGACATGCACAGAATAGGAAAAGATACTCCTATACTACGATCGGTTGTACTTTGGTCGTCACACAGTGGTTTCTCTACAAAGGACTTGGATATTATATCAGATATTCTGGTTACTAGATCTATGGTTTTAGATCTAGATTTGGGTAGTTTCCTAATCTGGGTACCTTGACAGCATTCTATGAGTATTTAGAATGGACGACTCCTGGCACGGTAGTGTACCTGCAGGTGATGGAGTCACCCTCTCTAAAGGTGTCTTACAGACTAAAGGGGAGAGGGATACGCATGATTGACAGATCACTTGCTTAGGCAATTGAGTCAATCATGAGATGTCAAGTACCACACCAGATGTTGTTCTTGCAGTAGATGCAATAAGTTGATATTAATCCAATCCTGGAGAAACAATCGGAAGCAGTTTTAGGACATAAGTGCGTGTTCTAGGGATGTGATAACGACAGCCTCTTTTAGGAGACAGTTATCATTCCGGGCTTCCAGGGTGACATGGATGGCAGAGTGGCTGTCAGAGTTATAGTTTTCCCTCTGACGAGGGGCGGTATTTTGGACAGGTGATCCAAGGCAATACTGAGGGAGGCATGGCGCAGGATACTGATTAAGTTCAGTTGACGATACAGTCTAAGAAGTTTGGATTTGGAGTTCATTTATGAGCTAGGTCCCATCAGACATCCAGACATTCTAAGACAGGTATTGCTCTTTTCGGGAGATGGCTTTCTCCGCGAACTTGAGATATAGAGAGACATAGAAAGAAACATCTGAGCGGATCCACTCACTGAGGCTATTCCTCGAACGCAATAGTTTCACAAACGAGCTTTGTGAGACTGACTAGTAGAGGAGTTGGGTGTTCGGTATCACACGGGCTGTGAGTATGCGACATCGCAATAATTAGCCTTGAGTGCAAGTGGGAGATTGTTGGAGATAGTGCCCTCAGAGTCAATTATTGGATCACAGGCACGTGATTGCAATGATTGAGGGAGGACCTATCCCGGTAGGACAGTCTTACTCGAGATGATAGTATGCTATCTGGTTTACCTTTATCATCGTGTACTGCTTTAGGTGACCTGACATGTCGCTATTACACGTTGATAGAGCCCCTAGGATTCTTGCTTGACTGCCGACAGTATGATGGCGATCATATACGTGAGAGCTGGTGGTCTATAAGCACATCCTTAAAAGGTCCCTAGTCGTAGGAGTTTCGAGACAGGGCATCGATACTCCATTAGTAGACTAGTGTATACAGTCGAGACCCCGACGAGGGGCGGTGGCCGGTCTCACAAGCCACTGGTGTCAGTTGGTTCACCTAAGATGTATACAGGTGCTCATTGGGTTATGAGTACACCGGACAGGACTCGCCGGGAACCTGCTAGTTGGTCTTATACCAGATGTCAGATAGCAGTTCCCTGGTGACATGTGTACAGGTTAGTTCATCGACCTGAGATCGTCATTTGTCTCGTGTGAGTTCCCACTGTGCTTTGATTACTACCCTACCACGGCTCAAAGGAGTCGTGCAAACAGGTTTTAGTTGGGTACAGTCCCGAGCCACATGGAGGCAGTGAGCGGATCTGCAGGGGTTCGTCTCTCCCGGTATTGGGGGTGAGGTCGCGCTGTGTCTAGGAGAGCCATTACACAAAGCCCTCGGCCGAGGCAGGAGATTTACTGGTAGGTATTCCAGTAGTATCTCAGGGTGTTCTGGGCTACGCTCCGACACGACTTGTACCGCTTTTGGGGGTCTGACTTTTACCAACCCCCTAGGCCCGCCATGCGATACTCATAGACGAACGGACCGGACTGTACGGATATTGTCACTGACAGGCTCAGTTGGGTGTCGGGGTGAGCTTCCTCATCGACGTCCCTTTTGGTCAATAGCTGGTGGCCCGTCACGTATTGGCTTATACCTCTGACGTGCTAGTGGTTAAATCCACAGCCATAGTATTGACGAGTCTTTAGAGTCCACCACACTTACAGTTACTCAAGCTTTCGGGCGAAACGCTGTAGAGGCCGTATGGAGATATGGCAGGGTCCGATCAGATACGTGCGGTATTGCACGGATCAGGATCGGACAGTTTTGTACTAGTGGCCGTATAGTTATATGGCAGGGTTCGATCAGATACGTGCGGTATTGCACGGATCAGGATCAAACGGTTTTTACTAGCCGGCTTTGGTTTAAGCCGGTACTAGTTTAGTACAGTGTAGATTTTGTCTCATTGCATTTGTATCCGGTCGGAATACAGATGCGGGTGTGTATGCACAGTATCGGGGTTTTCCTGTAATTTATTACGGGACCAGTTTTCTGGAGTTGCCAGTTTGAAATCCGTTCCGGCCGGTTTTCCTTTGTTCTTTCCCGGCCGGACTTTTCTGATGGAGGGGGTAATTTGCAGTTTTGCAAATTACATTTGAGGAGGGGGTTTCTTGCAAATGGGTTTATTATGATAACTTATTAAGATACCATTCCTTTCATTCTTCTTTTCATGCTTTATGGAGATTAGAAGTGATGAGATAGGATTTGATCTTTGATTAGAGTTGTGATGATGAGGTTTGGATATGGTCACCTTTCTTTTGCTCCTACACTCACCTCCCTTTGCATTATGTTTTATTCCTCCACCACTCTTCTTCTCACTTGATGAAATGGATGATAAGTTTTTCATGAGAGGAAAAAGAAAGAGAGAAGAAGAAGAAGAGAGCTTCATCTTGAGAGTTTCATCCATGATCTCTTTTTCTTGCTAGAAAAATACAAGCACCATTTTTCTATTCTTGATTCCTCCATCACCATGGCAACAAACCCCAAAGAGACATACCCTCTACACTACACATTCTACAGCATATCTTGAGCATGTCGAGTTGCCGGCTTCATGCGCGAGTTGCCTCGGTATTGAGGCGGGAGCCCGTAAAAGAAGAAGGCGATGTGGTGCCCTTTCCGGCGAGGAGGCGACGATGTGGAGGCAACACTTTCCGCGGGAGATCGGGACGATGGAGATGAAGACCGGAGGACTCGGATCAGTCGGTATACTTCTCACCCTATCTCTAGTTAGCTAGTATAGGTTAATGGTTTACGATCCGGGTTTTCATTGTCCGCGGTAGCGCCGGTTTCCGAGTAAGGAAAAATTTTTGATTCCGCATTTTGGCCTCGAGTACGAGGCCGGGGCGCTGCCGTGGAGCAACAAATACATACTTAATCAACCTTAAATTTTCAATATACTAAAACCACGTAAAAGAAAGGCTCCAGATTCAAATCAAGCCTTCCTATGGCATTGTAGACTTGGTCATATAAACGAAACAAGGTTGACTAAGTTACATAAAGATGGATATCTAGATCCGTTTGAATATTCATCATATGCAACTTGTCAATCATGTATCAAAGGAAAAATGACCAAATCTCCGTTCACCGGACACGGAGAAAGAGCCACTGAACTCTTGGGACTAGTACACAGTGATGTATGTAGTCCGATGTCTACGCATGCACGAAGTGGTCACTCCTACTTCATAACTTTTACTGATGACTTCTCTAGGTATGGACATATATTCTTAATGAAACATAAATCCAAGGCCTTTGAGAAGTTTAAGGAATATAAAAATGAAGTAGAGAAACAGACTGGTAAAAGTATCAAGACACTTCGATCTGATCGAGGTGGAGAATACTTAAGTACCCGTTTCCTTGAATACTTAAAAGAGAATGGAATTCTCTCTCAGCTTACTCCACCTTATACACCTCAGCATAATGGTGTATCAGAAAGGAGGAATCACACTCTGTTAGACATGATGCGTTCAATGATGAGTAGTGCTGAGTTGCCACTTTCCTTCTGGGGTTTCGCTCTAGAATCAGCAGCATACCTATTAAATAGAGTTCTGACTAAGTCTGTGCCTACCACTCCATATGAAATATGGAGCGGGAAGAGACCATATCTCAAGTATATCAAGATATGGGGGTGTCCGTTATATGTTAAAAAGCATAATCCGGACAAGCTCGAGGCACGATCGGTTTTGTGCAAGTTTGTAGGATACCCCAAGCATTCAAGGGGGTATATGGTCTACCACACTGAAGAACAAAACGTGTTTGTCGCTCACCGCATTGTCTTCTTAGAAAGCGAATTTCTTGCAAAAGAAATTAGTGGGAGCGCGGTAGAACTGGAAGAAATTCCAGAACCTCAAACCGCTTCTGAGGACTTAGAAGAATCTCAGATTTCAATAGAACATGACGAACCAACGCCACTCCGTAGATCTAGTAGGCTTTCTCATCCTCCTGAAAGATACTACGGTTTTCTTCTAGATGGGGATCGAGAGGATTGCATCATTGATGATGATGAGCCTACTAGTTTTCAGCAGGCTATCACGAGTAGTGACTCGATGAAATGGCTGGATGCTATGAGATCCGAAATGGAATCCATGTACACCAATAATGTATGGACTTTAGAAGTTGCCCCTCCTGGAGTAAAACTAGTTGGATGCAAATGGATCTTCAAAAAGAAGATTGGTGCATTTGGACAAGTGAAAACCTACAAAGCTAGACTCGTAGCAAAAGGTTTTCGTCAAAGACCAGGATTGGACTATGATGAAACCTTTTCACCTGTAGCTATGCTTAAATCCATTCGGATCCTGCTTGCGATTGCTGCCTTCCATGACTATGAAATCTGGCAGATGGACGTAAAAACAGCTTTTCTAAATGGACATTTAGAAGAGAGTGTTTATATGGATCAACCAGAAGGTTTCTTTGACAGTGGGAGCAGCGGAAGAGTCTGCAAGTTACTTAAATCCATTTATGGATTAAAGCAAGCATCGCGGAGTTGGAACATCTGCTTTGATGAGACAGTCAAAGAGTTTGACTTTATCAAAAATGTAGATGAACCATGTATTTATAGGAAGATTGTGGAAAGAGCAGCAGTCTTCCTCGTTTTGTACGTTGACGACATACTACTGATAGGGAGTGATATCCCTATGCTACAATCAGTAAAGCTCTTCTTGTCACAGAAATTCTTTATGAAAGACTTGGGAGATGCATCGTACATTCTGGGCATTAAGATCCATCGTGATAGGTCTAATAGAATGTTGGGACTTTCACAGTCCAGGTATATTGACACTATACTAAAGAGATTTAGTATGGAAGATTCCAAGCTTGGTAATATGCCCGCTTGTCATGGAATCACCCTCTCCAAAGACATGTCTCCAAAGACTGATGAAGAAAGGGCTCGCATGGGCATTATACCCTACGCTTCGGCGGTAGGATCAATAATGTATGCGATGTTATGTACCAGACCGGATGTAGCTTACGCACTTAGTGTGGTAAGCAGGTATCAGTCCGACCCAGGTGAGAAACATTGGATAGCGGTGAAGAACATTCTTAAGTACCTGAGAAGGACTAAGGAGATGTTCTTGATTTACGGTAATGGGGACCTCCAGGTAGAGGCTTTTACCGACTCCGGCTTCCAAAGTGACAAAGATGATTCTAAATCCATTTCCGGTTTTGTGTTTACCCTCAATGGAGGGACGGTATGTTGGAGGAGTTCCAAACAGGATACCGTCGCAGACTCAACTATGGAGGCTGAGTATATAGCTGCTAGTGAAGCCGCAAAAGAGGCTGTCTGGATGAGGAAGTTCATTTCTGAACTTCAGGTGGTTCCGTCCATTGCCAATCCATTACCTTTTTATTGCGATAACAATGGCGCTGTAGCTTTAGCGAAGGAACCAAGGTCCCATCAGAAATCCAGGCATATCTTAAGGCGTTTTCACCTGATCAGGGAGATCGTGGATCGTCGGGAGATCGAGATACGGAGAGTGGACACAAAAGACAACACGGCAGATCCATTCACCAAGGCCATCCCTCAAGTGCAGTTCGAGAGGCTGTTTGAGATGTTGGGCATGCGGTACGCCAACAACTGGATCCGGTAGAGACAGTGGGTACTCATTGCGCCAATTATAGGCCTTAGTGCAAGTGGGAGATTGTTGGATATATATGCCCTAGAGGCCTACAGTGTATAGGATGCTTGGAATATGTATGTACATGACAGTCTTGCTTGATATGATAGTACGCTATTTGGTTTGTCTTTGTCTTAACGTTTGATATATTTTACTTGGTATTTATATATATATGTTGATAAAGCCCATAGGGTGTTTTGCCTGACTACCGGCGTTGCAATGGCAGTCATACTTGTGGGAGCTGGATAGTCAATAGGCACATCCTTAGATGTCCCTGGTCGCAGGAGTATCGAGACTGGGCATCGATGCTCCCGAGTAGACTAGTGTATACATATCTAGACCCTGAGGAGGGGCGATGGACTGGTCCCGCAGCCGTTGGTGGAGTGCACCTAAGATTGTATACAGATGCTCACTGGTTATGAGCACACCGGACAGGACTCGACGAGAACTGACTGGATGGTATTATACCTAACGTCAGATAGCAGTTCTCAGGTGACATGTGTGCAGATAGTCCGTTGACTTAAGGTCATCATTTGTCTCGTGTGAGTTCCCACTGTGCTTTGATTATTACCCTACCACGATTCAAAGGAGTCGTGCAAATAGGTTTTAGTTGGGCACAGTCCCGAGCCACGTGGAGGTAGTGAGTGACTGTTAGGGATTCGTCTCTCCCGGTATGGGGAGTTGATATCGCACAGTGATCGGTTGGTCATTACCATAAGTCCCTGGCCAGGGCTGATTGAGAATTACTGATAGATTGATCAGTAGATTCTCGGATGGTGATAGAGCCATACCGACATGACTTGTACGGTTATTAGGGGTCTGACGTCCACCACCTCCCTAGACCATACATGCGATACTCTTAGACGAACAGACCGGACTGCGCGGATATTGTCACGGACAGGCTCAGTAGGATTTCGGATGGGTTAACTCATCGGCTTTCTTATCGACAACTACCTGGGGACCGTTACGTACAGCTAGTGCCGCTTGCGGTCTGTGGTTAAACCTACTGCCAGCGTAGTAGTCGAGTCTTTAGAGTCCCACACAGTGATTTCCCAAACCCAGGCGAAAAGATATAGAGGTCGTATGGTTTTACGACAAAGGTTCGAACGCATACGTGTTTAAACGCACGTACGACATTCGGACAGTTTTTACTAGCCGGCTTTGGTTTAAGCCAGATTCTAGTATCAGGTTATTGGATTTATACAGTCTAAAGTTTTTCCGTGTTTTCACGGATGAGAGGGGCGTTCTTATAATTTTTCGAGAAGCTTCTAGAAGGTGGTGACTTGGAGGGTGAGGTGGCATTGTCATTTAATGATCTTGTGACTCATTGTGAGTGATTCATCATGTCATTAATGCATTATTAAATGCTTAATGACTCACATAATGAATCACCCACTTACATTTATGAAGCATGATGAATAATCTCATATTATTCATTTCTTTTTAATTCATTATGCTTCATATATCAAGTGAGAAGCAATATCATTATTATAATTATCATCTTCTCATTCTCTCTCCTCAAGCTCTCTCTCCTTCACCAAACTCTAATCCTATCACTCATGAGTTAAGAACAAGGATTAGGAAAGACTAATCACTCCATAACCTATCTCTACATCACCTTCGCTACTCTAATTAGCAACTAGAGAAACTAATTAACCTCAAGTTTAGAGGTTATAACTTGGATTAGGGTTCTCGTGTGGATCGTCTATCACGGAAGGAAGCCGAGGAGGACGTGGAGATCCAAAGAGGCCGTAGATATCGTAAAGACGAAGGACTAGAATCATTTGGTATAATCTCTTTACATAGTAGCTTAGAACTCTATGCCTTTTGTTAAGTATTGTTTAGAAACAATCTTCGGTTAGTTGATGTTCGCTTTATAAACATGATTGTTTTTCAAATTTCCGCCTCCCTGGAACTCGTAGGGTGTTGCACATCAACTTACACAAACCCTGTTTTGGCCGCGGTTCCGCCGCCGTTATGGAGCAACAGTAAACCATTTTTCTACAGTAGGGTCTTCTTGTAAAATTTTGGTTTCTGGAATATTTCTTTTGGGCCCATATTTTGTTTGTGTACTTCAGATGTGTGTGGGGCCCACTTTGGAAAGTTTTGTTGATCGAAATTTAAATGTGTTAGTTCACAGTACTTGCATTATATCTCCGACCGTGAATGTCATTCGAGCGGTAAATTGCGTCTAATTGCTATAGTCCTTTTAGACGGATTTGCGAACGTGACATTCGCGTTGATGTTCTGTGTTGTGCTGTGATGTTGCGGATTTGTCATGGTGGATAGCAGTATGCAATGGTAGTGCAGTTTGGGATTATTTGTACATTTGATATTGCTGAGCGAGCGTCCAACATGTGTACTGTCGTCACTGCCTGTTTGTATAATATTCTTTTGGGGCACGACCGGGCTGAGGTCGATGTACCCGTTGTACATATTTTTCATTTCTGTACTAGGTTTTACCCCGCGACGGAGTGCACGGATAGCCGGGTTCTGGAGGGCAACGGGTCCGCATCTCATGGCTTTGAGAAGCAGAGGGGCCTCACTCTAGAATTGGCAGACTATTCGCCGCATTCGTAGGGGGTACAGGTTGACCCAAGGAGGGGTGCTCAAGTTACCGGATTCCGTGAAGTGCTGGGTGGTCCATTCACTTTGCTGTAGGGGGCTGCCTCGCTTCAGGTTTTGGCGGGTAACTTGCCACACCCGTAGGGGTCTAGGTCTCATTGTACAGGCTATCCACACGACCAAGGGAACGTCGGGTTTCAGCAACGGCTCTGTGAAACCCGGGGATCCCAGATTATCTGTATTGTTTTATGATGCTTATTACTTTTCTGTAATGTTGCATATTATCACTCCTGGAGCAATTATTGTATATTGGTATATATACTAGTAGATGTTGTATATGTTTTGCACCCGCGCTAGTCCAGTCCCCGCTCTATCGTTAGTTAAGTAACCTAACGGGTAAAGACGGGACCCAGTGACGAATGCAGATGGCATATACGAACATTTTATTTTCGTTCTTTTCTGGTGCGATTAAATGATGGGACTGCGTTGATTCTGATCAATGCAAAGGAAAACAAATCTGTTTAGATGTTGTTGGAACAGTTTTAAAAAGTGTTATTACAAAGACGTTTTCTTTTGTTTTGCACAGTGGTATTCGGTTGGAATATCCTGCACCTGATTCGACGAGGCAAGGGCCGATATCCTTTCACCGGGAGTGACCCCTTGGGCAGAATTTTGCGTCAGGGTAATAACTTCACTATAGTTGATTACAAGATGCTTTGCATCGCGGTATTCAGTTGGAATATCTTGCACCTCATTCCACGAGGAAAGAGTCGAGATCCTTTCACCGGGAGTGACCTCTTTAGCAAAGGTTTTCGCCACTATATTTTTATAAAAAGCTATCAGGTTCCTTCAACGAGATCAAGTTCATTACGTTAAAGGTTATTCGCTAAAAACCAGCCGTAGCCCTCCGTCATTTCTTATGGATGGTCAGTAGTATTCAAGCTATGTTTGTTGGCCTTCATCAAGGCATAGTGTTTGGTAGCTGCTGGGGTATTCATTTGTTGCATAAATAGATGAGTTGGTTTGGGACAGTCGTATTACCTTGTTGGCCTTCGTCAAGGGTATGTACAGGTGGGTTTGAATTGACAAGATAATGACGGGTAGAACTTGACATGTGTCTTATGATTTGTTGGCCTTCGTCAAGGTCATAAGAACATGGGGTAAAAATCATATCGGGAGTTTCTAAAGAAACTGAAACTTGCCAGGCATGCGCATACCTTCTGGAGTGTGATAACGTGAGTGGATTCCGTTACGTTATCATGCGATGAGAGTTGGGTCCCGATTCCCACTGATGAGTTCGTTTACTCTTCGGGTGATCCCGATTGATTCTTCTTTTAGGTTTGGAGGAGAATTTGACAGTACAGTGGGAGGTTTCCTGATTAGATAAAGTGATAACCATTCTCATCTAGGTTAGAGTGCACACAGAGTGTTTCTTCTCTCTCTCTTTTTGGCAGCGACCTTTGACCGACCCTAGACTAGACTCAGTGACCAAGTTGACCAAACCTTCTTAAAATACTGGCTTTTGGATTGTCTAAAGTTGCATAAGTCATTGCCGCTCCTTCTTTTACTCTTTGCATTTCTCAGAACACCCCGTATTACTACGGACATCCGCTTCCATTTGATAGATCCATCGTATGGTTATATACGAAATCGAGGGGACTTCTTCGAGGATGGATCAAGGTTCAGGAAAAATAGAATTGGTTTATTCAATTGTCTTTTATTATCACCTTCTCTCAGGTTGCGAAGGCTCTTTCGTTTAGGAGAGTACGCCTATTACGCTTATTGGATAGTCTTCTTCCAAACCATAGGCAGGTGCCGAAAGGTAGGGAATGAAGAAAACCAATTAGCCTAAGTAGGGTGTGCAGAAGGTAATAAGTAAAGACAAAATAAAGGGATTAGAAAGAGGGCAAAGTAAATTGCGGCTGCTATCATTCACGACCAAACCACGTACTTCATCGCTACTCCTATTTCACCTTTGCTATTTTCCCCAGTTCGGGAGAAATAGAATAAGGTATTATTCAGTTGTCTTTTATCATCACCTTCTCTCAGGTTGTGAGTACTCCTTGGTTTAGGAGGGTACACCTATTATGGTTATTGGATAGTCTTCTTCCAAACCATAGGCTGGTGCCGAACGGTAGGGAAGGAAGAAAACCATTTAGCCTAACGATGGTGTACAGAAGGTAACGACTAAAGAAAAATAAAGGGTTTTGGAGAGATGGCAAAGAAATATATGGTTAACAGTCATGAATTAGATTATGGAAGAGGCATTACTATGAATACCAGGATACCCCTACGAAACATTTTCATGTTTCAGTTACACTATGCATTGTTAAAGGAAAACTGTTTTCCCGATTAGATACTTACTCCAGGGTATGTATTTACAAGGTATGTTTCTCACATCTGTATGATTTTACAGATGATGAGTGGGAGTAAGTTATTGGGAATTAGGTGATCATCCTCATTATATCGGAATTCGTTATAATTGGTGATATTTGAGGAAGTCACCAGGGTTTTTGCCGGATGGCATGTATTTGGTTTTGAGTATCCGTTGTTGTGCACCAATTTCAAAATGATATATCTGTACGTTTATTTTTATAAAGAGAGATATAACTTTTTGATATTATGTCGATGATATTTACCTATATCAGTTGACGGTTTGGTAAGGAGCATTGAACAGCGGAGTAGTTCTTAACCATAAGTACAGTTTTCAACCTACGATGCACAGGTTTTGAGTTATTCAACTCAGCGGATTTATACAGAGTATTGTATGCTGTCCAGTGTCCATCAGGACAAAGGGGTTGGTCCTTGTACTATGTTCTGTTTACTTGTGACTTCTCTAGTTTTTAGACAAGTGTTTCGTAGAAATACAAGGTCTAAGTTTTGAGAAGTTGTAGGTATAAGAATAAAGTAGAGAACCAGGTGTCACAAGTATCGGGATTCTTCAAAGAGATCGAAGATGTTGATTCTTGTGATTGGTATTCAGATGATAGTAATGGTTTTGAGAAACTTGTTTCTCTTTCAGGTTACTCATAATTGGATGGATTCCTAAGTTGAGTAATGCTGATTAGCCTCTCTCCATTAAGTTGATATGCACTGGAGACAACTGCATGATTAGAATCTGGTTCTAATTAAATAAGTGCCAAAGTTTCTATATTGGATATAAAATGGTTCATATCTTAACGATGTTAAGGTACGGGGAGTTGTCCGGCTTATGCTTAAAACCAGACTCTGGATAACTCAGGGCACGTTTCTGTAATGGCAGTTTGTGGGTTGACCCGGGCTATGTCCAGGGTTGACTTTCTACCATCTGGAAGATCAATAGTGATATTGTTCTTGACTCGCCACAGTTTTAGTAAAATGGATTTTTTCAGAAAATAGTAGTGGGATATGGTAGAACTGGAAGTGATTCCAGAACCACAAACGATTACGGAAAATTTAATAGGACCTAAAGATTCATCAGGTTTGACATTCCATTAGCCACTCCGTAGATTTGGTGGGTAACCTTAGACACCCGAGAGGTACTTCGGTAGTCTCAAGGACGGTGACAGGGAGGTTCTTGTTTACCCAGACTTGACACTACTGTTGTTCCAGGCTATGAGACCCGGCAGGAGGTTAAGTATAGCGTCGTTCTAAACTAGCTTTAGAAGTGCATGTATATATTATTCTGCTAGAGGGTTGTTGTGGTCAGTGGGAGAAGCGGAAGCATAGTGGGCAAGAAGCTTATGTCTATTTATAGACTTGAGCAGATATAGCGGAGATAGATCATCTAATTTTGATGTGACAGTCATGGGTTTGACTTCATCAGAATAGGGGATGGATCTGTTAAGAAGGTAGTAGGGTATGATGTCCTGGTATTTGGATGACATAAACAGAGTAGGAAGTAAAATTCCTATACTACGATCGGTTGTACTGTGGTCATCACACAGTTGTTTCTCCAGACAGGATATGGATATAATATCAGACTTTCTGGTTTCTAGATCTATAGTTTTAGATCTAGATTTAGGTAGTTTCCCAATGTGGATACTTTGACAGTATTCTAATAGTTTTTAAAATAGATGACTCCTGACATGGTGGTGTACCTGCAGGTGATGGAGTCACCCTCTCTAAAGGTGTCTTACAGACTAAAGGAGAGAGGGATGTGCATGTTTGGCAGATCACTTGCTTAGGCAATTGAGTCAATCGTGAGATGTTAAGTACCACACCAGATGTTGTTTTTGCACTAGATGCGATAAGTTTATATTAATCCAATCCTGAAGAAACATAAGGAAGCAATTTTAAAACATAAGTGGATGTTCTACGGATTTGATGACGACAACCTCCTTTGGAGACATTTATCATTCCAGGCTTCAAAGGTGACATGGATGACAGAGTGATTGCCAGAGTTTTAGTTTTCCCTCTGACGAAGGGGGCAGTATTATGGACTGGTGGTCCAAGAGGATACTGTGGGAGGCATGGTGCAGGATACTGATTAGGTTCAGTTATCGATACAGTCTAAGAAGTTTGGATTTGGAGTTCATTTATGAACTAGGTCCCATCAGATATCCAGACATATTCTAACACAGGTATTACTCAATTCGGGAGATGACTTTCTCCGCGAATTTGAGATTAAGAGAGATATAGAAAGAAACATCGGGGCGGATCCACTCATTGAGGCTATTTCTCGAACACAAGAGTTTTACAAACGGGCTTTGTGAAACTGATTAGTAGAGGAGTTGGGTGCTCGGTATCACACGGGCTGTAAGTATGCGACATCGCAATAATTAGCCTTAAGTGCAAGTGGGAGATTGTTGGATATAGTGCCCTCAAAGTCAATTATTGGATCGCAGGTACGTGATTGCAATGATTGAGGAGGACCTATACTGGTAGCACAGTCTTATTCGAGATGATAGTATGCTATCTGGTTTTCCTTTATCAGTCGTGTATAGGTTCAGGTGACTGATCAATATTACACGTTGATAGAGCCCTTAGGATCTTGCTTGACTACCAACAGTATGATGGCGATCATATACGTGAGAGTTAGGTTGTCTATAAGCACATCCTTAAAAGTGGTCCCTAGTCGTGGGAGTTTCGAGACAGGGCATCGATACTCTGGAGTTGACTAGTGTATACAGTCGAGACCCCGACGAGGGGCGGTGGCCGGTCTCACAAGCCACTGGTGTCAGTTGGATCACCTAAGATGTATACAGGTTCTCATTAGGTTATGAGTACACCGGACAGGACTCGCCGGGAACCTGCTAGTTGGTATTTATACCAAGCGTCAGATAGCAGTTCCCTGGTGACATGTGTACAGGTTAGTTCATCGACCTGATGTCGCCATTTGTCTTGTGTGAGTTCCCACTGTGCTTCGATTTCTACCCTACCACGGCTTAAAGGAGTCGTGCAAACAGGTCTTTTTTGGGTACAGTCCCGAGCCACATGGAGGCAAGTGAGCGGATCGCAGGGGATTCGTCTCTGCCGGTATTGGGGGTGAGATCGCGCTGTGTCTAGGAGAGCCATTACACAAAGCCCTCGGCCGAGGTAGGAGATTTACTGGTAGGTACTCCAGTAGTATCTCAGGGTGTTCTGGGCTACACTCCGACACGGCTTATACCGCTATTGAGGGTCTGACGTTACCAGCCCCCTAGGCCCGATATGCGATACTCATAGACGAACAGACCAGACTGTATGTATATTGTCACTGTTAGGCTCAGTAGGGTTTCAGGATGAGTTCGCTTATCGGCTACCCTTGAGGTCAGTACATGGGCAGCCATTACGCACTGCTAGTGCCGCTGACGTGCTTGTGGTTAAACCTACTGCCAGGGTACTGACGAGTCATTATAGTCCCCCACAGATAGATTATTAAGTTCGGGCGAAACGTTGTAGAGGCCGTATGGTTTTATGGCAGGGTTCGGAAAATGTACGTGCGTTTACTCACGTGTCATATTTCGGCCAGATAATACTGGTGGGCTTTGGTTTAAGCCGGATCCGAGTATTATACTGTGTAGATATAATATCTTTGTCTCAGTTGCATTTGTACTCGGTCATAATTCAAATACGGATATGTTTATACTGTTACGGGGTTGTCCTGAAATTCGTTTCGGGATCGCTTTTGGAAGTTGCCAGTTTTCTATCACCCGTCTTAAACATTCGGTTTAATGCAGAATTACCTTTTCTTGAGGGTGAGTCATGAGGGTGAGTTATGAGTGGATGCTTCTAGATTTGGTGACTAGGATTAGTGACTCATTAGTTTGCATTAATGGTTGATGAGGTGTATTTTTGAGTCACCCTTTTCCATTAATGTATTTTGTTCTTGCTAAGATATTTCTTCTTGATCTTTTATCTTATGGTCACCACTTTGCTCCTACCCTTACCCCCTCCTCTTCATATAGTGGCCGGCCAATTCATTGGGGAATGATTATGGTTGTTGATTAAAAATGATTACGGAATTTGGTTCATTGAAATTAGTATGCTCATTTCTCATTTACCCGATTCAAAAGGCAACTTCATTAACCGTTCATCTATGGTTTTGGATGAAGTAAGACAAAGTGTTCTACTCATTCGCTACATCAATCTTGGACATGTCGGCTAGAAAACTTCATGTTCAAGTTGCCTCGGTATAGAGGTCGGAGCCCGTTTAAAGATCCGTAGATGTGGTGCCACCTCGACGAGGAGCCAGGAGATCGGAGCAGCCGCAACGGAGCGTGGGATGATGGTTAAAGACCGAAGAACTCGGATCGTTCGGTATAGCCTTTCTACCCACTTTGTTGTTTGCTAGTTTTGCGTTAATGGCAGAACCGGGTCATTGTATGCGACAGCGCCAGTTATAAAAGTTTTTGTTCCACATTTGGCGTCTGAAATACGGCCGGGGCGCTACCGTAGACTTACAACATGGGCTACAGATAGGTAGAGAACTGAGATTGGGTGATATATCTCTAAGTGTTAGAGAATGGTGCAATTGTTGTGAAAGGTTATCCTAGCACCTCATGAAGGGTTTGGAAGCATCACATGAACCAAAAGTGGAGTCTTTAGGGTGCTAAGTTAACAAGCATCGGATCGTTCCTAGAAAAATTAGGGTTTCCAAATTTTTCACATCACCATATGAAAGAAAGGCTAGGGTTTTGAAAGTACAACCTTTGTAGCTCCTTACGCTAGACTCCTCTGCCACTTGAGGATTGGAGGAAGGTTCACTTGAAGTCTCCTAGTGTCCACGACGATCTACCCGAAGCTCCTAGTCCAAGCTTGCAACTTCACTTTTCAAAAGAACGAATGAAGATAACACTCTAAACAAGTTGGCTAAACTTGTGTAGAATGATGTTTTGGTTCTTATTCTCACTTCAAAATCCAATCTTGATGAGTATATTTCTCACTACAAAAAACTAGAGAGCAAAATGAGAGAGGAAGAAGAAGATGATGGCAATTTGAGAAGAAGATAAGTTCAACCCTTGTCAAGAAAATAGAAAATATATCAATATATATTTTTCTCTTCTCATATCAAACCATGGTTAGGATATTATTGAATTTGAGTTAAAAACACAAAAGGAAAAGTAATCCATGGTCAAATGGTGGGTGAGAATGGTTAGGTCAAGAAGGATGTAGAAACTAGTCATGAATTATCTTTTCCTTTTTCCATTTTGTTTTAACCAAAAATCAAATAATAATCCAAATGAAAACCCATGGTGTGAGTCTTATATTGCCACCATTTTCTTTGTATAAGCAACCATGAAGGATGTATGTATGTATGTATGTGTATATGTACATCCATATGTGCATGAATAAAAAAGAAGGCATACATGCTTGCATACATCCATCAAACTCAAGAAAGGATTTCAAGTGAGAAACTAATGGTTAATTAATAAATCAACACTTGATTTATCAATCCGGTCATATCACATATGACCCCACCAAAAGCAAGCCACCCGATCAATATACGGTATCCTATACGCGCATTTCAATCGGGTCCATGCGCATATCGCATACGTGCACCACAACGTTTCGCCTGGACTAGGAAACTCCATTGTGGGACTCTAAGACTCGTCAATACGCCGGCAGTGGGTGTTGATCATATCAAGCACCCCCAAGCCGCAAGCGGTCAGCTAAACGTAACGGCCACCCGGGTATTGAGCGATCAGAAGAGAACAAGCGAACCTGCTACAACTCCCGTCGAGCCAATCGGCAACACTTCTCGTACAATCCGGTCTCCTCGTTTGATATTTCGCATATCAAGTCTAGGGGTGGTAAATGTCAGACCCCAATAACTGATAAGTCGTGCCGATGTGAGGCTCATAACGGGTCGAGAAACTACTGGTAACACTTACCAGCAAATCTCTGAATCAGCCCTGGCCAGGGACTTCCCTGTTACAGCCAATCGAGCACAGCGCAACATCAACCCCCAATACCGGGAGAGACGAAACCCCTCCTATCGCTCATTGCCTCCATGTGACTCGGGAATATACCCATAAACCATCGTTTTGCACGCCCTCATGGACGTCGTAAGGTGGTAATCAAAGCACAGTGGGAATCACAAAAGACTCTATGACGATCTCGGGTCTACAGACTAACCTGCAGAAGTGTCACCTGAGGACTGCCATCTGACGTGAGGTATAATACCATCTGGGAGTTCTCGGCGAGTCCGTCGAGTGTACCCAGTCTCCACTGAGCACCCGTATACCATCTCTGATGTCAAACACCAATGGATATGGGATCATCCATCGCCCATCTCATGGGTCGAGAAGCGTATACGCTAGCCTACACTGGTATATCGATGCCCCGTCTCGATACACCTACGACTAGGGACCTTGAAGGATGTACTTATGGACTACCATGTCCCCACTAGTATGATCTGCATTATAGTCCAGGTAGTCAAGTACACATCCTAAGGGCTTTACCAACATGTAACTATAAGACAGTATAAAGAGACTAGCATACATGTTAAGATAAAGAGTAACCAGATAGCATACTATCATATCGAGCAAGAAAGTCATCTCTATATATGTCCAAGCATCCAATATAATATACATCATCTGTACAATACTGGCCTCTAGGGCATACATACAACTAACAATCTCCCACTTGCACTCGGGCCAGCTGCTGTAGTATCGCATACCAAGCATCCCGAAGAGTCTCTCAAACTTTATCTGGGGAATGGCCTTCGTGAGTGGATCCGCTGTGTTGTTCTTCGTGTCAACCCTCCTGACCTCGATCTCCTAACGATCAATTATCTCCCGGATCAGGTGATACCGCCTCAGAATATGCCTGGATCGCTGATGGGACCTGGGTTCCTTGGCCAAAGCCACCGCTCCATTGTTATCGCAATACAAAGGTATTGGATGCTCAATGGATGGAACCACTCCAAGTTCAGTAATGAACTTCTTGAACCAGACAGCCTCTTTGGCAGCATCGTTGGCAGCGATGTATTCAGCCTCCATCGTCGAGTCTGCCACGGTTTCCTGCTTGGAACTCTTCCAGCTAACCGCCCCTCCGTAAAGGGTAAAGACAAATCCCGACTGCGACTTAGAGTCATCCTTATCACTCTGGAAGCTCGACTTGGAGTTCTTCGTTACCATACACCAAGAGCATCTCTTTAGTCCTTCGCAAGTACTTGAGAATTCTCTTCACAGCTGTCCAGTGACTCTCTCCAGGATCAGCTTGATACCTACTCACTACACTTAGTGAGTAAGCTACATCGGGTCTGGTACATAGCATCGCATACATGATAGAGCCTACAGCCGAAGCATAGGGTATCCCTTGCATGTGAGCTCTCTCCAAATCAGTCTTTGGAGACATCTCTTTGGAGAGAGTGACTCCAGAGATCGTGGGCAAGTTCCCACTCTTGGATTCTTCCATACTAAACCTCTTTAGTATGGTGTCAATGTACCTGGATTGGGACAATCCCAATATCCGTTTGGATCTATCTCTATAGATCCTAATTCCTAATATGCAGGAGGCATCACCAAGATCTTTCTTTGGGAATCTTTGTGATAAGAAGAGCTTGACCGATTGCAGCATAGGAATATCATTTCCTATCAAGAGTATGTCGTCCACGTACAATACGAGGAAGACAACCTTACTCTCTGCCACCTTCTTGTAGATACAAGGTTCATCTGGGTTTTTGACGAAATCAAACTCTTTGATAACAACGTCAAAGCAGATGTTCCAACTCCGCGATGCTTGCTTTAATCCATAAATAGATTTAAGCAGCTTGCACACCTTCCCGCTGCTCCCATTGTCTACGAAGCCCTCTGACTGAGTCATGTACACGCACTCTTCTAAATCACCGTTTAGAAAGGCGGTCTTAACATCCATTTGCCATATTTCATAGTCATGATATGCACTGACGGCAAGCATGATCCGGATGGATTTAAGCATAGCCACTGGAGAAAAAGTTTCGTCATAGTCCACACCTGGTCTTTGACGAAAACCTTTTGCAACAAGTCTAGCTTTGATAGTCTCCACCTTCCCATCTACACCAAGTTTTTTCTTGAAGATCCACTTGCTCCCAATGGGTTTTACCCCTTCAGGAGCATCTTCCAAAGTCCATACTTTGTTGGTGTACATGGATTCCATCTTGGACCGCATAGCATCCAGCCATTTCACTGAGTCTCTACCCGTGATGGCCTGCTCGAAGCTAGTCGGGTAATCATCCTCCATGATGCAATCCTCGCTGTCTCCATCCATGAGAAAACCGTAGTATTTCTCAGGTTGGCAAGGAATCCTACTAGATCGGCGGAGAGGCTGAGGTTCGTTGGGAACTACCGAATCCTCTGGTTCAACCAAATCTTCTGTCGTAGTTTGTATTGCTGGAACCTCTTCCAGTTCTACCTCCTTGCCACTAATCTCTTTTTCAAGAAATTCCTTTTCTAAAAAGGTGGCATGTCGAGAAACAAACACCTTTTGTTCCTCGGTGTGGTAGAAGATATACCCGCGCGAATGTTTGGGATATCCAATAAACTTACACAGAATGGACCTTGCCGTGAGTTTGTCCGGATTTTGCGTTTTTACATATGCCGGACAACCCCATATCTTAACATAATTAAGACATGATCTCTTTCCCTTCCATATCTCATATAGAGTGGTTGGCATGGATTTGGTGGGAACCATATTCAATAGGTCTGCAGCTGTTTCCAGTGCATATCCCCAGAAGGAAATAGATAACTCAGCTGTGCTCATCATAGAGCGCACCATATCTAATAGGGTGCGGTTCCTCCGTTCCGATACACCGTTGTGCTGTGGTGTATATGGAGGAGTCAGCTGAGAGAGAATCCCATTCTCTTTTAGGAAGTCCAGGAATTCATTGCTCAAGTATTCACCTCCTCGATCAGATCGTAGGATTTTAATACCTTTTCCGGTTTGGTTCTCAACTTCTTGTTTATATTCTCTAAATTTCTCAAAAGCCTCTGATTTGTGTTTCATCTGAAACACATACTCGAACCTAGAGAGATCGTCAGTGAATGTAATGAAGTATGAAGAACCATCCCTGGCATGTGTAGACATAGGACCGCATACATCACTGTGTATCAGTCCCAAGAGTTCAGTAACTCTTTCTCCGTGTCCCGTAAACGGAGTTTTGGTCATTTTGCCTTTGAGACATGACTGGCAAGTGTCATAAGATGAAAATTCAAACGGATTCAAATATCCATCCTTATGCAACTTAGCCAGTCGTATCGCATTGATGTGACCCAGTCTACAATGCCATAAGAAGGATTCCTTCAGTTCTGAACTCTTCCTCTTGTGTGTGTTTGTTATGCTCAGAACTGTTGATTGGTTTAGAACATAAATGCCATTGCATAACGTGCCTGATCCCACCAACTTTTGGTTACGGAAAATTTTCATAACATTATCCTGTAATACAAAATTATATCCTTCTTTACTCAACAAAGAAACCGATATAATGTTGCATATCAGGTTCGGCATGTAATAGCATTCGTTCAGAACCAATGTATTACCAGTTGGTAATGCAAGGTGATATTCCCCGACAGTCTTAGCTGCAACAGTTGCACCATTTCCAACTCTAATGTCTTTATCACCTTCTCTAAGTTCTCTACCTTTCCTGAGCCCATGTAACTGATTACATATATGGGATCCTGACCCGGTATCTAATACCCAGGACGTAGGGCAAATGGAGAAACAGTTCTCTGTAACGAACACACCCGAAGAAAATGCATCAACATGTACTTTCTTCATTCGGGTGGCATAGGAATTCTGGTATTCCCCAGATCCCGTTCAGTCCTATAACTCTTATAAGAAAGAACGGAACAAACGTTCCCCAGCACAGTATAACATGCGGGTTCGGTCAATACATCCATATTATTATCTTGATTAAGGCATGACATGGTCGCTACCTGGAGAGAGAGAGAAGAAAACACTTTAGCATATGCTCTTGCAAGATCAGATTGGTTATTATCTTATCTAATCAGGATGGCTCCCACTGGTTTTTATCAAATCTTCCTTCAAACCCTAAAAGGAAAGACTAACTGGGATTAATTACACCCTACAACTTCGCCGATCTTTCAGCCAGGCCAGTGTCGGTACTTTGAGGGAGGTTCCCCGTGCTTTCGCACGGACCTAATTAAAGTAAACCTCGTTTTCCCAGAGGCGTAACCCCATTGACACCTTTCTAGACACCTACTTGATCGGCTAATTGTAATGTGTAAAACTCTCCCAGGAGTAACAATTACTCGCAGTAGGTATCGGGATCCAACTATCTCATAGAAGGTATGCAATCTCATTGCAAATTTCAACACTTGAAATTCCCGATAAAATTTTTCCCCTAGCGTCCTATGACCTTGACGCAGGCCAACAAATCATAGTGCGCTAGTCAAGTTCAACCCGTCATTTCTTGATTGAATTAAACCCACCCGTACGACCCTTGACGTAGGCCAACAAAGTCGCATGACTACCCTAATCCAATCAGCATCACATGCATTAACAGATAAATACTAGTTAGCTACCGCACACTACGCCTTGACGCAGGCCAACAAACGTAGCATGAATACTAAGTAGGATTTATCTGAAATGACGGAGGGCTACGACAGGTTTTTTCTGAAAACCTATTGCGTAATGAACTTGATATCGTTGTAGAATCAAGTGAAGTTTTTGAAATGGAGTGATTTTGAGGCTTTTCTAGTTTTGCTAAAGGGGTCACTCCTGGTGAAGGGATCGTCGGCCCTTTCCTCATCGAATGAGGTGCGGGGTATATCATATATATCACTGTGCAAAGCAGAAACTATAGAAGCAATCAAAAAACAAACCGAGTGTGTAGCATCTGCCAGTTATTGCTAAAGGGGTCACTCCCGGTGAAGGGATCTTCGGTCCTTTCCTCATCGAATAAGATGCAGGGTATATCATATATACCGCTATGCAAAGCAAAACTGTAGCTACCCTTTTTATTTAAAAATTTGATTCTACAACATCTATTAGGTTTCTTTTCTTTCATTAATCACATTAATGAAGTCCCATCATTTAAGTCACCTAAACATCACAGATAAATACGACGTACACTTATGCCATCCGCATTCGCCTCGATGTCCCCTCGTGCACCGTTAGGTTAGGTAACTAACGACAGAGCAGGGCAGGGCTAGTGCGGGTGCAAAACATAAGTAACGTCTATATAATATATCATATATACTATATACTGTATCCATCAGAACATATCAAATGATCACATCACAGATATCGCAGCAGAAACATAGATATAATGTGGGATATACTAGGACGTCCGTATTTAGTATTTAGCCAACAATAGAAAATACGGATTCCACAGTCACGATGAATAGCCACGTCCACACCCTGGACCCCTACGAGAGCGGCAAGCGACCCTACCAATTCTGGAGTTTAGGAGACCCGGTCTCGACTCCTCGAGATGGCCTCCTACTGAACCCCAGAACCCGGTCACCTGTGCTCCCCTCCTTGGGTCCATCCTAATGCCGAAAAATAAATAATATACAACACAGGTGGCATCGACCTCAACCCGGAAGTGCCCCAAATAAAAGAATATTACATTACATTTGAATTTACATGAATGAAAATATAGTACTCTCATCTCACATAAAACCCCCCCGGCTATTCAATCGCGACAATCCTGCACATCATATCTCAGCAACACATAATATCTCATATCATCAACGTAAGTAAGTATGCATACACTGATCGTCGTCGATGTATAGCAACAACAATCGGTAAATACATACTACACTTATGGTCACAGAAAAGAATGTGTAAAACTGCAATATCTGGTTTCCATATTCTCCTTAGACATCATAAATGCGAAGTATCACATACCCCGTATTTCATGTCTTATAATATGAATTCCACACATTGCATCACATTCCAGATAATTAGACAGTATTAAAGTTTTCGAACGAACGATCAAATACCCAAGATTCCCTAAAGCTCAACACTTGAGCGGAGTTCAAAAACCCGGAGTATGATACAGTAGTAGCGGTCCAGCCGTAGAAGGGTCAAGCCAACGCCTCACATGTGGCGCGCCGTACTGCCCCAAACCCGAAGGTTCAAAGGGCAGGTCAAGACGGTCACATAATCGATTTAAGGTTTGTTGTCTTCTAGAGGGACCACCACAAAACTTGCACGTATCTCCAAAATATTCAAACCCCGTGAAAAGTGAGCAAATGATACTCGTTCAAACACTTCAATACTTTCTAATTTACCCGGAAAAGCAACGAAATGAAAATTCCGATCGAATCTACGAGTCCAAAACCATCTCCAGAAAATACAGTGCTATATTCAGATTAAACATACCTAAAACACTGTACAAGCAGTTCTAAGAATTACAGTGGAAATTTTATGCAATGATGCCTCTTTACGGCCGCGGAACCGCGGCCTAAGCCAGGAATTGCCGCGGTTCCGTGCCGGTTTATACTGTTCAGGTCATCGAATTTCACTGTGTTTCATAGTTTTTCCTGCTGTGATTTTTAAGTATTTTTAATTCTGAAAAAAGTCAATTTTAAAAAAATGTCCAGAGAGCACTAAAAATCAGCATTTTCCGGTTCGATCAGAGTTTTAACTTCGTTAAAGTGTCGCCTAATATTCTAGGTTGGCTCTGATACCAATGAAAGGTTAGTCTAGCACCTCATGAAGGGTTTGGAAGCATCACATGAAACAAAAGTGGAGTCTTTAGGGTGCTAAGTTAACAAGCATCGGATCGTTCCTAGAAAAATTAGGGTTTCCAAATTTTTCACATCACCATATGAAAGAAAGGCTAGGGTTTTGAAAGTACAACCTTTGTAGCTCCCTACGCTAGACTCCTCTGCCACTTGAGGATTGGAGGAAGGTTCACTTGAAGTCTCCTAGTGTCCACGACGATCTACCCGAAGCTCCTAGTCCAAGCTTGCAACTTCACTTTTCAAAAGAACGAATGAAGATAACACTCTAAACAAGTTGGCTAAACTTGTGTAGAATGATGTTTTGGTTCTTATTCTCACTTCAAAATCCAATCTTGATGAGTATATTTCTCACTACAAAAAACTAGAGAGCAAAATGAGAGAGGAAGAAGAAGATGATGGCAATTTGAGAAGAAGATAAGTGCAACCCTTGTCAAGAAAATAGAAAATATATCAATATATATTTTCCTCTTCTCATATCAAACCATGGTTAGGATATTATTGAATTTGAGTTAAAAACACAAAAGGAAAAGTAATCCATGGTCAAATGGTGGGTGAGAATGGTTAGGTCAAGAAGGATGTAGAAACTAGTCATGAATTATCTTTTCCTTTTTCCATTTTGTTTTAACCAAAAATCAAATAATAATCCAAATGAAACCCATGGCGTGAGTCTTATATTGCCACCATTTTCTTTGTATAAGCAACCATGAAGGATGTATGTATGTATGTATGTATGTATGTGTATATGTACATCCATATGTGCCTGAATCAAAAAGAAAGCATACATGCATGCATACATCCATCAAACTCAAGAAAGGATTTCAAGTGAGAAACTAATGGTTAATTAATAAATCAATACTTGATTTATCAATCCGGTCATATCACATATGACCCCACCAAAAGCAAGCCGCCCGATCAATATACGGTATCCTATATGCGCATTTTAATCGGGTCCATGCGCATATCGCATACGCGCACCACAACGTTTCGCCTGGACTAGGAAACTCCATTGTGGGACTCTAAGACTCGTCAATACGCCGGCGGTGGGTGTTGATCATATCAAGCACCCCCAAGCCGCAAGCGTTCAGCTAAACGTAACGGCCACCCGGGTATTGAGCGATCAGAAGAGAACAAGCGAACCTGCTACAACTCCCGTCGAGCCAATCGGAAACACTTCCCGTACAGTCCGGTCTCCTCGTCTGATATGTTGCATATCAAGTCTAGGGGTGGTAAACGTCAGACCCCAATAACTGATAAGTCGTGCCGATGTGAGGCTCATAACGGGTCGAGAAACTACTGGTAACACTTACCAGCAAATCTCTGAATCAGCCCTGGCCAGGGACTTCCCTGTTACAGCCAATCGAGCACAGCGCAACATCAACCCCCAATACCGGGAGAGACGAAACCCCTCCTATCGCTCATTGCCTCCATGTGACTCAGGACTGTACCCAAAAACCACCGTTTTGCACGCCCTCATGGACGTGGTAAGGTGGTAATCAAAGCACAGTGGGAATCACACAAGGCTCTATGACGATCTCGGGTCTACAGACTAACCTGCACAAGTGTCACCTGAGAATTGCCATCTGACGTGAGGTATAATACCATCTGGGAGTTCTCGGCGAGTCCGTCCAGTGTACTCAGTCTCCACTGAGCACCCGTATACCATCTCTGATGTCAAACACCAATGGATATGGGATCATCCATCGCCCATCTCATGGGTCGAGAAGCGTATACGCTAGTCTACACTGGTATATCGATGCCCCGTCTCGATACACCTATGACTAGGGACCTTGAAGGATGTACTTATGGACTACCATGTCCCCACTAGTATGATCTGCATCATAGTCCAGGCAGTCAAGTACACATCCTAAGGGCTTTACCAACATGTAACTATAAGACAGTATAAAGAGACTAGCATACATGTTAACATAAAGAGTAACCAGATAGCATTCTATCATGTCGAGCAAGAAAGTCATGTCTATATATGTCCAAGCATCCAATATAATATACATCATCTGTACAATACTGACCTCTAGGGCATACATAAAACTAACATGTTGCAGCCAAGTCAGTTGGCAAATATCATCTTGTATTTATACATTAATTCTGAACGAATGTTATTATATACCGAACCTGATCTACAACATCACATCAGTTTCTTTAATCAGTTAAATAAGGATATAGTTTTATATTGGAGGATAATGTTGTGAACATTCTTCTGAATTAAGAGTTGATTCAATCAGGCACGTTATATAATAGCATATACGTTCTAAATCAAACTACAGTTCAAAGTGTATAGAACACACACAAGAGGAGTAGTTTAGAAATGAACGAAGCCTTCTTGAGGCATTGTAGACTAGGTCATATTAATACGACACGACCAGCTAAGTTACATAAAGATGAATATAAGAATATGTTCGAATTTTCATCTTATGATACTTGCCAGTCTTTTCTTAAAGGTAAAATGACCAATACTCCGTTTACTGGAAACAGAGAAAGAGTTACCGAACTCTTAGGACGCATATATGATGTTGTATATGGTCCTTATATACAAATGCCGAGGTTGGTTCTTCATGCTTCGTTATATTCACTGATCATCTCTCAGGATTCAGACATATGTTCCTGTTGAAACACAAGTCTGAAACTTTTGAGAAATTCAAGGAATATAAGCTTGAAGATGAAGAACCAGATGGGTAGAAGTATTAAGTCTTTCGATGAGATCGAGGAGGAAAATACTTGGGCATGGAATTCCTGGATTTTCTAAAAGGAGAATGGGATTCTCTCTCAGCTTACTCATTCGCATACACCACAGCACAACGGTGTATCGGGATGGAGGTGTTGGAGATAGTGCCCTCAGAATCAATTATTGGATCACAAGCACGTGATTGCAATGATTGAGGGAGGACCTGTCCCAGTAGGACAGTCTTACTCAAGATGATAGTATGCTATCTGGTTTATCTTTATCATCGTGTACCGCTTTATGTGACCTTACGAGTCGCTATTACACGTTGATAGAGCCCCTAGGATTCTTTCTTGACTACCAGCAGTATGAGGGCGATCATATACTTGAGAATTGGAGTCTATAAGCACATCCTTAAAAGGTCCCTAGTCGTGGGAGTTTCGAGACAGGGCATCGATACTCCAGAGTAGACTAGTGTATACATTCAAGACCCCGATGAGGGGCGGTGGCCGGTATCACAAGCCACTGGTGTCAGTTGGTTCACCTAAGATGTATACAGGTGCTCATTGCGTTATCAGTACACCGGACAGGACTCGCCGGGAACCTTATAGTTGGTATTATACCTGACGTCAGATAGCAGTTTCCTGGTGACATGTGTACAAGTTAGTTCATCGACCTGAGATCATCATTTGTCTCGTGTGAGTTCCCACTGTGCTTTGATTACTACCCTACCACGCTCAAAGGAGACGTGCAACAGGTTTTAGTTGGGTACAGATCCGAGCCACATGGAGGCGGTGAGCGGATCTGCAGGGGTTCGTCTCTCCCGGTATTGGGGGTGAGGTCGCGCTGTGTCTAGGAGAGCCAGAACATGAAAAGTCCTTGGCCAAGGCAGGAGATTTGCTGGTAGGTATTCCAGTAGTATCTCAGGGTGTTCTGGGCTACACTCCGACACAACTTGTACCGCTTTTGGGGGTCTGACTTTTACCAACCCCCTAGGCCCGCCGTGTGATGCTCATAGATGAACGGACCGGACTGTACAGATATTGTCACTGACAGGCTCAGTAGGGTGTCAGGATGAATTCTCTCATTGACGTCCCTTTTGGTCAGTAGCTGGTAGCCCGTCACGTATGGCTAATACCTCTGACGTGCTAGTGGTTAAATCCACAGCCATAGTATTGACGAGTCTTTAGAGTCCATCACACACAGTTACTTAAGTTTCGGGCGAAACACTGTAGAGGCCGTATGGAGATATGGCAGGGTTCGATCAGATACGTGCGGTATTGCGCGGATCGTGATCGGACGGGTTTTACTAGCCGGCTTTGGCTTAAGCCGGATCCTAGTATTAGATAGTGTAGATTTTGTCTCTTTGCATTTGTGTTCAGTGGGAATACAAATGCGGGCATGTATATGCAGTAGTGGGGTTTTCCAGTAGTTTATTACGGGATCAGTTTTCTGAAGTTGCCAGTTTGCATTCCGTTCCGGCCAGTTTTCCTTTGTTCTTTCACGGCCGGACTTTATCGGTGGAGGGGGTTATTTGCAGTTGTGCAAATAACATTTGTGGAGGGGTTTTCTTGCATTTGTGGCTTCCTCATCATGAGATCCTTTTCTAGTCACCTCACTTGCATTTATTAAGATTAGAATTGGATTTGATTTAATGTGACTTTGTTATCATTTCTTTTGGGGTGTGGTCAACTTTATTCCTCTCCTACACTCACCTCCCTTCATGGGTTCACTCCCTCATATTTGGCCGGCCACATTTTTGAGAAGAGGATGAGAGGTTCATTTTTATGTGTGGCATATTTCCTTCATCTCATTCTTGCTAGGAAAAATGAAAGCATCATTTTTCCTTAACCTCTTTCTCCTCCACATCCATGGCAACTTCACTACCCCAAAGAGACATAGATTCTACACTACATCTACAGCAAATCTTGGACGCGTCGGCTAGCCAACTTCGAGCCCGAGTTGCCTCAGTCCAGAGGTGGGAGCCCGTAAAAGAATCCGGCTACGTGGTGCCCTTTCCGACGAGGAGGTGACGGATGGAGATTCCGCGGGAGATCGGAGTAGAGACGAAGACCGAAGGACACGGATCGCTTGGCATAACTCTCTACCCGTCTTTTAGTTTGCTTGTAGCTTGGTTAATGGCCCGATCCGGGATAAAAGTGCGCGGTGGTGCCGGTTTGCTAGTTTGCAAAGTTTTTCGTTTCCGCGTCTCCGGCGTCGGATCGACGGCCGGGGCGCCGCCGTGCACTTACATTGGTATCAGAGCCTCGCCATTAACCTAGTCTAGCTTTGTCTAATGTGTTTACATTTCGATCGAACGGATTTTCCGAAAACCCGATATCATGCACATCAGTTTTCTGTTGAATTGTTTTTGGCTCCAAAAATTTTTCAGGTTGTTTCAGAATGATGTGCAGGGAATTTTAAGAATTCTGTGAAAATTTGGTCTCGTGAACAGTATACACCACCGTGGAACCGCGGTCAAACCCATGCTTGGGCCGCGGTTACGCCGCTCTTTTCACTATTCATGGTACCAAAATTTTACAGAGAGCTCCTGAGTGGAAAATGGGGTTTTTGGAATGTTATTTTTGGGCCCAGATTTCTTTGAGTGCTACAGTAGTGCTTGGGGTCCACTTGGTAAAAATTGATCGATAGAAAATTTCAAACACATTAGTTCACAGTATTTACATTATATCTGCGACCGTGAATGTCACTTGATCGGTAAATCCTATCTAACTGCTATAGCCCGGTTAGACGGATTTGCGAACGTGACATTCACGTTGATGTTCTGTGTTGTGCTGTGATGTTGCGGATTGGTTATGGGGGATAGCCTGGATGCAATGCTAGTACAGTTTTTTTTTATATGTACATTTGATATTGCGGGGCGAGCGTCCGACATGTGGACTGCCGTCACTGCCTGTTTGTATTATTCTTTTGGGACACGACCGGGTCGAGGTCGATGTACCCGTTGTATGTATATTTTACTTTCTGTACTAGGATTACCCCGTGGAGGGGTGCACGGATAGCCGGGTTCTAGGGGGCAACAAGCCCGCATCTCATGGCATTGAGACGGAGGGGGCTTCACTCTAGAATTGGCGGGTTATTCGCCGCACTCATAGGGGGTACAGGTTGACCCAGGAGGGGTGCCCAAGTTACCGGATTCCGTAAAGTGATGGGTGGTCCATTCACGTTGCTGAAGGGGGCTGCCTCGCTTCAGGTTTTGGCGGGTAACTTGCCGCGCCCGTAAGGGTCTAGGATTTCAATGCACAGGCTATCCACACGACCAGGAGAACGTCGGGTTTCAGTAGCGGCTCTATGAAACCCGGGGATCCCAGATATCTGTATTGTTCTGTGATGCTGTACATTTCTATGATGTTGCATTTTATCACGCCTTGAGCGAAATATTATATATTGATATATATACTAGTAGATGTTGTATATGTTTTGCATCCGCGCTAGTCCAGTCCCCGCTCTGTCGTTAGTTAAGTAACCTAACGGGTGATGACGGGACCCAGTGGCGAATGCGGATGGCATATACGTACATCATTATTTTCGTTCTTTTGTGGTGTGATCAATTGATGGGACTGCGTTGATTCGGATCAATGCAAGATAAAAAAACCTATTCTGATGTTGTTGGAACACTTTTCAAAAAGATGTTGTTGCAAGGACGTTCTCTTTTGTTTTGCATAGTGGTATTCAGTTGGAATATCCTGCTCCTTAGTCGACGAGGCAAGGGCCGAGATCCCTTCACCGGGAGTGATCCCTTGGACAAAAGTTTGCGTCAGGGCAATAACTTCACTATAGCCGATCACTTTTCCTTTGCATCATGGTATTCGGTTGGAATATCCTGCACCTCATTCTACGGGGAAAGAGCCGAGATCCCTTCACCGGGAGTGACCTCTTTAGCAAAGGTTTTCGTCACTATATTTTTATAAAAGCTATCCGGTTCCTTCAATGATATCAAGTTCATTACGTTAAAGGTTTTCGCCAGAAACCATTCGTAGCCCTCCGTCATTTCAGAACGGTAGCACTTAGTATTCATGCTATGTATGTTGGCCTTCGTCAAGGCATAGTGTATGGTCGCTATTTGTTACTTTTCTGCAGCATAGATAGATGCGTTGGTTTGGGACAGTCATACTACTATTTTGGCCTTCGTCAAGGGTATGTACGGGTGGGTTCAAATTAACCTGGATAATGACGTGTAGAACTTGACATGTGACTTATGATATGTTGGCCTTCGTCAAGGTCATAAGAGCATGGGGCAAAAATCCACATCGGGAGTTTCTAAAGAAACTGAAACTTGCAAGATATGCACATACTTTCTGGAGTGTGATGACGTGAGCGGATTCCGTCACGTTATTATGAGATGATAGTTGGATCCCGATTCCCACCGATGAGTTGGTTTACTCCTCGGGTGATCCCGACTAATTCTTCTTTCAGGTTTGGGGAAGAATTTGACGTTACAGTGGGAGGTTTCCAGATTAGATAAAGTGATAACCATTATAATCTAGGTTAGAGTGCACGCTGAGTGTTTCTTTTCTCTCTCTCTTTGGCAGCGTCCATTGACCCGACCCTAGACTATGACTCAGTGACCAAGTTGACCGAACCTTCTTAACGCTGGCTTTTGGATTGTCAGAACCTCATTGCCACTCCTACTTTTACCCTTTTCTCTAGGACACCCCGTATTACTACGACCGTCCACTTCCATTAGACAAAACCATCGTAAGGTTATATACAAACTCGAAGGAATTCGAGGATGGTTTCCGGTTCTGGAGAAAACGAATAGGACTATTCAGTTGTCTTTTCCTTTTACCTTCTCTCAGGTTGCGAGTACTCCTTGGTTTAGGAGATAATACACCTATTATGCAAATTATATAGTCTTTTTCCAAACCATAGGCAGGTGCCGACCGGTAGGGAATGAAGAAAACCAATTAGCCTAAACGGTGTACAGAAGGTATTAAGTTAAGACAAAGAAAGGGATTAGTAAGAGGGCAAAGTAAATTGCGACTGCTATTTACGACCAAACCAAGTATTTCTTCGCTAATCCTAAATCACCTTTGTATTTCTCCAGGAAACTCCGTATCACTACGAAGATCCCAAGTTTATTGGATAATCCATCGTATGGTTATATACGAACTCGAAAGGAACTTGTTCCAGTTCGGGGATGGATCCTGGTTCAGGAGAAATAGGAATAAGGTTTATTCGGTTGTCTTTTATCTTCACCTTCTCTCGCATTGTGAGTGCTCCTAGGATTAGGACAGTACACCCATTATGCTTATTGGATAGTCTTCTTCCAAACCATAGGCTGGTGCCGAACGGTAGGGAAGGAAGAAAACCATTTGGCCTAAAGGGTGTACATAAGGTAACGACTAAAGACATATAAAGGGATTTGGAGAGGTGGTAAAGAATTATACGGTTACAGTTGTGAATCTGGATAATGGAAGAGGCATTACTAGGAATACCAGTATACCCCATCGAAACATTTTAATGTTTCAGTTTCACTGTGTACTGTTAAAAGAAAACTGGTTTCCCAATTAGACACCTGCTCCAGGGTATGTATTTACCAGGTTTGATTCTCACATCTGTATGGTTTTACAGATGATGAGTGGGAGTAAGTTATTGGGAATTAGGTGATTGTCCTCATTATATCGGAATTCGTTGTAATTGGTGATATCTGAGAAAATCACCTGGGTTGTTTGCCGGACGGCAAATATTTGGTTTTGAATATCTGTTGTTATGCACCAATTTCAAGTTGATATATCTGTACTTCTATTTTCATAGAGTGAGATATACCTTTTTGAAATTATGTCTATGACATTTACCTATACCAGTGGATGGTTAGGTAAGGAGCATTGAACAGCGGTGTAATTCTTCTTAACCATAAGTACAGTTTTCAACCTACGACAGACCGTGAATGAGTCATTTGACTCAAGGGACTTATACAGAGTATTGTATGTTGTCCAGTATCCATTAGGACAGAGGGGTAGGTACTCGTACTATATTCTGTTTACTTGTGACTCCTCTAGTTCTTAGACAGTTGTTTCGTAGAAACGCAGGGTCCATGTTTTGAGAAGTTATAGGTATAAGAATAAAGTAGAGAACCAGGTGTTGCATGTATCAGGATTCTTCAAGGTGATCGAAGATGTAGATACTTGTGTATGGTATTCAGTTAATAGTAATGATTAAGAGAGCTTGCTTCTCTTTCAGGTTACTCATAATTGGAAGTACTCCTAAGTTGAGTAACGCTGATCGACCACCTTCCATTTAGTTGACATACACTGGAGACAGCTGCATGATTTGAATCTGGTTCAATAAAATCAGTACCTCTGTTTCTATATTGGATATAGAACAGTTCATATCTTGACATTGTTAAGGTACGGGGAGTTGTCCGGCTTATACTTAAAACCAGACTCCGGATAACTCAAGGCACGTTTCTGTAATGGCTGTTTGTGGGTTGACCCGGGCTATGACGAGGGTTGATTTTCTACAATCTGGAAGATCAATAGTGATATTGTTCTTAATTCGCCACAGTTTTAACAAAAATGGATTTTTTCAGAAAAACAGTAGTGGGAGTATGGTAGAACTGGAAGTGATTCCAGAACCGCAAATGATTACTGAAGATTTGATAGGAACCTAAAAATTCAATCTGGTTTGACATTCTATTGGCCACTCCGCAGATGCGGTGGGTAACCTCAGGCACCCGAGAGGTACTCCGGTAGCCTCAAGGACGGTGGCAGGGAGGTTCTTGTTTACCCAGACTTGCCATTGCTGTTGTTCCAGACTGTGAGATCCGGCAGGAGGATGAGTATATCGTCATTCTAAACTAGCTTTAGAAGTGTACGTGTATATGACTCTGCCAGAGGATTGTCGTAGTCAGTGGGAGCAGCGGAAACATTGGTGGACAAGTGGCTTATGTCTATTTATAGACTAAAGCGGATATAGCGGAGATAGATCATCCATTTCTGACGTGACAGTCATACGTTTGACTTCATCAGAATAGGGGATGGATCTGTTAAGAAGGTAGTAGGGTATGATGTCCTAGCATTTGGATGACATACACAGAGAAGGAAGTGATATTCCTATACTACGATCGGTTATACTTTGGTCGTCACACAGTGGTTTCTCCACATAGTACTTGGATATTATATCAGACATTCTGGTTACTAGATCTACAGTTTTAGATCTAGATTTGGGTGGTTTCCCAATCATGGTACTTAGACAGCATTCTAAGAGTATTTAGAATGGACGACTCCTGGCGTGGTAGTATACCTGCAGGTGATGGAGTCACCCTCTCTAAAGGTGTCTTACAGACTAAAGGGGAGAGGGATACGCATGATTGGCAGATCACTTGCTTAAGCAATTGAGTTGATCATGAGATATCAAGTAACATACCAGATGTTGTTTTTGCTGTAGATGCAATAAGTTGATATTGATCCAATTCTGGATAAACGATCGGAAGCAGTTTTAGAACATAAGTGGATGTTCTAGGGATATGATAGCAACATTCTCCTTCGGGAGACAGTTATCATTCCAGGCTTCCAAGGTGACCTGGATGACAGAGAGGTTGTCAGAGTTATATTTTTCCCCATGACGAGGGGCAGTATTTTGGACAGGTGGTCCAGGTGGATACTGAGGGAAGGCATGGCGCAGGATACTGATTAAGTTCAGTTGACGATACAGTCTAAGAAGTTTGGATTTGGAGTTCATTAATGAACTAGGTCCCATCAGACATCCAGATACATTCTAAGACAGCTATTGCTCATTTCGGGAGATGGCTTTCTCCGCGAACTTGAGATATAGAGAGACATAGAAAGAAACATTAGAGCGGATCCACTCACTGAGGCTATTCCTCGAACGCAATAGTTTCGCAAACGAGCTTTGTAAGACTGACTAGTAGAGGAGTTGGGTGTTCGGTATCACACGGGCTGTGAGTATGCGACATCGCAATAATTAGCCTTGAGTGCAAGTGGGAGATTGTTGGAGATAGTGCCCTCAGAGTCAATTATTGGATCACAAGCACGTTATTGCAATGATTGAGGGAGGACCTGTCCCAGTAGGAAAGTCTTACTCAAGATGATAGTATGCTATCTAGTTTATCTTTATCATCGTGTATTGCTTTATGTGACCTTACGAGTCGCTATTACACGTTGATAGAGCCCCTAGGATTCTTGCTTAACTACCAGCAGTATGAGGGTGATCATATACGTGAGAGCTGGTGTCTATAAGCACATCCTTAAAAGGTCCCTAGTCGTGGGAGTTTCGAGACAGGGCATCGATACTCCAGAGTAGACTAGTGTATACAGTCGAGACCCCGACGAGGGGCGGTGGCCGGTCTCACAAGCCACTGGTGTCAGTTGGTTCACCTAAGATGTATACAGGTGCTCATTGGGTTATGAGTTCACCGGACAGGACTCGCCGGGAACCTGCTAGTTGGTATTATACCTGACGTCAGATAACAGTTCCCTGGTGACATGTGTACAGGTTAGTTCATCAACCTGAGATAGTCATTTGTCTCGTGTGAGTTCCCACTGTGCTTTGATTACTACCCTACCATGCTCAAAGGAGACGTGAAAACAGGTTTTAGTTGGGTACAGTCCCGAGCCATATGGAGGCAGTGAGCGGATCTGCATGGGTTCGTCTCTCGTAGTATTGGGGGTGAGGTCGCGCTGTGTCTAGGAGAGTCAGAACATGAAAATTCCTTGGCCAAGGAAGGAGATTTGCTGGTAGGTATTCCAGCAGTATCTCAGGGTGTTCTGGGCTACACTCCCACACGACTTGTACCGCTCTTGGGGGTCTGACTTTTACCAACCCCCTAGGCCCGCCATGCGATGCTCATAGGCGAACGGACCGGACTGTACGGATATTGTCACTGACAGGCTCAGTAGGGTGTCAGGATGAGTTCGCTCATCGACGTCCCTTTTGGTCAGTAGATGGTAGCCCGTCACGTATGGCTAATACCTCTGATGTGCTAGTGGTTAAATCCATAGCCATAGTATTGACGAGTCTTTAGAGTCCACCACACACAGTTACTCAAGTTTCGGGCGAAATGCTGTAGAGGCCGTATGGAGATATGGCAGGGTTCGATCAGATACGTGCGGTATTACACGGATCGTGATCGGACGGGTTTTACTATCCGGCTTTGGCTTAAGCCGGATCCTAGTATTAGATAGTGTAGATTTTGTCTCTTTGCATTTGTGTTCAGTGGGAATACAAATGCGGGCATGTAAATGCAGTAGTGGGGTTTTCCTGTAATTTATTACGGGATCAGTTTTCTGAAGTGCCAGTTTGCATTCCGTTCCGGCCAGTTTTCCTTTGTTCCTTCACGGCCGGACTTTATCGGTGGAGGGGGTTATTTGCAGTTGTGCAAATAACATTTGTGGAGGGGTTTTCTTGCATTTGTGGCTTCCTCATCATGAGATCCTTTTCTAGTCACCTCACTTGTATTTATTAAGATTAGAATTGGATTTGATTTAGTGTGACTTCGTTATCATTTCTTTTACGGCGTGGTCACCTTTATTCCTCTCCTACACTCACCTCCCTTCATGGATTCACTCCCTCATATTTGGCCGGCCACATTTTTGAGAAGAGGATGAGAGGTTCATTTTTATGTGTGGCATATTTCCTTCATCTCATTCTTGCAAGGAAAAATGAAAGCATCATTTTTCCATAACCTCTTTCTCCTCCACATCCATGGCAACTTCACTACACCAAAGAGACATAGATTCTACACTACATCTACAGCAAATCTTGGATGCGTCGGCTAGCCAACTTCGCGCCCGAGTTGCCTCGGTCCAGAGGTGGGAGCCCGTAAAAGAATCCGGCTACGTGGTGCCCTTTCCGACGAGTAGGTGACGGATGGAGATTCCGCGGGAGATCGGAGTGGAGACGAAGACCGAAGGACACGGATCGCTTGGTATAACTCTCTACCCGTCTTTTAGTTTTCTTGTAGCTAGGTTAATGGCCCGATCCGGGATAAAAGTGCGCGGTGGTGCCGGTTTGCTAGTTTGCAAAGTTTTTCGTTTCCGCGTCTCCGGCGTCGGATCGACGGCCCGGGCGCCGCCGTGCACTTACAGGAGGTATCATACCCTATGAGATATGGCACGCTCTATGATGAGTACTGCTGAGTTGCATGTTTCCTTTTGGTGTTATGCACTTGAGAAGCTTCTTACCTATTGAATGGGGTTCTATCCAAATCAGTGCCTACCACTCCATATGAGATATGGAATAGGAAGAGACCATGTCTTAAACATGTTAAGATATGGGGTTGTCCGGCTTATGTTGAAAAGCAACATCCGGACAAGTTCGAAGCAGGGTCAGATCTGTATAAATTTGTTAGGATATCCCAAACATTAGTGAGGGAATATCTTCTACCACTCTGAGGAGCAAAAGGTATTCTGTTTCTCAGCAATTGTAACATTTTAAAAATAATTAAATAAGTAATTAAATAAATAAAATCGTTAGAGTGAATTTTATAATTTTCGGTAAAGTAAAACGTATTTTTCGTAAAACTAAACCGTAATTATTTTTCACTATAAATTTAAAAATAGCTATTTTAACTATGTTATTACTAGTAAATGGTGTTTATTTAGCCACTTATAAATTTTTAGTTTTATTAAATATTTCTCCTAAATTAATTATTTTAAATATTAACATAAGCTTTATTTATACTCTAAATTAGTGAAAATTTCAAATTTGAAGGGGTTTAATTTGCAAAAATGAATCATTGCATATTAGAATCTAGTGTGTATCATGCAAAATTTATTTACAAATTTTTCCATGATTCTAGAATTTTCTTTAGGTGTTTTAGAAAAGAAATGATAAAAATTAAATGAATTGTTGGAAAGACATAAAGAAGTTGATATTTTGGGTGAAGTTTCTACACTTTTCTTCACTTTTCTCACTCTTCTCTCCCTCCTCCATGGTGTGGCCAGCCTCAACCCCCATGGCAGCCCCCATCTTCAAAATTTAATTTACCTCCAAAAATCATCAAAAATCCTACAAAAATCCAAATAAAAATCCTAATTAATTCCTACCCTCTATTCTTTGCTCATCTTTATATGGATTTTGGAGATGGAAAGCATTCATTTTGGAGGCTTATTTTCATGTTTGGATTTCATGTTGTGGAGGTATAAATCTTATTCTTTTGATTTATTGTTATTAGGTGTTTCATTTAAGCATAATTAGATTTAATAAATAAATTCTATCTACAGGTTTTAAAATTCAAGTTAGGGTTTGTAAAATCAAGTTATGGTTTTTACTAATTAAGTGGGGTTATTATAACTAGTTTAACATTTTTAGAAATGGGAAAAATCATGCATGGTTGATATATTGTAAATTGTTCATTCAAATTGTTTAAATAAAGTAAAGTTGCAAACTAGATTTATGTATATTATATTTATTGGTGAAATAAAATTCCAATTAATGTTTATAACACTAGAGTGTGGTTTTAAAGAGGATATTAACTTGTTGGTGGAATGAAAAACTCAATTTGGTTACTAGTTTTTATTGATAATTAATAAATTGTGAGAAAAATGCTATTTTGTTAACTAGATTTTAGAAATTCTTAAATAAATAAGATTTAAAATCTAATATATGGTTTCATTATATTATTATCATCATGAATTGTAGTTTAGTAAGTTAATTCATGTAAAATCATGTTTAGTTGTGATATTGTGAAATTTTGCTTAAAACTATCGAAATCGGGCAAGTTTGCAAACTAGAATTTTCAAACTAATATAAATTAAGGTGTTAAAAATATAGTAATGGTTCCTATAATCTAGTTAGGTTATTTAATGAGTATTATGACCATTAGTTTCATATAAACAGTAAGTTTTGAAGTAAAACGAAAAATTGGCGTTTTTGGGTTTTTCAAAATCGGTCGATTTGATCGATTTTTAGGGTTTCGATGAATTAAATCATGTTTATATTATAAGTAATGAGTTTTAAAACTATGAGTTGTTTGTTGATGTTTATCTCGATCAATCAGCGTTTGTACGCCGATATCGAGCGATATTTGGTTCTTTTGCATGAGCGGGACATAGGTTTTAACCTATGCGCGTTTCGTGCGTCGTTTTGGTTTTGTCCGTGATTCAGTTTATGATATATTATGTGTTTGCGTATAGGTACCCCTCATGTGGACTGCGGACGATGAAGAAGAGGATGGCGACACCGTCTTCGGCAGACAAGGACCATGTGAGTAGATGTATATCAACGGGGGGAAGTCGGATAGATGGCGTTTAGCACCCCCGCAAACGTAGATTAGGGATAGTACTTATTGTCATTAGGAAGCCAGACGTGACCTTAGATTCTTGATGAGTAGGACCCTAGTAACGACCCTAGGTTGGACTAGACTAATTAGAAAGACCATACTAGAGGATGAATACCTTGGAAGAGATTCGTATGTTTCAGGTAGATGCACACACACACACATATTGAGACTCAACGTGGTGTATACGTGTATGTATATATGTATATATATATATTTATATATATATATAGGACTAGGTGTAGGTATATATATATACACAATACGTATATGTGATACAAGGATGTGATATGATACACAGGGATGAAACAATATAACTGGGCCGATGCCGTGATTCTTGGCTATAAAGTCGTGTTATGCGGTTAGCGGATCATTAGAAAATGAGATAATGGGTTGGTATACATGAACAATAATAAAGGGCGGTGATGATATTGAAGTACATGGGACTCTAAAATAGAACCCGGACCGTAACCTGTGAATGAAATTCTGATATGATATATGTGTGACTTGATTATGATATGATCTAAGTGTGACTTAATCACAATATGATACTTATATATGATATTTCTGAGGATAAATTAACGATGTATATTTATGCTGGCAATGATATATGATTGATATATGCAATTACAGTATAGCACCTTGATCTTGACATGTGTTGATGATGATATTATACGAATGATGAGACACGTAGGTGAGACTTGACCCGTACCCCGATATTGGGATGCCGTACGATGGATTTTACCGTACGAGCCATAAATATGATGATTGATCCGCACTCTTGATTTAAGGAAGCCGTACTACGTACGTGACGCTATTGAGGCTGGATCGCCGACTTTTAGAGATATGGACTCAGACTTTAGGTGTACTCTTATTTCTTATCGATTAGTTTCTTAGGTTTAGTTCTTTAGGAGGTTAAATGGACACTAGTTTAAGCTCGAGACATATAGTTGTAGTTATACTTGTATATCAAATGAGTGGATAATACACATCCGTCTTTACTTTCAGACTGTAATCATCATGGTGCATGCTCATTCATATGTTTCTATAATCAGTATAAAACTCTGCCTGTTAGGACACCAGCACCATTACCGATGATGCGCATATTCCACGCACACTTATTTGCCGGCTCACACACATCATCATCGGTAATTGCTATGTCACGTACACTTTAGATCATATTATCTTTTATTGATACATTCAGCTAAGAGCTAGATCGATATAATATTGTGATTACTCTCTGGTGTTAGTATAGACATGGTATTTATTACTTAGACATTTCATGCATTCGCATTTTCATGTTATCATGCAGTATTATGGGGCATATGCCGACACTTATCATATACTTACTCATGATTTTGGGATTTTGGATTTCTATGAGATTTCTGAATTTTTGGGGAAAACCGCAAGAATATATAAAAACAACTCTCTCTCCTCCTCTCTTTTTAAAAACATAAGATGCGGTTTTCTCGTTATGTATGTGTCGTCCGGCAAGAGATTTCATGTTTTCTGTTGGATTTCGAGACCCGATTCGAGGAGTGGATGAACCGTCTCGGGTACATGGTGGGCCCGATATGGTACCCCGGGGCAAGAAGATCGAGTTGTAGACGATGAGCCTGGCAGAGGAGGACTAACTATCGGTGATGTCTGGCGCGGCGGATATCCGGAGGATACCGACCGTTGTTGTGAGATTTGATGATATGGGCCAATCCGGACTGATGGAGCCCGAGATATTGAGACTATGAGACATTGAGATTATGAGGTATTGAGACATGAGAATTACATATTTTGTGTCGATGCTTGACACGGATTTCCATGGATTTCATCGTTGATATTTTAGACTTCTATACACATTTTACCATGATAAAAGCTAAAGATTTCTTATACAGATATATCTAGATTTCAGGATTTGTTTATTTTACATTCATGGTGCATGCATACTCGTTCTCATGACATAGTACTATATGAGGCACTGACACGAGCACGGAGCATTTGCACTTACACGTAGCTTATTATTCTGCCTTTACTTGATGACTAGTAGTATATTAGTATATTATTATGACCTAGGACAGCGTCGTGCATTCGATTTCTTTTCGCAGATATCTTCTACTCACGATTGGCAACTCACTCCCGTTGTGCCAAATTTTATTATAGGTTCGATGTACAGGTTTTCCTGGCAGTTTGTTGGCACATCTTTTCATTCAGGGTGATTTGCACGGTAGGTTGGTTCACTTGTATCTGGAATGCCATTGTACTTTTATTATTTAATTTGTATCTAGTAAGCTCCATCAACCAAACTTGTATTACTTGATAGTTTACCGGATCAGTTGTTTATTTCGACCTTAGAGTCGCGCTTGTATTGTTATGATATCTGGTGGTTTTGTTTTCTTTTGAGTTTTAAGTCTCGCCAATTGGCGTTGTATACTATTGTGCATTTGTGTGGTTGTTTCCGCCTTTTGGCATAGAGCTAGCTCCCGTTTGGGGATGTTTTTTATTGTTTGTATATATTATACTTGTTGTACCCGTTTGGGGCCAGTTTTTACAAAGGAGACTCTGCCGAAATTTTTGAGAAAATTGGATGATGCTTTTAAACTTGTTTTCTTCATGTTTTCCTTTACTTCTTCTTCTTCTTCTTATGGTTTAGATTTCCGGGCTTCGGCTTGCTTAGGTTACGTTGCGCCTCCAGACGCTTCGTAGTCTAAGTGCCGGTCACGTTCCGTACTTTCAGGTCGTGACAAAGTTGGTATCAGAGCACTAGGTTTAACCTTGTATAAGTCTAGGTGACCCTTTTTTGATGGAGTTGGCGACTTAGGTTGAGTAACGTACCGTGGGTATGATCCGCGGCATACTTACGATACGCTACTCTTCTTAAGTAGCCTTAGGATGTACATTTGTTTGCACCGCATTTCATTCGTTCTTTTGATCTATCTTCGTCAATATCGGAGGGTGGTTTCGGTTACCACGGGCGCACGGGCAGAGGGAGCTGCGGCTCGAATGCGATAACCATTAGGGTATTGGTTATTCTTGAGGATTGAAGTATTATTTAGCGTGCGGACGAAAGGCATTCAAATGCCGTCCAGACGAAGTTAAAGGATTCGAACGATTGTCAGAAACCCATTTTCCCAAGTTTAAGGTATTCGGAAGAACATGCAGGTATTTCTATGGACCCTCTAGAAGAATGAAACCCTAACTCGACATAATGACCACGAGAACTTCCTTGAACCTTAGGCTTTACGGCAGTTCCGCGGTGCCATTAGTGAGGCTTGGGTTTGCCCTTCTACGACTGGACCATCGATGCTGGGGTATGTACCAGATATTTTTAAACTGTACTTGAGTGTTGAGCTCTCGGGGAATTATGGGATTTTGATGGATCGATCGAAAAGTTTAATGTAGTCCGGATATCAGGTGAAGGGATTGACTACGTGGGAGACTCTAGAAATAAGTATTGTCGTTGGTAGCGCAGTCAGCACGCCTATGAAGAGACGAGTTCGAAGCAGTCGACACTAGAGGAAAGGGGGAAAGAGATGCATATTGACGGTAGTGTTTACGATTGTGATTTGGTGATTTGAATTTCATATTTTCGTTGATCGGATTTTGGTATTTTGAGGACTTTGTTCTACGATTGGTATTTCTTATGTGTACCTTCATTACATTCTATTTGTGTTTCATATATTTGTTGTATTGATGTTGTTTAGTACATACCCAGTGCACTTGATTTGGTTTTAATACATTTTGAGATTTTGATTAGATTTCGTGCATATGGTTACACATGATTTTGACATATACTTCGACCTAGTTTTCATGCATTTTCGTACTGTGATTTTGATTTTGATATTCAGTGTATGTTTTCATGCACCATGTGCACCTGATTGTGATTCTTGCGCACACTTGGCGCACCTGATACGATTTGTGCACACCAGATGCACTAAATCGTGGTTTTGTCCAGATTAGATGCACCTGATATTAGAGTATTGCATGCCCGTTGCACTTGACAGATGTTTTTGGTGCACACCTGTTGCACTCAGTTTTGATTTTGTGTGAATTCGTGGCATCTGTATTTGGTTTCGATTTCAGTGCGCACCGGACGCACATGATATTTTTATGATGTGATTGGGATTGATTTCAGTTTGATCAGTATGTTTTTAAAATCATTAATATTGATTTGGTAACCAGGCGGGACGTGTATGTTAAATAAAAGATATATATATATATATAGCTATTTTTTTTTAAAAATAAACGTCCGCTACTTATGCCGTGGCACGTTCATCACACGACGATTTTCAAAAGGGGTTCTTGCGTGCTTCTTTATCCAGATATTTGATCGATTTTACTATGATGCGCACAATATATAAGTTGTAGTTTTGATGTATATTATGTTGGTTTTCGTATTGGGTTTTAGTATTTTATTTTCGCCATAACTCCGATGATTGTGTTATGCTTGACGGAGTTGATTTTAGTTATGTATTGATGATTTCAGAGCCCCGACGATTTGAGTGTTTTGGCTGAATGTTTTAGTAATTGGGGGGAGTTTTAATTTAAATTCGGGGACCGAATTTCTTAAAGGGGGGAAGATTGTAACATTTTAAAAATAATTAAATAAGTAATTAAATAAATAAAATCGTTTAAGTGAATTTTATGATTTTCGGTAAAGTAAAACGTATTTTTCGTAAAACTAAACCGTAATTATTTTTCACTATAAATTTAAAAATACCTATTTTAATTATGTTATTGCTAGTAAATGGTGTTTATTTAGCCACTTATAAATTTTTAGTTTAATTAAATATTTCTCCTAAATTAATTATTTTAAATATTAACATAAGCTTTATTTATACTCTAAATTAGTGAAAATTTCAAATTTGAAGGGTTTTAATTTGCAAAAATGAATCGTTGCATATTAGAATCTAGTGTGTATCATGCAAAATTTATTTACAAATATTTCCATGATTCTAGAATTTTCTTTAGGTGTTTTAGAAAAGAAATGATAAAAATTAAATGAATTGTTGAAAAGACATAAAAAAGTTGATATTTTGGGTGAAGTTTCTACACTTTTCATCACTTTTCTCACTCTCCTCTCCCTCCTCCATGGTGTGGCCGGCCTCAACTGTGCGAGATAGTGCCCTCAGAGTCAATTATTGGATCACAGGCACGTGATTGCAATGATTGAGGGAGGACCTGTCCCAGTAGGACAGTCTTACTCGAGATGATAGTATGCTATCTGGTTTACCTTTATCATCGTGTACTGCCTTAGGTGACCTGACATGTCGCTATTACACGTTGATAGAGCCCCTAGGATTCTTGCTTGACCACCAGCAGTATGAGGGCGATCATATAAGTGGGAGCTGGGGTCTATAAGCACATCCTTAAAAGGTCCCTAGTCGTGGGAGTTTCGAGACAGGGCATCGATACTCCAGAGTAGACTAGTGTGTACATTCGAGACCCCGACGAGGGGCGGTGGCCGGTCTCACTGGTGTCTGTTGGATCACCTAAGATGTATACAGGTGCTTATTGGGTTATGAGTACACCGGACAGGACTCGCCGGGAACATGCTAGTTGGTCTTATACCTGACGTCAGATAGCAGTTCCCTGGCGACATGTGTACAGGTTAGTTCATCGACCTGGGGATCGTCATTTGTCTCGTGTGAGTTCCCGCTGTACTTTGATTACTATCCTACCACGCTCAAAGGAGACGTGCAAACAGGTTTTAGTTGGGTACAGTCCCGAGCCACATGGAGGCAGTGAGCGGATCTTCAGGAGGTCGTCTCTCCCGGTATTCGGGGTAAGGTCGCGCTGTGTCTAGGAGAGCCATTACACGAAGCCCTCGGCCGAGGCAGGAGATTTACTGGTAGGTATTCCAGAAGTATCTCAGGGTGTTCTGGGCTACACTCTGACACGACTTGTACCTCTTTTGGGGGTCTGACTTTTACCAACCCCCTCGGCCCGCCATGCGATGCTCATAGACGGACGGACCGGACTGTACGGATATTGTCACTGACAGGCTCAGTAGGGTGTCAGGATGAGTTCGCTCATCGACGTTCCTTTTGGTCAATACCTGATAGCCCGTTACGTATTGGCTTATACCTCTGACGTGCTAGTGGTTAAATCCACAACCAAGGTGTTGACGAGTCTTTAGAGTCCCCCACATTCAGTTGCTCAAGTTTTCGGGCGAAACGCTGTAGAGGCCGTATGGAGATATGGCAGGGTTTGATCAGATACGTGCGGTATTGCACGGATCAGGATCGGACGGTTTGTACTACAGGCCGTATGGATATATAGCAGGCTTCGATCAGATACGTGCGGTATTGCACGGATCCGGATCGAACGGATATTACTAGCCGGCTTTGGTTTAAGCCGGATCCTAATATAGTACAGTGTAGATTTTGTCTCATTGCATTTGTATTTCGGTCGGAATACAGATGCGGGTGTGTATGCACTGTATCGGGGTTTTCCTGTAATTTATTACGGGGCCAGTTTTCTGGACTTGCCAGTTTGCTTTCCGTTTCGGCCAATTTCCTTTGTATCGTTCGTTGGCCGAAGATTGGTGGAGGATGGCTTATTTGCATTTGTACAAATAAGCAATTTGGAAGGGGGTCATTGCATATTGTTGTGTCATGATCACTTGACTTTCTTTAGTCATCATGGCTAGTCTTGTAGTGTCATGATGGCATGACTTTTTGGTGATGATGATGGATTATGTTGGTTGTATGAGTGTTTGAGTTTCTTTGTGATCATTTCTTGATATGATAACTTTTCCTCTCACTTGCATTATTCTTGTGGCTATCATTTTCACAGACTCATTCTCACTCTCCCCTCACTTTGCATGGCTGGCCATTCCCTCATGGGGCTGTCCAAATTTTGGATGTGGGAATTGTTGTTGTTTTCATGCCACAAAATTCCCAAGTTCATCATAAATTCCACTAGTTCAATTCCTCCACCATTATGGCAACCTCCATGAACCCCAAAATGAGACATGGTTCTACACACCATTCTACAGCAAATCTTGGGCACGTCGGCTCGCCAACTTCGTGCCCGAGTTGCCTAGGTATAGAGGTGGGAGCCCGTAAAAGAAGCCGGCGACGTGGTGCTTTTCCGGCGAGGAGGTGGAGACCGGACATTCCGCGGGAGATCAGGACGACGGCGAGAAGACCGGAGGACACGGATCGCTCGGTATATATCTCTTCCCCATCTTGTAGTTAGCTAGGACTAGTTAATGGTACGATCCGGGTTAATAGTGCGCGGTGGTGCCGGTTCAAGAAAATTTAAAGTTATCCATCGCTTCCGCATTTGGCCTCGGGATGGAGGCCGGGCGCCGCCGTGCACTTACAGTGGTATCAGAGCCTCGACATTAACATAGTCTATCTTTGTCTAATGTGTTTTATATTTTCGATCGAACAATTTTCCAAAAACCGTATTTTTCTTCACATCAGTTTCTGTCGAAATTTTTTGAAGTCCAAAAATTTTTCAGGTTGTTTCAGAATGATGTGTAGGACATTATAAGAGTTCTGTGAAAATTTGGGTTCGTGAACAGTCCAAACCACCGCGAAACCGCGGCTAAACCCATGCTTGGGCCGCGGTTTCGCCGCTACTTGAACTGTTCAGTCCCCCAAAATTCTACCTAATGCTCCTGAGTGGAAAATAGGTTTTCTGGAATGTTATTTTTTGGGCCCAGATTTCTTGATGTGCTACAGTAGTACTTGGGGGCCCACTTGGTAAATTTGATCGATCGGATATTTTAAACACATTATTTCGCAATATTTACATTATATCTGCGACCGTGAATGTCACTTGATCGGTAAATCCAGTCTGACTGCTATAGCCCTGTTAGACGGATTTGCGATCGTGACTTTCACGTTGATGTTCTGTGATTTTGCTGTGATGTTGCGGATTGATCGTGGGGGATAGCCTGGATGCAATGCTAGTACAGTTCTATTCTATTATGTATATTTGATATTGCGGGGCGAGCGTCCGACATGTGGACTGCCGTCACTGCCTGTTTGTATTATTATTTTGGGGCACGACCAGGCTGCGGTCGATGTACCCGTTGTATGTATATTTTACTTTCTGTACTAGGATTACCCCAAGGAGGGGTGCACGGATAGCCGGGTTCTAGAGGGTAACAAGCCTGCATCTCATGGCATTGAGACGGAGGGGGCTTCACTCTAGAATTGGCGGGCTATTCGCCGCACTTGTAGGGGGTATAGATTGACCCAGGAGGGGTGCCCAAGTTACCGGATTCCGTGAAGTGTCGGGTGGTCCATTCACGTTGCTGAAGGGGGCTGCCTCGCTTCAAGTTTTGGCGGGTAACTTGCCGCACCCGTAGGGGTCTAGGATTTCATTGCACAGGCTATCCACATGACCAGGGGAACGTCGGGTTTCAGTAGTGGCTCTGTGAAACCCGGGGATCCCAGATATCTGTTTTGTTCTGTGATGCTGTACATTTCTGTGATGTTGCATTTTTTATCACGCCTTAAGCGAATATAATATATTGGTATATATATTAGTAGATGTTGTATATGTTTTGCATCCGCGCTAGTCCAGTCCCCGCTCTGTCGTTAGTTAGCTAACCTAACGGGTAATGACGGGACCTAGTGGCGAATGCGGATGGCATATACGTACATCAGTATATTTTCGTTCTTTTTGGTGTGATCAATTGATGGGACTGCATTGATGTAAGTCGATGTAGTACACCCCAGTACTTATGGGGAGGCGGAATTTTCAAAAACAATCAAGTTTAAAGAACGAACATCGACTAACCGCTTAAATCGAAGCTAAACTATAAATAACCGTACACAAAGATTTTCTTATCACTTGTGATTAGGTATTATACCTATTGAAACTAGTCCTTCGTCTTTGTGTCCTCCTTTGTTCTCCTCGGCCTTCTCTAGGTAGTAGACGATCCACCCGAGAGCGAAACTCCAAGCTAAACCTCTAACTTGAGGTAACTAATCAACTTTGATTGCTAATCAAAGATGAAAGGATGATGTAGAGTGAAGGTTATGGATTGTTTAGTCTAACTAATCCTTTGATCTCAACTCATGAGGTGTAAGGATTAGGGTTTGAAGATGAGAGCTTGAGGAGAGAGAATATGAGATAAGATAATGAGAGAAGAGAGAGAGTGTATCATAATATATTATGAAGCATTCTTTTTTAAGAATAATAATAAATGAAATGAATAAGCATGCTTCATAAAATATCTAGTGGTGATTCATTAGCATGAGTCATTAAGCAATAAATGTGCATTAATGAAATGAATGAATCACCACCATGACTCACAACCTCATCCAAAGTAACCTCCTTAGTCACATCTTCTAGAAGCTTCTCGTACAATTACGAGAACGCCCCTCCGATCCGCAAAAATACGGAAAAACTTTAGACTGTAAAAATCCAATAACCGGATACCAGCAACTGGCTTAAACCAAAGCCGACTGGTAAAAACTGTCCGAAAGTCGTATGTGCGTAAACGCACGTATGCGTCCGAACCCTTTGTCGCAAAACCATGCAACCTCTATATCGTTTCGCCTGGAGTAGGAAACTCTCTGTGTGGGACTCTAGAGACTCGACTACTACGCTGGCAGTGGGTTTAACCACAGACCGCAAGCGGCACTAGCTGTACGTAACGGTCCCCAGGTAGTTGTCGATAAGAAGGCCGATGAGAAAACCCATCCGAACTCCTACTGAGTCTGATGTGACAATCTCCATACAGTCCGGTCCGTTCGTCCAAGACTATCGCATATCGGGCCTAGGGGGGCGGCAAACGTCAGTCCCCTAATAGCGGTATAAGTCGTGTCGGAGGGAAGCCCATTACACCCTGAGAAACTACTGGAACCTACCAGCAAATCTCGCTTGCCCTGGCCAGGGACCTTGCGTAATGGCTCTCTGACACAGCACGATATCTACTCCCAATACCGGGAGGGACGAATCCTGTCTAACCGCCACTGCCTCCAAGTGCTCGGGACTGCACCCAACTGCCACCTGTTTGCACGACTCCTTTGAGCCGTGGTAGGGTAGCAATCTAAGAACAGTGGGACACACTCGAGGCGAAGTAGCAGTGTCAAGTCTGCGGACTACGCTGTACTCATGTCACCTGGGAACTGTTTACTGACGACTGGTATCAAACCAACCAACAGTTCCCTGTGAGTCCTGTCCGGTGTACCCGTAACCCAACGAGCACCTGTATACTATCTCCAGTATGACGTACTGACGGCTGTGGGACAGACCATCTCCCCAACTGGGATGAGAAGCGTGCACACTAGTCTACTCCGGAGTATCGATGCTCTGTCTCGATAATCCAACGACCAGGGACCTGAATGAGGATGTGCTTGTAGACTACCCAGCCCCCACAAGTGTGACTGCCATCACAACGCTGGTAGACAAGCAAGATCCCAAGAGCTCTATCAATACGTACACTCACATATTAAGATAGAAAAACCAAGTAGCATACTACCATGTTTAGCAAGACTGTTATATACATGTGAATATCCTAAGCTTCCATTAAGTAATATACAAGCTAGTATGATACAGTAATGGTCTTCTAGGGCATAAACACTAACAATCTCCCACTTGCACTAGGGCCATGTACTGGCATATCGTAGACCAATGATCTCGAGTAGCCTCTCGAACTGAATCTGAGGAAGGGCCTTCGTGAATGGATCAGCAATGTTCTCTTCTGAAGCAACTCTCCTAACCTCGATCTCCTGACGATCAATGATCTCCCTGATCAGGTGATACCGCCTCAAGAAGTGTCTGGACTTCTGATGGGACCTTGGTTCCTTCGCTAAAGCTATAGCTCCGTTGTTGTCGCAATACAAAGGTATTGGATCAACTATGGTAGGAACAACCTGAAGTTCTGTTAGGAACTTCTTCATCCAGACTGCTTCTTTTGCGGCATCGCAAGCAGCTATATACTCCGCTTCCATCGTCGAGTCGGCAACGGTGTCCTGCTTGGAGCTCTTCCAGCACACCGCCCCTCCATTGAGGGTAAAGACATAACCCGACATGGACTTGGAATCGTCTTTATCACTCTGGAAGCCGGAATCAGCAAAGGCCTCCAACCTGAGGTCTTTTCCGCCGTAAACCAAGAACATCTCCTTAGTCCTCCTCAGGTACTTGAGAATGTTCTTTACTGCTATCCAGTGTTTCTCCCCTGGGTCTGACTGATACCGGCTTACCACGCTCAGTGCGTAAGCTACATCTGGTCTGGTACACAACATCGCATACATTATAGAGCCTACCGCAGAAGCGTAGGGTATAATAGACATGCGTTCCCTTTCGAAATCAGTCTTGGGAGACATCTCTTTGGAGAGGGTGATTCCGTGACAAGCCGGTAGATTACCGCGCTTAGAATCTTCCATACTGAATCTTTTCAGTATAGTGTCGATATACCTGGACTGCGAAAGTCCCAACATCCTCTTGGATCTATCACGATAGATCCGGATCCCCAGAATGTAAGAGGCATCACCCAGGTCTTTCATGGAGAACCTGTGTGACAAGAATCCTTTGACAGATTGTAGCATAGGAATGTCATTTCCTATCAATAGAATGTCATCCACGTACAAGACGAGGAATACGACACTTCTGGCCACAACATTACTATATATGCACGGTTAATCTGGATTTTTGATAAAGTCATATTCTTTGACTGTCTCATCAAAACAGATGTTCCAACTCCGCGATGCCTGCTTTAGTCCATAAATAGACTTAAGCAGCTTGCATACTTTCCCGCTGCTCCCACTCTGATTGAAACCCTCTGGCTGATCCATATAGACGCTCTCTTCTAAATTTCCATTCAGAAAAGCCGTCTTTACGTCCATCTGCCAGATTTCATAATCATGGAAGGCAGCAATAGCAAGAAGGACCCGAATGGATTTGAGCATAGCCACTGGAGAAAAGGTTTCGTCATAGTCCAAACCAGGTCTTTGACGAAAACCCTTTGCAACAAGTCTAGCCTTATAGGTTTCCACCTGTCCATCTACACCAATCTTTTTCTTGAAGATCCATTTGCATCCTATGGGTTTTACCCCATCTGGAGCAAAGTCCAAAGTCCATACTTTGTTGGTGTACATGGACTCCATCTCGGTCCGCATTGCATCTAGCCATCGTACCGAGTCGCCGCTCTGGATGGCCTGCTGGAAGTCAGTAGGTTCATCATCATCTATGATGCAATCCTCTCTATCCCCGTCTATGAGAAAACCGTAGTATCTCTCAGGCGGATGAGACGGCCTACTACTCCTGCGGAGGGGTGCGGGAATGTTCTGTTCTTCTTGAACCTCTGGTTCTACCAAACTTTCAGTAGCAGTTTGTGGTTCTGGAATTTCTTCCAGTTCTATTTCGCTCCCACTTGATTCCTTTTCTAAAAACTGATGTTCTAGAAAATGGGCATTACGAGAAACAAATACCTTTTGTTCCTCTGCGTAATAGAATAGATATCCCCTGGAGTGCTTTGGATATCCCACAAACAAACACTTTACTGATCGTGCCTCGAGCTTGTCCACATGCTGCTTTTTAACAAAAGCTGGACATCCCCAAATCTTTATATACTGTAGATGGGGTTTCTTCCCACTCCACATCTGATATGGAGTGGTAGGCACAGTCTTGGTAGGTACCATGTTCAAAAGATATGCCGCTGATTCTAGCGCATGTCCCCAGAAAGATCGCGGTAACTCAGCATTACTCATCATGGATCGTACCATATCCAATAGGGTTCGATTCCGTCTCTCCGATACACCATTATGCTGTGGAGTGTACGGAGGAGTAAGCTGAGAGAGAATTCCTTTCTCTTTTAGGTAACCTAGGAACTCGGCACTTAAGTATTCTCCACCTCAATCAGATCTAAGTGTCTTTATACTTTTGCCGGTTTGGTTTTCTACTTCATTCTTATACTCTTGGAATTTCTCAAAAGCCTCGGATTTATGTTTCATCAGATAAATGAATCCGTATCTTGAGTAATCATCCGTGAAAGTAATGAAATAGGAAAAACCACCTCTCGCATGTATAGACATTGGACCACATACATCACTGTGTATGAGTCCTAAGAGCTCGCTCGCTCTTACTCCTTGTCCAGTAAATGGAGTCTTTGTCATCTTTCCTTTGAGACAAGATTGACAAGTGTCATAAGATTGATATTCGAACGAGTCTAAATATCCTTCTCTATGCAACTTAGTCAACCTTCTCTCATTGATGTGACCCAGTCTACAATGCCATAAGAAAGCTTTATTCAAATCTGGAGACTTTCTTTTTAGTGTGTTCTGGACATTGAAAATTTGGAGTTGGTTTAAAACATATATGCCGTTATTTAGAGTACCGTACCCAATCAAACCATGATTAAGGTGGATGTTGACAACATCTCTTACAAACGTGAAATCATAACCTTTATTTGATAACAAGGAAACTGATATGATATTACACGTTAAGCTGGGTACAAAATAACAGTTATGTAAAACCAAAATGTGTCCACTCGTCAATCCTAGGTGATAATCCCCGACGGACGCAGCTCCCACGCTAGCTCCGTTAGCAACCCTGAGGATCATATCACCTTCCTTCAGCACTCTACGGTTTCTCAGTGCCTGCAATGAATTGCAAATATGAGATCCTGATCCGGTATCCAATACCCAGGAAGTAGAGTTGATCGACAGACAATTCTCAATTACAAACACACCTGAAGTCGAAGCCACAGCTTGCTTCGGTTCCTGGTTCTTGGCGTTCCACGCCTTGCAATCCTTCTTCCAGTGCCCTTTCCTGTGACAATGGAAGCACTCATCCTGACCAACTATCGGTACTGCTTTCTTTTTCTTTCCCTTTCCTCCCACCTTACTAACACCTCCTCTAGGTCTGGGTGCGGCCTTCTTCTTCCTTCCTTTGGCCCTAGCCTTGGACCCGGAAGAAGATGAACCGCCAACAAACATAGCGGGTGTTTCCCTTGCCTTCTGCAAGGTGCCCTCCTCACTCCTTAACATGTTCAGGAGTTCCGCAAGTTCAACTTCTTTTCCTTGAAGATTGAAGTTGAGGATAAACTGGGCGTAGGTGGGAGGAAGGGACTGGAGAACAAGGTCTGTATAGAGCTCATTATCCAAAGTCGTCCCAAGGTCTGCGAGCTCTTCTATATAGCCAATCATCTGTAGGACATGTTCACCTACCGATGACCTGACAGCCAACCTCGCTCGAAACAATTTCTTAGAGGTCTCGTATCTTGCTATACGAGATTGCTCTCCATAAAGTTCTTTTGTATGGAGAAATATGCCATCTAAGGACATATCCTCGTGCCTCCTCTGATGTTCATTGTTCATCGAGGCAAGCACGATGCACTTGGCTCTCGCGCAATCTAAATCCCAGGTTTTGCGGATTTCCTTATCCGCATTGCTGGATTTGGGACCAGGGACAGCAGGTGCCGTAGCGGTGAGGACGTATCCCAGTTTGTCATAGGTCAAAGCCATCTTGACATTCCGCAGCCAATCTTTATAGTTTGGCCCCGTCAGTATATTTTTCTCTAAAAGTAACTTAAGTCCAGTCATTTTCAGGGTCTCTGCAATTAGGAGAGAGAGAAGAAAACTCTTTAGCATGATGCTCTTGCAAGTTTAGAGTGGTTTTTAGTTTATCTAAACTGGATGGCTCCCACTGTTTTTCGAATCCTTCCTCAAACCATAAAAGAAGAATTAGCCAAGACTATTCTCACCGTACAATACTTGCTTAACCGTTCAGCCAGGCCGGTGTCGATACTTCGAGGGAGGTTTTCCAACGCTTTCGCGAAGTTCCTTAATTAAATAACCTCTTTTCTCTGGGGGCGTAACCCCGCTGACACTTTTCTGGACACCTACTAGGTTTATAGCATTGATCGTTAAGTGACGAATATCCTGATAAGTATCATATACTCACAGTAGGATCGGGATCCAAATATCATCGTATGATAATGTTGAAGGAATGCTACCAACATTCATCAAACTCCAAATGGTATGCATCTCTTTGCAAATTTCAGTTTCTTTAGAAATTCCCGATATAAGTTTTTGCCCCATGCTCTTATGACCTTGGCGTTAGGTCAAAATGTCATAAGTCACATGTCAAGTTCTACCCATCATTATCTTGTCAATTTGAACCCATCCGTATATATCCTTGACGTTCGGCCAAAATGATAATACGACTGTCCCAAACTAACTCATCTATCTATGCAACAAATGGATATCCAGCAGCTACCAAACACTATGCCTTGGCGTTAGGTCAAAATACATAGCTTGAATACTACTGAATACCCAGATGAAATGACGGAGGGCTACGAATGGTTTTGGCGAAACCGTGAACGTAGTGAACTTGATATAACCGAAGGAACCTGATAGCTTTTAAAAGGAGTGGTTAAATCTCCGCATTTAAAAATAACCGAGTGGTTTCTTTTAAATTGTTCCAACGATTTAAACTTTGGTTTGTTTTACTTTGCATTATAGATAATGCGTCCCATCATTAACCTATCATTGCAGAAAACAACGAAAATACAACGTCCTCTTATGCCATCCGCATTCGCCACGGGGTCCCGTCATCACCCGTTAGGTTACTTAACTAACGACAGAGCGGGGGCTGGGCTAGCGCGGGTCTAAAACATAAGTGGCGTCTAAATAGCTATCATAAATATAGATATTTTACATTCGTCTGACGCAATGATATTCATTCCAGAACACAGATAAACAATATTGGATTTGCAAGCAATCTGTATTTCTTTTGAGCCTGCAAGAAAAGACAGATTACACAGTTGTGATGAATAGCCGTTACCCCACCCTCGACCCCTACGGGTACGGCAAACTACCCACCCGGCAGTCTGTGTACCCCACCTTGGGTCAGTCCTAGGAGCAAAAACAGTAAAATGAAATAATACAACGGTGGCTACAACCGCAACCTGGAAGTGCCCCGCGAAAATAATATTACAACAAATTACATTTACAACAAATGAATTAATCAATAACCCATTGCGAACCCCGGCTATACACCACAACAGTCCAATACAGTTTATATGCACAAACAGATATAACCATTTCAGAAATGTGCAACCCCCTGCCAACCGACATACTAGCAGTTAGGGGAGGTTTACGAACACATTAAACAATCACAGATATAATCCAATATGCAAATACTGTACAATTCGATCGAATAAACAACATCAATATTGCTCCAAAATCTGCTCTGTTAAACAGTAACCTGAGCAATAATTAAATATTCCAGAAAACCCCAAACACCAGAGAGGACCCACCCATGAAAGATGAGCCCATGACTCGGCAACTCGGCCGCGGAAGCGCGGCGGATCGGTGGGATCCGCCGCCCTTCCGCGGCTCTTTGGTCGAATCATGGGCTCGAATTTCTTGGGTGTTCTCCTGTGGTCATGTCAAGCTCTCTGAACACACCTGAAAAATTTTAGGACTTCATTTTAACTTCGACAGAAACTTGACAGAATTAGGGTTTTGCGGCTTTGTTTTTCCGTTCGAAATTCGTACAAATTTGCAATTAAGTTATTTATTGTTTAGCGAGGCTCTGATACCACTGTAAGTCGATGTAGTACACCCCAGTACTTATGGGGAGGCGGAATTTTCAAAAACAATCAAGTTTAAAGAACGAACATCGACTAACCGCTTAAATCGAAGCTAAACTATAAATAACCGTACACAAAGATTTTCTTATCACTTGTGATTAGGGATTATACCTATCGAAACTAGTCCTTCGTCTTTGTGTCCTCCTTTGTTCTCCTCGGCCTTCTCTTGGTAGTAGACGATCCACCCGAGAGCGAAACTCCAAGCTAAACCTCTAACTTGAGGTAACTAATCAACTTTGATTTCTAATCAAAGATGAAAGGATGATGTAGAGTGAAGGTTATGGATTGTTTAGTCTAACTAATCCTTTGATCTCAACTCATGAGGTGTAAGGATTAGGGTTTGAAGATGAGAGCTTGAGGAGAGAGAATATGAGATAAGATAATGAGAGAAGAGAGAGAGTGTATCATAATATATTATGAAGCATTCTTTTTTAAGAATAATAATAAATGAAATGAATAAGCATGCTTCATAAAATATCTAGTGGTGATTCATTAGCATGAGTCATTAAGCAATAAATGTGTATTAATGAAATGAATGAATCACCACCATGACTCACAACCTCATCCAAAGTAACCTCCTTAGTCACATCTTCTAGAAGCTTCTCGTACAATTACGAGAACGCCCCTCCGATCCGCAAAAATACGGAAAAACTTTAGACTGTAAAAATCCAATAACCGGATACCAGTAACTGGCTTAAACCAAAGCCGACTGGTAAAAACTGTCCGAAAGTCGTACGTGCGTAAACGCACGTATGCGTCCGAACCCTTTGTCGCAAAACCATGCAACCTCTATATCGTTTCGCCTGGAGTAGGAAACTCTCTGTGTGGGACTCTAGAGACTCGACTACTACGCTGGCAGTGGGTTTAACCACAGACCGCAAGCGGCACTAGCTGTACGTAACGGTCCCCAGGTAGTTGTCGATAAGAAGGCCGATGAGAAAACCCATCCGAACTCCTACTGAGTCTGATGTGACAATCTCCATACAGTCCGGTCCGTTCGTCCAAGACTATCGCATATCGGGCCTAGGGGGGCGGCAAACGTCAGTCCCCTAATAGCGGTATAAGTCGTGTCGGAGGGAAGCCCATTACACCCTGAGAAACTACTGGAACCTACCAGCAAATCTCGCTTGCCCTGGCCAGGGACCTTGCGTAATGGCTCTCTGACACAGCACGATATCTACTCCTAATACCGGGAGGGACGAATCCTGTCTAACCGCCACTGCCTCCAAGTGCTCGGGACTGCACCCAACTGCCACCTGTTTGCACGACTCCTTTGAGCCGTGGTAGGGTAGCAATCTAAGAACAGTGGGACACACTCGAGGCGAAGTAGCAGTGTCAAGTCTGCGGACTACGCTGTACTCATGTCACCTGGGAACTGTTTACTGACGACTGGTATCAAACCAACCAACAGTTCCCTGTGAGTCCTGTCCGGTGTACCCGTAACCCAACGAGCACCTGTATACTATCTCCAGTACGACGTACTGACGGCTGTGGGACAGACCATCTCCCCAACTGGGATGAGAAGCGTACACACTAGTCTACTCCGGAGTATCGATGCTCTGTCTCGAAAATCCAACGACCAGGGACCTGAATGAGGATGTGCTTGTAGACTACCCAGCCCCCACAAGTGTGACTGCCATCACAACGCTGGTAGACAAGCAAGATCCCAAGAGCTCTATCAATACGTACACTCACATATTAAGATAGAAAAACCAAGTAGCATACTACCATGTTTAGCAAGACTGTTATATACATGTGAATATCCCAAGCTTCCATTAAGTAATATACAAGCTAGTATGATACAGTAATGGTCTTCTAGGGCATAAACACTAACAATTGATTCAGATCAATGCAAGTAAAACAAACCTAATCTGATGTTGTTGGAACACTTTTCAAAAAGCTGTTATTGCAAGGACGTTCTCTTTTGTTTTGCATCGTGGTATTCAGTTAGAATATCCTGCTCCTCAGTCGACGAGGCAAGGGCCGAGATCCCTTCACCGGGAGTGACCCCTTGGACAAAAAGTTTGCGTCAGGGAAATTGTTAGTTATATATATGCCCTAGAGGCCATTACTGTACATGGGATGTATATTGTAGTGGATGCTGGGACGTATATAGGGAGGACTTTCTTGCTCGACATGATAGTATGCTATCTGGTTACCCTTTACCTTAACGTGTATGCTGATTGTCTCTCTGTTACATGTTGGTAAAGCCCTTAGGATCTGTACTTGACTACCTGGACTATGATGCGGATCATACTAGTGGGGACATGGTAGTCCATAAGTACATCCTTCAAAGTCCCTAGTCGTGGGTGTATCGAGACGGGGCATCGATATACCAGAGTAGACTAGCGTATACACTTCTCGACCCATGTGATGGGCGATGGATGATCCCATATCCATTGGTGTTTGACATCAGAGATGGTATACGGGTGCTCAGTGGAGACTGGGTACACTGGACGGACTCGCCGAGAACTCCCAGATGGTATTATACCTCACGTCAGATGGCAGTTCTCTGGTGACACTGGTACAGAGTAGTCTGTTGACCCGAGATCGTCATAGAGTCTTGTGTGGTTCCCACTGTGCTTTGATTTCCATCTTACCACGTCCAAGAGGGCGTGCAAAACGGTGGTTTTTGGGTACAGTCCCGAGTCACATGGAGGCAATGAGCGATAGGAGGGGATTCGTCTCTCCCGGTATAGGGAGTTGATGTTGCGCTGTGTTCGATTGGCTATAACAGGAAATCCCTGGCCAGGGTTGCTGAGATTTACTGGTAAGTGTTACCAGTAGTTTCTCGAAGTGTTATAGACCTCATATCGACATGACTTATCGAGCTATTGGGGTCTGACGTTTACCACCCCTAGGCAAGATATGCGACATATCAGACGATCAGACCGGACTGTACGGTAGTGTTACTGGTCGGATTCACTGGAGTGTGAGCGGGCTTGCTCGTCGATCTTCAGATCGCTCAATACCCGGGTGGCCGTTACGTTTAGCAGACCGCTTGCGGCTTGTGGATGTTTGATATGATCATCATTCGCTGCCGGCGTATTGACGAGTCTTTAGAGTCCTACACAGAGGTTTCCTGGCTCAAGCGAAACGAAATAGGAGCGCATATGAGATATGTGCGGGACCGAGAATAATACTGTATGCGATACTGTATTCGATTCTCGCAATGTGACATCGATCGGTTATATGCGATATAGCCGGGTTATCGGATCAAGTGTTGATTCGATAAGATGTTACTAATGATACCCGTCGGTTATGTGCGTCATGACCGGGTCGTTAAATCAAGTGTTGATTTAATGATTTAATGCATATTTATATATTTGATATATTACTTTGCATCAACTAGTATCGGTTTCCTTAAGATGGATTTTCTCACTCGGGTGTGCGCATTACATATGCGATATGATTTTGTGCACATGCTTGTATCATGTTTGATGATACATCCTCTTTGGTTAAGTGTAGAGTATTAAACCTTGGTTAATGAAATGGTTAGGGTTTCTTATTTATTATTCATTTATCTTATTTAATTATCCTTTTTATTTTTGATAAATGAATAAAAGAAATGAGAAGAATGGTGGCTTGTTTTGGATTGTAGTTGAAGTTTCATGAACCTTTGACTTTGTCCACCATTCTTATCTCATGCTTAACCTAACCATTTGGATTAACCCTAGTTGAATCTCTACACTTTACCATGGTTTAGTCATGATAAGTTTTGATTATTCTTTTCCTTTTCAATTAACTTATCATAACTATTATCTTCTTCTTCTTCCTTGCTTCAAGTGAAGAAGCTTGAGGTCATCAATGGTGGATTGATGTTTTGAGTGAGAAATCCATTTCCAAAGTTTACCCACATCCTATTTCTTCATCCTCTACCTCTTGCCAAGAAGTAGAGTGTGTTTCCTTCACAAGATTTTAGGGTTTGGTGAAGGTGGAGCTTGATTCATCGATGCCTCGACGTAGATCATCTTCGGCATGGACATCGACGACCTAGCTCGCTTTCTCTCCGACGAAGCCGACTTTAGAGCCCATATTTCTTTTGGACAGCGGAGACGACCTCGTTGCGGAGCCGTGGAGGTGGAGGACCGGATCTACAAAGGTTGTATTTCCGTATTCTCAGTAGTTAACTGTTAACTAGTTCATTGTTCGCCTAGACATCTAGTTATCGATCCGTACACTAGGGTTTGTAGGCACCATATTTTTGAAATTGCCATGGTTGATGGCTTGGGAGACCTCACTAGGGTGCCTAGGAACCCTGCAGTGGTATCAGAGCCTAGCTAGAGCCTTAGGCGAAGCCCGGACGGAATTAGAAACCCGATCGAACCCGAAAACCCAAAGCAAAAATGCTCTCTGTCCCGATTTTAAAAATGTGGATTTTTCATGATTAAAAATATCCAGAAAAACAAGCAGGCTTTTCTGAGAATAACTGTGAAATTTGGTACCCTAATTCCACCAAAGCGCGGCGGAAGCGCCGCACAAAGGGGGTTTGTGCGGCGGAAGCGCCGCCAATTAGATCGCGACACGTGTCATTTTTCACAGTAATTCCCATTATCAAGTGCTGGTTTTCCTGGAATATTTAAACTGAACTCAAGAGTTGAGTTGTTCTGAGTTGTTTTGGGAATCATTGTTTCGATCGGAAAGTCTAATTCTGTCCATGTGTTTTCCGGATAAATTTTAGAATATGTTAAAAAGTTCGACCGGATATAAATACCCGATTTTTCCCCTGTCGGGAAATTTCCAAGTGTTGGATTTTTCCGTAGTTTAACGACGTTCTAAGTAGTGCAAGTAACGCGATGGACCCTCTAGAAGACAACAAACCTTAACTCGATTATGTGACCGTCTTGAACTGCCCTTTGAACCTTCGGGTTTGGGGCAGTACGGCGTGCCACATGTGAGGCGTTGGCTTGACCCTTCTACGGCTGGACCGTTGGTACTGAGGCACGAACGGAATGTTGTTATACTTGTTTCATGTGTTGATCAGTATCGGGAAAACTTGGGTGTTCGATTGTTCGATCGAAAAGTTTAACATTTTCTGTTTATCTGGAATGGGATACAATAATTGGAATTCACAATAGTTATATGATAACTGAATGAATGTTATAAACGTAGCAATTTAGTCTCACTTGATCGGTTGCCACGGATTTTTGATGTGATCAAAAGTCCGTCGCAATCACGTAGCGTACGCGGATACTCGCCGGGTAAACTTAATAGACAGCCTCACTCCATAGCCCCGACCAAGTGACTGTAGGAGAACCCCGTCGCCGAAAGCATCCGTTCGGGTGCTCGCGGTAGCGGTGTTCCGCCTTGGTGCACTTTGTCGACGGCGTTGGGGGTGCGGCCGTCTACTGAAGTTTGCGACGAGTATTCGATCAGGATGTCGGGAATCTTGTTGAATTGCCCGACTTGGTATTGAAAAGTGTTTTCGATAATGAGACTAAAATGCGGGGTTTATAATTGTTAGGCATGCGATGTCTAAGGTATTCATTTGGTCAGGCATGCGATGTCTGAGGTGGTTGCGGATTCCAACTGTTGTAGTTTTACACTTTCTTTTCTGTGACCGTAAGTGTAATATGTGATATCGCCGGTTTCGTTGCTATATGTCAACGACAATTGGGATGGGCATATTTACTTACGTTGATGACATGTGATGTTATGTGTTGCTGGATATGTTATATTGGATCGTCGTGTTGAATAGCCGGGGGTTTTTTATGTGAGATGAGTGTTTTTTCATTTTCATTCATGTAAAAACTTGTATGTAATATTCTTTTATTGGGGCGCTTCCAGGTTGCGGAAGTTGTCACCGTTTGTATATTATTTACTTTTCCGCACTAGGATAGACCCAAGGAGGAGGGCACAAGTAACCGGGTTCTGGGGTCCAGTGGGAGACCAACTCGAGGAGTCGAGTCCGGGTCTCCTAACCCTAGAATTGGCAGGGTTGCTTGCCGCTCTCGTAGGGGTCTAGGGGTGTGGGATTGGCTATTCATCACGACCGTGGAATCCGTGTTTTATACTGGCTCGTATTGAAAACACGGACGTCCTAGTATATCCAATATTTCATATGTTTCTTCTGCTGCGATATCTGTGATGCGATCATGTGATGTTCTATGATAGATACTAGATATAGTATATATGATATATTATATAGACGTTACTTATGTTTTACACCCGCGCTAGCCCTGCCCCGCTCTGTCGTTAGTTACCTAACCTAACGGTGCACGAGGGGACATCGAGGCGAATGCGGATGGCATAAGTGTACGTCATATCTATCTGTGATGTTTAGGTACTTAGATGATGGGACTTCATTAATGAGATTAATGAAATAAAAGAAACCTAAGATGTTGTAGAATCGAATTTCAAAATAAAACAGGTAGCTACAGTTTTTTGCTTTGCACAGCGGTATATGTGATATATCCTGCACCTTATTCGATAAGGAAAGGACCGAGATCCCTTCACCGGGAGTGACTCCTTTAGCAATAACTGGCAGATGCTACACATTCGGTTTGGTTTTTGATAGCTTTTAAGTGTTTCTGCTTTGCACAGTGATATATGTGATATATCCCGCACCTCATTCGACGAGGAAAGGACCGACGATCCCTTCACCGGGAGTGACTCCTTTAGCAAAACTAGAAAAGCCTCAAAAGCACTCCATTTTAAAATCATTTGATTCTACAACGATATCAAGTTCATTACGCAATAGGTTTTCAGAAAAACCTGTCGTAGCCCTCCGTCATTTCAGATAAGTACTAGTTAGTATTCGTGCTGCGGTTGTTTGGCATGCGTCAAGGCGTAGTGTACGGTAGCTAACTAGTGCTTATCTGCTAGCATATGATGCGATTGGATTAGGGTATTCGTATGGCGTTGTTTGGCATGCGTCAAGGGTCGTGCGGGTGGGTTTAATTCAATCAGGAAATGACGGGTTGAACTTGACTAGCAGACTATGGGTTGTTTGGCATGCGTCAAGGTCATAGCGAGCTAGGGGCAAAATATTATCGGGAATTTCAAGTGTTGAGATTTGCAATGAGATTGCATACCTTCTATGAGATAGTTGGATCCCGATACCCGCTGCGAGTAAGAGTTACTCCTGGGAGAGTTTTATACATTACAATTAGCCGATCAAGTAGGTGTCTAGAAAGGTGTTAACGAGGTTACGCCTCTGGGAAAACGAGGTTTACATTAATTAGGTTCGTGCGAAAGCACGGGGGACCTCCCTCAAAGTACCGACACTGGCCTGGCTGAAAGATTGGCGAACTTGTAGTGTGTAATTAATCCCAGCTAGTCTTTCCTTTTAGGGTTTGAAGGAAGATTTGATAAAAAGCAGTGGGAGCCATCCTGATTAGATAAAATAATAACCAATCTATTCTTGACAGAGCGCACGCTGAGTGTTTTCTTCTCTCTCTCTCCTGGTAGCGACCTTATCACGCCTTAATCAAGATAATAATACGAAATATTGACCGAACCCGCTTGTTATACTGAGCTGGGGAACGTTGGTCCCGCTCCAACTTATAATTGTTATAAGACAGAGCAGGAAATTGGGGAATACCAGATTTCCCGTGCCGCCCAAACGAAGAGAGTGCATGCTGATGCATCATCTTCGGGTGTGTTCATTATACAGAACTGTTTCTCAGTATCCTCCGCATCCATGGTATATGATACCGGATCAGGATCCCAGATATGTAATCTGTTACATAGGGCTACAAAAGGGTAGAAAAACTGAGAACGGGTGATAAGTTTCATGAGGCAGAAAACGGGGCAAGTGTTGCAGCCAAGTCTGTTGGTCACTGTCACCCTGTATTGTAATACATTGATTCTGAACGAACGTTATTAGATACCGAACCTGATATACAAAATCATATCAGTCTCTTTATTAGTAAAGAAATGGTAAAATTTTGTATTGTTGGATAATGTTTTAAACATTTCCTATATCAAAAGTTGATCGGTTCAGGCACGTTATCTAAAAGCGTTGATGTTCTAAATCAAACTACAGTTCTTAATAAACGGAACACACACAAGAGGAAGAGTTCAGAAATGAACGAATCCTTCTTGAGGTATTGTAGACTAGGTCAGATCAATGCGACCCGACTAGCTAGAGTTACATAAAGATGCATATTTAAATTTGTTTGAATTTACATCTTATGAAACTCGCCAGTCATGTCACAAAGATAAGATGACCATAGCTCTGTTTAGTGGAAACAGAGAAAGAGTTTGTGAACTCTTGGGATGATACATGTTGATGTATGTAGGTCCCCTGTCTACACATACCAAGACCGGTTCTTTATACTTCATTACGTTCTCTGATGATCTCTTTAGATTCAGACCTATGTTCCTGTTGAAACACAAGTCCGAACCTTTTGAGAGATTCACAGAATATAAGTTAGAAGTAGAGAACCAAAATACGGGTATAAGTATTATGTCCTTTGATGAGATCAAGGAGGAGAATACTTGTGCATGGAATTCCTGAACTATTCTAAAGGAGAATGAGATTCTCTCTCTGCATTACTCCTCCGTATACACCATAGCACGATGGTATATCGGGGCGGAGCAGATACACCCTATTTGATATGGTGTGCTCTATGATGAGTGATACTGAGTTACCTATTTCCTTTTGGGAGTTATGCACTTGAGAAGCTGCATACCTATTGAATAGGGTCCCGATCAAATCAGTAGCCTACCACTTCATATGTGATATGGAAAGGGAAGAGCCCATATCTTAAGTTGGTTAAGATTTGGGGTTGTCCGGCCTATGTCTAAAAGCAAAATCCGGACAAGCTCGAGGCAACGTCTGTTATGTAGAACTGGAAACGTTCCAGCTATACAAACTGCAGCTGATGATTTGATAGAACCAAAGGATTCAGTAGATACCAACGAACCTCAGCCTCTCCGCCGATCTAGTAGGGTTCCTCACCCACCTGAGAGATACTTTGGTTTCTCTATGACAGTGGGAGCGAGGATTGCATCATGAGATGATGACCCAACTAGCTTCGAGCTGGCCATCAGGAGTGTGACTCTGTGAGAATGGCTGGATGCTTATCGATCTGAGATGGAATCCTTATACACCAACAAAGTATGGACTTTGGTTGCTATATCTGAAGGGTTAAATCCCCATCAGGAGCAAGTATATCTTGAGAAGATTACTTGGTGTAGATGGAAAAGTTGAGACTTTCAAAGCTAGACTTGTTAAAGGTTTTCTTCATTGACCAGGCGTGGATAATGATGAAACCTTTTCCAATACCTATGCTTAAGTCCATCCAGATCCTACTTGCCACGGCTACATACCATGACTACGATATCTGGTGGTTGGGTGTCATGACAGCTCTTCTAAAATGATGTTTTGGAAGAGAGTGTCTATAAGTACACAGCCAGAGGGCCTCGTAGACAGTGGGAGAAGCGGAAACGTGTGCAAGATGCTTTATAGGATAAAGCAGGCATCGCGGAGTCGGAACATCTGTTTTGATGAAGTAGTCAAAGAAGTTGACATCATCAAAATGGTAGATGAACCTTGTATAAACAAAAAGGTAGTAGGGAGTATGGTAGTGATCCTCGTAGAGTACGTGGATGACATACTCTTGATAAGAAAGGAGTTTCTTATGCTACGCTCGATCAATCTCCGTTTATCACAATGATTCTCCATATAGGATCAAAGTGATACCTCCTAAATCCTGAGTTTTGGATCTATGAGATAGATTTAATTGGATGTTAGAATTCTCACTAGTTGTAGTGAGATGGTATCAATCGATCCTGGGGAGAATCACTGGAAGTGTTCCAGGGTGATAAAGACGACTGAATGTCAGTCGCAGGCATTGTCTTTACCCTCAGTAAAGGGACGGTATGTTGGAAGAGTTCCAAGCTAGATACCGTGACATACTAGACGATAAAGGCACAATACATCGCTACTTAAGATGCTACCTAAGAGTATGTTTGGATGTATAATGGTTCATGAGATGAACTATGTTCCTTCCATTGTGTGACAATGGAGTTGTGGCTTTTGCCAAGGAACGCCGGTCCCATTAGTGATCCAGACTTATTCTAAGGCAGTATCACCTGATCATGGAGATGGTTGATCTCCAGGGTGATCGAGGAAAGGAGAGCAGACTTAGAGGATAACGCAGCGGATCCACTCACAAAGGCCTGTTCCCAGAGAGAGACTTTTATGGGATGGTTGAGTATGAGATACTGCAACCACTGCTACAGATGGCCCTAGTGCAAGTGGGAGATTGTTAGTTATATATATGCCCTAGAGGCCATTACTGTACATGGGATGTATATTGTAGTGGATGCTGGGACGTATATAGGGAGGACTTTCTTGCTCGACATGATAGTATGCTATCTGGTTACCCTTTACCTTAACGTGTATGCTGATTGTCTCTCTGTTACATGTTGGTAAAGCCCTTAGGATCTGTACTTGACTACCTGGACTATGATGTGGATCATACTAGTGGGGACATGGTAGTCCATAAGTACATCCTTCAAAGTCCCTAGTCGTGGGTGTATCGAGACGGGGCATCGATATACCAGAGTAGACTAGCGTATACGCTTCTCGACCCATGTGATGGGCGATGGATGATCCCATATCCATTGGTGTTTGACATCAGAGATGGTATACGGGTGCTCAGTGGAGACTGGGTACACTGGACGGACTCGCCGAGAACTCCCAGATGGTATTATACCTCACGTCAGATGGCAGTTCTCTGGTGACACTGGTACAGAGTAGTCTGTTGACCCGAGATCGTCATAGAGTCTTGTGTGGTTCCCACTGTGCTTTGATTTCCATCTTACCACGTCCAAGAGGGCGTGCAAAACGGTGGTTTTTGGGTACAGTCCCGAGTCACATGGAGGCAATGAGCGATAGGAGGGGATTCGTCTCTCCCGGTATAGGGAGTTGATGTTGCGCTGTGTTCGATTGGCTATAACAGGAAATCCCTGGCCAGGGTTGCTGAGATTTACTGGTAAGTGTTACCAGTAGTTTCTCGAAGTGTTATAGACCTCATATCGACATGACTTATCGAGCTATTGGGGTCTGACGTTTACCACCCCTAGGCAAGATATGCGACATATCAGACGATCAGACCGGACTGTACGGTAGTGTTACTGGTCGGATTCACTGGAGTGTGAGCGGGCTTGCTCGTCGATCTTCAGATCGCTCAATACCCGGGTGGCCGTTACGTTTAGCAGACCGCTTGCGGCTTGTGGATGTTTGATATGATCATCATTCGCTGCCGGCGTATTGACGAGTCTTTAGAGTCCTACACAGAGGTTTCCTGGCTCAAGCGAAACGAAATAGGAGCGCATATGAGATATGTGCGGGACCGAGAATAATACTGTATGCGATACTGTATTCGATTCTCGCAATGTGACATCGATCGGTTATATGCGATATAGCCGGGTTATCGGATCAAGTGTTGATTCGATAAGATGTTACTAATGATACCCGTCGGTTATGTGCGTCATGACCGGGTCGTTAAATCAAGTGTTGATTTAATGATTTAATGCATATTTATATATTTGATATATTACTTTGCATCAACTAGTATCGGTTTCCTTAAGATGGATTTTCTCACTCGGGTGTGCGCATTACATATGCGATATGATTTTGTGCACATGCTTGTATCATGTTTGATGATACATCCTCTTTGGTTAAGTGTAGAGTATTAAACCTTGGTTAATGAAATGGTTAGGGTTTCTTATTTATTATTCATTTATCTTATTTAATTATCCTTTTTATTTTTGATAAATGAATAAAAGAAATGAGAAGAATGGTGGCTTGTTTTGGATTGTAGTTGAAGTTTCATGAACCTTTGACTTTGTCCACCATTCTTATCTCATGCTTAACCTAACCATTTGGATTAACCCTAGTTGAATCTCTACACTTTACCATGGTTTAGTCATGATAAGTTTTGATTATTCTTTTCCTTTTCAATTAACTTATCATAACTATTATCTTCTTCTTCTTCCTTGCTTCAAGTGAAGAAGCTTGAGGTCATCAATGGTGGATTGATGTTTTGAGTGAGAAATCCATTTCCAAAGTTTACCCACATCCTATTTCTTCATCCTCTACCTCTTGCCAAGAAGTAGAGTGTGTTTCCTTCACAAGATTTTAGGGTTTGGTGAAGGTGGAGCTTGATTCATCGATGCCTCGACGTAGATCATCTTCGGCATGGACATCGACGACCTAGCTCGCTTTCTCTCCGACGAAGCCGACTTTAGAGCCCAGATTTCTTTTGGACAGCGGAGACGACCTCGTTGCGGAGCCGTGGAGGTGGAGGACCGGATCTACAAAGGTTGTATTTCCGTATTCTCAGTAGTTAACTGTTAACTAGTTCATTGTTCGCCTAGACATCTAGTTATCGATCCGTACACTAGGGTTTGTAGGCACCATATTTTTGAAATTGCCATGGTTGATGGCTTGGGAGACCTCACTAGGGTGCCTAGGAACCCTGCAGAAATAACTTCACTATAGCCGATTACTTTTTCTTTGCACCGTAGTATTCAGTTGGAATATCCTGCACCTCATTCTACGGGGAAAGAGCCGAGATCCCTTCACCGGGAGTGACCTCTTTAGCAATGGTTTTCGTCACTATATTTTCATAAAAGCTATCAGTTCCTTCAACGATATCAAGTTCATTATGTTAAAGGTTTTCGCCAGAAACCATTCGTAGCCCTCCGTCATTTCAGTTAAATATTCGGTAGTATTCAAGCTATGTATTTTGACCTCACGCCAAGGCATAGTGATTGGTAGCTGCCGGGTATTTATCTGTTGCATAGATAGATGCGTTAGTTTGGGACAGTCGTACTACTATTTTGTCCTACATCAAGGGTATGTACGGGTGGGTTCAAATTAACCTGGATAATGACGGGTAGAACTTGACATGTGACTTATGATATTTTGACCTCACGCCAAGGTCATAAGAGCATGGGGTAGAAATCACATCGGGAGTTTCTAAAGAAACTGAAACTTGCTAGATATGCGCATACCTTCTGGAGTGTGATGACCTGAGCGGATTCCGTCACGTTATCATGCGATGATAGTTGGATCCCGATTCCCACTGATGAGTTGGTTTACTCCTCGGGTGATCCCGACTAATTCTTCGTTCAGGTTTGGAGGAGAATTTGACGGTACAGTGGGAGGTTTCCAGATTAGATAAATTGGTAACCATTCTGATCTAGGTTAGAGTGCACGCTGAGTGTTTCTTTTCTCTCTCTCTTTGGCAGCGACCGTTGACCCAACCCTAAGACTATGACTCAGTGACCAAAATTGACCGAACCTTCTTAACACTGGCTTTTGGATTGTCAGAGTCGCTAACCTCATTGCCACTCCTACTTTTACTCTTTTCTCCAGGACACCCCGTATTACTACGAACGTCCACTTCTATTGGACAAAACCATCGTATGGTTATATACGAACTCGAAGGAATTTATTCGAGGATGGTTTCAGGTTCTGGAGGAAACGGATAGGACTATTCAGTTGTCTTTTCCTTTTACCTTCTCTCAGGTTACGAGTAATCCTTGGTTTAGGAGATAGTACACCTATTATGCAAATTGGATACTCTTCTTCCAAACCATAGGCAGGTGTCGACAAGTAGGGAATGAAGAAAACCAATTAGCATAACTATGGTATGCAGAAGGTATTAAGTAAAGACATATCAAGGGATTAGTAAGAGGGCAAAGTAAATTGCGACTGATATTCACGACCAAACCAAGTATTTCTTCGCCAATCCTAAATCACCTTTGTATTTCTCCAGGACACTCCGTATCACTACGAAGATCCACAGTTTATTGGATACTCCATCGTATGGTCATATACGAACTCGAAAAGAACTTGTTCCAGTTCGGGGATGGATTCTGGTTCAGGAGAAATAGGAATGAGGTTTATTCGGTTGTCTTTTATCTTTACCTTCTCTCTCTTTGCGAGTGTTCCTAGGATTAGGAGAGTACACCCATTATGCTTATTGGATAGTCTTCTTCCAAACCATAGGCTGGTGCCGAACGGTAGGGAAGAAGAAAACCATTTGGCCTAAAGGGGTGTGCAGAAGGTAATGACTAAAGACATATAAAGGGATTTGGAGAGGTGGCAAAGAATTATACGGTTATAGTCGTGAATCTAGAAGAGGCATTACTAGGAATACCGGGATACCCCATCGAAACATTTCAATGTTTCAGTTTCACTGTGTACAGTTAAAGGTTAACCGATTTCCCGATTAGATACTTACTCCAGGGTATGTATTTACCAGGTATGAGTCTGACATCTGTATGGTCTTACAGATGATGAGTGGGAGTAAGTTATTGGGAATTAGGTAATCGTCCTCATTATATCGGGATTCGTTGTAATCGGTGATATTTGAGGAAGTCACCTGGGTTGTTTGCCGGACGGCAAATATTTGGTTTTGAATATCCGCTGTTATGCACCAATTTCAAATTGATATATCTGTACGTCTATTTTCATAGAGTGAGATATACCTTTTTGAAATTATGTCTATGACATTTACCTATATCAGTCGATGGTTAGGAAAGGAGCATTAAACAGCGATGTAATTCTTCTTAACCATAAGTACAGTTTTCAACCAACGACACACAGTGAATGAGTTGTCAGACTCAAGGGACTTATACAGAGTATTGATTGTTGTCCAGGGTCCATCAGGACAGAGGGGTTGGTCCTCGTACTATATTCGGTTTACTTATGACTTCTCTAGTTTTTAGACAGGTGTTTCGTGGAAACACAGGGTCCGAATTTTGAGAAGTTATAGGTATTTGAATAAAGTAGAGAAACAGGTGTTGCAAGTATCGGGATTCTTCAAGTTGATCGAAGATGTAGATACTTGTGTATGGTGTTCAGTTGATAGTAATGATTAAGAGAACTTGCTTCTCTTTCAGGTTACTCATAATTGGAAGCATTCCTAAGTTGAGTAACGCTGATCGGCCTCCTTCCATTTAGTTGACATGCACTGGAGACAGCTGCATGATTTGAATCTGGTTCAATTAAATCAGTGCCTCTAGTTCTATATTGGATATAAAACAGTTCATATCTTAACGATATTAAGGTACGGGGAGTTGTCCGGCTTATGATTAAAGCCAGATACTGGACAACTCAAGGCACGTTTCTGTAATGGCTGTTTGTGGGTTGACCCAGGCTATGACGAGGGTTGACTTTCTACCATCTGGCAGATCAATAGAAATATTGTTCTAGACTCGCCACAGTTTTAATAAAAGTGGATTTTTTCAGAAAACAGTAGTGGGAGTATGGTAGAACTGGAAGTGATTCCATAACGACAAACGATTACTGAAGATTTCATAGGAACCTAAAGATTCAATCTGGCTTGACATTCCATTGGCCACTCCGCAGAAAAGGTGGGTAACTTCAGGCACCCGAGAGGTAGTTCGGTTGCCTCAAAGACGGTGACAGGGAAGCTCTTGTTTACCCAGACTTGCCATTGCTGTTGTTCCAGGCTGCGTGACCCGGCAGGAGGATGAGTATAGCGTCGTTCTGAACTGGCTTCAGAAATGTACGTGTATATGACTCTGCCAGAGGGTTGTCATAGTCAGTGGGAGCAGCGGAAGCATTGGTGGATAGGTGGCTTATGTCTATTTATAGACTAAAGCAGATATAGCGGAGATAGATCATCAATTTCTGATGTGACAGTCATAGGTTTGGCTTCATCAGAATAGGGGATGGATCTGTTGAGAAGGTAGTAGGGTGTGATGTCCTGGTATTTGGATGACATACAAAGAGTAGGAAAAGAAACTCCTATACTACGATCGGTTATATTTTGGTCGTCACACAGTAGTTTCTCCACATGGGACTTGGACATTATATCAGACATACTGGTTACTAGATCTATGGTTTTAGATCTAGATTTGGGTGGTTTCCCAATCTGGGTACTCAGACAGCATTCTAAGAGTATTTAGAATGGACGACTCCTAGCACGGTAGTGTACCTGCAGGTGATGGAGCCACCCTCTCTAAAGGTGTCTTGCAGACTAAAAAGGGGAGGGATGTGCATGATTGGCAGATCACTTGCTTAGGCAATTGAGTCAATCATGAGATGTCAAGTACCACACCAGATGTTGTTCTTGCACTAGATGCAATAAGTTGACATTGATCCTATCCTAGAGAAACAGTCGGAAGCAGTTTTAGAACATAAGTGGATGTTCTAGGGATATGATAACGACAACCTCATTCGGGAGACAGTTATCATTCCAGGCTTCCAAGGTGACCAGGACGACAAGGAGGTTGTCAGAGTTATAGTTTTTCCTTCTGACGAGGGACAGTATTTTGGACAGGTGGTCCAAGGCAATACTGAGGGAGGCATGGCGCTGGATACTGATTAAAGTTCAGTTGACGATACAGTCTAAGAAGTTTGGATTTGGAGTTCATTTATGAGCTAGGTCCCATCAGACATCCAGACACATTCTAAGACAGGTATTGCTCATTTCGGGAGATGGCTTTCTCCGCGAACTTGAGATATAGAGAGACATAGAAAAAGACATCAAAGCGGATCCACTCACTGAGGTTATTCCTCGAACGCAATAGTTTTGAAAACGAGCTTTGTGAGACTGACAAGTAGAGGAGTTGGGTATTCGGTATCACACGGGCTGTGAGTATGCGACATCGCAATAATTAGCCTTGAGTGCAAGTGGGAGATTGTTTGAGATAGTGCCCTCAGAGTCAATTATTGGATCACAGGCACGTGATTGCAATGATTGAGGGAGGACCTGTCCCAGTAGGACAGTCTTACTCGAGATGATAGTATGCTATCTGGTTTACCTTTATCATCGTGTACTGCCTTAGGAGACCTGACATGTCGCTATTACACGTTGATAGAGCCCCTAGGATTCTTGCTTGACCACCAGCAGTATGAGGGCGATCATATAAGTGGGAGCTGGGGTCTATAAGCACATCCTTAAAAGGTCCCTAGTCGTGGGAGTTTCGAGACATGGCATCGATACTCCAGAGTAGACTAGTGTGTACATTCGAGACCACGACGAGGGGCAGTGGCCGGTCTCACAAGCCACTGGTGTCTGTTGGATCACCTAAGATGTATACAGGTGCTCATTGGGTTATGAGTACACCGGACAGGACTCGCCGGGAACATGCTAGTTGGTCTTATACCTGACGTCAGATAGCAGTTCCCTGGTGACATGTGTACAGGTTAGTTCATCGACCTAGGGATCGTCATTTGTCTCGTGTGAGTTCCCACTGTACTTTGATTATTATCCTACCACGCTCAAAGGAGACGTGCAAACAGGTTTTAGTTGGGTACAGTCCCGAGCCACATGGAGGCAGTGAGCGGATCTTCACGGGTTCGTCTCTCCCCGTATCAGGGGTGAGGTCGCGCTGTGTCTAGGAGAGCCATTACATGAAGCCCTCGGCCAAGGCAGGAGATTTACAGGTAGGTATTCCAGTAGTATCTCAGGGTGTTCTGGGCTACACTCTGACACGACTTGTACCGCTTTTGGGGGTCTGACTTTTACAAACCCCTTAGGCCCGCCATGCGATGCTCATAGACGAATGGACCGGACTGTACGGATATTGTCACTGACAGGCTCAGTAGGGTTTAAGGATGAGTTCGCTCATCGACGTCCCTTTTGGTCAATACCTGGTAGCACGTTACGTATTGGCTTATACCTCTGACGTGCTAGTGGTTAAATCCACAACCAAGGTGTTGACGAGTCTTTAGAGTTCCCCACATTCAGTTGCTCAAGTTTTCGGGCGAAACGCTGTAGAGGCCGTATGGAGATATGGCAGGGTTCGATCAAATACGTGCGGTATTGCACGGATCAGGATCAGACGGTTTGTACTATAGGCCGTATGGATATATGGCAGGCTTCGATCAGATATGTGCGGTATTGCACGGATCTGGATCGAACGGATATTACTAGCCGGCTTTGGTTTAAGCCGGATCCTAGTATAGTACAGTGTAGATTTTGTCTCATTGCATTTGTATTTCGGTCGGAATACAGATGCGGGTGTGTATGCACTGTATCGGGGTTTTCCTGTAATTTATTACGGGACCAATTTTCTGGACTTGCCAGTTTGCTTTCCGTTTTGGCCAATTTCCTTTGTATCGTTCATTGGCCGAAGATTGGTGGAGGAAGGCTTATTTGCATTTGTGCAAATAAGCAATTTGGAAGGGGGGTCTTTGCATATTGTTGTGTCATGATCACTTGACTTTCTTTAGTCATCATGGCTAGTCTTGTAGTGTCATGATGGCATGACTTTTTGGTGATGATGATGGATTATGATGGTTGTATGAGTGTTCGAGTTTCTTTGTGATCATTTCTTGATATGATAACTTTTCCTCTCACTTGCATTATTCTTGTGGCTATCATTTTCACACACTCATTCTCACTCTCCCCTCACTTTTCATGGCTGGCCATTCCCTCATGGGGCTGTCCAAATTTTGGATGTGGGAATTGTTGTTGTTTTCATGCCACAAAATTCCCAAGTTCATCAAAAATTCCACTAGTTCAATTCCTCCACCATTATGGCAACCTCCATGAACCCCAAAATGAGACATGGTTCTACACACCATTCTACAGAAAATCTTGGGCACGTCGGCTCGCCAACTTCGTGCTCGAGTTGCCTCGGTATAGAGGTGGGAGCCCGTAAAAGAAGCCGGCGACGTGGTGCTTTTCCGGCGAGGAGGTGGAGACCGGACCTTCCGCGGGAGATCGGGACGACAGCGAGAAGACCGGAGGACACGGATCGCTCGGTATATCTCTCTTCCCCATCTTGTAGTTAGCTAGGACTAGTTAATTGTACGATCCGGGTTAATAGTGCGCGGTGGTGTCGGTTCAAGAAAATTTAAAGTTATCCATCGCTTCCGCATTTGGCCTCGGGATGGAGGCCGGGGCGCCGCCGTGCACTTACATCAACCCCCTATGGAAGCTCTCCATCTTCAAAATTTAATTTACCTCCAAAAATCATCAAAAATCCTACAAAAATCCAAATAAAAATCCATAAAATCCTAATTAATTCCTACCCTCTATTCTTTGCTCATCTTTACATGGATTTTGGAGATGGAAAGCATTTATTTTGGAGGCTTATTTTCATGTTTGGATTTCATGTTGTAGAGGTATAAATCTTATTCTTTTGATTTATTGTTTTTAGGTGTTTCATTTAAGCATAATTAGATTTAATAAATAAATTCTATCTACAGGTTTTAAAATTCAAGTTAGGGTTTGTAAAATCAAGTTATGGTTTTTACTAATTAAGTGGGGTTATTATAACTAGTTTAACATTTTTAGAAATGGGAAAAATCATGCATGGTTGATATATTGTAAATTGTTCATTCAAATTATTTAAATTAAGTAAATTTGCAAACTAGATTTATGTATATTATTTTTATTGGTGAAATAAAATTCCAATTAATGTTTATAACACTAGAGTATGGTTTTAAAGAGGATATTAACTTGTTGGTGGAATGAAAAACTCAATTTGGTTACTAGTTTTTATTGATAATTGATAAATTGTGAGAAAAATACTATTTTGTTAACTAGATTTTAGAAATTCTTATATAAATAAGATTTAAAATCTAATTTATGTTTTCATTATATTATCATCATCATGAATTTTAGTTTAGTAAGTTAATTCAAGTAAAATCATGTTTAGTTGTGATATTGTGAAATTTTGCTTAAAAGTATCGAAATCGGGCAAGTTTGCAAACTAGAATTTTCAAACTAATATAAATTAAGGTGTTAAAAATATAGTAATGGTTCCTATAATCTAGTTAAGTTATTTAATGAGTATTATGACCAATAGTTTCATATAAACAGTAAGTTTTGAAGTAAAACGGTAAATTGGCGTTTTCGGGTTTTTCGAAATCGGACGATTTGATCGATTTTTAGGGTTTCGATGAATTAAATCATGTTTATATTATAAGTAATGAGTTTTAAAACTATGAGTTGTTTGTTGATGTTTATCTCGATCAATCGGCGTTTGTATGCCGATATCGAGCGATATTTGGTTCTTTTGCATGAGCGGGGCATAGGTTTTAACCTATGCGCGTTTCGTGCGTCGTTTTGGTTTTGTCCGTGATTCAGTTTACGATATTATATGTGTTTGCGTATAGGTACCACTCACGTGGACTGCGGGCGATGAAGAAGAGGATGGCGACACCGTCTTCGGCAGACAAGGACCAGGTGAGTAGATGTATATCTACGGGGGGAAGTCGGGTGGATGGCGTTCAGCACCCCCGCAAACGTAGAATAGGGATAGTACTTATTGTCATTAGGAAGCCAGACGTGACCATAGATTCTTGATGAGTAGGACCCTAGTAATGACCCTAGGTTGGACTAGATTGATTAGAAAGACCATACTAGAGGATGAATACCTTGGAAGAGATTCGTAGGTTTCAGGTAGATGCACACACGCACACACTGAGACTCGACGTGGTGTATACGTGTATGTATATATATATATATAGGACTAGGTGTAGGTATATATATATATATATATATATACACAATACGTATATGTCATACAAGGATGTGATATGATACACAGGGATGAAACAATATAACTGGGCCGATGCCGTGATTCTTGGCTATACAGTCGTGTTATGCGGTTAGCGGATCATTAGAAAATGAGATAATGGGTTGGTATACATGAACAATAATAAATGGTGGTGATGATATTGAAGTACATGGGACTCTAAAATAGAACCCGGACCGTAACCTGTGCCTGAAATTCTGATATGATATATGTGTGACTTGATTACGATATGATCTAAGTGTGACTTAATCACAATATGATACATATATATGATATTTCTGAGGATAAATTAACGATGTATATTTATGCTGGCAATGATATATGATTGATATATGCAATAACAGTATAGCACCTTGATCTTGACATGTGTTGATGATGATATTATACGAATGATGAGACACGTAGGTGAGACTTGACCCGTACCCCGATATTGGGTTGCCGTACGATGGATTTTACCGTACGAGGCATAAATATGATGATTGATCCACACTCTTGATTTGAGGAAGCCGTACTACGTACGTGACGCTATTGAGTCTGGATCGCCGACTATTAGAGATATGGACTCAGACTTTAGGTGTACTCTTATTTCTTATCGATTAGTTTCTTAGGTTTAGTTCTTTAGGAGGTTAAATGGACACTAGTTTAAGCTCGAGACATATAGTTGTAGTTATACTTGTATATCAAATGAGTGGATAATACACATCCGTCTTTACTTTCAGACTGTAATCATCATGGTGCATGCTCATTCATATATTTCTATAATTAGTATAAAACTCTGCCTGTTAGGTCACCAGCACCATTACCGATGATGCGCATATTCCACGCACACTTATTTGCCGGATCACACACATCATCATCGGTAATTGCTATGTCACGTACACTTTAGATCATATTATCTTTTATTGATACATTCAGCTAACAGCTAGATCGATATAATATTGTGATTACTCTCTGGTGTTAGTATAGACATGGTATTTATTACTTAAACATTTCATGCATTCGGATTTTCATGTTATCATGCAGTATTATGGGGCATATGCCAACACTTATCCTATACTTACTCATGATTTTGGGATTTTCGATTTCTATGAGATTTCTGGATTTTTGGGGAAAACCGCAAGAATATATAAAAACTTCTCTCTCTCTCCTCCACTCTTTTTAAAAATATAAGTTGCGGTTTTCTCGTGATTTATGTGTCGTCCGCCATGAGATTTCATGTTTTCTGTTGGATTTCGAGACCCGATTCGAGGAGTGGATGAACCGTCTCGGGTACATGGTGGGCCCGGTATGGTACCCCGGGGCAAGAAGATCGAGTTGTAGACGATGAGCCTGGCAGAGGAGGACTACCTACCGGTGATGTCTGGTGCGGCGGATATCCGGAGGATACCGATCGTTGTCGTGAGATTTGATGATATGGGCCAATCCGGACTGACGGAGCCCGAGATATTGAGACTATGACACATTGAGATTATGAGGTATTGAGACTTGAGAATTACATATTTTGTGTCGATGCTTGACACGGATTTCCATGGATTTTATCGTTGATATTTTAGACTTCTATACACATTTTACCATGATAAAAGCTAAAGATTTCTTATACAGATATATCTAGATTTCAGGATTTGTTTATTTTACATTCATGGTGCATGGATACTCGTTCTCATGACAGTACTATATGAGGCACTGACACGAGCACGGAGCATTTGCACTTACACGTAGCTTATTATTCTGCCTTTACGTGATGGCTAGTAGTATATTAGTATATTATTATGACCTAGGACAGCGTCGTGCATTCGATTTTTTTTCGTAGATATCTTCTACTCACGAGTTGGCAACTCACCCCCGTTGTGCCAAATTTTATTACAGGTTCGATGTATAGGTTTTCCTAGCAGTTTGCTGGCACATCTTTTCATTCAGGGTGATTTGCACGGTAGGTTGGTTCACTTGTATCTGGACCGCCATTGTACTTTTATTATTTCATTTGTATCTAGAAAGCTCCATCAACCAAACTTGTATTACTTGATAGTTTACTGGATCAGTTGTTTATTTCGACCTTAGAGTCGCGCTTGTATTGTTATGATATCTGGTGGTTTTATTTTCTTTTGAGTTTTGAGCCTCGCCAATTGGCGTTGTATACTATTGTGCATTTGTGTGGTTGTTTCCGCCTTTTGGCGTAGAGCTAGCTCCCATTTGGGGATGCTTTTTATTGTTTGTGTATATTATACTTGTTGTACCCGTTTGGGGCCAGTTTTTACAAAGGAGACTCTGCCGAAATTTTTGAGAAAATTGGATGATGCTTTTAAACTTGTTTTCTTCATGTTTTCCTTTACTTCTTCTTCTTTTTTTGGTTTAGATTTCCGGGATTCGGCTTGCTTAGGTTACGTTGCGCCTCTAAACGCTTCGTAATCTAAGTGCCGGTCACGTTCCGTACTTTCGGGTCGTGAAAGCATTCCACCTTTCAAAAAAAAAAGGAATTTCTTATGAAGAAATTAGTGGGCATGAGGTAGAACTGGAAGGAGTTCCAGCTAGACAAACTAACAGTTGATGATTTAGTGGAACCAAAGAATTCAATAGTCTCCAACAAACCTCAGCCTCTCCGTGAATCTGGTAGGGTTCCTCATCCACTTGAGAGATACTACGGTCTTCTCGGTGACAGTGGGAGCGAGGATTGCATCATGGTTGATGATGGCCCAACTAGGTTCAGGCAGGTCATCACGAGTGGGGACTTTGTGATATGGCTGTATGCTTTTCGATCAAAGATGGAATCCATGTACACCAATAATGTATGACTTTGCATGTTGCACCTGAAGGGGTAAAACCCATTGGGGTCAATTGAATCTTGAGAAGATTCTTGGTGCAGATGGAAAAGTTAAGACTTTCAAATCTATGCTTAAGTCCATCAGGATCAATGCGCGCATCGCGGAATTAGAACATCTATTTTTGATGTGGTAGTCAAAGAGTTTGACTTCATCAAAAAGGTAGACGAACCTTGTATATACAACAAGGTTGTAGAGAGTAAGGTTGTCTTACACGTATTGTACGTACATGACATACTCTTGATAGGAAATGGTTTCTTATGCTACACTCGGTCAAGCTCCTCTTATCACGAGGATTCTCAATATAAGATCTAGATGATACCTACTGCATCTTGTGGATTATGATCTATGGTGATAGATCTAAGTGAATGTTGGGAGTGTCCTAAATCCAGGTACATTAATACCATACTAAAGGTGTTTAGTATGGAGGATTCTAAGCATGGTGGTTTGCCCACTTACTCAGGAATCACTCTTTCCAAAAAGATTTCTTCCAAGACAAATTTGGATAGAGCTAGCGTGCAAGTGATACCCTATGCTTCGGCTGTAAGTCCACGTTGCTCACCCCGGTTCTTACGGGGAGGCGGAAACGGCGAAAAACAAATTTTTGGCGCAAGGCAACATGGACTAAAAGCCGGATATTTACTAATCTAGAAACTAGCAAACAACTAGAGGCTTTAACTACTATGTCGTAGAAATTATACCTCACGAAACCGGTCCTTCGGGTCTTCATTTCGCTGTCCCGCTCGTCCGTCCAAGCTCCAAGGAACGATCCAGATCTTGGTCACCTCCGCGGCCTTCTTGAGTCGAAGACGATCCACCCGAGAGTTGTACACCGAGCTCCACCTCGAGCCGAGGCAACTAGGGCAACGAGATCGCTAGTCTAGATGCCCTAGGTTGTGTAGAAGAGAAAGATGGAGGTGTTTGTCTATGTAGATCCTTTTTCTCTCAACACATGAGATCAAAAGAATTTTTCAAGAGGAGGAAGATGAAGGAGGAGAAGCAACCATGGAGCTCTTTAATTCTTCTCACTAGCTGAGAGAGAGTGAGAAAAGAGAAATGAAATTGTTAACCAAAGAAAAAGCTAACCATGGTTGCAATAATACACAAAAGCTATCATTACAAATCCTATCATGATAAAGTTGATGCTATATTGAATTGATCATTTTCATAATCAAAAAGAAAAAGAAAATCCAAAGAAGAGTGTAGATCTCTCATGAAGGTCAAAGGTCAACACCGGTCAATGGGTCAACAAAGTTAAGAGAGGTCAAGGTGGTCAAATGGTCAATGCAATTAGCCATCACAAAATTATCACAAAAGGATTAGTAAAATAATGTCTCCGGCTCATAATGGTTTTGACCGAACGAATTGTCAAAACCCTAATGAGCCTGCCACATAACGGTTTTGGCCGAACCAACTGCCAAAACCCTAATGAGGCACCTCCTCCTTCATCGCTCCTCAAAACTGTGCGTACACACCCGCATCCGCATTCCGTAGAATGCGAATGCACAGTAGACAAATCAAATCCATCCGTGCAATATTAGGATCTGGCTTAAACCAAAGCCCACTAGTATTGCCTGCCCGAACAGCATACGCACAAAAGTGCACGTAAGTGATCGTAGCCCTGCCGTAAAACCATACGGCCTCTACAGGTTTCGCTCAGTGCAGGGAAACTCTCTGTGTGGGAATCTAAACACTCCACACTACGCTGGCAGTGGTTTTAACCACAGACCGCAAGCGGCACTAGCTGTACGTAACGGTCCCCAGGTAGATGTCGATAAGAAGGCCGATGAGGTAAACCCATCCGAACACCTACTGAGCCTGTATGCGACAATCTCCGTACAGTCCGGTCTGTTCGTCTGATACATCGCATGGCGGGCCTAGGGGGGTGGAGAACGTCAGTCCCCTAATAGCGGAACAAGTCGTGTCGGAGTGTAGCCAAGAACACCCTGAGATAACACTGGAAACCTACCAGTATATCTCGCTTGCTCTGGCCTGGGACTACTCGTGTAATGGCTCTCCTAGACACAGCGCGATGTCAACCCCCAATACCGGGAGAGACGAATCCTGTCTAACCGTCACTGCCTCCAAGTGCTTCGGGACTGCACCCAACTACTACATGTTTGCACGACTCCTTTGAGCCGTGGTAGGGTAGTAATCTAAGTACAGTGGGAACACACTCGAAGCGAAGTGACAGTGTCAAGTCAGCGGACTAAGCTGTACTCATGTCATCTGGGAACTGATAACTGACGATAGGTATAATACCAACCAACAGTTCCCGACGAGTCCTGTCCAGTGTACTCGTAACCTAATGAGCACCCGCATACTATCTCAAGTACGATGTACTGACGGCTGTAGGACAGACCGTTTCCTCCGCTGGGATGAGAAGCGCATACGCTAGTCTACTCCGGAGTATCGATGCCCTGTCTCGATAGTCCTACGACTAGGGAGCTGTATAAGGATGTGCTTATGGATTACCCAGCCCCCACGAGTATGACTGCCATCACAATGCTGGTAATCAAGCAATGATCCTAAGGGCTCTACTAATATGTATATAAGCGATATGCTAAAAGAAACACATGCACATATTGAAGTAGAGACAAACCAAGTAGCATACTACCATTTTAAGAAAGATTGTCTATACAACTGTGAATATCCCAATCTTCCATTAAGTAATATACAAGCTAGTATGATACAGTAATGGCCTCTAGGGCATATACACTAACAATCTCCCACTTGCACTAAGGCTATGTACTGGCGTATCGAAGACCTATCATCTCGATCAGCCGCTCGAACTGAGTCTGGGGTAGGGCCTTCGTGAGTGGATCTGCAGTGTTATTCTCCATATTTACTCTCTTCACCTTGATCTCTCGGCGATCTACGATCTCCCTGATCAGGTGGTACCGCCTCAAAATGTGCCTAGACTTCTAATGGGACCTGGGTTCCTTCGCTAAAGCTATAGCGCCGTTGTTGTCGCAATACAGCGGTATTGGATCAACAATTGTAGGAACCACCTGAAGCTCCGTGAGGAACTTCTTCATCCAGACAGCTTCCTTTGCAGCATCGCAAGCAACTATGTACTCCGCCTCCATAGTTGAGTTAGCAACGGTCTCCTGCTTTGAACTCTTCCAGCAAACCGCCCCTCCATTGAGGGTAAAGACTTAACCCAACATGGACTTGGAGTCATCCTTGTCACTCTGGAAGCTGGAGTCGGCAAAGGCCTCGAGCTGGAGGTCTTTTCCGCCATACACCAAGAACATCTCCTTAGTCCTTCTTAGGTAATTGAGAATGTTCTTTACCGCTATCCAGTGTTTCTCCCCTGGGTTCGACTGATACCGGCTTACAACGCTCAATGCGTATGCTACATCTGGTCTGGTACATAACATCGCATACATTATAGAGCCTACCGCAGAAGCGTAGGCTATAATAGACATGCGATCTCTTTCCAAATCAGTCTTGGGAGACATCTCTTTGGAGAGGGTGATCCCGTGACAAGCCGGTAAATTACCGCGCTTGGAATCTTCCATACTGAATATTTTTAGTATGGTGTCGATGTACCTTGACTGTGAAAGTCCCAACATCCTCTTAGATCTATCACGATAGATCTGGATCCACAGAATGTAGTTGGCATCGCCCACGTACTTCATAGAGAACCTTTGTGATAAGAATCCTTTGGCTGACTGTAGCATAGGAATATCATTTCCTATTAGGAGAATGTCATCCACGTACAAGACGAGGAATACCATAATTCTCCCTACAATCTTACTATAAATGCATGGTTCATCTGGGTTTTTGATAAAGTCGAATTCTTTGACAGTATCATCAAAGCAGATGTTCCACCTCCGCGATGCCTGCTTAAGTCCATAGATGGACTTTAGCAACTTGCACACTTTACCGCTGCTCCCACTCTGAATGAATCCTTCTGGCTGATCCATATAGACACACTCTTCCAAATTTCCATTTATGAAAGCCGTCTTTACGTCCATCTTCCAGATTTCATAATCGTGTAAGGCAGCAATGGCAAGAAGGACCCGAATGGATTTCAGCATAGCTACTGGAGAAAAGGTTTCGTCATAGTCCAAACCAGGTCTTTGACGAAAACCCTTTGCAACAAGTCTAGCTTTATAGGTCTCAACCTGCCCATCTACACCAATCTTCTTTCTGAAGATCCATTTGCAGCCTACGGGTTTTACCCCTTCTGGAGCAAAGTCCAAAGTCCAAACTTTTTGGTGTACATGGACTCCATCTCGGCCCGCATTGCATCCAGCCATTTTACCGAGTCGCCGCTCTGAATGGCTTGCTGGAAGCTAGTAGGCTCACCATAATCCATAGTGCAATCCTCTCTATCCCCGTCTATGAGAAAACCATAGTATCTATCGGGCGGATGAGACTGCCAACTACTCCTGCGGAGTGGCGCTGGGATGTCCGGTTCTCTTGAAACTTCTGGTTCTTCCAAGCTTTCAGCAATAGCTTGTGGTTCTGGAATTTCTTCCAGTTCTACTACGCTTCCACTTTCTTCTTTTTCTAAAAACTGATGTTCCAGAAAGTGGGCATGGCGAGAAACAAAAACCTTTTGTTCCTCCGCGTAATAGAAAAAATACCCTCTGGAGTTCTTTGGGTATCCCACAAACTTACACAGTACTGAACGTGCCTCGAGCTTATCCGCATGCTGCTTTTTTACAAAAGCTGGACATCCCCATATCTTCAAATATTTAAGACAGGGTTTCTTCCCACACCACATCTGATATGGTGTGGTAGGCATAGTCTTGGATGGAACCTTGTTCAAAAGATATGGAGCTGATTCTAGTGCATAACCCCAGAAGGATCGCGGCAACTCAGCTTTACTCACCATGGATCAAACCATATCCAATAGGGTTCGATTCCTCCTTTCCGATACGCCGTTGTGTTGTTGTGTGTATGGAGGAGTAAGCTGAGAGAGAATTCCATTCTCTTTTAAGTAGCCCAGAAACTCGGCACTTAAGTATTCACCACCTCGATTAGATCTCGGTGTCTTGATACTTTAGCCTGTTTGTTTTTCAACTTCATTCTTGTATTCCCGAAATTTCTCAAAGGCCTCGGATTTGTGCTTCATCAAGAAGACATACCCATACCTAGAGAAATCATCGGTGAAAGTAATGAAGTATGAATAGCCACTTCGCGCATGTGTAGACATTGGACCACACACATCACTGTGTATGAGTCCCAAGAGCTCGCTCGCTTTTTCTCCGTGTCCAGTGAACGGAGTCTTTGTCATCTTTCCTATGAGACAAGATTCACAAGTGGCATAAGACTGGTACTCGAACGGATCCAAGTATCCTTCTTTATGTAACTTTGTCAACCGTGTCTCATTGATGTGACCCAGTCTACAATGCCATAAGAAAGCCTGATTTAATTCCGGAAACTTTCTTTTAAGTGTGTTCTGGACACTGAAGACCTGAGCTTGATTCAAAACGTATATACCGTTTTTCAATGTACCTGACCCAATCAGTACTTGATTTAGGTGGATGTTTACTACATCGCTTACAAAAGTAAAATCATATCCTTCCTTAGAAAGTAAGGATACAGATATGATATTACAAGTCGCACCTGGTACATAAAAACAGTCACGCAGAATCAATATCTGCCCAGTTGTCAGTCCTAGATGATATTCCCCTACGGATTTAGCATACATGCTCATTCCGTTAGCAACCTTGAGAGTCATATCACCTTTCTTGATAACCCTACGGTTTCTCAGAGCCTGTAACAAATTACTGATATGAGATTCTGATCCGGTATCCAATACCCAGGAAGTAGGGTTAACTGACATACAGTTCTCTATTACAAACACACCCGAAGTCGAAGCCACAACATGCTTCGAATTCTGGCTACTGGCTTTACAAGCCCTGCAATCCTTCTGCCCATGTTCATTCGCGAAACAATAGGAACATCCCTCTTTTACTACATCCATTCCTGAAATTTCTGCCCTTCCCTTTCTTTCTACTTCCCTGGTTTCCTTCAGGGTAGTAGGTAGAGACTGTTGAACTAAGTCAGCATCTGACCCGTTCTTCAACGTGGTCTTCAGGTCCGTGAGCTCAAAAGAGCTGGTCTCTGTAAGGCGTTGCCCCTTACAGATGACCCGATAGCCAACCTCGCTAGAAGCAATTCGTTCGAGGTCTCATATCTTGCGATACGAGATTGCTCTCCATATAAATCTTTGTTATGGAGGAAGATAGAAACTAAGTCCATCTTCTCGTGCTGCCTCTGGTTTACACCATCAACTGAGGCTAACACGAGGCACTTGGCTTTCGCACAGTTCTTTTCCGATGTCTCGCGGATATGAATATCCGTGATAGGGGAAACTGGACCTGAGACGGCAGGGGTTGGATCAGTCAAGAGGTGTCCCAGCTTGTCATGGGCAATGGACATCTGGACAGACCTTTGCCAGTCATAACAGTCAGATTCAGTCATTTTATTATCTAGATGTAACCTAGGTGCGGTCACTGGGTCGCTGCAATTAAGAGAGAGAGAAGAAAACACTCAGCATGATGCTCTTGCAAGTTTAGATTGGTTTTTAATTTATCTAAACAGGATGGCTCCCACTGTCTCTCGAATCCCTCCTCAAACCATTAAGGAAGAATTAGTCAGGATCAATCTCATCGTACAATACTTGCTTAACCGTTCAGCCAGGCCAGTGTCGGTACTTCGAGGGAGGTTTTCCAACGCTTTCGCGAAGTTCCTTAATTAAATAACCTCTTTTCCCTGTGGGCGTAGCCCTGCTAACACTTTTCTAGACACCTACTTGGTTTATAGCATTGATCGTTAAGTGAGAAAGTTCCTGAGGAGTAGCATATACTCACAGTAGGATCGGGATCCAAATATCATTGCGTGACAAAACTGAATGAATCCTACCAGAATCATCACACTCCAAATGGTATACATCGCTAGCAAGTTTCAGTTCTTTTGAAAATCCCGATGTGGATTTTTTCCCCATGCTCTTTTGACCTTGATGAAGGACAACATATCATAAGTCACATGTTAAGTTCTACCCGTCATTATCCAGGTTAATTTGAACCCACCCGTACATACCCTTGACGAAGGCCAAAATAGTAGTACGACTGTCCCAAACCAACGCATCTATCTATGCTACAGATAAATATTCAGCAGCTACCAATCACTATGCCTTGGCGAAGGTCAAAATACATAGCTTGAATACTACTGAATATTTAACCGAAATGACGGAGGGCTACGAATGGTTTTGGCAAAACCGTGAACGTAGTGAACTTGATATAATCGATGGAACGAGATAGCTTTTTAAAAGGAGTGGTTCAAGCTCCGCGTTTAAAAGCTGGTTTTTGAAAAGAACCGAGTGGTTTTGAAAGTGTTCCAACGACTTTTACTTGGTTTATTTTCTTTCATTAATTCCAATGCATCCCATCATTTAATCCTACCATTGCAGAAAACAACCAAAATATGGCGTACGCTTATGCCATCCGCATTCGCCACGGGGCCCCATCATCATCCGTTAGGTTACTTAACTAATGACAGATCGGGGGCTGGACTAGCGCGGATGCAAAACATAAGCAACACCTAAATAGATATCATATATAGATATATAGCAACGATCTCCAATCCAGATCACAGATGAACACTTTGGATAAACTAGGAACCCGCATTCGTTCGAGCCTGCAACGAAAAGCGGATTACACGGTCGCGATGAATAGCCAAACCCCACCCTAGACCCCTACGGGTGCGGCAAACTACCCGCCAAGTACCCGAAGCGAAGCAACCTCCCTCAACCCGTGAGTAGGCCACTCGGCACTTCAAGATACCCGGTAGTTTGTGCACCCCACCTTGGGTCTATCCTAGGAGCAAAAAACAGTAAAATGAAATTATACAATGACGGCTACAACCCCGACCCGGTTGTGCGGCCATACGAATGATATTACATCAATTTATAAATTTTACAATGAATGAAAGAAAAAGAAACTCTCATCTCACATCCATTCCCAGCAATTCATCCGCGATAATCCAACGAGTTTTTATACACAAACCATCAACATTACAGATCACAGATATGTATAACCCCCACTAATCGACGTATAGCGATTAGCGGACGTTCAATACATTTATCACATCACAGAAAATATTCATTAGCCAAAGTCTACGGAATATCGATCAAAATACGGATTTTTAACCACCCCAAAAGTCAATTTGCTCTCTGGAAAATCTGTAGGGTTGCTAGGCACGCGCACAAGGGTCTACGAGGCATCAACCATGCCCGATTTAAAAATTAGCCGTGCCGAACAACCCGAATACGGATCTTTAAACTAGAGATTAGGCGAAAACTAACATGTTAACAACTTTAACACTAAGTCAGAGGGATTACAACCTTTGTAGATCCGGTCCTTCACTTCATATGCTCCGTGTTGTGGTCCCTTCACTGCGATCATCGGGTTCCGGACTCTCGAGAGGTTCCACGAAGAGAAAGATGCAACCTTTGCTTCCGATCTTTGATACTAAGATGATCTACCTTGAAGTTCCGTTAACACAAGCTAACACTCATGAAATGATGTGAACACCCTCATCTAAATGGCAAGGGAAGATGAGGATGATGAAGTAGGATTTTTGCTCTCTTTTATTATCTTTTTCTCACTCATTTATCATCACAAAATCAAAATCAAGAAAGCTTTTTCATGAAAAGAGAATGAAGAAGAAGATGGAATCCTTTTTGTGATGAATAATGAATAACTCATTTGTGAGGTTAGAATTGCAACCATAGTTAAGAATGAATCCTTAACCCTTGTAGAGAAACAACCATGGTCAAGGGTTTGGGTTTGGTTAAGCAAATATCTTCACAAAATATCTTACACAAAACAAAAGAAAAACCTTCTAGAAACTTCTAGAAGAGCTTAACCCTAATCAAACCCTAACCATGTTTAAACTCCACTAATCATGTTGCATTAATAACCATATCATGTTACAATATTATATATCATATATATAATATTTATTGTAACAAAATAAAATAATACAATTAACATATATCGCATATATATCAATGTATTACCCGAGCGAGAAAAAAGAATCTTTTAGTGAGCAAATTTTAGTTAATGTAATTTAATATATCATATATATTATTATACATTAAATTATCGAATCAACCCTTGATCCGGCAATCCGGCTATATCGCATATAACCGACTAATATTTATCTGTACCGATTCATCGAATCAACACTTGATCCGATGACCCGGCTGATATCAAATATCGCAAGAATATAATACGGTATCACATATCGCATTATCCTCGGTCCCGCACATATCACATATGTGCTCCTACTCCGTTTTGCCTGAGCCAAGAAACCTCTATGTAGGACTCTAAAGAATCGTCAATACGCCGGCAGTAGGTGATGATCATATCAAACACCCACAAGCTGCAAGCGGTCAGCTAAACGTAAGAGCTACCCAGGTATTGAGAGCTCAGAAGATCAACAAGAAATCCTGTACATTCTCCTGTGAATCCAAACAGTAACACTCCCGTACAGTCCGGTCTCGTCGTCTGATATGTCGCATATCTCGCCTAGGGGTGGTAAACGTCAGACCCCAGTAGCTCGATAAGTCGTGTCGATATGAGGTCTATAACAGTTCGAGAAACTACTGATAACATTTACCAGTAAATCTCAGCAACCCTGGCCAGGAATTTCTGGTTATAGCCAATCGAACACAGCACAACATCAACTCCCTATACCGGGAGAGACGAATCCCCTCCTATCGCTCATTGCCTCCATGTGATTCGGGACTGTACCCAAAAGCCACCTTTTTGCACGCCCTCTTGGACGTGGTATGATGGAAATCAAAGCACAGTGGGAATCACACAAGACTCTATGACGATCTCGGGTCAACAGACTACTCTGTACCAGTGTCACCGGAGAACTGCCATCTGACGTGAGGTATAATACCATCTGGGAGTTCTCGGCGAGTCCGTACAGTGTACCCAGTCTCCACTGAGCACCCGTACACCATCCTTGATGTCAAACACCGATGGATATGGGATCATCCATCGCCCATCATATGGGTCAAGATGCGTATACGCTAGTCTACTCTGGTGTATCGATGCCCTGTCTCGATATACCCTCGACTAGGAACAGTTATAGGATGTACTCATCGACTACCGTGGCCCCACTAGTATGATCTCATCATAGTCCCGGTAGTCGAGCACACATCCTAAGGGCTTTATCAACATGTAACATAGAGACAATCTGAGTACATGTTAAGATAAAGTACAACCAGATAGCATACTATCATGTCGAGCAAGAAAGTCCTACCTATATATGTCCCAGCATCCACTACAATATACATCGTATGTACAGCAATGGCCTCTAGGGCATACATATAACTAACAATCTCCCACTTGCACTAGGGCCATCTGTTATGGTTTCGCATACCCAACAATTAGCTGCGGTTGAAGTATCTCATACTCAACCATCCCGTAAAAGTCTCTACTGGGAAAAAGGACTTTGTGAGTGGATCTGCGCTGTTGTCCTCTGTATCTACTCTCCTAACCTCGATCACCTTGGAGATCATCCATCTCCATGATCAGGTGATACTGCCTAAGAATTATATCTGGATTTCTGATGGGACGGTAGTTCCTTGGCTGAAGCCACAACTCCATTGTCACACAATGGTAGGAACGAAGTTCATCTTATGAACTTATATATATCCAGACTGCCTCTTTGGTAGCATCCTTGGTAACGATGTATCTTGCCTTTAATCGTTTAGTAAGTCACGGTATCTAGCTTGGAACTCTTCCAACATACCGTCCCTCCACTGAGGGTAAAGACAATGCATGCGACTGACATTCAGTCGTCCTTATCACCCTGGAACCTTTCCAGTGATTCTCCCCAGGATCGATTGATACCATCTCACTATAACTAGTGAGTGTCCTAACATCCAATTAGGTCTATCTCATACATCCAAAACCCAGGATTTAGGAGGTATCACTTTGATCCTATATGGAGAATCCTTGTGATAAGCGGAGATTGACAGAGCGTAGCATAGGAAACTCCTTCCCTATCAAGAGTATGTCATCCACGTACTCTACGAGGATCACCACCATACTCTCTACTACCTTTTCGTATATACAAGGTTCATCTACCATTTTGATGAAGTCAAACTCTTTGACTACCACATCAAAACAGATGTTCTAACTCCGCGATGCCTGTTTTATCACATAAAACATCTTGCACACATTTCCGCTGCTCCCACTGTCTACGAAGCCCTCTGGCTGTGTACTTATAGACGCTCTCTACTAAAACATCATTTAGAAAAGCGGTCATGACACCCAACCACCAGATATCGTAGTCATGGTATGTAGCCGTGGCAAGTAGGATCTGGATGGACCTAAGCATAGCTTTGAAAGTCTCAACTTTTCCATGTACACCAAGTAATTTTCTCAAGATATACTCTCTCCTGATGGGGATTTAACCCTTCAGATAAAGCAACCAAACTCCATACTTTGTTGGTGTATAAGGTTTCTATCTCAGATCGCTAAGCATCCAGCCATTCTTACAGAGTCCCACTCCTGATGGCCAGCTCGAAAATAGTTGGGTCATCATCTCATGATGCAATCCTCGCTCCTACTGTCATAGAGAAACCGAAGTACCTCTCAGGTGGGTGAGGAACCCTACTAGATCGGCGGAGAGGCTGAGGTTCGTTGGAAACTATTGAATCCTTTGGTTCTACCAAATCATCAGCTGCAGTTTGTATAGCTGGAACCATTCCAGTTCTACATAACAGACCTTGCCTCGAGCTTGTCCGGATTTTTCTTTTAGAAATAGGCCGGACAACCCCAAATCTCAACTAACTTAAGATATGGGCTCTTCCCTTTCCATATCACATATGAAGTGGTACACAACTGATTTGATTTGAACCCTATTCAATAGGTATGCAGCTTCTCAAGCGCATAACACCCAAAAGGAAATAGGAAACTCAGTAGTACTCATCATAGAGCACACCATATCACATAGGGTGCTATTGCTCCGCCCCGATATACCATCGTGCTATGGTGTATACGGAGGAGTAATTCTGAGAGAGAATCTCATTCTCCTTTAGAATAGTCCAGGAATTCCGTGCTCAAGTATTCTCCTCCTTGATCACCTCAAAGGACATAATACTTATACCCGTATTTTGGATCTCTACTTGTAACTTATATTCTGTGAATATCTCAAAAGGTTCGGACTTATGTTTCAACAGGAACATATGTCTGAATCTTGAGAGATTATCAGAGAATATAATAAAGTACAAAGAACCGGTCTTGGCATGTGTAGACAGGAGACTTTCATACATCAGCATGTATCAATCCCAAGAGTTCACTAACTCTTTCTCTGTTTCCAATAAACAGAGCTATTGTCATCTTATCTTTGTGACATGACCGGCAAGTTTTAGAAGATGTAAATTCAAACTAATTTAAATATGCATCCATATGTAACTTAGCTAGCCGGGTCGCATTGATATGACCTAGTCTACAATGCCCCAAGAAGGATTCGTTCATTTCTGAACTCTTCCTCTCGTGTGTGTTCTGTATACTAAGAACTGTAGTTTGATTTAGAACGTCAATGCTTTTAGATAACGTGCCTGAACCGATCAACTCTTGATATTGGAAATGTTCAAAACATTATCCAACAATACAAAATTATATCCTTTCTTTACTTAATAAAGAGACTGATATGATTTTGTATATCAGGTTCGGTATCTAATAACATTTGTTCAGAATCAATGTATTCCGGTAATACAGGGTGACAGTGACCAACAGACTTGGCTGCAACACTTGTACCATTTTCTGTCTCATGAAACTTATCACCCGTTCTCAGTTCTTTACCTATCTGTAGCCCATGTAACAGATTACATATGCGGGATCCTGATCCGGTATCTCATACCCAGGACGTAAAGGATACTGAGAAACAGTTCTCTGTAATGAACACACCCGAAGATGATGCATCAACATGCACTATCTTCGTTTGGGCGGCACGGGAATTCTGGTAATCCCCAATTTCCTGCTCTGTCTTATAACAATTATAAGTTGGAGCGGGACCAACGTTCCCCAGCTCAGTATAACAAGCGGGTTCGGTCAATATATCCATTTTATTATCTTGATTAAGGCGTGATATGGTCGCTATCTGGAGAGAGAGAGAAGAAAAGACTCAGCGTATGCTCTTGCAAGATTAGATTGGTTATATAATATATCTAATCAGGATGTCTCCCACTGTTTTAATCAAATCTTCCTTCAAACCCTAAAAGGAAAGAATAGCCGGGATTAATTACACGCTACAAGTTCGCTAATCTTTCGGCCAGGCCAGTGTCGGTACTTTGAGGGAGTGTTCACACCATAATATTGCATTATTATATTCCCCATTCTTATTTTTTTATAAATAAACAGGTGCTTTTGACGCATGTTTGCTATATGTTACAGGTTACAGGTTTTTGGACAGAAAGCAGTGAAAACGATGTAAAGACGACGAAAATATGGACTTTTGACCAACAAATGGGAGGATCTTAGTCAAGCCTACATCGAAAGACAGTTCATAATTAACAAGGCAATGCAAGACCCCAAAATGTCAAGGCAAACGGTTAAAAAGCCATTGCAAATTGTTCACTGAAGATCTGGAACCAACCTAGAAGCCCAAATGGAAAAAGACATATAGAAACAGGAAGACAAAGTTACCAGGAGCCCACACCAGAAACTGCAAAGCCCAATCACTCCTTTTGGCCGTGGAACCGCGGCCAAACAGGGCCTCAGGCCGCGGTTCCACGGCATGGTAGTGCAGTTAGGAGCGCAAAACTTTACAGTAATTTGTGGCGGCGTTGACTAAGTCTTTCTAGGGCTATTTTTGTAATTGTAGACATGCGGAACAAATGTAACCCTAGGGTTTCCTATTCTTTATAAATAGGAACTCTAAAGATTATAATTTCTATGCCTCCTTTTAATAAAAATTCAGAAATCCTTTTTGCAGAGCATCGGTGTTTCTTCTCCATTCAGAAATTCAGATCTGACAACCCTGCATTGATGATTGGAGGGATGCATCTGTAAGTAATTTAATTTCTTGCTTTAGTGTAGATTTAAATTCCTTACCCTAAGTAGATTTAATTTCATGCCCTAGGAACTTGTTTAGAGTTAGCTTTGGGGAAGGATTTTGAGAGATGAGATCTCTCATCCCTTTCTTACCCACCAAATATTTACAATAGGACTCCATGCATACATGCACATACCGCTCCCTACGGCACTCTATCCCTCGAGGTAGCGGTGATACCGTAGTATAAAGGCCCGGGTGTGATGTTTTCCATGGAGGTTAGGGTAAGGATCTCTAAAGGAAGGACACGAACTTAGAGTAAGGAACACCTTCCCGAACGGATCTAATCCACTTTATTGATAATTACCATAACTCCTCACAGATCTTCATTCGGGTATTGAAAGCGGTGAGATTTAATTACATTTCCAAACCATCCCTAAACCTAGCCCTAGCAAGAGTAGATCTAGATAATTGCCCTAGGTTAATTAGGTTTTTAGATTTAATAATTAATCCGAACACCTTTCGGAATTAACTCGTTAGCGCGACTAGGAGATTCACAAAATCCCTGTGGACCGACCCGTATTCACCGGCTAGCTACATGCGACGCCGTTCTTGATTGCGGTTACAAATATTTTTAATCTATCTTTTAGAAAGCGCAAGCACGCTAAATCACTCAAATCAAATGGCGCCGTTGCAGGGGATGGCGTAGAACTTTCCTTTTCGCAATTTCGGGTTAATCATAAAATTTAAAAAAATCATAAAAATCTAAAAATTCCAAAAAAATATAGAAAAATATATTATCTGTTATTTTTGGAAGGGTATTCTTATGAGAATTTTTGCAGGATCTATAAAGAAATTCGGATCTGGAAATCTACAGAGATCAAAATAGCAAATATCAAATCCGAACGAACAGAGGAATATCACAATAGACAACAGAAAAAATTTGGAGGACTGAGTCAACAAGAAGAATCGCGATGACCTGGTCTCAAAAAAAAAAAAGCCGAACTGACTAAACCGCGGCGGAACCGCCGCGGAAACCCCATTTTGGCCGCGGAACCGCCGCGGCATAGTCGATTCAGGGCTTGAAAAAAATGGCAGAAGTGCGATAAAAAAAAACAAAAAAAAACCAGAAAAAAAGTTCCGCCACTGGAAATCTCTGTGAGTTTTCTCTCTCCTCCTCTGCAAATCTTGATATATCTTCTGTAAATTTGCCTGCAGGATTTCTTTGCGCTCAAAAATTTTTTGCCTTCCAAATAACAATCTTGTGCAGGATTTTTGCGCCCCGCTTAAACTAGAAATTAGATTGCAAGTAATATTTTGCTGTTGCATATCTTGTGTTGAAAATCTTTTTGCAACAAATTTTTCCTAATAAAGAGAAAAAGAATAAAAAAAAAGAATAAGGAAAATTTTATAGAAACTTGCAAAGTTTTTTAGCCGCAAATAAATCCTCCTACCACAATAAACTTTCCTTCTTTCCCCTTCTTACAACATGGGTACCCTACATAATAAATCATTAGCCGAACTTTGGTATCCCGAATCTAATTTTGAGTCATATGTCAATTTGTTCGGTCAATTTAAAAACGATCCCTCCATGCCTAAAAAATCTCTGAAAGATCATATAGAGGCGTCTAGGAGAAACAGTTTAACTTTTCAACCCACTTTGTGTCAACCAAGTCAACTTTTACCACCTTCCTATGTTGACACCACTTCTTTAAGTCCTTCTGTCACTCCTAGGCCGATGTCCATTGCTGAGCATATTGCTCAATCTCGTAGCCAATCATTCACCCCTCTCCACACATCTAGTTCTAGGGATCAACAAGACTTTTCACCTTTTTATCCACATGTTGACCCTACCCCTGTCCAATCACCCACTTCCTACCAGTCCTACCCGACTTTTCCACCATCACTAGACAATGTTTCTACACAGCCATTAGGGAGTTTTGCATATCCACACGATTCCGAATCTTTTACCGAAACCCCTTTACCACCAAAGTCTAGTTTGGAAGAGTCGTTGGAGGCATATATTGCTGCAACAAATAAAATGATGAGGAATGTGGAAGCGTCCATGGCTGCCCTTATGCAACCTAGTGAACCGGTAGCTAGTGTCCCGCTAGCTCCAAATTTTTCAATGTATGAGGCGGCAATTGGACAGAGTGAGAATGAGAGAGGATTTTCAAATCAAACCTACCCTTACCCAATTGAAGCCCACAACTCCTGTTTTCCATCGATTGCCCTAAATAGTTCACCTGTTGAAAATAAAAATGAGTTGTGTGATTTTGTAGTGTTTGATTTGCCAGATTGTGAGGAACCCCTTTCGAGTGAAACCGCACCTAATCCTTTGGACCTTTACACCTCCACTCTAGAACCTAAATCGATAGATATCCATGCTTTTGATGAGGTGTCTAAAGAAATTGATTTTCACTTGATTGAGGATATAGACGCCGGGAATATTTCGGATGATGAACCTGTCGATTTACTTGAGATTTTATGTTCAAATCATCATCCCGAGTTATTAAATGTTTCTCCCGAATGTCATATGCGTCTAGATTTTGATGATAATGGCATGGATGAGTTGAATATTGAGGATAGTATTGAGGAGAGTCTTGAGGATAATATTGAGGTTGAATCATTTTTGTTTGATGTGTCTGATTTTCCAATTCATCATCCTGAACCTTCGACTGTTATCTTACCCTCCCTCCTTCCCATCGTTCCGACCCCGCTTGAAGAATGTGAGCTTGAAACCTTTTCCTTTGAATCTGACACAATTCTCACAGATGATAACACTTACGAGTGTTTCACTTTTTCGGACGATGTTGATGACTCACCGCCCGAGTTTGAGTACTTTACATTTTCAGATGAGCCATCAGACTCGGTTGATTATAGTAGTTTCGAACCATTAATGGAATCTTTCAAGTTCGAAACAGTTTACTACGGTGAGAAAGATACTATCCCTAATTCACTCCCTTTCGTCTTTCCTATTGTCTCGACCGGGCAAATGACCATTACGCTTTCATCTTCTATACCAAGTTCGGCGTACCCATGTTTTCTTGCGAATCTTGAGGGAATTGATCCCATTTCCCGACGGGTTGATAGGTTAGCGCAATCGCTTATAACATATCGGTCATCACATATTGCGCTAATTTATTCACTCAATTTACACCCTCAAGATCGTACTCCACTTCCTTTTTCTTTTCGCCATTCTTCTCCCCCACCGAGACCATATTCTACAATTCTTCTTTCCACATGGTCTCGCGTGTTTCTCATTTCTTCCCTCTACACCCCATTATTTCACCAACTCGACCATTACCACGATAAGATTTTTGAATGGTTGGTGCTAACCATTGGCTTGTGTAAGGCCAAGCTTAAGTTTGGGGGGGAAAACCTTGTTGTATATATGTATATATATTTTTGTTTTCTTTCTATAAAAAATAAAAAAAAATTTCAAAACATTAAAAATATAAAAAAAATTTATAAATAAATAAACAGGGAAGTGCCGGTATTTTGACCCTCTTGGTTTAGTATGACAGTGAGGACACTGTCAAGTTCAAGTTTGGGGGTATGCTCGGTACGTCTTCTTCCTTCGCATTCATTTGTACATATTTTTGCATTTGCATACTTATTTGAAAAACCCATAAAAATTGAAAATTTTCAAAAATTATAAAAAATTATGTATTCAATTTTGGCTAATTGACTTGAGTTTGACAGATAGGTTAACTAGCTAGGAACAACTAGATCTTAGACTTAGTGAATTAAAAACCCTAAAAATAACTTCTTTAAAGTTTAACTGTAGAAAGTATATGCCTTGTAGTTTATTTAGAAATAGGCAAATTTTGGGTTCACTTCTTGGGCTAAGTCAAAATGAGGGAAGAGTATTGATGTTCTTTTTTGAGTATAAGTTTGAAAAATAGTTCCTAGCTTAAGTCTAGATTCTGAAAACGTATACCCTATAATTTGCACAATCACGCACCTTGAAACTTGGAATAGTAGAAGAGACCTTAAAATGTTCTTGTATAAAGTCCTTAGTACGATAAAATAAAAGAAAAAAAGTGAATAAAGAATAAAAAAATGGACACTGGTTTTTGTGATTACTTAAGGCTGCAAAAATAGAAAAATATTTAGCGAGGGTGCTTCATCACCTAGTGCTTTAGACCAACTGATTTGGGAGTCACTGCTAAAGCCTTGGGTGTTGCAAAACTAAGAAGTACGCTTTAAAGTGCTAACGCATCTTGTAATCGGTTGTTGGTACCTCAAGAAGTATTAACGGTCGCATGAAGGATGTGTAAGAAAAATTCAATTAAAAGTTCACTAATTAATAAGTGCTGTGGACAATGGACGAGAGTACGATTGCTTGATTTGAATTTTCAAGTGTAGGGATGATATTTACACACACGTGGGGATATGTGATTGGAGTTTAGATAAGAGAGAGGAATGAAGAATAGAACTTGTATCTCTAGTAGAGTTGATAGAAATTCCTAAGTGGAGATGGAACTTTAGAAGGAAAACTTAAGAGATGCCGAAAGCTAGGTAACTCTACAGGATATATATAATCTTAAGTTAAATAATGAGGAAGTGTGAATATGGATGGATAATTTACGAGTCGATGATAATAGAATTCCTTGTTAGAAAACCTTATTGGAGAACAAAAGTCAATGGGCCTAATTGATAGGATTTTATGGGTGTAATCCGCTGAAAACCCTCAGGAGACAACACTCCTCCTACTAGGGACACCTAGAGGTTTAACGGCTTGTTGCACGTGCTCAGTGCAATCGCGTTTCCCTGCGAAAGTGTGGCTAGGTTAGATTTTTATTAAGAATAAAATAATAAGTTTGCTCGAGAACGGGCAAAAGATAAGTTTGGGGGTATTTGTTCACACCATAATATTGCATTATTATATTCCCCATTCTTATTTTTTTTATAAATAAACAGGTTCTTTTGACGCATGTTTGCTATATATTACAGGTTACAGGTTTTTGAACAGAAAGCAGTGAAAACGATGTAAAGACGACGAAAATATGGACTTTTGACCAACAAATGGGAGGATCTTAGTCAAGCATATATCGAAAGACAGTTCATAATTAACAAGGCAATGCAAGACCCCAAAATGTCAAGGCAAACGGTTAAAAAGCCATTGCAAATTGTTCACTGAAGATCTGGAACCAACCTAGAAGCCCAAATGGAAAAAGACATATAGAAACAGGAAGACAAAGTTACCAGGAGCCCACACCAGAAACTGCAAAGCCCAATCACTCCTTTTGGCCACGGAACCGCGGCCAAACAGGGCCTCAGGCCGCGGTTCCGCGGCATGGTAGTGCAGTTAGGAGCGCAAAACTTTACAGTAATTTATGGCGGCGTTGACTAAGTCTTTCTAGGGCTATTTTTGTAATTGTAGACATGCGGAACAAATGTAACCCTAGGGTTTCCTATTCTTTATAAATAGGTACTCTAAAGATTATAATTTCTATGCCTCCTTTTAATAAAATTTCAGAAATCCTTTTTGGAGAGCATCGGTGTTTCTTCTCCATTCAGAAATTCAGATCTGACAACCCTGCGTTGATGATTGGAGGGATGCATCTGTAAGTAATTTAATTTCTTGCTTTAGTGTAGATTTAAATTCCTTGACCTAAGTAGATTTAATTTCATGCCGTAGGAACTTGTTTAGAGTTAGCTTTGGGGAAGGATTTTGAGAGATGAGATCTCTCATCCCTTTCTTACCCACCAAATATTTACAATAGGACTCCATGCATACATGCACATACCGCTCCCTACGGCACTCTATCCCTCGAGGTAGCGGTGATACCGTAGTATAAAGGCCCGGGTGTGATGTTTTCCATGGAGGTTAGGGTAAGGATCTCTAAAGGAAGGACACGAACTTAGAGTAAGGAACACCTTCCCGAACGGATCTAATCCACTTTATTGATAATTACCATAACTCCTCACAGATCTTCATTCGGGTATTGAAAGCGGTGAGATTTAATTACATTTCCAAACCATCCCTAAACCTAGCCCTAGCAAGAGTAGATATAGATAATTGCCCTAGGTTAATTAGGTTTTTAGATTTAATAATTAATCCGAACACCCTTCGGAATTAACTCGTTAGCGCGACTAGGAGATTCACAAAATCCCTGTGGACCGACCCGTATTCACCGGCTAGCTACATGCGACGCCGTTCTTGATTGCGGTTACAAATATTTTTGATCTATCTTTTAGAAAGCGCAAGCACGCTAAATCATTCAATCAGGGAGGTCCCCCGTGCTTTCGCATGAACCTAATTAAAGTAAACATTGTTTTCCCAGAGGCATAACCCCGTTAACACCTTTCTAGACACCTACTTGATCGGCTAATTGTAATGTGTAAAACTCTCCCAGGAGTAACTCTTACTCGCAGCGGGTATCGGGATCCAACTATCTCATAGAAGGTATGCAATCTCATTGCAAATTTCAACACTTGAAATTCCCAATAATATTTTACCCCTAGCAGCTATATGACCTTAACATAGTCAACAAATCATAAGTGCTAGTCAAGTTCAACCCGTGATTTCCCGATTGAATTAAACCCACCCGCACGACCCTTAACATAGTCAACAAAGTCGCACGACTACCCTAATCCAATCGCATCATATGCTTATACAGATTAGCACTAATCAGCTACCGCACACTACGCCTTAACATAGTCAACAAACGTAGCACGAATACTAACTAGTACTTATCTGAAATGACGGAGTGCTACGACAGGTTTTTTTAAGAAAACCCTTTGCGTAATGAACTTGATATCGTTGTAGAATCGAGTGATTTTAAATGGAGTGTTTTTTAGGCTTTTCTAGTTTTGCTAAAGGGGTCACTCCCGGTGAAGGGATCGTCGGCCCTTTCCTCATCGAATAAGGTGCAGGATATATCATATATACCACTATGCAAAGCAAGAACTATAGAAGCAATCAAAAGACAGACCGAGTGTTGTAGCATCTGCCATTTATTGCTAAAGGAGTCACTCCCGGTGAAGGGATCTCGGTCCTTTCCTTATCGAATAAGGTGCAGGATGTTCTACAAGGAACATCGCGATGCAAAGCAAGAACTAGAGCTACCAGTTTTTAATTTAAACAAGTTTCTACAACATCTTAGGTTTCTTTTATTTCATTAATCTCATTAATGAAGTCCCATTTTATTATGCTTCACAAGCATCTCTTTTGAAACGAAACCAGCAATATAACATATATATCATATATATAATATAAACATTCGTCTCAGGCAGTAATATGATCTCATCACAGAACATTGCAGCAGAAGAAACATATATGAAATATTGGATATACTAGGACGTCCGTGTTTTCAATACGAGCCTGTATAAAACACGGATTCCACGGTCGCGATGAATAGCCAAACCCACATCCCTAGACCCACCCCTACGAGAGCGGCAAGTAACACTGCCAATTCTAGGGTTAGGAGACCCGGTCCCGACTCCTCGAGATGGTCTCCCACTGGACCCTAGAACCCGGTTACTTGTGCTCCCCGCCTTGGGTCTACCTAATGCGGAAAAGTAAATAATATACAACGGTGACATCTTCCGCTACCTGGAAGTGCCCCAATAAAAGAATATTACATACAAATGAATTTTACATGAATGAAAAAAGAAAAAACTCTCATCTCACATAAATCCCCCGGCTATTCAAACGCGACGATCCAATATAACATATCACAGCAACACATAATATCTCCTATCATCAACGTAAGCAAGTATGCGTATCCCGATTGTCGTTGATGTATAGCAACGAAGCCGGCGATACACCACATACTACGCTTACGGTCACAGAAAAGAAAGTGTAAAACTACAACAGTTGGAATCCGCAACCTCCTTAGACATCACATGCCGAACCAAATGAATTCCTTAGACATCACATGCCTAACAATTATAAACCCCGCATTTTAGTCTCATTATCGAAAACTCTTTTCAATATCAAGTCGGGCAATTCAACAAGATTCCCGACGTCCTGATCGAATGCTCGTCGCAAACTTTAGTAGACGGCCGCACCCCTGGATGCCGTCGACGAAGTGCACTAAGGCGGAACACCGCTTCCGCGAGCACCCGAACGGATGCTTTCGGCGACGGGGTTCTCCTACAGTCACTTGGTCGGGGCTAAGAGGTGTAGCTGTCTATTAAGTTTACCCGGCGAGTATCCGCGTACTCTACGTGATTGCGACGGACTTTTGATCACATCAAAATTCCGTGGCAACCGATCATCTGAGACTAAACCGCTATGTCTATAATATTCAAATCAGTTATCTCATAACTACCTGTAGATTCCAAATATTGTATCACATTCCAGATAAATAGACAAAGTTAAACTTTCCGATCGAATCATCAAACACCCAAGATTTCCCCAATATATCTCAACAACTTGAAATCAGTTTAAAAACATCCATCACATGCCACAGTACCAATGGTCCAGCCGTAGAAGGGTCAAGCCAACGCCTCACATGTGGCACGCCGTACTGCCCCAAACCCTAAGGTTCAAAAGGCAATTCAAGACGGTCACATAATCGAGTTAAGGTTTGTTGTCTTCTAGAGGGTCCACCGCGTTACTTGCACGACTTAGAACGTTCTTAAACACGAGAAAAATCCAACTTTTGAAAAATTTCCGACAGGGGAAAAGGTGAGTTTTTGATATCCGTTCGAACTTTTTAACAGTTTCTAAAAGTTATCCGGAATCACACAGAGACAAAATTAGACAATCCGATCGAATCTACGAATTCCCTAAACAACCCCAGAAAACTCAACTGTAGAAAAAATATTAAAAATTCCCAAAAAACTCAGCACTGTGAAAGAGGAATTACTGTGCAAATATGGAGGGCTGACGTCATCATATGGCCGCGGAACCGCCGCATAAGGCATGCTTATGCCGCGGTTCCGCCGCGCTTTAGATGAGTTAGCCCCTCGAATTTCACAGTAATTCATCTAAGACCCTGCTGAATTTTTTAGCAATTTTTAATCTGGAAAAAACCCAGTTTTTGAAAAAAGTCCAGAGAGCATTTTGAAAATGGGATTTCGGTTCGATCGGACTTCAAACTCCGTCTACGCATCGCCTAAAACTCTAGCTTGGCTCTGATACCACTCTAGGGTTGCTAGGCACGCGCACAAGGGTCTACGAGGCATCAACCATGCCCGATTTAAAAATTAGCCGTGCCGAACAACCCGAATACGGATCTTTAAACTAGAGATTAGGCGAAAACTAACATGTTAACAACTTTAACACTAAGTCAGAGGGATTACAACCTTTGTAGATCCGGTCCTTCACTTCATATGCTCCGTGTTGTTGTCCCTTCGCTGCGATCATCGGGTTCCGGACTCTCGAGAGGTTCCACGAAGAGAAAGATGCAACCTTTGCTTCCGATCTTTGATACTAAGATGATCTACCTTGAAGTTCCGTTAACACAAGCTAACACTCATAAAATGATGTGAACACCCTCATCTAAATGGCAAGGGAAGATGAGGATGATGAAGTAGGATTTTTGCTCTCTTTTATTATCTTTTTCTCACTCATTTATCATCACAAAATCAAAATCAAGAAAGCTTTTTCATGAAAAGAGAACGAAGAAGAAGATGGAATCCTTTTTGTGATGAATAATGAATAACTCATTTGTGAGGTTAGAATTGCAACCATAGTTAAGAATGAATCCTTAACCCTTGTAGAGAAACAACCATGGTCAAGGGTTTGGGTTTGGTTAAGCAAATATCTTCACAAAATATCTTACACAAAACAAAACAAAAACCTTCTAGAAACTTCTAGAAGAGCTTAACCCTAATCAAACCCTAACCATGTTTAAACTCCACTAATCATGTTGCATTAATAACCATATCATGTTACAATATTATATATCATATATATAATATTTATTGTAACAAAATAAAATAATACAATTAACATATATCGCATATATATCAATGTATTACCCGAGCGAGAAAAAAGAATCTTTTAGTGAGCAAATTTTAGTTAATGTAATTTAATATATCATATATGTTATTATACATTAAATTATCGAATCAACCCTTGATCCGGCAATCCGGCTATATCGCATATAACCGACTAATATTTATCCTTACCGATTCATCGAATGAACACTTGATCCGATGACCCGGCTGATATCAAATATCGCAAGAATATAATACGGTATCACATATCGCATTATCCTCGGTCCCGCACATATCACATATGTGCTCCTACTCCGTTTTTCCTGAGCCAAGAAACCTCTATGTAGGACTCTAAAGAATCGTCAATACGCCGGCAGTAGGTGATGATCATATCAAACACCTACAAGCTGCAAGCGGTCAGCTAAACGTAACAGCTACCCAGGTATTGAGCGCTCAGAAGATCAACAAGCAAGCCTGTACATTCTCCTGTGAATCCAAACAGTAACACTTCCGTACAGTCCGGTCTCGTCGTCTGATATGTCGCATATCTCGCCTAGGGGTGGTAAACGTCAGACCCCAGTAGCTCGATAAGTCGTGTCGATATGAGGTCTATAACAGTTCGAGAAACTACTGATAACACTTACCAGTAAATCTCAGCAACCCTGGCTAGAGATTTCCGGTTATAGCCAATCGAACACAGCACAACATCAACTCCCTATACCGGGAGAGACGAATCCCCTCCTATCGCTCATTGCCTCCATGTGATTCGGGACTGTACCCAAAAGCCACCTTTTTGCATGCCCTCTTGGATGTGGTATGATGGAAATCAAAGCACAGTGGGAATCACACAAGACTCTATGACGATCTCGGGTCAACAGACTACTCTGTACCAGTGTCACCGGAGAACTGCCATCTGACGTGAGGTATAATACCATCTGGGAGTTCTCGGCGAGTCCGTCCAGTGTACCCAGTCTCCACTGAGCACCCGTACACCATCCTTGATGTCAAACACCGATGGATATGGGATCATCCATCGCCCATCATATGGGTCAAGATGCGTATACGCTAGTCTACTCTGGTGTATCGATGCCCTGTCTCGATATACCCTCGACTAGGAACAGTTATAGGATGTACTCGTCGACTACCGTGGCCCCACTAGTATGATCTCATCATAATCCCAGTAGTCGAGTACACATCCTAAGGGCTTTATCAACATGTAACATAGAGACAATCTGAGTACATGTTAAGATAAAGTACAACCAGATAGCATACTATCATGTCGAGCAAGAAAGTCCTACCTATATATGTCCCAGCATCCACTACAATATACATCGTATGTACAGTAATGGCCTCTAGGGCAAACATATAACTAACAAAATCTGGGTAGAAAACACATGTATTAAAAATCCCAATACAGCCAAACTAAAAACACTGCACAAAACCCGGTCCACTGCCGAGTCAAATCGGCCGCGGAACCGCGGCAATAAGCATGTTATTGCCGTGGAACCGCGGTGGTTTGATCGAATCACTGGATCGTTTTTCTGCAGTGTTTTTACAAAACCCTGAGACGATTTTTCATATATATTAAATCACTTTTTGAGCAGTATAAAAAATCGACAGAAACTTGGTTTTTTCCGAGCGTGTTTTGCGACTTTTTTCCGATCGATATTCTAAACACTTTGCTAACTCACTAGTTTGTGTTTAGCTAGGCTCTGATACCACTGTAAGTCCACGTTACTCAACCCGGTTCTTACGGGGAGGCGGAAAAGGCGAAAAACAAATTTTTGGCGCAAGGCAACATAGAATAAAAGCCGGATCTTTGCTAAACTAGAAACTAGCAAACAACTAGAGGCTTTAACTACTATGCCGTAGAAATTATACCTCACGAAACCGGTCCTTCGGGTCTTCATTCCGCTGTCCCGCTCGTCCGTCCAAGCTCCAAGGAACGATCCAGATCTTGGTCACCTCCGCGGCCTTCTTGAGTCGAAGACGATCCACCTGAGAGTTGTACACCGAGCTCCACCTCGAGCCGAGGCAACTAGGGTAACGAGATCGCTAGTCTAAATGCCCTAGGTTGTGTAGAAGAGAAAGATGGAGGTGTTTGTCTATGTGGATCCTTTTTCTCTCAACAAATGAGATCAAAAGAATTTTTCAAGAGGAGGAAGATGAAGGAGGAGAAGCAACCATGGAGCTCTTTCTTTCTTCTCACTAGCTAGAGAGAGAGTGAGAAAAGAGAAATGAAATTGTTAACCAAAGAAAAAGCTAACCATGGTTGCAATAATAGACAAAAGCTATCATTACAAATCCTATCATGATAAAGTTGATGCTACATTGAATTGACCATTTTCATAATCAAAAAGAAAAAGAAAATCCAAAGAAGAGTGTAGATCTCTCATGAAGGTCAATGGTCAACACCGGTCAATGGGTCAACAAAGTCAAGAGAGGTAAAGGTGGTCAATGCAATTAGCCATCACAAAATTATCACGAAAGGATTAGTAAAATAATGTTTCCGTTTCAAAATGGTTTTGACAGAACGAATTGTCAAAACCCTAATGAGCCTGCCACATAACGGTTTTGGCCGAACCAACTGCCAAAACCCTAATGAGGCACCTACTCCTTCACCGCTCCTCAAAACTGTGCATACACACCCGCATCCGCATTCCGTAGAATGCGAATGCACAGTAGACAAATCAAATCCATCCGTGCAATACTAGGATCTGGCTTAAACCAAAGCCCACTAGTATTGCCTGCCCGAACAGCATACGCACACAAGTGCACGTAAGTGATCATAGCCCTGCCGTAAAACTATACGGCCTCTACACGTTTCGCTCAGTGCAGGGAAACTCTCTGTGTGGGACTCTAAAGACTCGACACTACGCTGGCAGTGGGTTTAACCACAGACCGCAAGCGGCACTAGCTGTACGTAACGGTCCCCAGGTAGATGTTGATAAGAAGGCCGATGAGGTAAACCCATCCGAACTTTTACTGAGCCTGTATGCGACAATCTCCGTACAGTACGGTCTGTTCGTCTGATACATCGCATGGCGGGCCTAGGGGGTGGCGAACGTCAGTCCCCTAATAGCGGTAAAAGTCGTGTCGGAGTGTAGCCCAGAACACCCTGAGATAACACTGGAAACCTACCAGTATACCTCGCTTGCCCTGGCCAGGGACTACTCGTGTAATGGCTCTCCTAAACACAGCGCGATGTCAACCCCCAATACCGGGAGAGACGAATCCTGTCTAACCGTCACTGCCTCCAAGTGCTTCGGGACTGCACCCAACTACTACCTATTTGCACGACTCCTTTGAGCCGTGGTAGGGTAGTAATCTAAGTACAATGGGAACACACTCGAGGCGAAGTGACAGTGTCAAGTCAGCGGTCTAAGCTGTACTCATGTCACCTGGGAAGTGATAACTGACGATAGGTATAATACCAACCAACAGTTCCCGACGAGTCCTGTCCAGTGTACTCGTAACCTAACGAGCACTTGTTTACCTCAATCAGAGCAAAGCTCTGTTCAAATTCCAAGGTGGGAAAAGAAGCAATGCTTCTGTTTTTCTCAAATCAGAGCAAAGCTCTGTCTTGAAAATTAAAGAGAAAATTAAAGTTAAAATAAATGAAGTAACGCTTCAGATCTCCTACGCTGCACGCAGAGCGCCATGTGTCAAAATCAGACACGTTAGCGCAGGGAGCGAAGCGCCCAAAGGAGCGTACTCCATAAGAGCAAAGCTCTAAAAAAAATATAAAAAAAATAAAAAAAACTGCGCATGCGCTGCGCGACACGTGTCAGCGTATCGCAACTGTGCGCTGCGCGACACGTGTCAGCGCAGCGCAACAGCTGCGCTGCGCGACACGTGTCCACGCAGCGCAACTGTACGCTGCGCCAAAAAAAAAAGAAAAAGAAAAAAAAATTGCGCATGCGCTGCGCGACACGTGCCAGCGTAGCGCAACTGTGCGCTGCGCGACACGTGTCCGCGCAGCGCAATTGTGCGCTGGGCCAAAAAAAAAAGAAAAAAATTTGCGTAAGCGCTGCTGCGCTGTGCGACACGTGTCAGCGCAGCGCAACTGTGCGCTGCGTGACACGTGTCCGCGCAGCCTAACTGTGCACTGCGCAGCAAAAAAAAACGCTGCGCGACACGTGTCAGCGCAGCGCGACTGCTGCGCTGCGCGACACGTGTCCGCGCAGCGCAGCTGTGCGCAGCGCCAAAAAAAAAACTGCGTGACACGTGTCAGCGCAGCGCGACACGTGTCACGCTCTGGAGCATTTGCGCCAAGCAGAATTAAAATTCTGAGAAATATTTTCTGTTCTTGTTAAAACAAGAGGATTTTCTTCTGTAAAACAGAGGCCTTCGGATCAAAGATCCAACGGTGGGGAAAATTCCCCAAATCACTCAGAGAATGATCTCTTTAACAAACTTTAACTAATTTATGGGCACTATAAAAAACACCCTAGACCTCAATTCAAAAACATGAACATTTCTTGAAAAATCAAGAGCTTCAAACAGAGAGAATTCTGAGAAAAATTTCAAGAAAAAGGTAAAAACCTTTATAAGAGAGAAGAAATTTCTTCTAATAGATCATTGATCTAAAAACAAGATCAATGATCTTCACATAATAAATAGTGCTTTGCACTTCTTATGAACCACTGTTCTTTAAAACAGGAAAAAATAAAAATAAATAAAAAATAGTGCTTTGCATTTTTATGAACCTTTGGTTCTCTGAGATAAGAAAAAACTTTGTTTTTCTTAGATCTAAATCAAATAGTGCTTTGCACTTCTTTTATGAACCATCGGTTCTTGAATCTAAAAGGTTCTTAAATTAATAGTGCTTTGCACTTTTATGAACCTTTGGTTCTCTGAGATAAGAAAAACAAGAAAAAACTTGTTTTTTCTTAGATCTAAATCAAATAGTGCTTTGCACTTCTTTTACGAACCATTGGTTCTTGAATCTAAAAGATTCTCAAATTAATAGTGCTTTGCACTTATAAATCTGCACTGTTGCGCTCTTGGGTTGGCGCAAGCCACCACAGAGCGCCACGTGTCAGCATCTGAACCAGTTGCACTACGCGCTTTTGAAATAGAGCTTTGCTCTCTGAAATTGGCGCAACTTACCAGAGCGTGCCACGTGTCAGCAGCGTAAGCGTAGCGCACTGCGCTGCTTTACACGTGTCATCGTCATAAGCGCTTGCGCTCTTTGATTGGCGCAAAGCGCCTGAAAATGCAATGCATTTTCTCTGTTAAAAGGGCCAGGCCCAAGTCAAAATGACCTAACAGGCCAAAATAAATTGCAAGGCAATAAATGGGCAGAGCCCAAATAAATTGATGCTTTGCATCCTTTATACAAGGGCAGAGCCCAAATAAAATTGATGTCTTGCATCATTCCTAAAAGAACAAAGCCCAAAACAAATTGATGCTCTGCATCCTTTCTGGGCAAAGCCTAAATAAAAATAAAAAAAAAGAAATGCAATGTGAAAGCAAATAAAATGTTGAACATTTTCAATTGGACTTAGCTCAATTTTGGGCCGTAAGTCCTTAAATTAAATTGACTGAGCACGACTGCTCTTTTAAATTAATTTATATCCGGTTCGAGGGTACATCTCCGAGCTCCTCTGACACTTATCGTTCTAATCCTTCAACGACGTCAGAGAGGTGACGGGTCCCGACGACCACATACGTCAATATGGACTGCGGGGTCCTTAAACTCGTGGACCGAAACGTCCTTAAACTAATATCGGACCGAAACGTCCTTAAACTAACGGTGGACCACTATGTCCTTAAACTGGTATTGGACCACCATGTCCCTAAACTGGCACAATAGAGCCCAAATGCTCTTTTGTCGGATCTAAACGATCCCGTTAAGTCGATCTTAGTCTCAAATTGGACTAACATATCCTTAACAAACGATTAAGTTGATCTTATCCTCAAATATGGCTAACGTGTCCTTAAATCAAACCTTCAAACAAACTTTAGTCCCAAATTGGACTATAGATCTCTCAACCAACTTTGGTTCAAGGGTACATCTCTGAACTCCTCTGATATTTGTCGTTGTAATACTTCAACGTCGTCAGAGAGGTAACGGGTCCTGACTACCACACATTAATACGGACTGTGGGGTCCTTAAACTCATGGACTTATGCGTCCTTAAACCAACATTCGCCCCCAAAATGGGAATGTTGGACCACTATGTCCCTAAACTGGAACAATACAGCCCAAACGCTCTTTTGTCAGATCTAAACGATCCCGTTAAGTTGATCTCAGTCTCAAACTGGACTAATGTATCCTTAACGAATGTTTAAGTTGATCTTAGCCGCAACGCGACTAATGCATCCTTAAACTAAAAACACCAAACCCAAATCTAAGTAAATACGGATTTGGACTAATCCACGTCCTACAGGCGACGATATTACTCAGTCTCCGTATACAATCCACGGGCAACCACAAACAAAACAAACACCGACGACACGAAGTGAAATTCTGGAGAAGGGGAAAGTTGTTACCGCGATGCGGTAGCGTAATTAACTGCAGGGGCTTGCGCCTGCAGGGAAGAGTGTCCCCACAATCAAAAACCCCTTAAGCGAGGGGGAATCTGACGAAGTCTGCTACATCGGCCGCATCCGTCTAAACCTCCGATACACGGTGCCATAAATCAACTTGGCATCTTTGGAGAGGTGGACGGATAAAACCAAATAGCATCTGCCCCGAATCTCAGCGTCAGGACATCGCAGTCTTGTGCGCCGCCATTCGGAGGGGAACAGCACCCACATACTATCTCAAGTACGACGTACTGACGGCTGTGGGACAGACCATTTCCCCCACTGGGATGAGAAGCGCATATGCTAGTCTACTCCGGAGTATCGATGCCCTGTCTCGATAGTCCTACGACTAGGGACCTGTTGTCACGACCCCAAAGTTTGGTCCGTGACCGGCACTTAACCACGTAACGTCTACAGGCGTAACGCAACTAAGTGAACCAAAAACCCAGAAATCAAACCAGTGAAAGTATAGAGTGTTATAAGTTTTAAAGGAAAGCATTTACTAACATGATAAGAAATCTAAGTAAACAATCACCAAGATAATAATATACGACGCCGTAGCGAAGATCAAGATCCACAAGTGGGAACATCACAGATAGGATAAACTGCAAGTACAGTCGGCTCACAACGAGCTCGACACCAGAATACAAATATACTACATCATCATCCTCATACTGTCTCTAAGTCAAATACATACATGGTAGATGGAGAATACTAGATACAACAATGTACATACTGAAAGATAAACAGATACCGCACAAAACCCACCTATCAGCAAAAGAGCAAGTATACCAACAATGGGGGTATCTGTGTCAAAAGATGCAACCGCAGCCTGCCGCGACTACTCCGAAGGGCAACCTGCAAACACTGTGGCACAACGGGGGTGAGTTGCCAACTCGTGAATAGAGATAACATATAAAGGTAATCGCGAGCATGCACGTACTGCGCTACTCTATCATATGCCAACAGATGATATCCATGTGCGATAAGCAGTATGTGCGATAATCATGCAAGTGCTCTATCAGGTAATGTAACTACAGGATGAGTTACAAATGCTCTATCAGGTAATGTAACTACAGGATGAGGTACAACAGTAAATGCTGAGCAGAGGCAATATAATATCTACACGGAATGTATAATCGGTGTCCCTCAATGCACCCAGATCCCCCAATAGCTCAGGCGCCGGCACTCTCATCGGCCCTCAAATCCTGTACATCTATGAGAATCCCGAGTGCCCAACATCGGCACCCAAATATCATAAATACTCGTGTCCAGCATCGACACGCAAATCCTCATCCATCGGGCCCCGTTAGTCCGGGACAGCCCACGGGCTCCGTCTGCGGTATCGGCCCTCGGCCCCAGCAGTACGGATCACCCCGCATCCATCTATAGACTCTGATCAGTACCCTCCGGATAACTGTCAGGTCCAACCAATCACCGGTAGGTAGTAGTCCCTCTGCCAGGCTCACCGTCTACTGCACAGCGAAACCGTTCTCGCCCCGGGATACTATACCGGGTCCACCATGTACCCATAATCGGCCTCAACCAGCTCCTCGATTCGGGTTCACATATATCACTCTAGCACCGAGAAAACACATGGTGGACGCACCGAAATATCATATCAAGAGAACCGGGTTTTGAAATGATTACATATTTGAAATAGCCTCGGTTCCCAAATCCAGAAATCACATGTAATCCAAACAAAAATGCAAGTCAATGATCCGATATGATATGTGCGTCAAATATAAATAGCATGTCAAGTTACATATAGATGAGCTACAATATGATGATCCGATATGATATAGGCATCAAGTATGAATAGCATGTCAAGTCACATATAGATGAGCTACAATATGATGATCCGAGGTGATATAGGCATCAAGTATGAATAGCATGTCAAGTCACATATAGATGAGCTACAATATGATGATCCGATGTGATATAGGCATCACGTATGAATAGCATGTCAAGTCACATATAGATGAGCTACAATATGATGATCCGATGTGATATATAATTACTATAGTGTGCGTGTCATGGCAATTACTAACGGTGTGTGTGTAACATGCAGGATTGTGCTCGTACATCATGGACCGTTAGTAATGGTGCGGTGTTCTATCAATTCTAATTTATATCCATACAGCAGGGAATGCAGTATGCACTAAATAGTAGCCATGAACAGTCAATGTATACAAAGGAAACTATAAGGTCCTATCAGCCCTGACGTAGAACGCCATGCGGGCGATATCCCCGCAGATGTGAAATCTACTCAACGTAGTCCCTTGCTAGGTATAGCCAACAACTTGTTTCCCCTTCTGCGCGGCGTTAGCCGTACTCGCCTGCGAACCTAGAATTACACAATATATCACACGTAAGCTTGAAATCACACAAACGCGACATTAAAGCCGAACTGGTAACTCGTGTCGCGAACCAAGCGCGCATGTGCGCGATACGCTAAAACGTGTGGTTACGCGCCTGAACCCACTCCGACGCGTCGCGCTACGCAGAAACCCCAAACCCACACACACGTATCACGCGTGTCGCGAAAGATTGAAAATACGGAAAATAGGGTATTTTACTCCAGATTTTGATACAGGAACGATATTGTAAAACTATATATACTAAAACAACCCACATAGCAGCAGACACCAACACCCTAAACCCCAACCCATGACTCCCCATCTGGCCGCAAATTGCGGCCAGAATGCAATATTTGGCGGCCCCAAATGCGAATTGGGCTCCCAGGTTTGGTGTATGCACACCATACCCCCCATACATGCTACAGTAACATCTAGTTTTACTCTGAAATGTCTCGGGTAGTAGAAGATCCTACATGGCCTTATTTCTAGTTAAAATCCACACTTTTGCACTAAAATCAAACTTTAGGGTATTTTTGGGCAAACTGAAACAAAACTTGGCTTAAGATAGCTCTAATAACACATAATAGAGCTAACACAATTAACAAAACCCTAATCTAACATATACATCACAAATATCCTTAAATATCACCAAAAATGCACAAAAATGAGATTTTTACTAAAGAATACTACAAGTCTAAGGAAAAGGAGGTTAAGACATGAGTTTATACCTTCTAAAGACCCTAGAAAGACTAAAAGTTCCAGCTTTTCCCTTAAGGATGCAGATTTGCTTCAAACACCTCAAAAAGCTCACTTTTCCTAAGGTTTTGTGATGAAAATGTGTGGTTTTTGTATAGGATTTGTTTGGGAATCATGGAGAAGTGAAAAGAGATGAGAATATGGAGGAAAATGGAGGGTTTGCTGCTGGAAATTTCTGTTGGAATTCAGAATGAGGGAATGAGAGAGAAGAGAGAAGAAAAGGGGTCAAAAGTCAAAGTTTCACCTAACCACCATGCTTCATTGTTTAATTGCATTTTGAATTATGAAAAAGGGTTATGAAAAGATTAAAATGGTGGGAAAAAAAGTTAGCAACCATGCAACAAAAGAATTTGGCTAACATTTAAACCTATGTCTCAAAAATGGCTAAGTGTGCAAGTGTGCACTAACACAAGAAAATTCCCCATATGCAAACACTACTAAATATAACTATTAATCCTAGGAACACGTATAATAACACGTACGATCACTAATTATCATGAAAGACATTTAAACGGAAATCCAAAGTGTTACAATCTACCCCCTTAAAGAAATTCGGTCACCGAATTTAAAAAAAATCTAACTATACGCACCTTCAAAAAGATGGGGATACCTCTTCCTCATCTCGCTCTCGGTCTCCCAAGTGACTTCCTCGCCGCTCTGGCCACGCCAAAGTACCTTGACGGACGGTATTTCCTTCGACCTCAGTTTCTTCACTTGCCGATCCAAGATCATCACCGGCTGCTCTGCATAGGAAAGGTCGCGCTCAAGCTGGATCGTCGGGTGCTGAATCGCATGCGAAGGATCATGAAGATATCTGCGGAGCATCGAAACGTGAAATACGGGGTGCACGTCTGGAAAACTGGGCGGAAGGGTTAATCGATACGCAACCGCACCAACACGCTCAAGGATCTCGAAGGGGCCCACGTATCTGGGACTAAACTTCCCCTTCTTCCCAAACCTCATCACGCCTTTCATTGGGGAGACCCTCATGAAAACATGATCACCAACAGAAAACTCAAGTCTGTGCCGACGACGGTCCGCATAAGATCTCTGCTTACTCTGGGCTGCTCTCATCCTATCGCGAATCAATTGGATCTTCGCGGTCGTCTCCTCCACAATCTGCGGTCTTAAGATACTGCTCTCACTGAGATCCGTCCAACAGGTGGGCGATCTGCATCTTCTTCCATAAAGAGCCTCAAACGGTGCCATCTGAATGGTCTCCTGGTAGCTGTTGTTGTAGGAGAACTCTACTAAGGGCAAATGATGATCCCAGCTACCTCCGAAGTCTAAAACGCATGCTCTGAGCATGTCCTCGAGAGTCTGAATAGTCCGCTCTGACTGTCTGTCGGTCTGCGGATGGAATGTTGTGCTGAAACTCAAACGAGTACCCAAAGCCTCCTGAAGCCTCTGCCATAACTGGCTGGTAAACTGGGTGCCTCTATCGGACACGATACATGTCGGAACCCCGTGCAGTCGTACAATCTCATCAATGTAAATCTGGACATACTGAGCAAATCCGAAAGTCGTCTTCACCAGTAGGAAGTGAGCCGCTTTCGTCAAACGATCCACGATCACCCAGATGAAGTCATACCCTCGACTAGTCCTGGGAAGACCCACAATGAAATCCATAGATATCTGTTCCCATTTCCACTCCGGAATAGGTAACGGCTGTAGCTCTCCCGCGGGCCTCTGGTGCTCAGCCTTGACTTGCTGACAAGTCAGGCATCTCGACACAAAATCTGCAATATCCCTCTTCATACCTTCCCACCAGTAAATTTCTCTCATATCGTGGTACATCTTGGTGGAACCGGGATGAACACTATATACCGACCGATGTGCCTCCTTAAGAATCTCACGCCGCAATCCCTCAGCATCTGGTACGCACAGTCTAGCTCCAAATCGTAGTATCCCCTGATCATCGATCACGAACTCGGAAAATCTGCCATGTCCCATCTGTGTCCTGATCTCTGAACAGCGGTCATCAGTGTGATGTGCCTCGTATATACGGTCAAGCAACTGTGGGCGTGCACGAATATGCGCAATCTGTCCTCCGATCAGCGTAAACTCGAACTGTACTCGGCTGTCGCATAAGATCTGCCAATCCGCCGACGACTGTCTCTGAACTGCGCTCAAACAGGATAGACTACCCCCGGGCCTCCTGCTCAAAGCATCCGCCACTACATTCGCCCTGCCCGGGTGATACAAGATCTCACAATCGTAGTCCTTTACCAACTCCATCCATCGACGCTGTCTAAGGTTCAGGTCTCGCTGCTGAAATATGTACTTTAAGCTCTTGTGGTCAGTGAATATCTGGCACGACTCTCCATACAGATAATGTCGCCAGATCTTGAGTGCAAAGACCACTACAGCCATCTCCAGATCATGAGTGGGGTAATTTTGTTCATGTTTTTTTAATTGCCGCGAAGCATACGCGATCACCCTGTCATGCTGCATCAAAACGCACCCTAGCCCTACTCGTGAAGCATCGCAGTAGACCACAAATCCTCCTGATCCTGAAGGCAATGATAGCACTGGTGTCGTAGTCAGTAGAGCCCGTAGCCGCTGGAAACTGTGCTCACACTCCTCCGTCCAATCGAAGCGAACTACCTTCCGGGTCAACCTGGTCAAAGGTGTAGCAATGCGAGAGAAGTCCTGCACGAATCGCCTGTAATAGCCTGCCAGCCCTAGAAAACTGTGAACCTCCGTCACTGACGTGGGTCTAGGCCAACTCCGAACTGCCTCGATCTTCCTCAGGTCGACACATATACTATCTCGTGTAATCACGTGCCCCAAGAAGTCTACGCTGTCTAGCCAGAAGGCACACTTTGAAAATTTGGCGAAAAGCTGATGCTCCCTCAAGGTCTGCAGTGTAATCCGCAGGTGCTGCTCGTGCTCCTCTTTACTCCGAGAATACACCAAGATATCGTCAATAAACACTATAATGAACAGATCAAGATACGGCCGGAAAATACGGTTCATCATGTCCATAAATGCTGCTGGCGCGTTGGTGAGTCCGAACGACATCACCAAAAACTCATAATGGCCGTAACGTGTACGGAAGGCTGTCCTCGGAATGTCCTCCTGTCGAACCCGCAGCTGATGGTAGCCCGATCGCAAATCTATCCTCGAAAAGTATCCTGCCCCCTGAAGCTGGTCGAACAAATCGTCGATGCGTGGCAACGGATATCTGTTCCGCACTGTCACCCTTTTCGGCTGGCGGTAGTCGATACACAAACGCATACTGCCGTCCTTCTTCTTGACGAACAGGACTGGAGCACCCCAAGGAGAAACACTGGGTCGAATAAGTCCCTTATCCAGCAAGTCCTGCAACTGGCCCTTCAATTCTCTAAGTTCCACCGGGGCCATCCGATAAGGCGGTACAGAAATAGGCCCCGTGCCAGGAACCAAGTCAATACAGAAGGAAATATCACGCTCGGGCGGTAGCCCAGGAAGCTCGTCAGGGAACACATCAGGGAACTCGCTAACAACCGGAACCTGATCCACCGTAACCTCTGTAGCTCTAGTATCGCAAACATATACGAGAAATCCCTGACATCCCTTCCGCAAAAACTGTCCAGCGCGAAAAGAAGAAATCACACTGTGAGGGGTGGCACCACGGTCCCCCAACACAACAACAACTGACTCGCCGGGAAAACAAAATCGAACTGTCTTCTCGTGGCAGTCAACAGAAGCATAGCACGTGGCTAACCAATACATGCCCAAAAGATCGTCGAAGTCCAGCATCTCAAGAAGGATCAAATCGACCGGCAACTCTCTCTCGCCAATACGGACGGTGCAGGATTGGAACACGTGCCTTGCAACAAACGACTCTCCCACAGGAGTAGTCACAACAAGCGGCTGGTCAAGAAAACCGGACTCTCTACCCAAACTCGGCACAAAGTGTGTGGATACGTACGAGTGCGTGGATCCGGGATCGAATAACACGTGTGCATCAACCGAACATACAGAAAGGATACCTGAGACCACCGCATTGGATGCCTGCGCGTCCTGATGCGTCAAAGAAAAAACTCGCGCCTGTCCTCTACCTGCAACTAACTGTCCCCTGCCGGCCACTGACTGCCCCCTACCTCGGTCACCTCGTCCTCTATGAGCAAATCCTCCGCGACCACGACCTCTCGGTGCATGCGTCTGATGCGGAGTAACAGTAGGTACTATCGGTAATGCCATCTGGGGTGGTGAAGGTGGTAATGTAACATGCGGTGCTGCCGCCTCACTCCGGGGTACCTCTGGACAATCTCGCACACGATGATAAGAACTCCCGCAACGGTAACATCCCGATGATGGTCGCTGACCCACCTGGGAATAGGAGCTAAACAATCGGCCTCGTCTCGAATCTCTGCCACCTGCAAGGTGCCTGTCACGACGCCGGAACGTCCGTCTCTGCACTGACGTATCTGCACGAACTCTTTTCGGCCCTGGAACTGCCGAAGTCTCAGCAAGGCGCTCCTCAACTAATAATGCTGCATCTACTGCTGCTGTGTATGTCTCGTAATGCTGCACGCTGATAGCAAGGAATAGTGGTGTAAGCAAGCCTCGGACAAATCTCTTGACTCGCAACTCCTCAGTAGCCACTAGATACGGAGCATAAACGGATAGCTTGGTGAACAGCACATCGTACTCTGCCACTGACATCTCTGGCGTCTGGCGTAAGGACTCGAACCTGCGTGCTCTAGCATCTCTGACACTCAGGGGAAGAAAGCGGGCAAGGAATAGCGCCACGAACTCTGTCCAGGTCATAGGAGGAAGACCTGCTGCTCTACCCTTCTCGACTGATTCGCACCATTTCTGTGCAAGACCTTCCAGGCGAAAGCTCGTGAACTCAACCCATCTTGCATCTGCGCATCTAAGTGAACGACATATCCACGCCATCCTTGTAGGGTTCCTAGGCACTCTTGTGAAGGTTTATAAGGCATCAAACATGCCCGGATTAAATTTTAGACGTGCCGAACAACCCAAAGCCGGGATCTTTGCTAGATTATTAGGGTTTAATATGCAAGATGATAACTTTTATCTAAGTGTGAGGGATTACAACCTTTGTAGTCCGCTCCTTCACTTCACAAGCTCTGAGTAGAAGTCCCTTTGCCGCGATCCACGATCTCCCGGACTCATGAGAGGCTCCACGACTCGAACGATCCATGCTAGCTCGAAGTATTCCAAATCTCCGATGATCTACCTTGAAGTTGCTTCGACTCAAGCTTTCTCACTCAAAAGAGAAGAACACACTAATCCCATGGGCTAGATGAGATGAGGATGAGAGAGTAGTAATTTCGCTTTCTTTTAATATCATTTTCTCATTTTATTTCATCACTTAAGAAAAACTAGCAAGCTTTTCTTTTAAGAGAGAAGAAGAAGATAATGGAAAAAGAATAATCCTTTTTCTTTTGTGATGAATAGAATATAATCATATGATTGAATTATAAACCATGGTCAAGGATGATTGGATAAGAATTTGTAGAGAAATAACTAGAGTTAGGGTTTGGTTAGGTTTAGTAAAGTGTCATCCATAAATATCTTTACAATGACAAAACAAATAGCTTCTAGAAGGTGCATGAAGCAACTAATCCTAATTAAACCCTAACCTCAATTAATCATCCTTAAACATGTTTAATAATTAATCATATCATGTCACAATAATATATATCATATATATATTATATATTTGCAACAAAAGAAAATAATACAATTAACATATATCGCATATATATCAATGTATCATCCAGTGAGAAAATGAAATAATAAAGCAAGCCAATATTAGTTAATATAATAATATATCATATATATTATTATATATTAAATCATCGAATCAACACTTGATCCGACGATCCGGCTATATCGAATATAACCGACTAATATATCATGTACCGATTTATCGAATCAACACTTGATCCGATGTCCCGGTTCATATCTAAATATCGCGAGAATATAATACGGTATCCCATATCGCATTATTCTCGGTCCTGCACATATCACATATGTGCCTCTACTCCGTTTCGCCTGAGCCAAGAAACCTCTGTGTAGGACTCTAAAGAATCGTCAATACGCCGGTAGCAGGTGATGATCATATCAAACACCTACAAGCTGCAAGCGGTCAGCTAAACGTAACAGCCATCCATGTATTGAGCGATCAGAAGATCAACAAGCTAGCCTGTGCGTTCTCCTGTGAATCCAACCAGTAACACTCCCGTACAGTCCGGTCTGTTCGTCTGATATGTCGCATATCAAGTCTAGGGGTGGTATACGTCAGACCCCAGTAACCGATAAGTCGTGTCGATGTGTGGCTCATAACGGGTCGAGAAACTACTAGTAACACTTACCAGTAAATCTCTATATCAGCCCTGGCCAGGGACTTCCAGTTATAGCCAATCGAACACAGCACAACATCAACTCCCTATACCGGGAGAGACGAATCCCCTCCTATCGCTCATTGCCTCCATGTGATTCGGGACTGTACCTAAAAGCCACCGTTTTGCACGCCCTCTTGGACGTGGTAAGGTGGAAATCAAAGCACAGTGGGAATCACACAAGACTATATGACGATCTCGGGTCTACAGACTACCCTGTACCTGTGTCACCGGAGAACTGCCATCTGACGTGTGGTATATCACCATCTGGGAGTTCTCGGCGAGTCCGTCCAGTGTACCCAGTCTCCACTGAGCACCCGTACACCATCTCTGATGTCAAACACCGATGGATATGGGATCATCCATCACCCATCATATGGGTCAAGATGCGTATACGCTAGTCTACTCTGGTGTATCGATGCCCTGTCTCGATATACCCTCGACTAGGAACAGTTATAGGATGTACTCATCGACTACCGTGGCCCCACTAGTATGATCTCATCATAGTCCCAGTAGTCGAGTACAAGTCCTAAGGGCTTTATCAACATGTGAAAGTAAAACAGTAAACCAATACAAGTCAACAAGTTAAGATAAAGTGAAACCAAATAGCATACTATCATGACGAGCAAGAAAGTCATCTCTATATATAACCAAGCATCCATTATAATATACATCAAATGTACAACAATGGCCTCTAGGTCATATACATAACTAACAATCTCCCACTTGCACTAAGGCCAGCTGCTGTAGTATCGCATACCTAGCATCCCGAATAATCTCTCAAACTGTATCTGGGGAATAGCCTTCGTGAATGGATCCGCAGTGTTGTCCTTCGTATCTACACTCCTGACCTCGATCTCCCGGCGATCAACTATCTCCCTGATCAGGTGATACCGCCTCAGAATATGTCTGGACTTCTGATGGGACCTGGGTTCCTTGGCTAACGCCACAGCTCCATTGTTATCGCAATACAGAGGTATTGGATGCTCAATGGATGGAACCACACCAAGTTCATTAATGAACTTCTTGATCCAGACAGCTTCTTTGGCAGCATCGTTGGCAGCGATGTATTCAGCCTCCATCGTTGAGTCCGCAACGGTATCCTGTTTAGAACTCTTCCAACATACCGCCCCTCCATTGAGGGTAAAGACAAAACCCGAATGCGACTTAGAGTCGTCCTTATCACTTTGGAAGCTGGAATCGGTAAAGGACTCCACCTGTAGTTCTCCGTTACCATACACCAAGAACATCTCCTTAGTCCTTCGTAAGTACTTGAGAATGTTCTTCACTGCTGTCCAATGACTCTCTCCAGGATCTGCTTGATACCGACTCACTACACTTAGTGAGTATGCTACATCGGGTCTGGTACATAGCATCGCATACATGATAGAGCCTACTGCCGAAGCATAGGGTATCCCTTGCATGCGAGCTCTCTCCAAATCAGTCTTAGGAGACATCTCTTTGGAGAGAGTGAGTCCAGAGATCGTGGGCTGATTCCCACGCTTGGATTCTTCCATACTAAACCTCTTTAGTATGGTGTCAATGTACCTGGATTGGGACAATCCCAGTATCCGTTTAGATCTATCTCTATAGATCATGATTCCCAATATGCAGGAGGCATCACCTAGATCTTTCATTGAGAATCTCTGTGATAAGAAGAGCTTGACTGATTGCAGCATAGGAATATCATTTCCTATCAAGAGTATGTCATCCACGTACAATACGAGGAAGACAACCTTACCCTCTGCTACCTTCTTATAGATACAAGGTTCATCTATATTTTTGATGAAGTTAAACTCTTTGACTACAACATCAAAACAGATGTTCCAACTCCGCGATGCTTGCTTTAACCCATAAATGGATTTAAGCAGCTTGGACACCTTTCCGCTGCTCCCACTATCTACGAAGCCCTCTGGCTGAGTCATGTACACGCTCTCTTCTAAATCACCGTTTAGAAAGGCGGTCTTAACATCCATTTGCCAGATTTCGTAGTCATGGTATGCACCAATGGCAAGTAAGATCCGGATGGACTTAAGCATAGCCACTGGAGAAAAGGTTTCGTCATAATCCACACCTGGTCGTTGACGAAATCCCTTTGCTACCAGTCTAGCTTTGAAAGTCTCAACTTTTCCATCTACACCAAATTTCTTTTTAAAAATCCACTTGCTCCCAATGGGTTTTACCCCTTCAGGAGCATTTTCTAAAATCCATACTTTATTGGTGTACATGGATTCCATCTCAGATCGCATTGCATCCAGCCATTTCACAGAGTCACCACTCGTGATGGCCTGCTCGAAACTAGTCGGTTCATCATCATCCATGATGCAGTCCTCGCTTCCACCATCAATGAGAAAACCGTAGTATCTCTCAGGTGGATGAGAAACCCTACTAGATCGGCGGAGAGGCTGGGGTTCGTCGGGTACTACTGAATCCTCTGGTTCCATTAAATCATCTGTCGTAGTTTGTGTTGCTGGAACCTCTTCCAGTTCTACCTCATTGCCATCAATTTCTTTCATAAGGAAACCCCTTTCTAAAAAGGTGGCATGTCGAGAAACAAACACTTTTTGTTCCTCGGAGTGGTAGAAGATATACCCTCGCGAATGTTTGGGATATCCAATAAACTTACATAAGACAGATCTTGCCTCGAGCTTGTCCGGATTTTGTCTTTTGACATAGGCTGGACAACCCCATATCTTAATATACATAAGAGATGGTCTCTTCCCTTTCCATATCTCATATGGAGTGGTAGGCACTGATTTGGTAGGAACCATATTCAATAGATGTATGGCTGTCTCAAGCGCATACCCCCAGAAGGAAATAGGTAACTCAGCCTCGCTCATCATAGAGCGCACCATATCTAATAGGGTGCGATTCCTCCGCTCAGATACACCGTTGTGCTGTGGTGTATAAGGAGGAGTAAGCTGAGAGAGAATCCCATTCTCTTTTAGATAATCTAGGAACTCACCGCTTAAGTATTCACCTCCTCGATCAGATCGAAGAATCTTAATACTTTTGCCCGTTTGGTTCTCTACTTCATGCTTATATTCTCTGAATTTCTCAAAAGCTTCAGACTTGTGTTTCATCAGAAATACATGTCCGTATCTAGAGAGATCGTCAGTGAATGTAATGAAGTAGGAAGAACCGTTCCTGGCATGCGTAGACATGGGACCACAAACATCACTATGTATCAGTCCTAAGAGTTCAGTAACTCTTTCTCCGTGTCCACTAAACGGAGCTTTGGTCATTTTTCCTTTGAGACATGAATGGCAAGTATCATAAGATGATAATTCGAACGGATTCAAATAACCATCTCTATGTAACTTAGCCAGTCGTGTCGCATTGATATGACCAAGTCTACAATGCCACAAGTAGGATTCGTTCATATCTGAACTTTTCCTCTTGTGTGTGTTTTGTATATTCAGGACTGTATTCTGATTTAGAATGAATATGCCATTATGTAACGAGCCTGATGCAATCAACCTTTGATCTAGGAATATGTTCATAACATTATCCTTTACTACAAAATTATATCCTTCTTTACTTAATAAAGAAACAGATATAATGTTGCACATCATGTTCGGTATATAATAGCACTCATTTAGAATCAGTGCATTACGACTTGGTAATACAAGGTGATATTCGCCAACTGCTTTGGCTACAATACTTGCACCGTTCCCTACTTGAACGGAATGATCACTTTTTCCCAGTTCTCTACCTTTACGTAGCCCATGTAACTGTTTACATATGTGGGATCCTGATCCGGTATCTAATACCCATGACGTAGGGTGAACTGAGAAACGGTTCTCAATAACTAACACACCCGAAGAAGATGCATCAACATGCATGTTCTTATGGGCGGCGTGAGAATCTAGATATTCTCCTGTTTCCTGTTCAGTCTTATAACTCTTATAAGAAAGAACGGGTCCAACAAAACCTAGCTCAGTACAATAATTAGGTTTAGTCAATACATCAATATTATTATCTTGATTATGGCCTGACATGGTCGCTACCTGGAGAGAGAGAGAAGAAAACACTTTAGCGTATGCTCTTGCAAGATTAGATTGGTTATTATCTTATCTAATCAGGATGTCTCCCACTGTTTTTATCAAATCTACCTTAAAACCCTAAAAGGTAAGATTAGCCGGGATTAATTACACCCTACAATTTCGTCAATCTTTCAGCCAGATCAGTGTCGGTACTTTGAGGGAGGTTCCCCGTGCTTTCGCACGGACCTAATTAAAGTAAACCTCGTTTTCCCAGAGGCGTAACCTCGTTAACGCTTTTCTAGAAACCTACTTGAATGACTAATTGTCCGGTGTAAAACTCTCCCAGGAGTAACTCTTACTCGCAGTGGGTATTGGGATCCAACTATCTCATAGGAGGTATGCAATCTCATTGCAAATTTCAACACTTGAAATTCCCGATAAAACTTTTACCCCTAGCGTCCCATGACCTTGACGAAGGCCAAACTACTCATAGAGCGCTAGTCAAGTTCAACCCGTTCATTTCTTGATTGAATTAAACCCACCCGTACGACCCTTGACGAAGGCCAAACTACGCCGTACGAATACCCTAATCCAATCGCATCGTATGCTGACAGATAAGTACTAGTTAGCTACCGTACACTACGCCTTGACGAAGGCCAAACTACCGTAACACGAATACTAAGTAGTATTTATCTGAAATGACGGAGGGCTACGCAAGTTTTTCAGAAAACCCTGAGCGTAATGAACTTGATATCGTCGTAGAATCATGTGTTTTTGAAAAGGAGGGTTTTTGAGGCTTTTCTTAGTTTCGCTAAAGGGGTCACTCCCGGTGAAGGGATCGTCGGCCCTTTCCTCATCGAATAAGGTGCAGGATATATCATATATACCGCTGTGCAAAGCAAAACACTAAAAGAAATCAAAAGACAAACCGCGTTTTGTAGCATCTGCCAGTTTCGCTAAAGGAGTCACTCCCGGTGAAGGGATCTCGGTCCTTTCCTCATCGAATAAGGTGCAGGACATATCATATATGTCACTGTGCAAAGCAAAACTGTAGCTACCCTTTTTATAAAGTTTTGATTCTACAACATCTTTAGGTTTCTTTTCTTTTATTAATCTCATTAATAAAAATCCCATCAGCTTATGCTTCCTAAGCATCACAGAAGAAACGAAAGCAGTAATATTTATATATCAGCATATATATATAGTATAAGCATTCGTCTCAGGCAGTAATATGATCTCATCACAGAACATTGCAGCAGAAGAACATATATGAAATATTGGATATACTAGGACGTCCGTGTTTTTAATACGAGCCTGTATAAAACACGGATTCCACGGACGCGACGAATAGCCAAACCCACATCCCAAGATCCCTACGAGAGCGGCAAGTAACACTGCCAATTCTAGGGTTAGGAGACCCGGTCTCGACTCCTCGAGATGGCCTCCCACTGGACCCTAGAACCCGGTTACTTGTGCTCCCCACCTTGGGTCTAGCTAATGCGGAAAAGTAAATAATATACACTGGTGACAGCAACCGCAACCTGGAAGTGCCCCAAATAAAAGAATATTACATTACAAATGAATTTTACATGAATGAAAATAAAAACCCTCATCTCACATAAAACCCCCGGCTATTCTGATCGCGACGATCCAATATAACATATCACAGCAACACATAATATCTCATATCATCAACGTAAGTAAATATGCGCATCCCAATTGTCGTTGACATATAGCAACGAAACCGGCGATATCACATATTACACTTACGGTCACAGAAAAGAAAATGTAAAACTACAATATTTGGAATCCACAATCACTTTAGACATCATAAATCCGAAATATCACATACTCCGTATTTCATGCCTAACTCTATGAATTCCACATATTGTATCACATTCCAGATAAATAAACAGTATTAATCTTTTCGAACAGATAATCAAACTCCCAAAATTTCCTAAACTGCTCAACACTTGAGCGGGGTTCAAATAATCCCAGAATATGTCACAGTACCGGTGATCCAGCCGTAGAAGGGTCAAGCCAACGCCTCACATGTGGCACGCTGTACTGCCCCAAACCCGAAGGTTCAAAAGGCAGTTCAAGACGGTCACATAATCGAGTTAAGGTTTGTTGTCTTCTAGAGGGTCCACCGCTTAACTTGTACAATTTTTCCGAAAGATTTAAACCCAAATAAATTTCAACACTTGAAAATTTACCGTACCGGGAAACAGTAAGTTAATGATATCCGTTCAAATAGTTTAACAGTTTCTAAATATCCGGAAAGAAATACGAATTTAAATATTCCGATCGAGTCTACTATTACAAAACAAACCCTAGAATTTTAAACACCTGAAACAGATTAAAAATACCCAGAATAGTCAGCAAGTGCCTACGGTCTATACCATGAAGCCACGTGTCCCAATCCTACAGTTCCGCCGCGGAACCGCCGCGACAACCATGTTCCTGCCGCGGTTCCGCGCTCTGTTGGTGGAATTGTGGGCACGTGTTTCATGGTAATTCTTAGAATTCCCTGCTGATTTTTTTACATATTTTTAATTCAGAAAAATCCCAAAATTTAAAAAATTTCCAGATAGGGGTCAAGTTTCGTCGTTTCGGGTTCGATCGGAGTTTTAACTTCGTAAACACATCGCCTAATGCTCTAGCTAGGCTCTGATACCACTGTAGGGTTCCTAGGCACTCTTGTGAAGGTTTATAAGGCATCAAACATGCCCGGATTAAATTTTAGACGTGCCGAACAACCCAAAGCCGGGATCTTTGCTAGATTATTAGGGTTTAATATGCAAGATGATAACTTTTATCTAAGTGTGAGGGATTACAACCTTTGTAGTCCGCTCCTTCACTTCACAAGCTCTGAGTAGAAGTCCCTTTGCCGCGATCCACGATCTCCCGGACTCATGAGAGGCTCCACGACTCGAACGATCCATGCTAGCTCGAAGTATTCCAAATCTCCGATGATCTACCTTGAAGTTGCTTCGACTCAAGCTTTCTCACTCAAAAGAGAAGAACACACTAATCCCATGGGCTAGATGAGATGAGGATGAGAGAGTAGTAATTTCGCTTTCTTTTAATATCATTTTCTCATTTTATTTCATCACTTAAGAAAAACTAGCAAGCTTTTCTTTTAAGAGAGAAGAAGAAGATAATGGAAAAAGAATAATCCTTTTTCTTTTGTGATGAATAGAATATAATCATATGATTGAATTATAAACCATGGTCAAGGATGATTGGATAAGAATTTGTAGAGAAATAACTAGAGTTAGGGTTTGGTTAGGTTTAGTAAAGTGTCATCCATAAATATCTTTACAATGACAAAACAAATAGCTTCTAGAAGGTGCATGAAGCAACTAATCCTAATTAAACCCTAACCTCAATTAATCATCCTTAAACATGTTTAATAATTAATCATATCATGTCACAATAATATATATCATATATATATTATATATTTGCAACAAAAGAAAATAATACAATTAACATATATCGCATATATATCAATGTATCATCCAGTGAGAAAATGAAATAATAAAGCAAGCCAATATTAGTTAATATAATAATATATCATATATATTATTATATATTAAATCATCGAATCAACACTTGATCCGACGATCCGGCTATATCGAATATAACCGACTAATATATCATATACCGATTTATCGAATCAACACTTGATCCGATGTCCCGGTTCATATCTAAATATCGCGAGAATATAATACGGTATCCCATATCGCACTATTCTCGGTCCTGCACATATCACATATGTGCCTCTACTCCGTTTCGCCTGAGCCAAGAAACCTCTGTGTAGGACTCTAAAGAATCGTCAATACGCCGGGTAGCAGGTCATGATCATATCAAACACCCACAAGCTGCAAGCGGTCAGCTAAACGTAACAGCCATCCAGGTATTGAGCGATCAGAAGATCAACAAGCTAGCCTGTGCGTTCTCCTGTGAATCCAACCAGTAACACTCCCGTACAGTCCGGTCTGTTCGTCTGATATGTCGCATATCAAGTCTAGGGGTGGTATACGTCAGACCCCAGTAACCGATAAGTCGTGTCGATGTGTGGCTCATAACGGGTCGAGAAACTACTAGTAACACTTACCAGTAAATCTCTATATCAGCCCTGGCCAGGGACTTCCAGTTATAGCCAATCGAACACAGCACAACATCAACTCCCTATACCGGGAGAGACGAATCCCCTCCTATCGCTCATTGCCTCCATGTGATTCGGGACTGTACCCAAAAGCCACCGTTTTGCACGCCCTCTTGGACGTGGTAAGGTGGAAATCAAAGCACAGTGGGAATCACACAAGACTCTATGACGATCTCGGGTCTACAGACTACCCTGTACCTGTGTCACCGGAGAACTGCCATCTGACGTGTGGTATATCACCATCTGGGAGTTCTCGGCGAGTCCGTCCAGTGTACCCAGTCTCCACTGAGCACCCATACACCATCTCTGATGTCAAACACCGATGGATATGGGATCATCCATCGCCCATCATATGGGTCAAGATGTGTATACGCTAGTCTGGTGTATCGATGCCCTGTCTCGATATACCCTCGACTAGGAATAGTTATAGGATGTACTCATCGACTACCGTGGCCCCACTAGTATGATCTCATCATAGTCCCAGTAGTCGAGTACAAGTCCTAAGGGCTTTATCAACATGTGAGAGTAAAACAGTAAACCAATACAAGTCAACATGTTAAGATAAAGTGAAACCAAATAGCATACTATCATGATGAGCAAGAAAGTCATCTCTATATATAACCAAGCATCCATTATAATATACATCAAATGTACAACAATGGCCTCTAGGGCATATACATAACTAACAATCCTATCAATGAAAGACCGTGGATCCTCGGCCACATCGGTGCATGTGAAGACCGGAGGCTTCAGCCTCATAAACTCTGACAGCGATACTGTAATAACCTCTGTAGTCGCAGGTGCAACTTCCTGAACTGTGGGTACCACCGCGGTCTCCGCAACGGGTGGAACTACCTCTGGTCGCTGCGCTCGAAGCGTCTCAACTAGAGATCCCGTCATCTGGCGCATCTCCTACATACTGGACCCCATCGTCTGGCGTATCTCCTGCACACCAGCCCCTAACATAGCAATCTGATCTGTCACGGCAGGAACAGCCTGCTCGGGCACAACTGGTGTACTACCCAGATCAGTCCTCGTCTCGGACGAGTCAACTCGAATCTCGGCCCTCACGGCCGCTCTCTGCGCCCTCGTAGTCTTTGGCGGCATATTGGCTGAAAGGAACAATATGATTCGATAAGGATGCGGAAATCGAATCGCAAGAATGTATATACTCAAGAAGGAACTTAAATCAATAGGTCCTAAGGTCGCGTAGGCGGAGTACCGTGTCGTGAGTATGCCGCGGAACATACACACGCTACGTTACCCTGCTGCAGCTACCTACTCCATCATACCAGGGTCATCCTACACACCGAAAGGTAAAACCTACGCTCTGATACCAAATTTGTCACGACCCCAAAGTTTGGCCCATGACCGGCACTTAACCACGTAACGTCTACAGGCGTAACGCAACTAAGTGAACCAAAAACCCAGAAATCAAACCAGTGAAAGTATAGAGTGTTATAAGTTTTAAAGGAAAGCATTTACTAACATGATAAGAAATCTAAGTAAACAATCACCAAGATAATAATATACGACGCCGTGGCGAAGATCAAGATCCACAAGTGGGAACATCACAGATAGGATAAACTGCAAGTACAGTCGGCTCACAACGAGCTCGACACCAGAATACAAATATACTACATCATCGTCCTCACACTGTCTCTAAGTCAAATACATACATGGTAGATGGAGAATACTAGATACAACAATGTACATAGTGAAAGATAAACAGATACCGTACAAAACCCACCTATCAGCAAAAGAGCTAGTATACCATCTATGGGGGTATCTGTGTCAAAAGATGCAACCGCAGCCTGCCGTGACTACTCCGAAGGGCAACCTGCAAACACTGTGGCACAACGGGGGTGAGTTGCCTACTCGTGAATAGAGATAACATATAAAGGTAATCACGAGCATGCACGTACTGCGCTACTCTATCATATGCCAACAGATGATATCCATGTGCGATAAGCAGTATGTGCGATAAGCATGCAAGTGCTCTATCAGGTAATGTAACTACAGGATGAGGTACAAGTGCTCTATCAGGTAATGTAACTACAGGATGAGGTACAATAGTAAATGCTGAGCATGGGCAATATAATATCTACACGGAATGTCAACGTGGAATGTATAATCGGTGTCCCTCAATGCACCCAGATCCCCCAATAGCTCAGGCGCCGACACTCTCATCGGCCCTCAAATCCTGTACATCTCTGAGAATCCCGAGTGCCCAACATCGGCACCCAAATATCATAAATACTCGTGTCCAGCATCGACACGCAAATCCTCATCCATCGGGCCCCGTCAGTCCGGGTCAGCCCACGGGCTCCGTCTGCGGTATCGGCCCTCGGCCCCAGCAGTACGGATCACCCCGCATCCATATATAGACTCTGATCAGTACCCTCCGGATAACTGTCAGGTCCAACTAATCACCGGTAGGTAGTAGTCCCTCTGCCAGGCTCACCGTCTACTGCACAGCGAAACCGTTCTCGCCCTGGGGTACCATACCGGGTCCACCATGTACCCATAATCGGCCTCAACCAGCTCCTCAATTCGGGTTCACATATATCACTCTAGCACCGAGAAAACACATGGTGGACGCACCGAAATATCATATCAAGAGAACTGGGTTTTTAAATGATTACATATTTGAAATAGCCTCGGTTCCCAAATCCAGAAACCACATGTAATCCAAACCAAAATGCAAGTCAATGATCCGATATGATATGTGCGTCAAATATAAATAGCATGTCAAGTCACATATAGATGAGCTACAATATGATGATCCGATGTGATATAGGCATCAAGTATGAATAGCATGTCAAATCACATATAGATGAGCTACAATATGATGATCCGAGGTGATATAGGCATCAAGTATGAATAGCATGTCAAGTCACATATAGATGAGCTACAATATGAAGATCCGATGTGATATAGGCATCAAGTATGAATAGCATGTCAAGTCACATATAGATGAGCTACAATATGATGATCCGATGTGATATATAATTCCTATAGTGTGCGTGTCATGGCAATTACTAACGGTGTGTGTAACATGCAGGATTGTACTCGTGCAACATGGACCGTTAGTAATGGTGTGGTGTTCTATCAATTCTAATTTATATCCATACAGCAGGGAATACAGTATGCACTAAATAGTAGCTATGAACTGTCATTGTATACAAAGAAAACTATAAGGTCCTATCAGCCCTGACGTAGAACGCCATGCGGGCGATATCCCCGCAGATGTGAAATCTACTCACCGTAGTCCCTTACTAGGTATAGCCAACAACTTGTTTCCCCTTCTACGCGGCGTCCGCCGTACTCGCCTGCGAACCTAGAATTACACAAAATATCACATGTAAGCTTGAAATCACACAAACACGACATTAAAGCCGAACAGGTAACTCGTGTCGGGAACCAAGCGCGCGTGCGCGCGATATGCTAAAACGTGTGGTTACGCGCCTGAACCCACTCCGACACGTCGCGCTACGCAGAAACCCCAAACCCACACACACGTATCATGCGTGTCACGAAAGATTGAAAATACGGAAAATAGGGTATTTTACTCCAGATTTTGATACATGAACGATATTGTAAAACTATATATACTAAAATAACCCACATAGCAGCAGACACCAACACCCCAAACCCCAACCCATGACTCCCCCATCGGACCGCAAATTGCGGCCAGAATGCAATATTTGGCGGCCCTAAATGGTAATTGGGCTCCCAGGTTTGGTGTGTGCACACCATACCCCCCATACATGCTACAGTAACATCTAGTTTTACTCTGAAATGTCTCGGGGAGTAGCAGATCCTACAGGGCCTTATTTCTAGTTAAAATCCACACTTTTGCACGAAAATCAAACTTTAGGGTATTTTTTTGCAAACTGAAACAAAACTTGGCTTAAGATAGCTCTAATAACACATAATAGAGCTAACACAACTAACAAAACCCTAATCTAACATATACATCACAAATATCCTTAAATATCACCAAAAATGCACAAAAATGAGATTTTTACTAAAGAATACTACAAGTCTAAGGAAAAGGAGGTTAAGACATGAGTTTATACCTTCTAAAGACCCTAGAAAGACTAAAAGTTCCAGCTTTTCCCTTAAGGATGCAGATTTGCTTCAAACACCTCAAAAAGCTCACTTTTCCTAAGGTTTTGTGATGAAAATGTGTGGTTTTTGTATAGGATTTGTTTGGGAATCATGGAGAAGTGAAAAGAGATGAGAATATGGAGGAAAATGGAGGGTTTGCTGCTGGAAATTTCTGTTGGAATTCAGAATGAGGGAATGAGAGAGAAAAGAGAAGAAAAGGGGTCAAAAGTCAAAGTTTCACCTAACCACCATGCTTCATTGTTTAATTGCATTTTGAATTATGAAAAAGGGTTATGAAAAGATTAAAATGGTGGGAAAAAAAGTTAGCAACCATGCAACAAAAGAATTTGGCTAACACTTAAACCTATGTCTCAAAAATGGCTAAGTGTGCAAGTGTGCACTAACACAAGAAAATTCCCTATATGCAAACACTACTAAATATAACTAATAATCCTAGGAACACGTATAATAACACGTACGATCACTAATTATCATGAAAGACATTTAAACGGAAATCGAAAGTGTTACACCTGTATAAGGATGTGCTTATGGATTACCCAGCCCCCACGAGTATGACTGCCATCACAATGCTGGTAATCAAGCAAAGATCCTAAGGGCTCTACTAATATGTATATAAGCGATATGCTAAAAGAAACACATTCACATATTGAAGTAGAGACAAACCAAGTAGCATACTACCATTTTGAGCAAGATTGTCTATACAACTGTGAATATCCCAAGCTTCCATTAAGTAATATACAAGCTAGTATGATACAGTAATGGCCTCTAGGGCATATACACTAACATCGGCAGTAGGCTCTATCAGAGTATGCGATGTTATGTATCAGACCAGATATAGATGACTCACTAGGTGTAGTGATCAGGAATTAATCAGATCTTGGGAGAATCACTGGACAGCTGTGGAGGACATTCTTAAGTACTTGAGAAGCAATAAAAGAATGTTCTTGGTTCGAGCTTCCAAAGTGATAAGGTCGACTGAAAGTTAGTCACAGGCATTTTCTTTACCCTCAGTGGAGGGGCGGTATGATTAGAAGAGTTCCAAGCAAGATACCGTAGCATACTAGACGATAAAAGCTGAATACATTGCTACCAACAATGCTACCAAAAAGGTTCTCTGGACATTTCTTGTTCATGAGATGAACATGGTTCCTACCATTGAGCGTCCAATAATTGTTATTGTGACTACAATAGAGTTGTGGCTTTAGCCTAAGAACACCTGTCCTATCATCAATCCAGACATATTCTGAGGCAAGTATCACCTAATCAGGGAGATGGTTGATATCCAAGGGATCGAGGTAAGGAGAGTAGATTTTGAAGAAAAACACGGCGGATCCACGCACCAAGGCCTGCTTTCCCAAATACTGATTGAGAGATTTTGGGATGGTTTAGTATGAGATACTATAACCACTGTTATATTGTTGGGTATTGGATACTACAACAGATGGCTATAGTGCAAGTGGAAGATTGTTAGTTATATGTATACCCTAGAAGCCATTACTGTACATGGGATGTATATTGTAGTGGATGCTTGGACATATATAGGGAGGAGTTTCTCGCTCGACATGATAGTATGCTATCTGGTTGCACTTTGTTTTAACATGTTGACTTGCATACGTGATGCTGCCTTGCTCTCACATATTGACAAAGCCTTAGGTTGTGTACTTGACTATCAGGACTATGATAGAGATCATACTAGTGGGGCCAAGGGTAGTACACAAGTACGCCCTTCAATTGTTCCAAGTCATGGGAGTATCGAGACAGGGCATCGATACTCCAGAGTAGACTAGTGTATAAGCATCTTGACCCATATGATAGGCGATGGATGATCCCACATCCATTGGTGTTTGACATCAAAGATGGTGTACGGGTGCTCAGTGGAGACTGGGTACAATGAATGGACTCGCCGAGTACTCCTAGATGGTATTATACTTATTGTCAGATGGCAGTTCTCTGGTGACATTGGTACATGTTAGTCTGTCGATCCGAGATCGCCATAGAGTCTTTTGTGATTCCCACTGTGCTTTGATTTCCACCTTACCACGGTCAAGAGATCGTGCAAAACGGTGGTTTTTCGGTACAGTCCCGAGTCACATGGAGGCAATGAGCGATAGGAGGGGATTCGTCTCTCCCGGTATTGGGATTTGATGTTGCGCTATGCTCGATTGGCCATAACATGAAATCCCTGGCCAGGGTTGCTGAGATTTACTGGTAAGTGTTATCAGTAGTTTCTCGTACCGTTATGGACCTTGCATCGGCATGACTTATCAGGTTATTGGGGTCTGACGTTTTACCACCCCCAGGATGTTGATATGCGACATATCAGACGAAGAGACTAGACTGTATAGTAGTGTTACTGACTGGATTTTGCAGGAGTTGGAGCGGGCTTGCTTGCTGATCTTCTGATCGTTCAATACCCGGGCAGCCGTTACGTCCAGCTAGTACCGCTGACGGCTTGTGGATGCTTGATGTGATCATCACCTACTGCCGGCGTATTGACGAGTCTTTAGAGTCCTACACAGAGCTTTCACTGGCTCAGGCAAAACGAAGTAGGAGCACATATGTGATATGTGCAGGACCGAGATTTATACGTGTATATGATACCGTATTCTATTCTCGCGATATAAAGTATCGATCGGTTATATGTGATGTAGCCAGGTTATCGAATCAAATGTTGATTCGATAAGTCGATACTGTATCGGTCGGTTATATGTGATATAGCCGGGTTATCGAATCAAGTATTGATTCGATATAATGATACAAATAATATTAGTCGGTCATATGAGATATAACCGGATTATTAAATCAAGTGTTGATTTAATGATTTAATGTATAATTATATATTTGATATATTAATTTACATTAACTAATATTAGCTCACTTAAAAATTTGTTTTTCTCACATGTGCACACTTAATATACATGTGATATATATTAATTGTGTTTCTTTTTGTGTCATGGTTGTTGATACAAGCTACATGGGCAAGTTGTCAGATATGTGATAATCGAATCACAAAATCACAAATCATAAATACCGTCGTCGGTAGTCCCTCCTTCAAAGTCGAGAAGGTGTCAGTGCATCCAATGCTAGCAGCGCAAGATATCTACTTGCCACTTGCTCACGGTCTGGCGTCCTCTGTCTTTGGGTCCTTATCTTCTCTGCGGATTACCTATTTTGCAATCAATCGGCTCATTGGCCCTGTCAGGTGTGCTAAAGGGGACGATTCCGTTCTGGCACTTCTCTAGTCATCTCTCGGTCAATCATCACGACCACTCGTAAAGCAGCAAGTCGCTGGCGTCGGCCTCTAGCTCTCTGAATGCATGTGACACATCTGATCCTGGGTGCAACTATCATTGTAGCAGTATCCTGGAAGGAATCCCGCTCAAGGTCTCTTTCGATCTTGCCTATGCCGAACTATACGGAGACTGGTACTTTTGCATATCTCTTTTCTCGCTCGATGGACATCTGCGTCCTCAGCACAGCATTTTCTCGGAAATTGGTCGCATCCCAACGCCTCTGTAAGTATATCAGGTCTCTAGTCTCGACGGGAAGTAATGACAGCTCGTCAGCGTTTCGCACGAACCTCTGGTTCCACTTGTCTCTATCGTCGTCCATTATGATGTCACGCCATGCTATCTACGCACTGCATTGTTCTCGGCCACGGTCAACCCGATGTCTCTCGCACGGACTCGAAATCGCGTACTCTGTAGCTTCTTCATTCTGTAGATGATGTCTGGCCGAACAGGTCCTCGGGAACGCGTCCCAACCATCAGAGAAATACTCAATACTCGCCCGTCCTTGATCAAGTCACAACGCATCTGGGTAAGGTCCTTTATCCGAACCTGGTCAACTATCTCGTCGACGATGCCGAACTCTGGCCTGCTGGGTGTGCGCAATATGACCACTCCTAGGTCCAGGTCTTCTCGTATAGTATTCCAGAAAGGTCCTGTCGAGGTCTCTCTCAAATCTCATTCCTGCCGAATTGCCCGGAAGTCATCATCCATTGCTGATGCAAATTCTTGTTCCGGAACGGCTGCATACTCGTCGCAACTCCTTCTGGAAGGCATATCCATATACAATGCCTCTGCGTGCGTATCGCATCTCTGATGTCAGTGGAGTGGGACGTCATCGCGTCGAAATCTCTTGCGAACCCTTTACTTCACTCTGCTTCAATGTCGACTGATTCGGACTTGTCTCATCGTGGCTGCATGAACCGCGCTCCAATGGCTATGCTCGTACCTGGAGTCTCCCAAGCAATGTGTCCCATCACATGATATCCGAATGATGTCGAATCATCCGACCGAATCGTCAGACCCTCATAATCCCCCAAGAGATCAACATCTTGGGTACAGTTTAATAGTATCGAGTCCATGTCACAGCGTCGGTGGTCCAGCCGTAGAAGGGCAAACCCAAGTCTCACCAATGGCGTCGCGGAACTGCCGCAAACCCTAAGGTTCAAAGGCTTTCACACGGTCATTAAGTCGAGTTAGGGTTTCATTCTTCTAGAGGGTCCATAGAATCGCTTGCATGTCTTTCCGAATACTTTAAACTTGGAAAATGGGCTCCTGACATTCGATCGTCTCCATCGACTCTCAACGAACCTGCACGAAGTCGCCTCTAGCTGGAATCATTCTATCCGATGACCTCGCATCGGTGTAGGCGAACAATCCACATGTCCTAGTCATTCGTCCTCGATGACTAGCGACCTTCTATCATCTCATAGTACAACTCGTACCGCAATAGCTCCAACATCTGGGGCAATATCTTGTTGTTCGCAGCAACAACTGGCTCCTTCGCCTGTACGCTGAACAACGCCTCAATCCTCCAGGAAAGGCGATACATTGGCAGTCATCTCTAAATCGGTCTGCTCTAGATCTGAGTAAGACTCTTCACACTGGAAATCTTCGACTCAACTGGGCCTGCTCCGGCGCATAAATCGAATGAATCGACTTCGTCTCTCAAATCGGGTAGACAAGCTATCATCTATCTCATATTTGCTTGGAAGCTCCGGCGATCTCAGCTCGTAAGCTCCGGAAGCGACATCCTATCAATCTCAGCAACAGCTGATCCATCTGTCTGCACGGTAGGCGACATCATAAACTCTGAGGTATGCTATACATCAACAGTCCTCTCTCAACTGAGAGCTCTAACAATGGCCCGATCATCCGGTGTAAAACCAAGAACTCGCCTCTACTAGAGGTCCCAATCACCAATACTAACTCGAGACATTCCCATGTCACCAGAAAACACAACGGTCGGCCCTCGTACTAGACGAGCTCGCCCTGATCATAACCCTAGCAGCAGCCCAAACTGTGCTCAAACAATGGCGACAGGAACCTCAATCAAGTATCGAAGAGAGCATATCAATGGAAAGAAAGAAAAGAACAGACCCAGAGTGGGTACATGATCATAAGAAGGAACAACATCAATGAAAGTATGATCATGGAACTAATAGAATCGAGGATCTCAAATGGATGTATAATCATGGATATGAAGAGAATCACTGATCTCAAAAACATATACATCCTAAGGTTCCTTAAGAGGAGTAGTGTATCGTAAGTATGCCGCGGAACATACCCACGGTACGTCACTCTACTTTAGTCACCTATTCCATCAACCAAGGGTCATCCTACGCGACGAAAGTTCGGGTCTAATACCCCCTCGACTAAGTCCAAGTTCCGTAAGGTCAAGCCTAAGTTCCGTGTATATATAGACGCCCTAGGCTCCACATAGTCAAATTTAGACTCGAACCAAAGTTAACCTAGCGCTCTGATACCAACTTTGTCACGACCCTTAAGTGCACGTGACTGGCCCTTGAACCATATGAAGTCTATAGGACTCCATCTGATCCAAGTAAGCCAAGCCCAGAAATCTAAAACCATATAAGGAGTAAATAAAGAGAACCCAGAAATCCAACTTTGTCACAACCACGCAAGCAATAAGATATACAACGCCGAATGGCGAGGATCAAAACTCAAAGAAAACTCAAATAAGCATGAAAACCGTAACACGACTAAGCGTGACTCTAAGGTCGAAATAATACATCACTAGTGTCTGAGTCTGAAACAATATACAAGTTTTGGTTGATGGAATTTCTAGATTCAAAGAATAATACATACACAAGGGTGGTTCTGATGCAAAGAACCCACCTACCAAGAAAATCACCCGCAAAGGAAGCAATGTGCCGGAAATGCCGCTATGGAACCTGTACGGCCAAACCTGCAAAAACTGTGGCACAACAGGGGTGAGTTTCCAACTCGTGAATAGAAAATATCTACAAGAAGAAATTGAAAGCAAGACATAATCCTAAGTCAAAACGATTAGATATAATATAAACATCAAATGAATAAGTCTGAAGCATGGTAAAGTGGCAATGTAACATCCGAACATAAGTGTAGTGCCAAGTACTCGTGCCAGTGCCTTACGTAATAACATATCATGAATGAAATCATCAGAAAATCAATGTCGAGCATCGACACAAACTATATATCTCAATATCAAGTGAAACCCATATATCATGTATCCGATATATATGCAACATTCATGAAGGTACTCTATCAGGTACTACTAATATATGATGCAATGCATATAAAATAAATGTGGGGTAGGGAAGATATAATATGCCATCGACCATAAAGGCTCCTCTCATATCGAGCACATAGGCTCCTTTCATATAACGGGCTTCCGTCAGTCCGGGTCAGCCTCCATTATCATATATCGGGCATCCGTCAGTCCGGGTCAGCCCCCACTCTCATATATCGGGCATCCGTCAGTCCGGGTCAGCCCCCACTCTCATATATCGGGCATCCGTCAGTCCGGATCAGCCCCCACTCTCATATATCGGCATCCGTCAGTCCGGGTCAGCCCCCACTCTCATATATCGGGCATGCATATATAAGTTTGCATAGATCATCATGATGATATATTAAGTAGGCGTATATATATATATCAGCGTCCCATACCACTAATATATATATACTCTATGGGTATACATATATATTTCAGCGTCCCATACCACTAATATATATACGCAGGAGTAAAACAATCCATAATCATCATATGCAACCATATCACAGAGCGAAATCTTTGAATTATAATACATGCAACATGAACACTAATATGAGCATGCAACAATGTAAAGGCATATGCACAAAGGAATATGAATCAATAACATATAAGCATGCAATGTAATGCGAGCCGTAGAGCAAATGGTAAATGAATAGTAATGCAGCTTGCCATTTGAAAAAAGACAAATCGGGTTTTTTAGTAAACTAAGGGCTACCGTGTTTTTAAGATATTCACGATTCGTTAGTTTTTGAAATAGGTATGACTCGGGTCTAGTCTAACATCTACTATGCAAAGTACAGGTCTAAGTATCAAGTCAACCGGGAGGGGTATGGAATCCACCAAAATCTGAGTCGATATCAATATTTATACATATAATAGTCGGTGATCCCGCCTCAATAGTATCGCGTACAATACAGTATATCATATGACAAACTTCAAGTCATAAGGGCGGATCTATCATCAATATAAAGCTCATACGGTAAATCGTTGTACGTCATCCCAATAGCTGGGTACGGGTCAATATCACATTATCTCATCAATTACCTTTTATTCTTATCGTCATAACACATAATCTGGGGTACTGTATCTAAGTCTAGTACAAATCGATACCATCTATATAATTATGAATGTGGGGGTAAAACACATGCCCAAAGGCCCTCTAAGTTCGCGGGTCGTATCTCAAATACGAATCATATCAAATCACCGATCTCACGGCACTATGGACAATATCATCGACTCATCTCCAATGTCATCCAATATCATCAAACACAATGCAAGAATAATGAATATGCAAGGGTGTACTTGTGGGTGTAAACCTATTCTAGGGTTCGTGACTATGAACTACACTAGTTTACTTCTAAGCCTAAACTATCCATAAAACACCTAACACAATATCCATGACACACTATAACTACCATATATAGTATATCAACTACGGTCTGCGGGGGTGCTATACTCCATCCACCCGACTTCCCCCTGTAGATATAATCTACTCACTTTGCCTCTTCATTTGTCGACATCGCCACGCACTTGCTTGTCATCCCGAAGTCTTCATGGGGTACCTATACGTCAAGGTATCGTAAATTCGTATTAAAACCAAATCAAAGCTAAAACGGCACACGAAACCCAAAACGATACACTATGATCTATAGGTTAGAACCTATGGACAACGCCTTCCAAAACCAACAACACCCTCGATATCGTCGTATAAACGCCAAATAGTCCATGTAAAACACAATACACAAATTCATAATTAAAAATACGGAATACAGAAACACGAATCCAAAACAGCAACTAAGGGGATAAGCTCCAGATTTCGCCCTAGGTCAAATTAGACAAATCTACACATACCATGGGTCTAATCTACCGACAAGGGGGCACCAAAACAAAAACGAGCCAATTCCTCTCTAGTCCGGCCGCAATTTACGGCCAGAAAGGATATATTTGTTGCCAGGGTTAGGAGTTAGGGGCTAGGGTTCTGGTGGTAGCTTCCTGGGTGCCTGCACATCTCACTGTCCAACCAAAATATTTTTCAGAGTCTCGGGTTGATAGCAGATCTCATATAACCTTCACAGATTCCTTAAATTTTCCGATATCGGTTTCTCTAAATTCGTATTTTGGGTTTAAGCTTCAGGTTTGGGTCTCAATTATAGCACTAAGGTGTTGGTGTAGCCTCTACTGAGCTCAATTTCACATTACAACACAAATTCCCTCAAACCCTAACTAGGTTTTCCTTAAGTCCACAAAATACAAAATATCGGTTCTATCACAACATGGGGGTATAAGTAATGCATAAACTAAGCTAATGATCCAGAAATTACCTCTTTTGGCAACTCAAGAATTTTCTTGAGTTGCCCCTAGTGGCCAAAATCCTTGCTTTCTTGGTCCAATGTATAGATCTTGAGCTTGTGTACACCTTTAATGAAATGAATATGTGGTATTGGTGTTGTTTTTGAGATGTTTTGAGGAGGTGAAGTGGGGAGGGAGGTAAGGAGAAGCAGCAGCAGCAGGGAGTTGAGGGAGAGGGAGAGAAATGAGTGTTGGAAATCAAAAGGAAATGGCTAAGTCCTTGGTCAAAGAAGCCCATGCCTCTCTCTCTCTCTCTCACCAAACCTCATATTTTATTCCAAAACCTTTTCTTTTCTTTTCCTTTCTTTCTCCTTTCTCACAAGAATAGTAACCCCAAAATAAAACCATGGCAAGAAAAATGTAACACAAGTGTGGAAAAAGATATGTGCATGTTTTGCACAAAAAGCTAAAAAAAAAAAACGATTAGCGATTTTTAATCGCGATTAGCACTAAATTAGCATGTAACTAATCATAAAAACTTAAAAATGGCATAATTCCCTAAAATACCCTATTTTAGAATTTTCCATAATTTTCCAAAATATTTCCCCATTTACTTGTATTTAATTATACCGAATTTTTAAAATATTCAATAAAGTAATATTTAAATTATAAAATTTCCCAAAAATAATATTTTATTATTTTGAAATGTTATATGAAGGCACCGGGTCAAAAGCAGATTACAGAATTCCAATATATCGCCTAAGAACACCGATTTTGCACAAAACACAAACCCTATGGTATTTTAGTGAAATCTTGGGAATTTCCCAGTTAAGGTAACCCTAACAACACTAAAATAGGCTAAGTTAACTAACACAATCATCACATAACCAACATTCCACATAATTCACCATTTTAGCACAAAACTAACTATTTAACACAAACCGATGCTAAACTACACACAACTTAAGCAAACCATGATATCGGGTTAAGGAAATATACCCTATAGGATCCTAAGAAGCAGGAGAAGAAGTGTATGGAGGAGATGAGGGGTTGCTACTGCTGCTGGGGCTCCTGTTGCTGTTGCCAGATGCTGCTGCTGCTATGTTGATGCTGCTTGCTGCTGATGTTCTGGCTGCTGCTGCTTCTTCTGGAGTTGCTTGATGCTGCTGATGGTGGGTGAGTGAGTGTGTGTGTGAGAGAGAGTATGAGAGAAAGAGAAAATGAGAGTTACAAAAGAAAAGAATGGGAGCTAAGCTAGTCAACCCTCTCTCTTCATTAAATGAAGGCATGGGCAAGCCATCATGCCCCATGATGCTCTCTCTCTCTCACACACCAAGTCAACACAAGAAAAATCATTTCCATAAACCAAATAAAAAGAAAACAACAACCATAATTAATACCCAAAATGACTTAATACAAAACTTAAAATGGCTAGAGGAAATGGTTAAACCACCATGTTGCTAATCATGGTTTAACCCCACTTAACACCCTAGTTATCATGCACAAGTGTGTGGAAGCCTAGCAAAAATCTAATGAAATATTCATTAAATAAGATAAAATGATTAAAAACCAAATTGGTAAACTTTTTATTAAAAACTATATATTAAAATATAATTAGCCACAAAACACATTCTAAGGTGTTACAATCCCCCCTAAAAGAAATTCGACCCCGAATTTAAAAATATACTAAGCGTACCTTCAAAGAGAAGATTACAACTCTCAAATCTCGCTCGCAGCCTCCCAAGTGATTACCTCACTATACGGCTATGTCCAAGAAAGCCCTTCACAGATGGCAAGACCCTTGACCGAAGTTTCTTTACCTGCCAAGCCATTAATACAATTGGCTGCTGGTGAACGAAAGATCGCGTCCAGGCTAAATGGTCTTGTGCTAAATCATGTGAGAAAGGTCATGAAGGTAATTATAAAGTATCATCACAAGGGATACGGGGTGAAAACTCAATAATCTGGGCGGAAGTGCCAAATTAAAGGCAACGAAACTAACTCGCTTATAGGATCTCGAAAGGACCTAAACCCTGGGATAAGCTTCCCAAAATCCAACATGTCATTTATCGGAAAAATCCGCAGGAATACATGATCTGTCCCTGCGAACTCGAGTCTACGACCAACACAGTCGGCATAAGACCTCTGTTTGCGATGGACAATTTTCATCCTGACCTAACACAACTGGATCATCTCCGAAGTCTCTAGACGCACCGGGGTCCCAAAAAAATCCTACTTACACAGAGTCAGAAAACAACAGACTGGTGATCGACACAACCTAACCCTTAAAGCTAAAGGTTGCCAATTGGAGTGTCTCCCCTGATAACAGCTATCGAAGAAGAACCCTAACCATGGCGAGTGACGATACCCAACTGCTGATAACAATTAACACGAACGCACAACTTAACAAAGAACAACTGAGCAAACTGAGTAAAACCGGACGACAAAAATCCGAATGGAGTCACACCCTGACTAACCCTGGGTAGACACCATAACGAATTTCATGGATATCTGCTCCCACTCCTACTTCGGAACGGAAAAAGGTTGCAACTCTCCAGCCGGCCTCAGATACTCGATCCAAGCATACAAAAGACAGACACCTTGAAACAAAACCTGAAACTTCTCTTTACACCCCTGCCTACCCGTAACTATCTCACCAGTCACGTCAATGTTGGTGGAACTTGAATGAATATATCGAGTTGACAGGTGTGCCTGCTCTAGGATTGCACGTCTCTACCCGATGATATCAGGTACACAACGCGTCCCTAACTTAATACACCATTGTCACAAATCAAGGCTCCGAATCATTACCCAGCCAAGTATGCTCAGGTATCTCTGACTAACGAGCATCGGCGGGCAGTGTCTCACGAAAGCGATTAGAGAAAAGTAGTCGGGCGCGGACGTAAGCAAGCTGTCCTCTCCGTAAAGACGAACTTAATCTATACTCGACAATCGCACAAGAACTGTAAATCTGTAGACTATCACAACCATCAAAATCCGCTGCAGGAATATGTATATTAAGCTCTGGTGGTCCGTGAAAATCTGACACCACTCTCGAACAAGTAGTGTCTCCAAATCTCCAACGCAAAACCACCGCGGCCATCTCCAGATCATGAGTGGAATATCCTTCTCGTACTTCCTCCAAATGTAGGGAAGCAAAAGCGATACTCTATAGTATCACCTCAGTACACACTCGAGCCCACTCAAGAAACATTACAGTTAAACAACACGGTCACCCGAACCAGAATGCAAAGTAAGAACTGATGCAGTTGTTAACAGAATCTTCAACTGCTGAAAACTCCGCACACATGCCTCAGTCCAAAGAAAGGAACATCCTTTCCGGTCAATTCCGTCGATGGTGCAGCACTACTCTAGTAATCCTGCACAAAACAGCGATAAAAACCTGCTAAGCCCAAAAATCTGCGGATCTCCGTCCTGCACACAAGTCTGGACCTAAGCTGTACGGCCATGATCTCCTTCGGAACCATACGAAACCGTCTCCCGTGACTACAAGACCTAGGAGTCAACACAAACAAGCCTGACGAAACACTCCGAGAATCTAGCACACTACCGGTGCTCTCCCAGTATCTGCATAACAAATCCTCAAGTGCTACTCCTGTCCCTCAAGACACATTAAATAGACCAGAATGTCATAAATAACACAACAATAATTGGTCGAGGAACGGCCTGAAGAAATCTGGTTCATCGTATCTACGAATGTTGCAAGGGCATCACTGAATCCAATGACTCACTAATACACACAAGGCCCGTAGCACGCATAAGGCAGTCTTCGGAATGCCATCACTCCGAACCCGCAAAAATGATGACCTGATCCCAAGAAAACTTAGAAAATGTCTCGCATTGTGGAGCTGGACGAAGAAATCGTCACGGCGAGGTAATGGATACCTATCCGCACCGTAAGCCGGTTCAATTAACGATCCGTCAATATAAAATCCTAAATCACCGTCCTTCCCCTCGACGAAAGAAATAGGAGCTTCCCAAAGAGAAACACTCAGACGCACAAAACTCCCCAAACAACAACTCTGCAGCTGATCCTTAAGCTCCCTAAGCTTCGCCGGCTCATCTGGAACAACGTCAAAAAATTCTCGCACGAAAGGAACCCGGTCCAACAGTCCTAACTGTAGCTTCAGTATCATGAATGAACGCCAAGAATCCACGGCATCTCCTCAAAATCCGACTAGCGAAAAAGGCGGAATTCAAGCTGTGAGAGGCGGCACAACTATCCACCTGCACAACAAGAACTGACTTGCCGGGGAAAACAAACCTGACTGTTTCCTCACGGTAGTCCACAGACACCCAGCACGTAGCTGACCAATCCGTGCCCAGGAGAACGTCAAATCCAACATCTCTAGAAGGATCGAAACGACGGACGAACCTCTATCTCCTATCCGATTGGCACACAACGGAAATACGTGTCGCGCAACAAAAGAATCGCTCACAAGACTTAACAAAACAAACGGCTAATCTACCTAACAAGAATCTCGTCCCAACTACGCCACAAGTATGAAAAACAACAGATACATTAAAAGAACATGCGAAATAAGGATACCTGAAAACTCCACATTGGACGCCTGCGCATCCCGATGAGTAGAAGCAAACTCCTGTGTCTGCCCCCTACCCGCAACTGGCTGAACTCCCCTGGTAGACTGATCCCTCTGAGCGAACCTTCCACGTCCACGACCTCTCTGAATACGACTCTGACGAGGTGCTAAGGAACAATCCCTGACGAAGTGCTGAAGGCTTCCGCATCGAAAACATCAACGCGCTGACTGCTGACCCTCTTGGGAATGAGAGCTGAACGATTGTCCTCGTCCTAAGCCTCTGCTACTCCCGCGACGACCACGAAATCTGTCTCTGTAGAGCCTTGAAAATTCGTTTTGGTGTTTTCCTGAAAATCGGTGAAAATTCGGTATTTTTCCGAAAACCGTCCTTTTTGTTATTTTGCAGTTTAGGACTAATTATACCTAATTTGGATAGGTAATTGCTAGTTTTTAGTAGCAAATGAGTTAATTATGAAATTCTGGTCGTTTAAATTTTTTCCCTAATTTTTCAATTTTTAATATTATTTTAAGCCAGTAAGAAAATACATTAAATTAGCGATAAATACAAATTTAAATGGGCTAAAATTAAGCTTTAAAATCATGTTAATTAAAATCTAGTTGTAACATAAATTTTTAGTAATTTATTTTAAGTTTTAACTAATTTTTATTATGGAAAACGAAATTTATTGAATTTAAGCTTAAACTTGCAATTTTGGACCTGTAGGGGGTCTTTTTGCATAAAATTTTTTTGTGCACTCTCTCTCACTCATTCCTCACCTCTAGGCCGGCCATTTCCAGTAGCTCATGGTGAAAAAAATTCCATGCTCCTTTGACTTTGTATATTGTGTGAATGAGGGTTTTTTTTAAGGTTTTTGAATTGTTAATTGGGTATGGTCTTTTGTGGGTTGGAAGGAGTTGACCTAGACTTTTCCCACACCCCACACCACTCCCCTCTCCCTCATTTCTGTCCAGAAACCAGCAGCTCCCCGCCTTCATTTTTTCCTCTCTCTTTTGTTCACAAATTCATCTCAAAAATCAACAGAATCAATAAATTTCTTCATAATTTCAAAGCAAAACCATATTCCATCTCTTCTCCAACCTAATTTGGTTCAAATCGAGATGAAAGGAGGTGTCTTGGGAGGCTTGGGCAATCTTAGGATTGATCTTTTGAGGTATAATTTCTAATCATATGGTAAAATTATAGCTTAAGTGTGCTAAACTAGAACCTTGGAATTTGTTTAGTGTTAAATTTAATGTTAGTTTCATTCTAGATTTTTTTTAAAAAGTTCATGGTTGAAATTAAACCAGGGTTTTTAGAAACCATTATTTAGTTAATTAAATCTATTTTTCTATCTAGTTGTTTGCTAATCTAAGTTAATGAGGTTACTTTATTTTTGTGGGATTCAAATTAGTGCTAATTTAGTATTGTCATGTTTAGTTTTGGATTGAAATTGCTAATGATGAATCAAGAAAGGTTTTGTTTATGGAAATTAGGTTTTTAAGCATTGCTAATGGTTTAAAACTAATGTAATGGCTATCTAGTGGGTTAGTTGGATGTTGTGTTGGATTGTGAGCACTTATCGCATAATGGCGATGTTGCGTCGTTTTTTTTAGAATGTTTGTGCTTACTAGTTTTGTGATAAAAGTATGTGATAAATTAGATTTGTTATCTTGATGATTGTATTGGCTTATCCTATGACATTTAGGATGCATGAGTGCGGATTTTTGAGTAGTCGGGTTTTAGTTTTGCCGGGCGACCAAATCGACGATTCTAGTTAGTTTTGCGATTTTCGCATGCATTCCGCGCACCTGTGCACGTTGTACCTAGCTTGTGAACGTTAGCATCTTCATTTGGGTTTTACGTCATTCTTGATATGTAACCTTATGTTTGGTATTGATGTAAATTCCAGGTTCGGTCGCGGAGACGTCAGACGCGGCACGAAAGGGAAAAGCGGTGATTGGACGTGACTAGCTAGGGATTCCGGTGAGTAGATGTAACATCTACGGGGGACTATCGTTGGATGGCGCAAGCCGCCAGATAGTTTTAGTAACTTAAAAGATTCTTAGTGATGTTAGTAATTAGGGGTGTAATACTTATATGATTATTTGCTGCATCCATGCCTTATATTGACATACATATGCGAACCCATTTTATAGGACACCTGCACCATTGCCAGGGTTTTTATATGCAGCACGAGCACTATTCATGCTTACACACACGCCCTGGTAATTGCCATGCCACCACACTAGATAACCTATAATTTGAAACCTTTTACTAATTGATGCTTAAACCTGTGCTATTGCCTTTAATTCCTTAAAATGAAATCGTAGGATTGCCATTCATGTGCATGTACCTCATCATATTATTTATTCATGCCTAGTCTATTAATCATACATCGTAGCTTAATTATTGATATCATATCCATTCATCACCATTGATATATGCACTTATGAGGATTTCTTGAGATTTTATGATATTTCTGGATTTCGGGGGAAAGCCGCAAAATTTCTAAACTTATTATGTTTTTAAAATAAGTAATTGCGGTTTTCTAGTGATGTAAAGTTTCATCCACCATGAGTTTGCTGTGGTTTTCGAGATCCGTATCGAGGAGTGGAGGAACCGTCACGGGTATATGGTGGGCCCGGTATGGTACCCGGGGGCAAGATGAATGTGGTGTTATCGTTGAGCCTGGCAGGGGACGGACTACCTACCGGTGACTGTTTGGCACGATGGATATCCAGAGGATACCGACCGTGGCCGCGAGATGATGAGATTTTGATATTGAGCTGGGTCAGCCGGATGGCTGAGGCCAGAGATACTATGACATGGATATATGAGATTTGTGATAGTTTTGAGGTGTCGTTGCTGGACACAGGTTCTTGTTGATTCTATTGGTATTGTGCTGGTATTTCAAAAGAGATTCTTAAAGGGAAAACATGATTTCTTATACTTACCCATTCAGATCATGAGTTGACTCGTATTGCATTCATACCTGCTTGTATATTCATATTGCATACATACTTGCCTTTATGTCCTGCCTTACCAGTATTTAGATGCTAGGATGCTTGTGTGCATGCATACGATAGCCTGTGTAGATGTTATTTATTACTCACGAGTTGGCAACTCACCCCCGTTGTGCCATAGCCTTTTTCAGGTCCGCTCCCTCAGTACAGTAGCGGCGGGCGGACTTGCTTCTTTTGCCTGGACTCGAGGTTTTGCTCTTAGGTGGGTTATATTATTATTTTTGCACCACCTTGTATATTCTTTGTATCTAGAGTACTCCATCTACTGTATCTACCAGTATTATTGTATATTGACCTAGAGATGAGACTGTGAGGTTTGTGGACTTTTATGTTGTATTTTGGGGTCGAGCTCACTTGAGTCGACATGATGTTTTTCTGATGCTTCCTTATGATTATTTCGCATGTTTGTTGCTTTATATTGCATGGGATTTGTGACCGCCTTGTGGCGAAGAGCTAGCTCCCGCTTGGGGATGTTATATTTGTTGGATTCATTTATATTCTTGTTGTACCCATTTTGGGGGCCAGTATTTACAAAGGAGACTCTGCCGAAATTTTCGGAAAAATTGATATTGTTTTTAAAAAAGGGTTTTATATGACTTATTTGATAAACTCGCTTTCAATTGATTGGGTTTTCTTCACTCTTCTTCTTTGTGGTTTTGGTTTTCTGGGCTTTGGCTTACTTATTTTACGGACGTCTTGAGACGTTTCGTAAACTTAAGTACCAGTCACGTTCCGTACCTACGGGTCGTGACAAAGTTGGTATCAGAGCGATAGATTTTACTTTTTTGAGTGTAGGATGATCCTTGGTTGATGGAGTAAGTGACTTAAGCAGGGTAACGTAGCGTGCGTATGTCCGCGGCATACTTGCGATACGGTACTCCGCCTAAGTGACTTTAGGATACTTGCTTGAAATTCCTTCTTCAATTCCATGTATCCTAAGATCCTATTGCACTATTCTTACTATCAGTTTTCCTGTAACAGCCACTATGCCGCCGAAGGCTACGAGGGCACAGAGGGCTGCCGCCAGAGACGAGATTCGAGCTGGCTCGTCCGAGACTAGGACTGTGCAGGGTGGTATGCCTACGCCGCAGGGACAGACCGATCCACCTTCCCCAGGCTGTATGGATAGGCTCGAGACTGGTATGGAGGAGTTGCGACAGATGATGGAGGGCATGCAGGAGCTACGTCATATGGTAGGATCCCTAGTTGCAGCCAGTCGTACACCGAGACCGGACGACGCACCTACTACATCACAGACGACCATGATACCTGCTCCTACTACTACCACCGTGACCATCCCGGTTTCACTACAGGATTTCATGAGGTTGAGACCTCCAGTATTCACCGGCACCGAGGCAGCGGAGGACCCACAGACGTTCCTTGACAGTTTAGCCAGGATCTACCGTTCGCTGAGATGTTTGGATGATCGATGGGTAGAGCTTGCGAGTTTCTGACTAGAGGGTCTCGCGCAGACATGGTGGGAGTCAGTCTTGAGAGGTCGAGCTGCAGGTCTACCGCCTATGACGTGGGCCGAGTTTACAGCGGTCTTTCTATCTCGTTTCCTCCCAGAGAGCGTTCGTGACGCCAGAGCTCGCAGTTTCGAGGCCTTAGTCAAGACACCTGGGATGACGGTGTCTGAGTATGACATCCAGTTTACGCAGTTATCCCGATATGCTCAGTATTTGGTGGATACCGAAGAGAAGATGGTGAAGAGGTTCGTACAGGGACTTGATGCCCAGCTATATCTTGCCATTGGCGCCCAGCACTACGACACTTATTCAGCTGCTATGGATACGACATTGCGGATGGAGGCACGCATATCACAGACTTCGGCCGTTTCTGGGCCGAAGAGGATTCGCACCGATGTATCGTCTCAGAGGCAGCGCGCCAGATTATTTCCGAGAGATAGGCCTGGCAGAGGATTTGGGCGGGGACAGTTATATGGTTCTTATCCCTAAGGGCAGTAGCCGTCGCCAGGGTGTTTTGGGTGCAGGAGTCCACACCATCTTGTCAGAGAATGTCCGGTGAGACGACAGGGAGCAGCGACAGTTCCGCATGTGACTCTACCACCATCACCACCCCCTCCTCAGAGAGCCCTACTTCCTACCACAGGCGATGCTCCACGCCAGCTAGGTGCACCCAGAGGCCGTGGACGCGGCGGTCCTATTCAGAGAGGACGAGGAGGCAGAGGCCGAGGTCGAGGTCAGCCCGCTATCGGTGGTGGACAGGCCCGAGTATTTGCTTTGACACCGCAGGATGCGCAGGCATCCAATGCCGTTGTGACAGGTACCTTGCCAGTTTGCTCTTTCGACGCACGGGTATTATTTGACCCCGGTTCCACACATTCGTACGTCTCTACACACTTTGCACCGATGTTGGGCCGTGAGTCGTCGTCGTTAGATCATCCTCTTGTTGTTAGTACTCCGGTAGGCGAGTCGTTTGTCGCTCGTTTTTTTTTTCGTTTGTGTTCCGTTCGTATCGGGGAGAGGGATTCATCAGTTGATTTGATTCTCCTCGATATGTTGGACTTTGATGTGCTTCTAGGCATGGATTGGCTAGCCACTTGTTATGCTTCGGTGGACTGCCGTGAGAAGGCAGTCAGATTTAGCTTTCCGGGAGAGCCAGTCCTTGTTGTTCAGGGAGACCGCAGCGTCACCCTTCCCAGCTTGATTTCGTCTCTTCGCGCTGGTCAGCTCTTGCGGAAGGGATGTCAGGGATTCTTAGCGTTTATTTGTGATACTCGAGCTGCAGAGGTTCCGTTGGACCGGGTCTCGGTTGTTTGTGAGTTCCCTAATGTTTTCCCTGATGAGCTACCTGGGCTACCGCCTGAGCGCGATGTTGAGTTCTGCATCGATTTGATTCCCGGCTCGGGGCCTATCTCTATACCGCCTTAGCGGATGGCCCCGGCAGAGCTTCGAGAGCTGAAGGATCAGTTGCAGGATTTGTTAGATAATGGGCTTATTCGACTTAGTGTTTCTCCGTGGGGTGCTCCGGTCCTGTTTGTCAAGAAGAAGGATGGAAGTTTGCGCTTATGTATCGACTACCGCCAGCGGAACAAGATTACCATGCAGAACAGATGTCCGTTGCCGCGCATTGATGATTTGTTCGACCAGCTCCAGGGCGCGGGTTATTTTTCGAGGATCGACTTACGATCAGGATACCACCAGCTGCGAGTTCGACAGGAGGATATACCGAAGACATCCTTCAGTACACGCTATGGCCACTATGAGTTTTTGGTGATGTCGTTCGGACTCACCAACGCCCCAGCAGCATTCATGGATTTGATGAACCATACATTCAGGCCGTATCTTGACTTGTTCATCATCGTGTTTATCGACGATATCTTGGTGTACTCCCGGAGCATAGAGGAGCACGAGCAGCACTTGCAGTTTACGTTACCGACTCTGAGGGAGTACCAGCTATTTGCAAAGTTCTCCAAGTGTGCTTTCTGGCTGGACAGCGCCGGATTCTTGGGCCACGTGGTTACGAGAGACGGCATATGTGTGGACCCGAAGAAGATTGAGGCTGTTCAGCAGTGGCCCCGACCTACATCGGTTACTGAGATCCGTAGTTTTCTAGGCCTGGCGGGCTACTACAGGCGTTTTGTTCAGGACTTCTCCCGTATAGTTGCACAGTTGACCGGTTTGACCCGGAAGGGAGTTCCTTTCGTCTGGACGGAGGAGTGCGAACGCAGTTTTCAGCAGCTACGGACTCGTTTGACTACGGCGCCGGTATTATCTTTGCCTTCGGGATCAGGCGGATTTGTGGTCTACTGTGATGCTTCAAGAGTGGGATTAGGATGCGTGTTGATGCAGCATGGCCGGGTGATCGCATATGCTTCTCGGCAGCTGAAGAAGCTTGAACAGAACTACCCAACTCACGATTTGGAGATGGCTGCAGTGGTCTTTGCACTGAAGCTTTGGCGACATTACCTATACGGCGAGTCGTGTCAGATATTCACCGATCACAAGAGCTTAAAGTACATATTTCAGCAGCGAGACCTGAACCTCAGATAGCGTCGTTGGATGGAGTTAGTGAAAGACTACGACTGCGAGATCTTATATCACCCAGGCAAGGCGAATATAGTGGCAGATGCGTTGAGTAGGAGGCCCGGGGGTAGTCTATCCCTTTTGCACGCAGTATAGAGGCAGTCGTCAGCAGATTGGCAGATGCTATGCGACAGCCGAGTTGAGTTCGAGTTCACTCAGACAGGGGGACAGCTCGCACATGTTCGTGCACGCCCACAGTTGCTTGACCGTATATATGAGGCACAGCGCAATGACGACCGTTGCTCGGAGATCATGGCACAGATGGGTCAGGGCAGATTTTTCGAGTTCGTGATTGACGATCAGGGGATTTTACGATATGGATCTAGACTGTGCGTACCAGATGCTGATAGATTGCGGCGCGACATTCTTGAGGAGGCACACCGATCAGTGTATAGTGTCCACCGCGGTTCCACCAAGATGTACCATGATATGAGAGAGACCTACTGGTGGGACGGGATGAAGAGGGACATTGCGGAGTTCGTTTCGAGATGCCTGACTTGTCAGCAAGTCAAGGCCGAGCACCAGAGGCCCGCAGGAGAGCTACAGCCGTTACCCATTCCAGAGTGGAAATGGGAGCAGATTTCGATGGACTTCGTTATGGTTCTACCCAGGACCAGTCGAGGGTACGACTCCATCTGGGTGATCGTATATCGATTGACGAAAGCGGCTCAGTTCCTGCCAGTGAAGACGACTTTCAGCTTCGCTCAGTATGCTCAGCTCTACATTGACGAGATCGTGCAACTACATGGTGTACCGACTTGTATCGTGTCAGATCGAGGCACCCAGTTCACCAGCCGATTTTGGCAGAGACTTCAGGAGGCATTGGGAACTCGTTTGAGCTTCAGCACAGCGTTTCATCCGCAGACCGATGGACAGTCAGAGCGGACCATTCAGACTCTCGAGGACATGCTCAGAGCGTGCGTTTTAGACTTCGGCGGTAGCTGGGATATTCACTTACCTCTAGTGGAGTTCTCCTACAACAACAGCTTCCAGGATACTATTCAGATGGCACCTTTCGAGGCATTGTATGGGAGGAGATGCAGATCGCCCGTCTGTTGGACAGAGCTCAGCGAGAGCAGCATTTTGGGGCCGCAGCTTGTTGAGCAGACGACAACGAAGATACAGTTGATCCGAGACCGGATGAGAGCGGCTCAGAGCAGGCAGAAATCGTATGCAGACAGGCGCCGTCGCGGGTTAGAGTTCGCAGTTGGCGATCATGTTTTTCTGAGAGTCTCTCCGATGAAGGGCGTGATGCGATTTGGGCGAAAAGGAAAGCTTAGCCCTAGATTCGTAGGTTCCTTCGAGATCCTCGAGCGTGTCGGCGCTGTTGCATATCGTTTGGCCCTTCCACCCAGCTTTCCCGATGTTCACCCCGTCTTCCATGTTTCGATGCTCCGCAAGTACCTTCACGACCCTTCGCATGCGATTCAGCACCCGACAGTCCAGCTAGAGCGCGACCTTTCTTTTGCATAGCAGCCGGTGGCCATCCTGGATCGGCAGGTGAAGAAGTTGAGATCGAAAGTTATACCGACCGTCAAGGTCTTTTGGCGTAGCCCGAGCAACGAGGAGGTTACCTGGGAGACCGAGGGCGAGATGAGGAAGAAATATCCCTATCTCTTTGAAGGTACGCGTAGTTATTTTTAAATTCGGGGAACGAATTTCTTTAAGGGGGAAGATTGTAGGGCCTTGAAAATTCGTTTTGGTGTTTTCCTGAAAATCGGTGAAAATTCGGTATTTTTCCGAAAACCGTCCTTTTTGTAATTTTACAGTTTAGGACTAATTATACCTAATTTGGATAGGTAATTGCTAGTTTTTAGTAGCTAATGAGTTAATTATGAAATTCTGGTCGTTTAAAATTTTTCCCTATTTTTTCAATTTTTAATATTATTTTAAGCCGGTAAGAAAATACATTAAATTAGCGATAAATACAAATTTAAATGGGCTAAAATTAAGCTTTAAAATCATGTTAATTAAAATCTAGTTGTAACACAAATTTTTAGTTATTTATTTTAAGTTTTAACTAATTTTTATTATGGAAAACGAAATTTATTGAATTTAAGCTTAAACTTGCAGTTTTGGACTTGTAGGGGGTCTTTTTGCATAAATTTTTTTTATGCACTCTCTCTCACTCATTCCTCACCTCTAGGCCGGCCATTTCCAGCAGCTCATGGGGAAAAAAATTCCATGCTCCTTTGACTTTGTATATTGTGTGAATGAGGGTTTTTTTTAAGGTTTTTGAATTGTTAATTGGGTATGGTCTTTTGTGGGTTGGTAGGAGTTGACCTAGACTTTTCCCAAACCCCACACCACTCCCCTCTCCCTCATTTCTGGCCAGAAACCAGCAGCTCCCCCCCTTCATTTTTTCCTCTCTCTTTTGTTCACAAATTCATCTCAAAAATCAACAAAATCAACAAATTTCTTCACAATTTCAAAACAAAACCATAGTCCATCTCTTCTCTAACCTAATTTGGTTCAAATCGAGGTGAAAGGAGGTGTCTTGGGAGGCTTGGGCAATCTTAGGATTGATCTTTTGAGGTATAATTTCTAATCATATGGTAAAATTATAGCTTAAGTGTGCTAAACTAGAACCTTGGAATTTGTTTAGTATTAAATTTAGTGTTAGTTTCATTCTAGATTTTTTTTAAAAAGTTCATGGTTGAAATTAAACTAGGATTTTTAGAAACCATTATTTAGTTAATTAAATCTATTTTGCTATCTAGTTGTTTGCTAATCTAAGTTAATGAGGTTACTTTATTTGTGTGGGATTCAAATTAGTGTTAATTTGGTATTGTCATGTTTAGTTTTGGATTGAAATTGCTAATGATGAAAATCAAGAAAGGTTTTGTTTATGGAAATTAGGTTTTTAAGCATTGCTAATGGTTTAAAACTAATGTAATGGCTATCTAGTGGGTTAGTTGGATGTTGTTTTGGATTGTGAGCACTTTATCGCATAACGACGATGTTGCGTCGTTTTTTTTAGAATGTTTGTGCTTACTAGTTTTGTGATAAAAGTATGTGATAAATTAGTTTTGTTATCTTGATGATTGTATTGGCTTATCCTATGACATTTAGGATGCGTGAGTGCGGATTTTTGAGTAGTCGGGTTTAGTTTTGCCGGGTGACCAAATCGACGATTCTAGTTAGTTTTGCGATTTTCGCGTGCGTTCCGCGCACCTGTGCACGTTGTACCTAGCTTGTGAACGTTAGTATCTTCATTTGGGTTTTGCGTCGTTCTTGATATGTAACCTTATGTTTGGTATTGATGTAAATTCCAGGTTCGGTCGCGGAGACGTCAGACGCGGCACGAAAGGGAAAAGCGGTGATTGGACGTGACTAGCTAGGGATTCCGGTGAGTAGATGTAACATCTACGGGGGACTATCGTTGGATGGCGCAAGCCGCCCGATAGTTTTAGTAACTTAAAAGATTCTTAGTGATGTTAGTAATTAGGGGTGTAATACTTATATGATCATTTGCTGCATCCATGCCTTATATTGACATACATATGCGAACCCATTTTATAGGACACCTGCACCATTGCCAGGGTTTTTATATGCAGCACGAGCACTATTCATGCTTACACACACGCCCTGGTAATTGACATGCCACCACACTAGATAACCTATAATTTGAAACCTTTTACTAATTGATGCTTAAACCTGTGCTATTGCCTTTAATTCCTTAAAATGAAATCGTAGGATTGCCATTCATGTGCATGTACCTCATCATATTATTTGTTCATGCCTAGTCTATTAATCATACATCGTAGCTTAATTATTGATATCATATCCATTCATCACCATTGATATATGCACTTATGAGGATTTCTTGAGATTTTATGATATTTCTGGATTTCGGGGGAAAGCCGCAAAATTTCTAAGCTTATTATGTTTTTAAAATATGTAATTGCGGTTTTCTAGTGATGTAAAGTGTCGTCCACCATGAGTTTGCTGTGGTTTTCGAGATCCGTGTCGAGGAGTGGAGGAACCGTCACGGGTACATGGTGGGCCCGGTATGGTACCCCGGGGCAAGATGAATGTGGTATTGACGTTGAGCCTGGCAGGGGACGGACTACCTACCGGTGACTGTTTGGCATGGCGGATATCCTGAGGATACCAACCGTGGCCGCGAGATGATGAGATTTTGATATTGAGCTGGGTCAGCCGGATGGCTGAGGCCAGAGATACTATGACATGGATATATGAGATTTGTGATAGTTTTGAGGTGTCGTTGCTGGACACAGGTTCTTGTTGATTCTATTGGTATTGTGCTGGTATTTCAAAAGAGATTCTTAAATGGAAAAACATGATATCTTATACTTACCCATTCAGATCACGAGTTGACTCGCATTGCATTCAAACCTGCTAGTATATTCATATTGCATACATACTTGCCTTTATGTCCTGCCTTACCAGTATTTAGATGCTAGGATGCTTGTGTGCAAGCATACGATAGCCTGTGTAGATGTTATTTATTACTCACGAGTTGGCAACTCACCCCCGTTGTGCCATAGCCTTTTTCAGGTCCGCTCCGTCAGTACAGTAGCGGCGGGCGCACTTGCTTCTTTTGCCTGGACTCGAGGTTTTGCTCTTAGGTGGGTTATATTATTATTTTTGCACCACCTTGTATATTCTTTGTATCTAGATTACTCCATCTACTGTATCTAGCAGTATTATTGTATATTGACCTAGAGATGAGACTGAGAGGTTTGTGGAATTTTATGCTGTATTTTGGGGTCGAGCTCACTTGAGTCGACATGCTGTTTTTCTGATGCTTCCTTATGATTATTTCGCATGTTTGTTGCTTTATATTGCGTGCGATTTGTGACCGCCTTGTGGCGAAGAGCTAGCTCCCGCTTGGGGATGCCATATTTGTTGGATTCATTTATATTCTTGTTGTACCCATTTTGGGGGCCAGTATTTACAAAGGAGACTCTGCCGAAATTTTCGGAAAAATTGATATTGTTTTTAAAAAAGGGTTTTATATGACTTATTTGATAAACTCGCTTTCAATTGATTGGGTTTACTTCATTCTTCTGCTTTGTGGTTTTGGTTTTCTGGGCTTTGGCTTACTTATTTTACGGACGTCTTGAGACGTTTCGTAAACTTAAGTGCCAGTCCCGTTCCGTACCCTGCGGGTCGTGACAGTCTCGATGACCAACCTGTCTCTGGGCTGGTACACTGGTACGAGTCCTCCACTGTCCTGGAACTCTCAGCGTCTCTGGAATATGCGCCTCGTCAACTGGAGCTGCAACCACTGGTGCTATGCAGGTGACAGACTGTTGCATGCTGATCGTAAGTGACAACTGAGTAACATGGGTGAAAACCTCCTGTCGTAGCTCCCGAACGACATCAACCAATGAACTCATCGTCTGGCGGAAGTCCTGCATCTCTGCCACAAGCCTATCGATAGTATATGTCATAGGCTGATCCGTCTGCACCTGTGCAACAAGAGTGCCATCTTGGTCAGTACTCGTCTCACCCGAGCCAACTTTGACCTCGGCCCTCGCTGCATCACTCTGAGTCCCCATAGTCATCGGCGGCAAAGCTATAAATAGAGATAAGATTCGATAAGAATAAGGAAATCGAATCGCAAGGATATGAATCATCAAGGAAGGAATTTCAAAAAATTTATACTTAGGTCACTTTAGGCGAAGTATCGCATCGTGGGTATGCTGCAGACATACACACACCACGTTACTCTGCTTAAGCTACCTACTCCATCATACTAAGGTCATCCTACACTCCGAAAGGTAAAACCTAACGCTCTGATACCAACTTTGTCATGACTCGAAATTGGCACGCGACGACACTAATACTACGCAACGCCTAAAGACGTAACGCTGTAAAAGAAAGCCAAACCCAGAAATCTAAACCATGAAAATACGGAAAAGATAATAAAATTATTTTGAAACATTTAAAATCACAACCCAAATTCTTTAAAAGTCCCACTTTCTTTCCTTAAAATTTTGGCAACACCCCTTTTGTAAAAACTAGCCTAAAGACGGAAAACAATTACATCATAAATATACGACGCCGTAGCGAAGAAATAAGAGACAATAGGAAGGAAACTGTACATAAAAGACAACAAATCCACAAATAATATACAATAACGTCATCACCAAATCTCTAAGTCAACAAAATAATAGTAGATGGAGAGTACAAGATACAACGAATGTACAATATGAAATACAGATAATCATCGAACCCACCTAAGCAACTAGCACACTGTGAGCCGATGCGGTATCTGTAGCAAAAGATGATAGGTGAATAGCCTGCCTCGGGTACTCTGGGGAAACACCCTGCAAAACAACTGTGGCACAAGGGGGGTGAGTTGCCAAATTGTGAATAGTAGATAACATATGCAGGTAATCGCAGGAATGTACGTACAGCATGAATCTAAGATATACAATTTACAGTAATAACAGGTCATGTGAATGCAGAATAATGGAACGTACACGAGCAGGTACCATCAATATATGAAGCAATAATAACATGACAGTAATATGCAATAACCATGCAGTTGGGATATGAGAATGTAGATATGCAGCAAGCATGAAGGGTACACTAACAGGTACTCCTAATACATGGAACAATGCATAAGTAAAAAGGTATGAGGTATGGAGTGAAATATGTCATCCCACGGAATCCTGTCATCGTGGTAGGATCACAATCCATCAAGACACTCAAATCCCAATTCCTCAAATCAGCCCCCAAGTTGGGCTCTCACATCATATAAGTCTCACATCTCCTCAATGTACAATATCGAGTAATCTCCTATATCCCGAATGTACAAATCAGTAATCCCATATGTATGTCCAATATCCAAACTCAATGAATCACCTAATATCCCAAATGCATATATATGCAAAAATAAATATGATGGGGTCAATACACATATATTAGCGTCCAACTCGACTAATATTGGTGAAGGGTATATATAACAACGGCTAAATCCCCTATTATATATACAAAAGGTGTTAAAAGAAATATCATGAAAACAATGTGCCAAGCATCGACACAGAAATCCTGATCTATCAGGTGCCGTCACCAAGACTAGCATCCTGAAAGGTACGTATCATACGCTATCCCGAAAGCACGAGTGCCTAGCTCTGACCCTCGCCTTTCGACGTATACATACGTGCATGACTCCCAACGGTATCTCCATGATCCCCGCCGAGTCATTGGTATTGTCACCGGTAAGTACTCGCCCGCCTCCAGGCTCAATCGGCAAAATCCATCGATCTTCTTGCCGAGGGGAACCATACCGGGCCCCACCATGTACCCTCATACGGCAACCACACCTCGTATGGAGTACATAATCAGAACCGATAAATCTCATGGTAGCTGTGCAAATATCATATCAAGAAAACCGGGTTTTTCAATGTATGCATATTTTCATGAATTCCCGCGGTTCCCAAATCCAGAAAACATCATGTAAAATCCAAATAAACAATGCGCAAATCCAGGAACAAATATATGCGATATATCTGAAATACAAGCATATAAAGGAAAATATGTAGCTGAAATCAGATGTATGCGAAATCAATAAGGTACAGCTAAGTATAGGTGTCTATCTATAAGTAAAAGATGTTGTATACCCCCTGGGTATAAGTAGAATATGTAGGATACCCTATGGGTATAAGTAAAATATGTGCAGGGTATACCTGTAACTGTATTGCAAGGTGTATATGTACCTATCACTAATGGTATGATACACTATAGGTATACTGACAAGCTAGATGTCATGTGTGACAAGCAATACAAATCAATGTCACAAGGTCCTTAACCAAGCAATATAGTATCTATAAGGGGTTTGTGTGTGGCATGGAAATTATTGACGGTGTGTGTGTAGCATACAATCCGTGCTCGTGCAACATGAACCGTCAATAATATGTACAGTGTCCTACGGCTGCTAGTCACAGTACAACTACATCTAAGAAATAGGGTAAAGACGCAATTCTAGCAATGACGTAGAATATGCGACAAGTATTAGAATCCTAGCCCAGACGCATAACGCCATGCGGGCGATTCCCCTGTAGATGTTAAATCTACTCACCTACGCTCCACGCTAGGTGAATCCTACCACCTGTCTCCCTCTGTAGCCATGTCTGTAGTCCCCGCCTCCAAACCTGAAAATGAGACAAGAAACCCATATATAAGCCAAATATTCAGCAAAATGCGATATCGAACCCAAACAAGAAACTCGCGTCGCGAACTAAACGCGCGTGTGCACGATACGCTAAAACGTGTGTATACGCGTCTAAAACTACCGCGACATGCCGCGACACACTGGATCACAGAACCCACTCACGTATCGCGCGTATCGCGCAAACACAACGGACATCAAATACGATATTTGATCCCAGAATTTCCTACAGGTTAAATCTTACAAAACTAGACATACCAAAACACTAGACAACACTGCAGATAACCCTAGCCAAGACCCCAACACCCCTGTCCCATTCCTGGCCGCAATTTGCGGCCATATTGATTAAATCTGTGGCCAGTTTCGGGAATGAGGGGCTCGTGTTTTGGTGGTGGTGTCTATACCTAGTGTACATGCTCCAGTTTTCCCAATTTTGTCCTGAAGGCCCTGGGTCAAAGCAGATTACAGAATGACAATATATCGCCTAAAAACACCAATTTTGCAAAAAAACCCAAACCCTATGGTATTTTAGTGAAATTTGGGGAATTTCCCAGTTAAGGTAACCCTAACAACCCTAAAATAGGCTAGATTAACTAACACAATCATCACTTAACCAACATTCTACATAATTCACTATTTTAGCACAAAACTAACTATTTAACACAAACCGATGCTAAACTACACACAACTTAAGCAAACCATGATATTGGGTTAAGGAAATATACCCTATAGGATCCTAAGAAGCAAGAGAAGAAGTGTATGGCGGAGATGAGGGGTTTCTACTGCTGCTGGGGCTCCTGTTGCTGTTGCCAGATGCTGCTGCTGCTATGCTGATGCTGCTTGCTGCTGATGTTCTGCTGCTGCTGCTGCTTCTGGAGTTGCCTGCTGCTGCTGATGGTGAGAGTGTGTGTGTGTGTGTGAGAGAGAGTATGAGAGAATGAGAAAAATGAGAGTTACAAAAGAAAAAAATGGGAGCTAAGCAAGTCAACCCTTTCTCTTCATTAAATGAAGGCATGGGCAAGCCATCATGCCCCATGATGCACTCTCTCTCTCTCACACACCAAGTCAACACAAGAACAATCATTTCCATAAACCAAATAAAAATAAAACAACAACCATAATTAAAACCCAAAATGACTTAATACAAAACTTAAAATGGCTTAAGGAAATGGTTAAACCACCATGTTGCTAATCATGGTTTAACCCCACTTAACACCCTAGTTATCATGCACAAGTGTGTGCAAGCCTAGGAAAAATCTAATGAAATATTCATTAAATAGGATAAAATAATTAAAAACCAAATTGGTAAACTTTTTATTAAAAACTATATATTAAAATATAATTAGCTACAAAACACATTCTAAGATGTTACATCACAGCAACACATAACATCACATGTCATCAACGTAAGTAAATATGCGTATCACAATTGTCGTTGACATATAGCAAAGAAAACGGTGACACACCACATATTACACTTGCGGTCTGTTCGAAACCCACGGTGACGTGCTTTTTTGGAAAATAAGGTCAATATCGGATATGTCGGTTTTTGTCGGAAAAATAGTGCACGACGTGAGTATCGAGTTTTAAAAATACCGCAAGTGCACGGTGCGTTGAAGCAAGCCGGCAAGCACGGGTCGAACCACAAGGAGTGGATATCACGACATCAAATTGAGTTATGATCAATAAATTGGAAGATGGTGTTTTTGTCACGTTTTAGTGTACTGCCTAAAAGGAACAAGGTGTTGGGATACGAAAACTTGGGCTGAGGTTCAGCAAGAGTAAAATATGACATTTACCCCCAACTCTCCATTTTGATTCAAGATTCATTCTTTTAGTTTCCATTTGAGTAGCGAAAGTATGCCGTATTTATCCGAAACGTGTCTCGGGATGAAATACGATATCAAGGGTAGAAAAACAGAAACTAACAAGAATGAGGTTTATAATGGAGTGGATATGGAATTAGTTAAGTAAAGTAGCAAGTATAGACTATATGCAAGAGTGCTATATATCCTATCTAGCTAATTGCGACAAGTAACTTAATTCTGTATTCACGCCTTCTTCAAGTCGTAACATAGCAACGATAAAATGTGAATAAAGGATAGGATATATGTTAAAGGTTGATTTGCAACCATTCAAAACGATATATCCTATCAAGCAAAACATAATGAACTTGCGATGTAATGAGTTCAACTACAAAAATCTAATCTTGCAAGATCAAAGATAGAGGTTGCAAGACCAGAGGAAGGCAAAGAACTCAACTTAATTCCAATAGCAACAAGAATTTTTACAAAGGTGTCAGAATATCAGAATTTCTTCTCAAAAATTACATATCTCAACTACATCTCAGATCTGCTATTTGTAGGCAACCCAAATTAAAAAGATACAACCACAGGTGGACTAAATACACAATGGGGGACCCACAAAAAGAAAACGAACCACTTTGACACAGTCTGGGCCGCAAATTGCGGCTATTAAGAATAAATTTGCGGCCGAATTGAAGAGTATGGGGCCCACCTTGGTACATTAGTCTTCTAGTTAGTTGAATGTCTCCCTGTAATTGCAATTTAGTCTAGTTCTCACGTGGGTGAATTCTGGAGCAGTGAACAGAGAACAAATCATGGGTAAATCCATGTTTACACATGTTCACACTTGGTTACACACTTTCTCTGTTGCAAACTCATTTAAATCTTGATCTGTATTCTGCCCGTCTGCAGTTATGGTAAAAAAACCGTCGTTTCCGTTCATATTGTGTACCACCTCCAGTGTTTTTTCCTGTGTACCTGTGTTTTGTACTAATGAGCAGAAAGAGATTAATAGCACTGTTTATTGACAAAAATGATAGGAAATGAGTGGTATTAAAATGTAATAAAGCATGCCGAACAAATACCCCCAAACTTATCTTTTGCTCGTCCCGAGCAAAACCATTTATTCACAAAAGAGAATCCTAACCGCACTTTCGCAGGGAACGCGATTGTACTGAGCGCGTGCAATAAGCCGTTAAACCACTAGGTGTCCCTAGTAGGAGGAGTGTTGTCTCCTGAGGGTTTTCAGCGGATTACACCCACAAAATCCAGTCAAGTTTGTTTTGCTAGAAAACAGTTGATCCAAATCTCAAGGTTAAGTATCAAAGCTAGAATTTCTATCATCCAAGTTAGAACCAATAAACCATATTTTTCACTCCTCGCAATTTGTTTAACAAGCTGATATGCGTCTTTTCGTGCTAGTGCTATAGTGTCGTCATGTTTTTAAGAATTTGATTAGGGTCATCATGTCAAAAGTTTCAGACCAAGATAAAGATATAAAGGATCATACAAGTTCGAAAGGAGTTATGATTTTCTCAAGTTTTATTCTTTAGTTAGGCATCAAGTCAGAATATATATCAATTTTAACAGAGTACCATAGTCGTAATGTTCACTCCTATCTTTCACCTGTTTTAGTTCATACACACCCTTCAATATTGTACAAAACGTCTTAATAAATACAAACCTTCATATCTCCGCGAAAAAAAACTGTTTTACTAGAAAATTTGTCACCGCCAAGATTATACTCCCACAAAGAACCATAAGGACTTTTAACTCAGAGAGGACACTTGCTTAGCTTGTTTTATCAGGCGATTGGAAACTTAGCGGGCTTTGGGGCAATGACTCCCAAACCAGATGGTTTTAGGGCATTAGGTGTGGAGACACCCCAAGGACTTAATTACCCAAATTACCAAGACCACAAAACAAAAGACTCATTTTAAATTTTTAGCACTTTAGTAAAACTAAGATATAGCCAGTTTTTTTTTCCTTTTAAAATCAGAAGACATTACATGTGATAAGGTGTGTAATTACTCCACAAAGTTCCAGATGAGTTACTTTTCGGACTTGTAGCTTCTGTAAAAGCCTCTATAAAATTCTTCATATCTACGTCACTGTATGAATTATCCTTGATATTACTTAACTCGGCTAAACCTTTTTGATCCTAAGGATGTTTTAACACTTTAAAAGTTTTTACAGACATGTCAGATATTCATTAAATTCGGAAAAGCATACGACACGTGTAAGTGATATAAAAGACGTGTATCAGCTAAGGTTAAACACACAGGCGGGTTATTTTTCATGTTGTCAATCTCAATTCTTGAATTTAGTTATTTCTACTTTCTCACTTTAACCATTAGATTTTGAATCACCATTCCCCCGCTAGCAAGCTTGACAAAGTTTTTATAAATTTTGTTTTTGGAATTTTTTCAATTTTTATAAATTTTTCAATTTTTTCAATTTTTATACAATGCAGTACAAAAGCAGATATGAAATGCAACTACATGCAAAAGAAAATACAATAAGTAAATACTGAAATGCAGGAAATATGCAAATGCAAGCTATATGCTACCACCCCCAAACTTGAGCCAGACGATGTCCTCATCGTCGCTTTGCTTTTCCTTTCCCTTTCTTGCTTCCGCTGGCTTCATCTTGCGATTCCCGTTGAGCCGCTTTAATCCTGTCAAGCTGCTCCTGCATCTTTTGTTTTTTCTTGAGTATATGGCGAATACTCCTGAATGTCAGGCGCTGCAGGTCCTTCTCGTTATCTGGTTCTGGCTCATTCAAAAGTGGCTCTGTTGAGCTTTCGGGACCCGGATGTTCGCTTGGGTCCTCCCTTGACCAGACATTTTGCTCATAGTGGCTGCAGGTGTATCCTTGTGAAATTCTCTCTATTTCGACCGGCCAATGTACATAAACAGTCGCATATCCCTCAAACTCAATCACATCAATATAGTACTTGGAAAGCTGGGTTACTAGCACTGGCAGCAGGAGTTTGTTCTGTGCCACCCCCTCCATGATTGTGTTGAACAATTGTGTTACAACACAGAAATACTGGTCCTTTTCCATTAAACAATGCACAATATGTCCCACCCCAGCCGGGATGGAAGAAACACGGCTCTTTCCCCTGATGTTGCGGTTTGCCCATCGGCAAACCGCAAGTACGTTTCGGTACATTTGTGCTGGATTCAGCCCCTTATCTTTCAATTCCACAAAGTCCCCCATCAATGATCTATAAACCGCCAATTCTTGCGGTTCTTGATTTCCGGGTCTCATGGGGATACCTGTGACCCTAGAAATGGTCTTGGTCTGAAAGATTCTACGTCGTCCTTGGAAAAAAATTCTATGAAGTTCGCTTCCGACTTGCCATTTCTTAAAGCTTCATAAAAATCCTCTACCAATTCCCTCACAACAAATAAATTATTTCCTCTGTAGATTAAATACTCCCACCCTCTTTGACAGATTTCATTGTAGAAATATTGTCCATGGGTTGCGTCGGAGAAAAAATCGAAGAAATTTTTCTCACAATCGAAAGCTACCATTTTATATCTGAAATTCTAGGTGGAAATTTAACAAGAAGAGATGAAATCTTACAGAGGAGAAAAGAGATCGGGGATGTCTGATCAGATCAGGCCGCAAATTGCGGCTTCCTGGGATTTTTCGGCGGCCGGAGTTGTAGATCTGGGGCTGATTCTTTGATGTTGGGGTTCTGATGAAGAGAGGGATTTGGGGTTCTGGCAAAATCAGAAATGAAGTCTCGGGTTGGGGTTGGGATGGTTATAAAGGGTTATTTGCAAAGACACCCCTTTATAAAAAGAATTTGCAAAAGAAACTAAAATTACAAAAAAGCGTATATACAAGAAAACAACGTGGGGGTGTGTTTCAATCGATGTAACTTGGCTCATGCAAAAACATGAGCTCCCCCGTTTCCGCGGGCAATTCTAAAAATGGTTTTAGCCGTTGGCCATTAACTTTGAACGTGCTGCCAGTTTGCTGATTTTTAATTTCGACAGCACCGTGCGGAAAAACGGTGCGCACAAAAAATGGGCCTGTCCATCGTGATTTCAATTTCCCGGGGAACAGATGAAGTCGGGAGTCATAGAGCAGAACCTTTTGCCCCACGGTGAATGTTTTTCTGAGAATCGCCTTGTCATGAAAGACTTTTGTCTTTTCCTTGTATAGTTTGGCATTCTCGTATGCATCATTGCGTATTTCGTCAAGTTCATGTAATTGAAGTTTACGCTCTTCGCCGGCTTTTTCCAAGTCGATATTGAGCTGTTTGATTGCCCAGAAAGCGCGGTGCTCTAATTCAACAGGCAAGTGACATGCCTTTCCAAAAATGAGTCGGTATGGGGGCATACCTAGGTTCGTTTTGAAGGCTGTGCGGAATGACCAGAGCGCGTCACTTAACTTCAACGACCAATCCTTGCGGTTATTGTTGACAGTCTTTTCCAAAATTTGTTTAATTTGTCTGTTGGAAATTTCAACCTGACCGCAAGTTTGAGGATGGTAGGGTGTTGATAATTTGTGGCTGATGGAATACTTTTTCATCAGTGATTCAAAAGATCTGTTGCAGAAATGCGTTCCATTAACACTAATGATGGTGCGAGACGTACCGAACCGAGAAAAAATGTTTTCTTTCAAGAATATTACGACAACCTTGTTGTCATTGGTTCGACAAGGGATGGCCTCCACCCACTTGGACACATAGTCCACAGCCAGCAAAATGTACAAATTCCCAAAGGAGTTTGGGAATGGCCCCATGAAATCAATGACCCAGACATCAAAAATTTCTATAATCAGAATGGATTGTAGGGGCATTTGATTTCATTTTCCAATCTTGCCCATGTGTTGGCATCGGTTGCAGGTTTTGCAATATTCGAAAGCATCCTTAAAAAGCGTCGTCCAGTAGAAGCCGCTTTGCAAAACCGAAATGGCCCCCGCAAGCTTGATCATGGCAGAAGGACAAAACACTTCTTGTCTCAGAATTAGAGATGCACCGTCTAATGATCTGATCAGGATAGTATTTAACTAGGTATGGTTCATCCCAGTAAAAGAATTTGACTTGGGAGAGAAATTTATACTTGTCCTGATTTGACCAAAAAGATGGTGTTTCTCCGGTGACTAGAAAGTTCACGATATCAGCGAACCATGGTTTGCTTGATACGGAGAGAAGTTGTTCTCCCGAAAAATTCTCATCGATTGGAATTTCCTCATTTGGTGCATTTGGTATGCGAGACAGATGATCAGCTACAACATTGTCGGTCCCCTTTTTATCTTTGATGGTTAAGTCAAATTCCTGAAGAAGGAGGATCCAACGTATCAATCAGGCCTTGGCATCCTTTTTTGCAAAGAGGTGCTTAAGCGCAGAATGATCAGTGTAAATAGTGACGTGGGTTCCGATCAAGTAGGGACGGAATTTCTCAAGCGCGAACACAACAGCTAAGAGTTCTTTTTCAGTCGTGGTGTAATTTAGCTGTGCGTCATTCAACGTCCTGCTCGCATAATGGATAACATACGGCTTCTTTTCAAATCGTTGTCCTAAGACAGCTCCTATTGCAAAGTCAGAAGCGTCGCACATTAGTTCAAACGGTTCGTTCCAGTCTGGTGCGCTTAAAATCGGAGCAGAAGTGAGTTCCGACTTTAGAAGCTTGAACGCGTGAAGGCGCTCAGAGTTGAAATCAAAGGGTGTTTCTTTGGCCAGCAAAGAAGTCAAGGGTCTAGCCAGTTTGCTAAAATCCTTGATGAAACGCCTGTAAAACCCGGCGTGGCCTAAGAATGCCCTAATATCACGGACAGTCCGTGGAGGTAGGAGGCTTGAGATAACGTCGATTTTTGCTCTATCGACTTCAATTCCTTTTTCAGAAATGATATGGCCTAACACGATGCCATGTTTGACCATAAAATGATACTTTTCCCAGTTGAGTGTGAGGTGCTTTTCTCTACATCGTAGCATTACTAGCTATAGATGCCTCAAACACTCAGAAAATGAATCTCCAAAGACGGAGAAGTCATCCATGAAAACCTCTAAAAATCGCTCTACCATATCAGAGAAGATGCTCACCATGCACCGCTGAAATGTCGCGGGTGCATTGCACAGCCCAAAGGGCATGCGGCGGTAGGCGAAGGTACCAAAAGGATAAGTGAAGGTAGTTTTGTCCTGATCCTCTGGATCAATCGAGATCAGATTATAGCCGTAATACCCATCTAAGAAGCAATAGTAGGCATGTCCGGCTAGGCGTTCAAGCATTTGATCAATGAAGGGCAGCGGGAAATGGTCCTTGCGAGTTGCTGCGTTGAGCTTTCTGTAATCAATACAGACTCTCCACCCTGTTTGTATACGGGTTGGGATTAGCTCATTTGCTTCATTCGTGACAATGGTGAGTCCCGATTTCTTTGGTACCACGTGAATGGGGCTTACCCATTTGCTATCAGATATGGGATAGATGATCCCATTGTCCAGGCACTTCAGCATTTCATTCCTTACCGCTTCTTTCATTACCGGGTTAAGCCAGCGTTGAGGATCCTTGAAGGGTTTGGAATCATCAGTCATATGGATTCTATGCTGGCAGATAGTGTTGCGCCACGGCAGTGCCCCGGCCGTCTATCTGAAGCCAAAATGCGGAATCAAAATTTTTCTTAACTTTAAACTGGCGGTACCGCGGACAATAACCCGGATCATAACCATTAACCGATACTAGCTAACAAGAGAGGGGGTGAGAGATATACCGAGTGATCCGAGTCCTCCGGTCTTCTCGTCATCGTCCCAATCTCCCGCGGAAAGTCCTGTCTTCATATCGTCGCCTCCTCGCCGGAAGGGCACCACATCACCTGCGTCTTTTACGGGCTCCCGCCTCAATACCGAGGCAACTTGGGCACGAAGCTGGCAAGTCGACGTGCCCAAGATTTGTTGTAGAATGTGTAGAGCTTTGTCTCTTTGGGGTTATGTTGCCTTGATGGAGGAATGAGGTTGAGAAATGAACTTGGGAATTTTGGTGGCAATGGAAAAATGATATGAATGATAATTTTTCCCACACCCTCACAAAATGAAAACTCTCTCATCTCCTCTATCAAATGTGGCCGGCCATGCTTACAAGGAAATGGTGGAGGAAAAGCATCATGTATAAGGGAGGTGAGTGTAGTAAAAGTAAGGGGGTGACCACAACCCTAAAGAAATGATAACCATCTCAAATCAATATCAAATCCATTCCAATCACAATTAATGAAAAAGGTTGATGCAAAAGGAATCTCATCATGAAGCCACACAGTTGCAAGATACCCCCTTCCACAAATGTTATTTGCAAACTTGCAAATAACCCCCTCCATCGAAAAGTCCGGCCGGGAAAGAACAAAGGAAAACCGGCCGGAACGGAATGCAAACTGGCAACTCCAGAAAACCGCCCCCGTAATAAATTACAGGAAAACCCCGATACTGTGCATACACACCCGCATCTGTATTCCGACCGGATACAAATGCAATGAGACAAAATCTACACTGTACTAAACTAGGATCCGGCTTAAACCAAAGCCAGCTAGTAATATCCGTTCGATCCTGATCCGTGCAATACCGCACGTATCTGATCGAACCTTGCCATATTTCTATACGGCCTCTAGTACAAACCGTCCGATCCTGATCCGTGCAATACCGCACGTATCTGATCGGACCGTGCCATATCTCCATACGGCCTCTACAGCGTTTCGCCCGAAAGCTTGAGTAACTGAAAGTGTGGTGGACTCTAAAGACTCGTCAATACTATGGCTGTGGATTTAACCACTAGCACATCAGAGGTATAAGCCAATACGTGACGGGCCACCAGCTATTGACCAAAAGGGACGTCGATGAGCGAACTCATCCTGACACCCTACTGAGCCTGTCAGTGACAATATCCGTACAGTCCGGTCCGTTCGTCTATGAGTATCGCATGGCGGGCCTAGGGGGTTGGTAAAAGTCAGACCCCAAAAAGCGGTACAAGTCGTGTCGGAGTGTAGCCCAGAACGCCCTGAGATACTACTGGAATACCTACCAGTAAATCTCCTGCCTCGGCCGAGGGCTTTGCGTAATGGCTCTTCTAGACACAGCGCGACCTCACCCCCAATACCGGGAGAGACGAACCCCTGAAGATCCGCTCACTGCCTCCATGTGGCTCGGGACTGTACCCAACTAAAACCTGTTTGCACGACTCCTTTGAGCCGTGGTAGGGTAGTAATCAAAGTACAGTGGGAACTCACACGAGACAAATGACGATCCCTAGGTCGATGAACTAACCTGTACACATGTCACCAGGGAACTGCTATCTGACGTCGGGTATAAGACCAACTAGCATGTTCCCGGCGAGTCCTGTCCGGTGTACTCATAACCCAATGAGCACCTGTATACATCTTAGGTGAACCAACTGACACCAGTGGCTTGTGAGACCGGCCACCGCCCCTCGTCGGGGTGTCGACTGTATACACTAGTCTACTCTGGAGAATCGATGCCCTGTCTCGAAACTCCCACGACTAGGGACCTTTTAAGGATGTGCTTATAGAACACCAGCTCTCACGTATATGATCGCCTTCATACTGCTGGCAGTTAAGCAAGAATCCTAGGGGCTCTATCAGCGTGTAATAGCGACCTGTAAGGTCACCTGAAGAAGTACACGATGATAAAGGTAAACCAGATAGCATACTATCATCTCGAGTAAGACTGTCCTACCGGGATAGGTCCTCCCTCAATCATTGTAATCACGTGCCTGTGATCCAATAATTGACTCTGAGGGCACTATCTCCAACAATCTCCCACTTGCACTCAAGGCTTGTTATTGCGATGTCGCATACTCACAGCCCGTATGATACCGAACACCCAACTCCTCTACTAGTCAGTCTCACAAAGATCGTTTGCGAAACTATTGCGTTCGAGGAATAGCCTCAGTGAGTGGATCCGCTGTGATGTTTCTTTCTATGTCTCTCTATATCTCAAGTTCGCAGAGAAAGCCATCTCCCGAAATGAGAAATACCTGTCTTAGAGTATGTCTGGATATCTGATGGGACCTAGCTCATAAATGAACTCCAAATCCAAACTTCTTAGACTGTATCGATAACTGAACTTAATCAGTATCCAGCGCCATGCCTCCCTCAGTATTGCCTTGGACCACTTGTCCAAAATACTGCCCCTCGTCAGAAGGAGAAACTATAACTCTGACAACCACTCTGCCATCCATGTCACCTTGGAAGCCTGGAATGATAACCGCCTCCTAAAAGAGGCTGTCGTTATCACATCCCTAGAACATCAACTGCTTTCGATTGTTTCTCCAGGATTGGATCAATATCAACTTATTGCACCTACTGCAAGAACAACATCTGGTGTGATACTTGACATCTCATGATTGACTCAATTGCCTAAGCAAGTGATCTGCCAATCATGCACATCCCTCTCCTTTTTCGTCTGTAAGACATCTTTAGAGAGGGTGACTCCATTACCTGCAGGTATACTACCGTGCCAGGAGTCTTCCATTCTAAATACTCATAGAATGCTGTCAAGGTACCCAGATTAGGAAACCACCCAAATCTAGATCTAAAACCATAGATCTAGTAACCAGAATGTCTGATATAATATCCAAGTCCTGTGTGGAGAAACCACTGTGTGACAACCAAAGTATAACCGATCGTAGTATAGGAATATCACTTCCTACTCTGTGTATGTCATCCAAATACCAGGACATCACACCCTACTACCTTCTTAACAGATCTATCCACTATTCTGATGAAGTCAAACCCATGACTGTCACATCAGAAATAGATGATCTATCTCCGCTATCTCTGCTTTAGTCTATAAATAGACATAAGCCACTTGTCCACCAATGCTTCCGCTGCTCCCACTGACCACGACAACCCTCTGGCAGAGTCATATACACGTACATTTCTAAAACTAGTTTAGAAAGACGCTATACTCATCCTCCTGCCGGGTCTCACAGTCTGGAACAACAGCAATGGTAAGTCTGGGTAAACAAGAACCTCCCTGCCACCGTCCTTGAGGATACCGAAGTACCTCTCGAGTGCCTGAGGTTACCCACCATATCTGCGGAGTGGCTAATGGAATGTCAAACCAGATTGAATCTTCAGGTTCTTATCAAATCTTCAGTAATCGTTTGCGGTTCTGGAATCGCTTCCAGTTCTACCATACTCTCACTGCAGTTTTCTGAAAAAACCATTTCTTTTAAAAATGTGGTGAGTCAAGAACAATATTACTATTGATCTTCCAGATGGTAGAAAATCAACCCCTGTCATAGCCTGGGTCAACCCACAAACAGCCATTACAGAAACGTGCCTTGAGTTATCCGGAGTCTGGTTTTAAGCATAAGCTGGACAACTTCCCGTACCTTAACAATGTCAAGATATGAACTGTTCTATATCCAATACAGAAACAGAGGCACTGATTTAATTGGAACCAGATTCAAATCATGCAGCTGTCTCCAGTGCATGTCAACTAAAATGGAGAAAGGCCGATCAGCGTCACTCAACTTAGGAATACTTCTAATTATGAGCAACCTGAAAGAGAAGCTAGTTCTCTTAATCATTAGTATCAACTGAACACCATACACAAGTATCTACATCTTCGATCACCTTGAAGAATCCCGATACTTGCAATACTTGGTTCTCTACTTTATTCAAATACCTATAACTTCTCAAAATTCGGACCCTGTGTTTCCACGAAACAGCTGTCTAAAAACTAGAGAAGTCATAAGTAAACCGAATATAGTACGAGGACCAACCCCTCTGTCCTGATGGACGCTGGACAACATACAATACTCTGTACAAGTCCCTTGAGTCTGATAACTCATTCACTGTGTGTCGTAGGTTGAAAACTGTACTTATGGTTAAGAAGAATTACACCGCTGTTCAATACTCCTTACCTAACCATCCACTGATATTGGTAAATGTCATAGACATAATTTCAAAAAGGTATATCTCACTCTATGAAAATAGTCGTACAGATAAATCAGTTTGAAATTGGTGCATAGCAACGGATATTCCAAACCAAATATTTGCCGGCCGGCAAACAACCCAGGTGGCTTCCTCAAATATCACCAATTACAACGAATCCCGATATAATGAGGATGGTCACCTAATTCCCAATAACTTACTCCCACTCATCATCTGTAAAACCATACAGATGTAAGAATCCAACCTGGTAAATACATACCCTGGAGAAAGTGTCTAATAGGGAAATCAGTTTTCTTTTAACAGTACACAGTTGAACTGAAACATTGAAATGTCTCGATGGGGTGTCCTGGTATTCCTAGTAATGCCTCTACCATTTTTCAGATTCACAACTGTAACCGTATATCTCTTTTCCATCTGTCCAAATCCCTTTATATGTCTTCAGTCATTACTGTCTGCACACCCCTTTAGGCCAAATGGTTTTCTTCCTTCCCTACCGTTCGGCACCAGCCTATGGTTTAGAAGAAGACTATCCAATAAGCATAAAAGGTGTACTATCCTAATCCTAGGAGCACTCGCAAAGCGAGAGAAGGTGAAGATAAAAGACAACCGAATAAACCTTATTCCTATTTCTCCTGAACCAGAATCCATCCCCGAACTGGAACAAGTTCCTTTCGAGTTCGTATATAACCATACGATGGAGTATCCAAATAAACTGTGGATCTTCGTAGTGATACGGAGTGTCCTGGAGAAATACAAAGGTGATTTAGGATTGGCGATGAAATACTCGGTTTGGTCGTGAATAGCAGTCGCAATTTACTTTGCCCTCTTACTAATCCCTTTCTTTGTCTTAACTTAATACCTTCTGTACACCATCGTTATGCTAATTGGTTTTCTTCATTCCCCACCGTTCGGCACCATCCTAAGGTTTGGAAGAAGACTATCCAATTTGCGTAATAGGTGTACTATCTCCTAAACCAAGGAATACTCGCAACCTGAGAGAAGGTAAAAGGAAAAGACAACTGAATAATCCTATTCGTTTTCTCCAGAACCGGAAACCATCCTCGAATTCCTTCGAGTTCGTCTATAACCATATGATGGTTTTGTCCAATGGAAGTGGACGTTCGTAGTAATACGGGGTGTCCTGGAGAAAAGGGTAAAAGTAGGAGTGGCAATGAGGTTTGCAACTCTGACAATCCAAAAGCCAGTGTTAAGAAGGTTCGGTCAACTTGGTCACAGAGTCATAGTCCAGGGTCGGGTCAATGGTCGCTGCCAAAAAGAGAGAGAAAAGAAACACTCAGCGTGCACTCTAACCTAGATCAGAATGGTTATCACTTTATCTAATCAGGAAACCTCCTACTGTAACCTCAAATTCTTCTCCAAACCTAAAAGAAGAATTAGTCGGGATGACCCGAGGAGTAAACCAACACATCAGTGGGAATCGGGATCCAACTATCATTGCATGATAACATGACGGAATCCACTCACGTCACCACACTCCAGAAGGTATGCGCATGCCGGCAAGTTTCAGTTTCTTTAGAAACTCCCGATGTATGTTTTTACCCCTAGGACCCAAGTGACATTGACAATGGCAACATATCAAAGAGTCCTAGTCAAGTTCAACCCGTCATTATCTTGATTGCGTTAAACCCACCCGTACGAGTCCTTGACAATGCCAACATAACCGTATGACTGTCCTAACCAATCCACTTATCCATGCGACAGAAAAGTATTACAGAGCTACCGAACACTACGCTTCGGCAATGCACGACATACGTAGCACGAATACTAAGCAATACTAATTTGAAATGACGGAGGGCTACGGTTGGTTTTTGGCGAAAAACCTTTAACGTAATGAACTTGATATCGTTGAAGGAACTGCATAGCCTTTTATAAAAATATAGTGACGAAAACCTTTGCTAAAGAGGTCACTCCCGGTGAAGGGATCTCGGCTCTTTCCCCGTAGAATGAGGTGCAGGATATTCCAACTGAATACCACGATGCAAAGCAAAAGGCAATCGGCTATAGTGAAGTTATTGCCCTGACGCAAACTTCTGTCCAAGGGGTCACTCCCGGTGAAGGGATCTCGGCCCTTGCCTCGTCGACTGAGGAGAAAGATATTCCAGCTGAATACCACGATGCAAAACAAAAGTGAACGCCCTTGCAATAACAGCTTTTTGAAAAGTGTTCCAACAACATCAGAATAGGTTTGTTTAGCTTGCATTGATCTGAATCAACGCAGTCCCATCAATTGATCACACCACAAAGAACGAAAATATACGGATGTACGTATATGCCATCCGCATTCGCCACTGGGTCCCGTCATTACCCGTTAGGTTAGCTAACTAACGACAGAGCGGGGACTGGACTAGCGCGGATGCAAAACATATACAACATCTACTAATATATATACCAATATATTATATTCGCTCAAGGCGTGATAAAATGCAACATCACAGAAAAGTGCAGCATCACAGAACAATACAGATATCTGGAAGCCCTGGGTTTCACAGAGCCGTTGCTGAAACCCGACGTTCCCCTGGTCGTGTGGACAGCCTGTGCAATGAAATCCTAGACCCCTACGGGCGCGGCAAGTCACCCGCCAAAACCTGAAGCGAGGCAGCCCCCTTCAGCACCGTGAATGGACCACCCAGCACTTCACGGAATCCGGTAACTTGGGCACCCCTCCTGGGTCAACCTGTACCCCTACGAGTGCGGCGAATAGCCCGCCAATCCTAGAGTGAAGCCCCCTCCGTCTCAATGCCATGAGATGCGGGCCCGTTGCCCTCTAGAACCCGGCTATCCGTGCACCCCTCCACGGGGTAATCCTAGTACAGAAAGTAAAATATACATACAACGGGTACATCGACCGCAACCAGGTCGTGCCCCAAAAGAATAATACAAACAGGCAGTGACGACAGTCCACATGTCGGACGCTCTCCCCGCAATATCAAATGTACATATAAAACAAAACTGTACTAGCATTGCATCCAGGCTATCCCCACCGACCGATCCGCAACATCACAGCAAAATCACAAGACATCAACGTGAATGTCACGTTCACAAATCCGTCCAACCGGGCTATAGCAGTTAGACAGGATTTACCGATCAAGTGACATTCACGGTCGCAGATATAATGTAAATACTGTGAACCAATGTGTTTAAAATATCTGATCGATCAAATTTTACCAAGTGGGCCCCAAAGCATTACTGTAGCACTTACAGAAAATCTGGGCCCAAACAGAATATTCCAAAACCTCCATTTTCAGCCCAAAAGCCCACTACAAAAATTGGGAAAATGAAGCTAACATACTGCGAGGAACCGCGGCGAACTGATGTACATGGAATTATAAGAAAACTACAAAAATTTGGTAACCTGATCCTTCCATAGGACCGCGGAACCGCGGCAATGACCCCTCTTTCGCCGCGGTTCCGCCGCTGTATGTTAGCTTCATTTTACCAATTTTTCGTAGTTTTCTTATAATTCCATGTACATCAGTTTTCTATAACCTGAAAATTTTTTAGAGCCCGGAAAAAATCGACAGAAAACCGATGTGAAGAAAACGCGGTTTTGGAATTTTTGTTCGATCGGAAATGTAAAACACACTAGAACAAGCTAGACTAGGTTAATGGCGTGGCTCTGATACCATGTTGCGCCCTGGCTGCGCCCCGGCCGTCTATCCAAGGCCAAAATGCGGAATCAAAATTTTTCTTAACTTTAAACTGGCGCTACCGCGGACAATATACCCGGATCGTAACCATTAACCGATACTTGCTAAAAAGAGAGAGGGTGAGAGATATACCGAGTGATCCGAGTCCTCCGGTCTTCTCGTCATCGTCCCAATCTCCCGCGGAAAGTCCTGTCTCCATATCGTCGCCTCCTCGCCGGAAGGGCACCACATCGCCTGCGTCTTTTACGGGCTCCCGCCTCAATACCGAGGCAACTCGGGCACGAAGCTGGCAAGTCGACGCGCCCAAGATTTGCTGTAGAATGTATAGAGCTTTGTCTCTTTTGGGGTTATGTTGCCTTGATGGAGGAATGGGGTTGAGAAATGAACTTGGGAATTTTGGTGGCAATGGAAAAATGATATGAATGATAATTTTTCCCACACCCTCACAAAATGAAAACTCTCTCATCTCCTCTCTCAAATGTGGCCAGCCATGCTTACAAGGAAATGGTGGAGGGAAAGCATCATGTATAAGGGAGGTGAGTGTAGTAAAAGTAAGGGGGTGACCACAACCCTAAAGAAATGATAACCATCTCAAATCAATATCAAATCCATTCCAATCAAAATTAATGAAAAAGGTTGATGCAAAAGGAATCTCATCATGAAGCCACACAATTGCAAGATACCCCCCTCCACAAATGTTATTTGCAATCTTGCAAATAACCCCCTCCATCGAAAAGTCCGGCCGGGAAAGCACAAAGGAAAACCAGCCGGAACGGAATGCAAACTGGCAACTCCAGAAAACCGCCCCCGTAATAAATTACAGGAAAACCCCGATACTGTGCATACACACCCGCATCTGTATTCCGACCGGATACAAATGCAATGAGACAAAATCTACACTGTACTAAACTAGGATCCGGCTTAAACCAAAGCCAGCTAGTAATATCCGTTCGATCCTGATCCGTGCAATACCGCACGTATCTGATCGAACCTTGCCATATTTCTATACGGCCTCTAGTACAAGCCGTCCGATCCTGATCCGTGCAATACCGCACGTATCTGATCGGACCCTGCCATATCTCCATACGGCCTCTACAGCGTTTCGCCCGAAAGCTTGAGTAACTGAAAGTGTGGTGGACTCTAAAGACTCGTCAATACTATGGCTGTGGATTTAACCACTAGCACGTCAGAGGTATAAGCCAATACGTGACGGGCCACCAGCTATTGACTAAAAGGGACGTCGATGAGCGAACTCATCCTGACACCCTACTGAGCCTGTCAGTGACAATATCCGTACAGTCCGGTCCGTTCGTCTATGAGTATCGCATGGCGGGCCTAGGGGGTTGGTAAAAGTCAGACCCCCAAAAGCGGTACAATTCGTGTCGGAGTATAGCCCAGAACGCCCTGAGATACTACTGGAATACCTACCAGTAAATCTCCTGCCTCGGCCGAGGGCTTTGCGTAATGGCTCACCTAGACACAGCGCGACCTCACCCCCAATACCGGGAGAGACGAACCCCTGAAGATCCGCTCACTGCCTCCATGTGGCTCGGGACTGTACCCAACTAAAACCTGTTTGCATGACTCCTTTGAGCCGTGGTAGGGTAGTAATCAAAGTACAGTGGGAACTCACACGAGACAAATGACGATCCCCAGGTCGATGAACTAACCTGTATACATGTCACTAAGGAACTGCTATCTGACGTCAGGTATAAGACCAACTAGCATGTTTCCGGCGAGTCCTGTCCGGTGTACTCATAACCCAATGAGCACCTGTATACATCTTAGGTGAACCAACTGACACCAGTGGCTTGTGAGACCGGCCACCGCCCCTCATCGGGGTGTCGACTGTATATACTAGTCTACTCTGGAGAATCGATGCCCTGTCTCGAAACTCCCACGACTAGGGACCTTTTAAGGATGTGCTTATAGACCACCAGCTCTCACGTATATGATCGCACTCATACTGCTGACAGTCAAGCAAGAATCCTAGGGGCTCTATCAGCGTGTAATAGCGACCTGTAAGGTCACCTGAAGCAGTACACGATGATAAAGGTAAACCAGATAGCATGCTATCATCTCGAGTAAGACTGTCCTACCGGGATAGGTCCTCCCTCAATCATTGCAATCACGTGCCTGTGATCCAATAATTGACTCTGAGGGCATTATCTCCAACAGATAGCAGGGCTGATTCCTTTGATATCAGCCATTGACCACCCAATCGCTTCCATGTTCTTTCTCAGAACATCCATGAGGGCCGACTCTTGCTCAGGCGCAAGTTCGGTTGCAATTATTACTGGAAGCGTTTCATCATTTCCCAAGTACGCATACTTGAGGTGGTCAGGAAGAACTTTGAGGTCAAGTTTCGGTGGCTCCTCTACAGATGGTCGCACTTCAGGGGCTGGTTCGTTGCGAAGAGGTTCAAATTGGGGCCCCCAATGTGTGTAGGACGCCTGTTCAGGATTTAGCTTATCAAGGAAAAGAAGCTTCTCAGAAAACAGTTCTTCAAAAGTCTCGTCCAGACACTCATTTTTGAAGTCAAATGTCCCCTCCTCAGACATATCGTATACAACGTTGACTTCAAAAGTATCATCGTGTTTCTCACTCGCCTGGTTTCCTAGCGTAAAAATGTTGAGGTCCACCGTCATGTTCCCAAAAGAAAGTTTCATAGACCCGTTATGATAGTTTATCAACGCGTTGGATGTGGCTAGGAATGGCCGTCCCAGTATGACTGGAATTTGACCGTTGGGATTAGTGACGGGCTCAGTCTCCAACACAATGAAGTCTACGGGGAATATGAATTCCCCGACCTTGATTAGAACATCATCAATTTCTCCCCTCGGTACTTTTGTTGAACGATCTGCCAGTTGCAGAGTCACTCTGGTCGGCTTGAGTTCTCCCAATCCCAGTTGTTTGTAAACTGAGTAGGGAAGGAGGTTCACACTTGCCCCTAAGTCTAACAAGGCTCGGTTAATTTGTTTGTCCCCAATGGTGCAAGAAATAGTAGGACAGCCTGGGTCCTTATATTTCACAGGAATGGACTTGGACAGAACATCGCTCAGAGTGGCAGCCAAGAAGACGGTTTTGGGGACATTTGTGCGTCGTTTTTCGGTGCACAAGTCCTTCAGAAATTTTGCGTATGCCGGAACTTGTTGGACGACGTCCAACAAAGGAATGTTGACCTCACAGCGTTTAAAAACCTCAAACACCTTTTCCATGTTTGCAGAAGGCTTCTTTGATTTTAACCTATTAGGATAGGGAGCCTTAGGTCCAAACACTGAGTTTGGAAAAGCTGCAGATGGAATAGGTGCAGAAGACGGGAATGTTCTTGCTGGATCATCAGTGTGGTCATGTGGCGAATTCTCATGTTGCTTTGAAGGATGTGCAGCAGATGACGAAGAAGAAGAAGCAGGAGGAGGAGAAGAAGAAGAAGGAGGTGATGAAGATGACGACGGATCACGAAGTGGAGCAGGAGATGAATTACGTGCTGGCAAACTGACAATCGCACGCTTGGATGATTCGCTAGGGTTGACAACCTTGTTGTCAAACATTCGTCCTGATCTGAGGACGGTGACGGCGTTCGCATTCTCAATATTGTTCGTCTGAACAATATGAGCGTTGTTGTTTCTCTGTTCTCTTGGGTTTTTCACGGGTTGAGGGGGAAATGTTCCCTTCTCACGTTCATTAACTGCTGCAACCAGTTGACTGATTTGGATTTCTATTCTGGCTATCGCTTGAGTGTTAGCGCTATTCAACTGATCGGATATTTGCATAAAAGTAGCCAGACTAGATGAAGTCTGCGCAGAAGTTTTAATCAAAGCTTCCAACCCTTTTTCAATGGATGTTACCCTCTTGTCGTCTTGGGCGAACCCAGGGGTGTAAAGGTTGGGTTGTGCTGATTCGGCTGCTGGGGCTGGTTAGTTGAATATCCCAATTTTTGGTTTTGAAAATTTGAATTTTGAAATTGTTGGAAAGGCGGGTTTGAATTGTTGTTTTGAAAAGGAGCCTGATTCCAAGCAAAATTGGGATGATTCTTCCAACCAGGGTTGTACGTTGGTGCAAAAGGGTCGTTCCTGGGGCGCTCGTTCTGATACAGCGCATTAACGTTTTCAGGTCCCTGGGACCCAACGAGAAACGGACATTCTTCCGTTATATGGCTAGGATGCTGACAGTTAGCGCACAAAGTTGGAGAAATTTGATTGACTGGTAGCGGTGAATTTTTGCCCTCTAAAGCATCCATTCGCCGTACAAGAGCGGCGATTTTGGCTTCGGCAGCTATAGAGGTGTCAACTATGTGTGCACCGCTCCTAGTCACAGATGGTTTCTCACTCACACTCTCCCACTGGATGATTTTGTCAGCCAGTTCTTCCAAAAAGTTCCATGCGTCCTTAGCACCATAGATCAGGAATTTGCACTGACACATGGATTCTAACATCATACGTGAACTGGAATCTAACCCCTCATAGACAATCTGACATAACCTCCACTGTTCTAACCCGTGATGGGGACATTTGATTAAGATGTCTTTAAATCTTTCTAAGCATTTCCAAAAAATTTCACCCTCTTTTTGTTTAAAATTGTGGAGTTCATTGCGAATTCACACGGTTTTATGAATAGGGTAAATTTTTTTAAGAAAAACTCTCACAAAGTTATCCCATGTCGTGATCGATCTAGCCAGTAAACTGTTTAACCAGCTTTTCGCATTATACATAAGCGCAAAGGGAATGAATTTGAGCTTAACGACATCCTCTCCCACTCCTTGAATCTTCATCATCGCACATACTCCTTCAAATTCAATGATTAACAGGTAAGCATCCTCGGACTCGAGTCCGTGGAATTTTGGGAGTAGTGGTATGAATTGCGGTTTGATCTCATAGTTGTTTGCCGTAATGGTGGGCAGTACTATGCATGAAGGAAGGGATGAACGGTGTGGGTAACATCTGTCCTGTAATGCCGCCTTCTGTTGCTCAACGATTGTTTGCTCCGTCATTGTTGGTGGCATAGGAGAAGAAAGTGAAGGTGAAGAATCGGACGACTCCGATGAGGCAGAAGGTAAGGTCTCAGAAGATTCCGAGGAATCAGAAGGTGAAGAAGAATCGGAAGATATAGGCACAAACCGAACTAATCGAGATTGTGAATCTCTAGTCCAAGCTGACATGCACGATTCGGGAGTGGTAGGGAAAAGACTGAGAGAAAAGAAAAAAAATGTTTTTCAACCAAAATATTCACAACCACAAATATCACACACAAGGTATAACAAGATCACAAACAAGACACATTGCACACACCTAATCAGTCTAGGGTCACCTAGGTCAACTAGACCTGCTCAAAAAACTTGCTTTTTGAAGTAAAAATGTACTGCGAAACGGGCCCAAGATAGACTGATCGAGAAGCCAGGTAAGTGCAGAGAGGAAGGGAGGTTTTGCCTCGCTTTCGCGAGGTTCCTTAATTAGAGTAACCTTCTCTCTTTCGGCGGTTGCACCTTTCACACTTTTCTAGACACTTCAGAAACAATGTACCGATCGGCGGTGTTCGAAATACACTTAACTTACCCTAGTGAGCGCGAAGTCCTTAGAGGCTGAAAGTCTAATTTCTTTTAAAGTTAATGAGGGTGTGAAAATGCTCGTTCTTTGTGGTTTGTGGGCCACAGAGAAAGGTGATGAAATCCCTTACCGTATCTTGTTGGGGTTCTTTGCCCTTAAGTCCGTATTAAATTCATGCAATGCGCAAACCATAAAAGTTGTTCAAATCATCAATCAATCGTTTTTTATGTTATAAGCGGTGCGCTGCAAAAAATACGGTTAATTTCTTTTGGCACGTGTGCTTGGCACTTGTGCAGCGGAGTTTGCAAAAGAAATCCTGCACAAAATTGAAGTATTGGAGCGTTGGGTTCGAAGAGAAGGGGTTCGGAAAAAATACATACCTTGAATTTTTGAGTTTAGAAACTCTCGTTGGCTTGATCCGTGATCACTTGAGCGTTCTCTTGTACGGGTCGATCTACCCGGATCTTTGGCACTGTTAACTTCGTAACGCCTTTCTCCAGAATTCTGTTCTCAGCTCCGCACAATCGTAGTTTGTATTTCAGTTGCAATCTGGAATTTTAGAAAAAATACGATATTTAGTGCATAATACGATATTTATGGCCAAATTTCTGTAGATATATAATTAAATAATTTTTAATATAGAAATGGACTAACAACAGAAACCTAGAGATGTGACAGAAAATTTGGAGCAAAACACCAGAGTTAGGCCGCAATTTGCGGCCAATATGGTTAAATCTGCGGCCAAAACTTGGTGTTATTGCTCCGTTTTCTCTGTATATTCTTTTATTTCTGTTATTAAATCTTTTCTGTATGCAAAATAATTTTAACACAACTATATCCACAGCAGAACAGAAAACACAGAGAGCAACGAGTCGGATATTTGGTGTGTTTTGTTGGTTTTATACAAAGTATATACATAGATAACTCAAAATAATCTTCGTGGTGTTGCCACTCCCCGGCAACGGCACCAAAAACTTGTTCGAAACCCACGGTGACGTGCTTTTTTGGAAAATAAGGTCAATATCGGATATGTCGGTTTTTGTCGGAAAAATAGTGCACGACGTGAGTATCGAGTTTTAAAAATACCGCAAGTGCACGGTGTGTTGAAGCAAGCCGGCAAGCACGGGTCGAACCACAAGGAGTGGATATCACGACATCAAATTGAGTTATGATCAATAAATTGGAAGATGGTGTTTTTGTCACGATTTAGTGTACTGCCTAAAAGGAACAAGGTGTTGGGATACGAAAACTTGGGCTGAGGTTCAGTAAGAGTAAAATATGACATTTACCCCCAACTCTCCATTTTGATTCAAGATTCATTCTTTTAGTTTCCATTTGAGTAGGGAAAGTATGCCGTATTTATCCGAAACGTGTCTCGGGATGAAATACGATATCAAGGGTAGAAAAACAGAAACTAACAAGAATGAGGTTTATAATAGAGTGGATATGGAATTAGTTAAGTGAAGAGCAAGTATAGACTATATGCACGAGTGCTATATATCCTATCTAGCTAATTGCGACAAGTAACTTAATTCCGTATTCACGCCTTCTTCAAGTCGTAACATAGCAACGATAAAATGTGAAGAAAGGATAGGATATATGTTAAAGGTTGATTTGAAATCATTCAAAACGATATATCCTATCAAGCAAAACATAATAAACTTGCGATGTTAAGAAAAGAAGTGAATAGATGCAAGAATCAAAAGGGAGGGGTTGGAAGTGAAGTCATTCCACATTCTACCTCCCCATAGCCCAAGAGCAACTACTCACACATCATTATATGAATATCACAACTGAATAATCAAAAGAATCGATGAAATAGAAAAAGATACAAGAATCAAACTTGAATGTAATGAGTGTTTATTGCAATGGTTCAAAATATATGTACTGAGTTCAACTACCAAAATCTAATCTTGCAAGCTCAAAAATAGAGGTTGCAAGACCAGAGGAAGGCAAAGAACTCAACTTAATTCCAAGAGCAACAAGAATTTTTACAAAGGTGTCAGAATATCAGAATTTCTTCTCAAAAATTACATATCTCAACTACATCTCAGATCTTCTATTTGTAGGCAACCCAAATTAAAAAGATACAACCACAGGTGGACTAAATACACAATGGGGGACCCACAAAAAGAAAACGAACCACTTTGACACAGTCTGGGGCGCAAATTGCGGCTATTATGAATAAATTTGCGGCCGAATTGAAGAGTGTGGGGCCCACCTTGGTACATTAGTCTTCTAGTTAGTTGAATGTCTCCCTGTAATTGCAATTTAGTCTAGTTCTCACGTGGGTGAATTTTGGAGTAGTGAACAGAGAACAAATCATGGGTAAATCCATGTTTACACATGTTCACACTTGGTTACACACTTTCTCTGTTGCAAACTCATTTAAATCTTGATCGGTATTCTGCCCGTCTGCAGTTATAGTAAAAAACCATCGTTTCCGTTCATGTTGTGTACCATCTCCATTGTTTTTGCCTGTGTACCTGTGTTCTGTACTAATGAGCAGAAAGAGATTAATAGCACTGTTTATTGACAAAAATGATAGGAAATGAGTGGTATTAAAATGTAATAAAGCATGCTGAACACGGTCACAGAAAAGAAAATGCCAAACTACAGCATTTGGAATCCACAATCACTTTAGACAACGTAATCCCGAAATATCACATATTTCGCATTTCATGCCTAACTATATGAATTCCACATATTGTATCACAATTCAGATAACTAGATGTTAAATTTTCCGATCGAATAAACAAACACCCAAACTTTCCTAAAGAGCTCAACACGTGAGCGGAGTTCAAAAAAGGTCCCATAACATACCACAGCTCCTATGAACCAGCCGTAGAAGGGTCAACCAATGCCTCACCTCTGGCACCGCTGAACTACCACAAACCCTAAGGTTTAGTGGCGGTTCTAACGGTCACAGAATCGAGTTAGGGTTTCGTTCTTCTAGAGGGTCTACAGAATCGCTTGCATATGTTTCTGAAAGTTTTAAACTAAGGAAAAATCCAACACTTGGAAAAATTTCCAGCAAGGAAAAAGTGAGTTATTGATATCCGTTCGAACTTTTTAACACGGTCTAAAATACCCGAAACAAAACTAGAATTATGGATACGAAACACTCCGAATTGCCTTTGTAAAAAGACAACATCACATGCAAATTTAGCAAAAATAAACAACACCTGAAATACCAAACCCTAGAGACTGAAACACTGTAAAAATTTGAACCCAGAACCCTGCACAAAAGCCGAGCAGGCCGGTTTTCTTGCTCATGTGGCCGCCCCAAAAAAGGTGGGGGGTTGAAATTTCTACAGTGTTCATATTGTATCTCATACAACATTCTGCAACTGCTCCAAAAAAATTGACTCTCAGAAAATTTCGACAGAAACTAGGGTTTTTATTCGGGTGTTTCGGAGTGGTTTCGGTTTCGTAATCTTATACAATCCGTCTAATTCTCTAGCTAGGCTCTGATACCATTGTATGGTTGTATAGCACGGCAGCAAGGTTTCGGGAGGCATCGTCCATTCCAATTTCAAATTTTTGCCGTTCTAGCTAACCCTAACCCTAGGTTCTTAACTAAAGAATCATACAGAATCGATAAAGCAAACAAATTTACTTCTAAGTGATTAGAGATTACAACCTTTGTAGTCCATTCCTTCACTTCATAAGCTCCAAGTAGTGGTCCCTTCGCTGCGATCCTAGAACTCACGGACTCTTGAGAAGCTCCACAAGGCGTATGGTGAATGCTTGCTTGTAGTCTTCGAAATCCAAGATGATCTACTTCGAGGAAACACGAACTCAATCTATCTCTTCACTAATGTGAAATTAGTACAGCCAACACACTAAACTATATGGCTACTATAGAAGAGGATGATGAAGTAGAAAGTGGGATCTCTTTAGTTTTCTTTTTCTCACATTATTTCATCACAAAGAAAAAGCTAGCAAACTTTTATGAGGAAGAAGATGATGAAGTGATGAAAGAATAATGAGCTTAAGTTAGAAATACAACCATGGTGAGTTAGTATATGTCACGGCTAACTCATGTAGAGAATAAACCATAGGCTAGGGTTAAAGTTAGGTTCACAAATATCTTAAGTAAAAACAAATCAAGTAGACTAAGTCAATGTTCTACAAGCTTCATGTAAGCTCCATGCCATGAGAAAATCCAAATGAATTTTAATTACTAAATAATAAATATTAACCAACATTAAACCTAGCTTGGTTTATGTCTCATACACCCTTGTTGCATGTATAACCCAGGCATGTAACAATATCATATATCACATATATAATATTTTGTAACAAAAGAAAAGAATACATTAAACATATATCGCATATATGTTAAATGTATCCAAATGTTAGAAAATGAAATACTTAGGTGAGCATATATTAGTTAATGTAAATTAATATATCAAATATATAATTATACATTAAATTATCGAATCAACACTTGATCCGATAATCCGGCTATATCACATATAACAGACTAATATAAAATGTATCATTTCATCGAATCAACACTTGATCCGATGACCCGGCTATATCACATATAACCGGCCGATATCACATATCGTGAAGATAGAATATGGTATCAAATAAATGTTAGTTATATGTAAGCCCTAGACGCCATTACTGTACATACGTTGTATATTGTAGTGGACGCTTGGACATATATAGGGAGAACTTTCTTTCTCAACATGATAGTATGCTATCTGGTTACTCTTTATCTTAAGATGTACTCGGATTGTCTCTATGTCACATGTTGATAAAGCCCTTAGGATGAGTACTTGACTACCAGGACTATGATGTAGATCATACTAGTGAGGATGGTGTAGTCACCAAGTACATCCTTCAAATGTTCCTATTCGTGGGAGTACCGAGACAGGGCATCGATACTCCAGACTAGACTAGCGTATGCGCTTCTTGACCCATATGATGGGCGATAGATGATCTCATATCCATTGGTGTTTGACATCAGAGAAGGTATACAGGTGCTCAGTGGAGACTGGGTACACTGGACGGACTCGCCGAGAACTCCCAGATGGTATTATACCTCACGTCAGATGGCAGTTCTCTGGTGACACTGGTACAGGTTAGTCTGTAGACCCGAGATCGTCATAGAGTCTTGTGTGATTCCCACTGTGCTTTGATTTCCATCATACCACGTCCAAGAGGGCGTGCAAAAAGGTGGGTTTTGGGTACATTCCCGAATCACATAGAGGCAATGAGCGATAGGAGGGGTTTCGTCTCTCCCGGTATAGGGAGTTGATGTTGCGCAGTGTTCGATTGGCTATAACTGGAAATCCCTGTCCAGGGTTGCTGAGATTTACTGGTAAGTGTTATCAGTAGTTTCTCGAACTGTTATGGACCTCATATCGACACGACTTATCAACCTACTGGGGTCTGACGTTTACCACCCCTAGGCGAGATATGCGACATATCAGATGAAGAGGCCGGACTGTACGGGAGGGTTACTGGTTGGATTCACGGGAGAATGTACAGGCTTGCTTGTTGATCTTCTGATTGCTCAATACCTGGGTGGCTGTTACGTAGAGCTGACCGCTTGCAGCTTGTGGGTGTTTGATATGATCATCACCTACTGCCGGCGTATTGATGATTCTTTAGAGTCCTACACAGAGGTTTCCTGGCTCAGGCAAAATGGAGTAGGAGCACATATGTGATATATGTGGGACCGAGAACAATACGTGTAAGTGATACCATATTAGATTCTCGCGATATGTGATATCGGCCGGGTATATGTGATATAGCCGGGTCATCGGATCAAGTGTTGATTCGATGAACTGATACCGATTATATTAGTCGGTTATTTGTGAAATAGCCGGATTATCGGATCAAGTGTTGATTCGATAATTTAATGTATGATTATATATTTGATATATTATATTACATTAACTAATATTAGCTCACTTAAAAATTATTTTTCTCACTCGGGTAATACATAGATATATATGTGATATATGTTAATTGTATTATTTTATTTTGTTACAATAAATATTGTATATGTGATATATAATATTGTAACATGTTATGGTTATAAATGAAACATGATTTGTGGAGTTTAAATATTTTTAAGGTTTGGATTAGGGTTAAGCTTTCATGAAGCTTTCAAGAAGCTTCTTGAAGCTTTGAGTTTGACTTGGATATTTTGTGATATTTTCTTAACCCAACCCAACCCTTTACCCTAGTTAAATCTCTACAAGGGTTAAGTTTTCTTTCTTAACCCATGGTTGTATTTCTAACCTCACACTTGATTTCATTATTCATCACAAATGGTTTTGTTCTTCTTCTTCCTTCTCTCTCTCTTGAAAAAGCTTTCTAGCTTTTTATGAAGTGATGAAAATGAGTGAGAAATCGAAAACAAATGAGAGCTAAATTCCTACTTCATCATCCTCATCTATTCTAGCCGCTTAGATTAGGGTGTTTGCTTTGCTAATACTTGATTAGCAAAGCAAGAGCTTGGGTTTGAGTTTCTTCAAGGTAGATCATCTTTGTTATTGAAGATCGGAAGCAAGGTTGCATTTTTCTCTTCATGAAGCATCTCTAGAGTCCGAGTACATGATGATCGCGGTGAAGGGACCTCAACACAGAGCTTATGAAGTGAAGGAACGGACTACAAAGGTTGTAATCCCAAACTCTTAGAAGTAAAGTTGTTTACTTGTTCATTGTTTCGCCTAATCTCTAGTCTATGATCTTGGTTAGGGTTGTTCGGCACATGAAAATTTTGATTTTGGCATGGTTGATGCCTTGTAGAACCTTGGGACTATGCCTAGTAACCCTACAATACACATATCAATCTCGGTCCCGCACATATCACATATGTGCTTCTACTCCGTTTCGCCTGAATCAGGAAACCTCTGTGTAGGACTCTAATGGCTCGTCAATACGCCGGAAGTGGGTGATGATCATATCAAACACCTACAAGTTGCAAGCGGTCATCTAAACGGAACAGGCACCCGGGTATTGAACGATCAGAAGATCAACAAGCAAGCATGTACATACTCCTGCGAATCCAATCAGTAACATTACCGTACAGTCCGGTCTCTTCGTCTGATATGTCGCATATACAGTCTGGGGGTGGTAAACGTCAGACCCCAGTAACCGATAAGTCGTGTCGATATGAGGCTCATAACGGGTCGAGAAACTACTGATAACACTTACCAGTAGATCTCCATATCAGCCCTGGCCGGGGACTTCCAGTTATAGCCAATCGAACACAGCCCAACATCAACCCCTAATAACGGGAGAGACGAAACCTCACCTATCGCTCATTGCCTCCATGTGATTCGGGAATGCACCCAAAAGCCACCGTTTTGCACGTTCTCATGAACTTCGAAAGGTGGAAATCAAAGCACAGTGGGAATCACACAAGACTCTATAACGATCTCGGGTCTACAGACTAACCTGTACCAGTGTCACCAGAGAACTGCTATCTGACGATATGTATAATACCATCTAGGAGTTCTCGGCGAATCCGTTCAATGTACCCAGTCTCCACTGATCACCCATACACCATCTTTGATGTCAAACACCAATGGATGCGGGATCATCCATCGCCCATCATATGGGTCAAGATGCGTATATGCTAGTCTACTCTCGAGTATCGATGCCCTGTCTCGATACACTCTCGACCAGGAACAATTATGTTGGATATAGTGCCCTCTAAGTCAATTATTGGATCGCAGGTACGTGATTGCAATGATTGAGGGATGAGCTATACCGACATGACTGTCTTACTCGAGATGATAGTATGTTATCTGGTTTGTCTTTATCATCGTATACATGCTTTAGTTCACTATTGCATGTTGATAGAGCCCATAGGATTCTTGCTTGACTGCCAGCAGTATAATGGCGATCATATACGTGGGAGCTGGGGCCTGTAAGCACATCCTTAAAAGTGTCCCTAGTCGTGGGAGTTTCGAGACAGGGCATCGATACTCCAGAGTAGACTAGTGTATACAGTCGAGACCCCGACGAGGGGCGGTGGCCGGTCTCACAAGCCATTGGTGTCAGTTGGTTCACCTAAGATGTATACAGGTGCTCATTGAGTACAACGGACAGGACTCGCCGGGAACATGCTAGTTGGTATTATATATATCGTCAGATAGCAGTTCCCTGGTGACATGTGTACATGTTAGTTTGTCGACCTGAGATCGTTATTTTTCTCGTGTGAGTTCCCACTGTGCTTTGATTTCTACCCTACCACGCTCAAAGGAGACGTGCAAACAGGTATTTTTTGGGTACAGTCCCGAGCCACATGGAGGCAGTGAGCGGATCGTCGGGGATTCGTCTCTTCCGGTATTGGGGGTTGATGTCGCACAGTGCACGGGTGGCCATCACCAGAAATCCTCGGCCGAGGTAGTGGAGAATTACTGATTTGGATCAGTAGTTTCTCAGGTGGTGATGGGCTTCATACCGACATGAATTATCGCGTTATTAAGGGTCTGACTTTCTCCAATCCCCTAGACTCGATATGCGATACTCTTAGACGAATGGACCGGACTGTACGGATATTGTCACTGTCAGACTCAGTAGGCTTTCTGGATGAGTTCGCTCGTCAACTTCCCTTCCAATCAATGCATAGGCAACCGTTACGTACAGCTTGTACCTCTGACGTGCTAGAGGTTATACCCAGTGCCAGTGTGTTGATGAGTCATTAGAGTCCCCCACAGACACTTTCCCAAGTTCGGGCGAAACGTTGTAGAGGCCGTATGGTTTTATAGAAGGATTCAGAAAATGCACGTGCGTTTACGCACGTGTCATATTTCGGGCAGATAATACTGGTCGGCTTTGGTTTAAGCCGGATCCGAGTATTATACTGGGTAGATATAATATCTTTGTCTCAGTTGCATTTGTATTCGGTCATAATATAAATACGGGTATGTTTATACTGATACGGGGTTATCCTGAAATTCGTTTCGGGATCACTTTTGGAAGTTGCTAGTTTCCAGTTTTCTATCACCCGTATTTTACATTTGGTTAAATACGGATTTATCTTTTCGTCGCTTGGGTGAGTCATGAGGGTGAGTCGTGCTTCTAGTTGCTTCTAGATGGTGACTAGGATTAGTGACTCATGGGTGCATTAATGGTTCATTTAATGATATGATGATGTGTTTATATGATTCATTATATGCATTAATGATATGCAAGGTGTTCATTTGACTCATGCTTTTGATTTAGTGCTAATGGTCACCTTCCCCTCTCTTACACTCACCTCCCTCCTCCATATATGTGGTTGGCCCCCTCCCCTCCTCTACTCACTCTCTCACTTGTTGATTAAAAAGATTATGGTAATTTGGATTCATGGAAATTAGATAGCCTCATTTCTCATTTCACCTGATCCAAAAGGCAACTTTATTAACCGTTCGTCCATGGCTTTGAACGAAGCGAGAAAAAGTATTCTACTCATTCTCTACATCATCTTGGTTGTCTCTTTTAGCAAACTTGACGACCGAGTTGCCTCGGTTCAGAGGCGGGAGCCCGTTTAAAGATCCATCGACGTGGTGCTACCTGGACGACGAGACTGTAGATTCAGGAGATCGGAGCAGCCGCAACAAAGCGTGGGATGATGGTTGAAGACCGAAGGACTCGGATCGTTCGGTATAACATTTCTACCCACTTTGTAGTTTGTTAGTTTAGTTTTAATGGCAGATCCGGGTTACAGTACATTATAGCGCCAGTTGTAAAAAGTTTTTCTTCTGCATTTGGCGTCTGTTAGACGGCCGGGGCGCTACCGTGGACTTACAGTGATATCAGAACCTCACCATTAAGCTTTACTAACTTGTGCTAATGCGTTTAAAACAACGATCGAACGGATTTTCGAAAACCGTAAATTCCAAGTCTAAAATTTCTGTCGATTTTAAAAGGGGTCTAAAAATAATTTTACATATCACAGAAAACAGAGCAGGCTTTTCTAAGAATTCTGGGAAAATTGGGGCACGTGATTCCTCATTACCACCGCGGATCCGCGGTCAAACCTTGGGTTTGACCGCGGAACCGCGGCCGTTTTGTAGGAACAGTGCTCCATGTTTTTCCAGAGAGCTTAACATTGGAAATTGTGGTTTTTGGTACTATTCTTTGGGGCACAGATTTTATTACTGTACAGCGGATGTTCGTGGGGCCCACATCGAGAAGTTTTGTCGATCGAAATTTTAAACTTGTTAGTATGCAGTATTTACATTATATCTCCGACCGGGAATGTCATTTGAGCGGTAAATTGCGTCTAATTGCTATAGTCCTTTTAGACGGATTTGCGAACGTTACATTCGCGTTGATGTTCTGTGTTATGCTGTGATGTTGCGGATTTGTCGTGGTGGATAGCAGTGTGCAATGGTAGTGCAGTTTGGATTTATTTGTACATTTGATATTACGGGGCGAGCGTCCAACATGTGGACTGCCGTCACTGCCTGTTTGTATAATATTCTTTTGGGGAACGACCGGGCTGAGGTCGATATACCCGTTGTATATATTTTTCTTTTCTGTACTTGGTTTACCACGCGACGGAGTGCACGGATAGCCGGGTTCTGGAGGGCAACGGGTCCGTATCTCATGGCTTTGAGAGGCAAAGGGACCTCACACTAGAATTAGTAGACTATTCGCCGCACTCGTAGGGGGTACAGGTTGACCCAAAGAGGAGTGCTCAAGTTACCGGATTCCGTGAAGTGCCGGGTGGTCCATTCATTTTGCTGTAGGGGGCTGCCTCGCTTCAGGTTTTGGCGGGTAACTTGCCGCACCAGTAGGGGTCTAGGTTTCATTGCACAGGCTATCCACACGACCAGGGGAACGTAGCGTTTCAGTAGAGGCTCTGTGAAACCCGGGGATCTCAGATTATCTGTATTGTTCTGTGATGCTTATTACTTTTCTGTAATGTTGCATATTATCACGCCTGGAACGATTATTGTATATTGGTATATATACTATTAGATGTTGTATATGTTTTACACCCATGCTAGTCCAGCCCCCGCTCTGTCGTTAGTTAAGTAACCTAACGGGTGATGACGGGACCCAGTGACGAATGCGGATGGCATATACGTACATTTTATTTTTCGTTCTTTTCTGGTGTGATTAGATGATGGGACTGTGTTGATTCTGATCAATGCAAGGATAAAACAAACCTATATTTGATGTTGTTGGAACCAGTTTTAAAAGGTGTTATTACAAAGACGTTTCCTTTTGTTTTGCACAGTGATATTCAGTTAGAATGTCATGCACCTCATTCGACGAGGCAAGGGCCGAGATCCCTTCACCGGGAGTGACCCCTTGGGCAGAAGTTTACGTCAGGGTAGTAACTTCACTATAGTCGATTACAAGTTTCTATGCATCGCGGTATTCAGTTAGAATATCCTGCACCTCATTCCACGAGGAAAGAGCCGAGATCCCTTCACCGGGAGTGACCTCTTTAGCGAAAGGTTTTCGCCACTATATTTTTATAAAAAGCTATCAGGTTCCTTCAAAAAGATCAAGTTCATTACGTTAAAGGTTTTTCGCCAAAAACTAGCCGTAGCCCTCCGTCATTTCTTTTGGGTATTCAGTAGTATTCAAGCTATGTATTTTGGCCAAAATCAAGGCATAGTGTTTGGTAGCTGCTGGGTATTCATTTGTTGCATAGATATATGAGTTGGTTTGGGACAGTCGTTCTACAATTTTGGCCAAAGTCAAGGGCATGTGCGGATGGGTTCAAATTGACCTGGATAGTGACGGGTAGAACTTGGCATGTAACTAATGACATTTTGACCAAAGCCAAGGTCATAAAAGCATGGGGCAAAAGTCACATTGGGAGTTTCAAACATACAGGAAACTTGCCAGGCATGCGCATACCTTCTTGAGTGTGATAACCATGCGATGATAGTTGGATCCCGATTCTCACTGATGAGTTAGTTTACTCTTCGGGTGATCCCGACTAATCCTTCTTTCGGGTTTGGAGGAGAATTTGAGATTACAGTGGGAGGTTTCCTGATTAGATAAAGTGATAACCATTCTGATCTAGGTTAGAGTGCACGCAGAGTGTTTCTTTTATCTTTCTCTCTTTGGCAGCGACCTTTGACCAACCCTAGACTTTGACTCAGTGACCAAGTTGACCGAACCTTCTTAAAATACTGGCTTTTGGATTGTCTAAAGTTGCAAAAGTCATTGCCGCTCCTTCTTTTACCCTTTGTATTTCTCAGAACACCCCGTATTACTACGGACATCCACTTCCATTGGATAGATCCATCGTATGGTTATATACGAACTCGAAGGGACTTCTTTGAGGATGGATCCAGGTTCACGAGAAATAGAATTGGTTTATTCAGTTGTCTTTTGTTATCACCTTCTCTCAGGTAGTGAGGGCTCCTTAGTTTAGGAGAGTACACCTATTACGGTTATTGGATAGTCTTATTCCAAACCATAGGCTGGTGCCGAAAGGTAGGGAATGAAGAAAACCAATTAGCCTAAGTAGGGTGTGCAGAAGGTAATATGTAAAGACAAGATAAAGGGATTAGAAAGAGGGCAAAGTAAATTACGACTGTTATCATTCACGACCAAACCGCGTACTTCATCGCCACTCCTATTTCACTTTTAATAGAATAAGGTATTATTCAGTTGTCTTTTATCATCACCTTCTCTCAAGTTGCGAGTACTCCTAGGATTAGGAGAGTACACCTATTATGCTTACTGGATAATCTTCTTCCAAACCATAGGCAGGTGCCGAACGGTAGGGAAGGAAGAAAACCATTTAGCCTAACGAAGGTGTACAGAAGGTAACGACTAAATACAAATAAATGGATTTAGAGAGATGGCAAAGAAATATACGGTTAAAGTCATGAATTGAAATGTGGAAGAGGCATTACTAGGAATACCAGGATACCCCTACGAAACATTTTTATGTTTTTGTGCATTGTTAATGGAAAACTGATTTCCCGATTAGATACTTACTCCAGGGTATGTATTTACCAGGTTTTATTCTCATATTTGTATGGTATTACAGATGATGAGTGGGAGTAAGTTATTGGGAATGAGGTGATCATCCTCATTATATCGGAATTCATTGGAATTGGTGATATTTGAGGAAGTCGCCTGAGTTTTTACCAGACGGCATGTGTTTGGTTTTGAATATCCGTTGTTGTGCACCAATTTCAAAATGATATATCTGTACGTTTATTTTTATAAAGTGAGATATAACTCTTTGCGATTATGTCCGTGACATTTACCTATTTCAGTTGACGATTGGGTAAGGAGCATTGAACAACGGAGAAGTTCTTAACCATAAGTACAGTTTTCAACCTACGATGCACAGGTTTTGAGTTATTCGACTCAGCGGACTTATACAGAGTATTGTATGTTGTCCAGAGTCCGTCAGGACAAAGGGGTTGGTCCTCATACTATGTTCTGTTTACTTATGACTTCTCCAGATTTTAGACAAGTGTTTCGTAGAAATATAAGGTCTAAGTTTTGAGAAGTTGAGGGTATAAGAATATAGTAGAGAACCAGGTGTCACAAGTATCGGGATTCTTCAAAAAGATTGAAGATGTAGATTCTTGTGATTGATATTCAGATGATATTAATGGTTTTGAGAAACTTGTTTCTCTTTCAGGTTACTCATAATTGGATGTATTCCTAAGTTGAGTAATGCTGATTAGCCTTTCTCCATTGAGTTGATATGCACTGGAGACAGTTGCATGATTAGAATCTGGTTCCAATTAAATAAGTGCCAAATGTTTCTATATTGGATATAGAATGGATCATATCTTAACGATGTTAAGGTACGTGGAGTTGTCCTGCTTATGCTTAAAACCAGACTCTTGATAACTCAAGGCACGTTTCTGTAATGGCAGTTTGTGGGTTGACCCTGGCTTTGACGAGGATTGACATTTCTACCATCTGGAAGATCAATAGTGATATTGTTCTTGACTCGCCAAAGTTTTACCAAAATGGATTTTTTCAGAAAAACAGTAGTGGGAGTATGGTAGAACTGGAAGTGATTCCAGAACCGCAAACGATTACGGATAATTTAATACAACCTATATATTCAATCAGGTTTGACATTCCAATAGCCACTCTGCAGACATGGTGGGTAACCTCAGACACCCGAGAGGTACTCCGGTAGCCTCAAGGACGGTGACAGGGAAGTTCTTGTTTACCAGGACTTGATACTACTGTTGTTCCAGACTATGAGACCCGGTAGGAGGAAATGTATAGCGTCGTTCTAAACTTGTTTTAGAAGTACACGTATATATTATTCTGCCAGAGGGTTGTTGTGGTCAGTGGGAGCAGCGGAAGCATAGTGGACAAGTATCTTATGTCTATTTATAGGCTTGAGCAAATATTGTGGAGATAGATCATCTATTTTTTGATGTAACAGTCATGGCTTTGACTTCATCAGAATAGAGGATGGATCTGTTAAGAAGGTAGTTAGGTGTGATGTCCTGGTATTTGGATTACATACAAAAAATTCCTATACTACAATCGGTTATACTGTGGTTCTCACACAGTTGTTTCTTCACATAGGATATGGATATAATATCAGACATTTTGGTTACTAGATCTATGGTTTTAGATCTAGAATTGTGTAGTTTCCCAATTTAGGTACTTTGACAGTATTCTAAAGATATTTAGAATAGATGACTCCTGCTATGGTGGTGTACTCGCAGTTGATGGAGTCACCCTCTCTAAAGGTGTCTTATAGACTAAAGGAGAAAGGGATGTGCATGATTGGCAGATCACTTGCTTAGGCAATTGAGTCAATCGTGAGATGTCAAGTACCACACCAGATGCTGTTTTTGCACTAGATTTGATAAGTTTATATTAATCGAATCATGGAGAAACATTAGGAAGCAGTTTTAGAACATGAATGGATATTCTATGGATTTGATAATGGCAGCCTCCTTGTGGAGACGGTTATCATTCCAGGCTTCCAAGGTGACCTGGATTACAAAGTGATTGTCAGAGTTATAGTTTTCCCTTTGACGAGGGACAGTATTATGGACAGGTGGTCCAAGAGGATACTGTGGAAGCCATGGTGCTGGATACTGATTAGGTTCAGTGATCACTACAGTCTAAGAAGTTTGGATTTAGAGTTCATTTATAAACTAGGTCCCATCATATATCCAGACATATTCTAAGACAGGTATTACTTGATTCGGGAGGTGGCTTTCTCCACGAACTTGATATTAAGAGAGACATAGAAAGAAACATGAAGGCGGATCCACTCACTGAGGCTATGAGTATGCGTCATCGCAATAATAGCCTTAAGTGAAAATAGGAGATTGTTGTATATAGTGCCCTCTAAGTTAATTATTGGATCGCAGGTACGTGATTGCAATGATTGAGGGAGGACCTATACCGACAAGGCTGTCTTATTCGAGATGATAGTAGGCTATCTGGTTTGTCTTTATCATCGTATACATGCTTTAGTTCACTATTGCATGTTGATAGAGCCCATAGGATTCTTGCTTGACTGCCAGCAGTATGATGGCGATCATATACGTGGGAGCTGGGGTCTGTAAGCACATCCTTAAAAGTGTCCCTAGTCGTGGGAGTTTCGAGATAGGGCATCGATACTCCAGAGTAGACTAGTGTATACAGTCGAAACCCCGACGAGGGGCGGTGGCCAGTCCCACAAGCCATTAGTGTCAGTTGGTTCACCTAAGATGTATACATGTGTGTAACCCTTCGAAAATCGTTTAGGCAGTTTTTCGGTAATCGGCTAATTTTTCGGCTTTTTCCGTAAAAAGTCAAAATAGGTATTTTTTCATTGTAGACCTAATTATACAAAATTTAAATAAGATATTACTATAATTTTGTCACTAAAATGTCACTTATAATTTTCAAGTTAAATAAAAAAAAATTCATAATTAATTATTTTTTTTTATTATTTTAAGCTTTTAAAAATACATTAAATTAGTGATAAATACAAATTTAATTAGGTAAATTTAATAATTAGGAATCTTTATAAGCTAAAATATGGTGTTAATAAAATTGTATCATGACTTGCAACATTTTAGTTTTATGGTGTGAAAATTATGAAAAAATGATGTAAAAAGGGGTTTTTTTGTAAAAAGTTGATGTGAAATGCATTAAATGAGATGTGAGGGATCTTTTTGACCTAGAAACTTCTCCAAAAATCCCACACCCTCTTCTCTAGCTGCTGGCCGAGCCTCACCTGCAGAAATTCCCCATTTCCTCACTTCTTTCTTGCTTCATTTCTTGCTAAAATTCAATAAAAACTCACAAATTTCCATCTTAATTCAAAGCCAAACCCTAATCCACTCTATCCTCAACCAAATTTAGTTCAAAACCAGGAGAAAGGAGGATTCTTTGGTGGCTTGATCATGCTAGGGTTCCACTTGTGAGGTAAAATCCTAAACCAGTCTGTTAACTTGTAGTTATATGTGCTAAAATTCAATTTTGAAGTATTAATTTAGTTGTAAATTCTTGTTCATGAAAATAAAGAATGGGATTTGGTGTTGAACTAGGGTTTGAAGCATGGTTGTTAGAGTTAAGTTAGGGCTTTGGTTACCTATTGGTTAGAGTGGTTAATTGTGTAAGGTTATGCTCGCTAAATCGTTAAATTGCGACGTTTGCATCGAATCGGTTTGAAATTTGCTTACTATATTTTTTACAAAAATTAGAATGCAATCAAATTGTGTTATGTTAACGATATAATTAGCTTCGTATAGGACTATTAGAGTGCACGAACGCGGGGTATCGTCTAGTCGGGTTTTAGTTTTGTCGAATTCCCCGAAATGACGATTCTAGTTAAAGATTAGCGATTTTCGTGCGTTTTCCCGCGCACCGAGTGCATGATATGTTTAATTCGAGAGCGTCAATATTTGTATAATGTGACTTGCATCGTTTTAGGTTATGTAACCTTATGCTTGGTGTTGTGCAAATATAGGATCGATCGGGGAAACATCGGACACGGCACGTAAAGGCAAGGCAGTGGTCGGATCAGATTAGCGGAGATTTCAGGTGAGTAGATGTATTCATCTATGGGGGAATCGTCTGGATGGCGCGAGGCGCCCCTAGTTAGGATTAACCTACTTTATGCAAGATTTATATTGTTAGCTAGCTTATCCATTTATGTACATTGCATACCCTTATAGCTAACCGTATATTAGATTGCATGGACATTCATCTACACTTATGCGATATCACTTCGTAGGACACGAACACCATTACCATTGGCATATGTTGCACGCGCACTATTCATGTGACACACACGCCTTTGGTAATTTCCATGCCACGTGCACTATAGAGCCGGTTTAACTTAATATCGCCACTTGCATTCATGCATGATATATGAAATTGCATAGCATGTATATACCTCGCATCATCATCATACTTACATAGATTTTTAGCCAAATTCTCATCGCATACCTTGTTATCATAGACAATTATTATATATAACTTGTAGACATTATGATTTTTCTTGAGGATTTCAGTATTGCTGCGATTTCTGGATTTTTGGGGAAAACCGCAAGAATTTAACAAAAACTTATATTTATCAGTTTTAAAACAAAGTTGCGGTTTTCTCGTGATGTATGTGTCGTCCACCATGAGTATTCATGTTTTCTGTTGGATTTCGAGACCCGATTCGAGGAGTGGATGAACCGTCTCAGGTACATGGTGGGCCCGGTATGGTACCCCGGGGCAAGAAGATCGAGTTGTAGACGATGAGCCTGGCAGAGGAAGACTACCTACCGGTGATGTCTAGCGCGGCGGATATCCGGAGGATATCGACCGTTGTCGTGAGATTTGATGATATGGGCCGATCCGGACTGACGGAGCCCGATATTTGAGACATTGATACAGTGAGATATTGAGACAGATATGATTTCATATTTGGTGTCGATGCTTGACACAGGTTTTCAGATGATTTCTTGATGGTACTTAGCTATTATACAGATATTCATTTTCTAAAGTTAAGAACGCAGTACCCTTAGCATTTAAAACACTTAAACAGTTAGAAATGACATTGCATACATGTGCATGCATACTAGAGATATTATATCACATATGGACATACATGTGGTGACGCATTGCGTGCATTCTTACGATTGGCTTACTAGATGTTATATTCTACTCACGAGCTGGCAACTCACCCCCGTTGTGCAACAGTGTCTTGCTGGTCAGACCCATCATCCTTGTAGCGGCGGGCTATCTTATCATCAGCTCTTTTTGCTCAGACTCGCGACATCGCCCGTAGGTGGGTTGCGAGCACACTTTACTTCTTTTTGCTCTATCATTGTATCTAGTATTCTCCATCTACCACTTTATATTGTATATGTGACCTAGTGGTGAGACTGAGAGGTTGTGTATTTATGGTTTCTTTGGGTCGAGCTCACTTGAGCCGGCGATGTGTTTTCTGATATTTTGCGTTTCTTTTATGCTCTTTTCTTGATATGGTTATTATATTGCATGTGGTTGTGATCCGCCTTGGGCGAAGAGCTAGCTTCTGCTTGGGGATGCCATTTTTTGATTACAGGTTTATTGTCTTGTTGTACCCATTTTGGGGGATAGAAAATACATGGGAGACTCTGCCGAAATTTTCGGAAATTTTTGATGTTTTAAAAAGGGATTCTATGCAACTTATTTGATTTAAAAAAACGTTTTCATTTATGGTTTTCCTTTACTCTCTTTTGATTTTTGGTTTATTGGCTGACTTAGGTTACGTTACGCCTTTAGACGTCTCGTAATCTAAGTGCCAGTCACGTTCTGTACTTTCGGGTCGTGACAAAGTTGGTATCAGAGCGTAGGTTTTACCTTTCTGAGTGTAGGACGACCTTGGTAGATGGAGTAGGTGACTTTAGCAGAGTGGCGTAGCGTGGGTATGATCCGCGACATACTTACGATACAGTACTCCCCCTAAGTGACCTTATGACATAATTGCTTGTATTTCCTTTCTTGATTCCTTGCATTCCTTGATTCAATTGCAATGTCCTTATCAGTCATGTTTCTTATTCCAGCTTCGATGCCGCCAAAGACTACGAGAGCTCAGCGGGCTGCTGCTAGGGATGAGATTCGGGCGGGCTCGTTTGAGGCGAGGATCGAGCGGGATGATACTCCTACCCCTCAGGGTCATACTGATCCGCCTTATCTAGACCGTATTGCCAGATTAGAGGCCGGCATGCAAGAGTTGCGGCAGATGATGAGATCTTTAGTTGAGTCCAGTCGGGCATAGAGATCCGAGGACGTTCCTTCCACCGCACAGACCACGATTGTACCTGCTGCACAGATGGTCACTCCTGCTGCTACTACGGAGACTATCCCTGTTTCACTACAGGAGTTCATGAGATTGAGACCTCCAGCTTTTACCGGTACGGATGCGACAGAGGACCCACATGCATTTCTAGATAGGATGGCTCGGATTTGCCGTTCGTTGAGGTGTTCTGATGATAGATTGGTGGAGATTGCGAGTTTTCGTCTTGAGGGTCTTGCCCAGACATGGTACGATTCAGTAGAGAGAGGCCGAGCTGCAGGTCTGCCTTCTATGACCTGGGATGAGTTTACATCTGCATTTCTTTCCCGTTTTCTTCCGGAGAGTGTCCGAGATGCTCGAGCCCGTAGTTTTGAGTCTTTATGCAAGACTCCTGGGATGACAGTGTCGGAGTATGATATACAGTTTACCCAGTTGTCTCGATATGCTCCGTACCTAGTTGACACAGAAGAGAAGAGAATATAGAGGTTTGTACGAGGGCTTGATACACAGCTATTCCTTGCCATCGGCACCCAGCACTTTGATACATACGTAGCCGCGATGGATGCAGCCTTACTTTTGGAGGAGCGTATTTCTGAGACTCCGGTCGTTTCTGGGCCGAAGAGGATCCGTACTGATACGCCAGCTTAGCGGCAGATGGGTAGAAACCGCGATAGATTATTTCCGGGAGATCGTGGAGGCAGAGGATTGAGACGAGGTCAGTTATTTGGTTCATATCCACAGACCCAGCAGTCGTCTCCAGGATGTTTTCGGTGCGGGAGTCAGTACCACCGTGTCAGAGACTGTACCATGGGACGCCAGGGCGCGGCGACAGTCCCGCATGTGACCTTACCACCCTCACCACCTCCTCAGAGAGCTCTATTACCTACTCCTGATGATACTCTACGCTAGCCAGATGCTTCTAGAGGCCGTGGGCATGGCAGTCCGGTTCCGAGAGGACGAGGCGACAGAGGCAGAGGCCGAGGCCGAGGTAGAGGCAGAGGACAGCCAGCTATTAGTGGTGGACAGGCCCGAGTGTTCGCGTTGACTCCTCAGGATGCACAGGCATCCAATGCCGTCGTGACAGGTACTCTGCCAGTATGTTCTTTTGATGCACGGGTATTATTTGATCTAGGCTCCACACATTCCTATGTATCCACGTACTTTGCACCGAGGTTGGGCCAAGAGTCTTCTCCGTTAGATCAGCCGCTTGTCGTTATTACCCCGGTAGGCGAGTCTTTTGTTGCCCGTTTTGTGTACCGATCGTGTTCCGTTCGTATCGGGGAGAGAGATTCTTCAGTTGATTTGATTCTCCTCGATATGCTAGACTTTGACATTCTTCTTGGTATGGGCTGGCTAGCCACCTGTTATGCATCCGTGGACTGCCGTGAAAAAGCAATCAGATTCAGTTTTCCTGGTGAGCCGGTTCTTATTATTCAGGGAGATCGTAGTGCTACCCTTCCCAGCTTGATTTCATCTCTTCGCGCTGGTCAGCTCTTAAGGAAAGGGTGTCAGGGATTCTTAGCCTATGTTTGTGATACTAGCTCCACAGAGGTTCCGTTGGACCAGGTTATTGTTGTGAGAGAGTTCCCTGATGTATTTCCCAACGAGCTGCCTGGTCTGCCACCAGAGCGCGAGATTGAGTTCTGTATTGACTTGATCCCTGGCATGGGGCCTATCTCTATACCGCCTTATCGGATGGCCCCGGCGGAGCTGAGAGAGCTAAAGGATCAGTTACAGGACTTGCTGGAAAAAGGGCTTATCCGACCGAGTGTGTCACCTTGGGGTGCTCCCGTCTTGTTTGTTAAGAAGAAGGACGGAAGTATGCGTTTATGCATTGATTAGCGTCAGCTGAACCGGGTTACTGTGCGGAACAGGTATCCCCTACCCCGCATTGATGACTTATTTGATCATCTCCACGGTGCAGGGTTTTTCTCGAAGGTTGATTTACGGTCAGGTTATCACCAGTTGCGGGTTCGGAAGGAGAATATTCCGAAGACCGCCTTCCGTACTCGATATGGTCATTATGAGTTCTTGGTGATGTCGTTCGGGCTCACTAATGCCCCGGCAGCATTTATGGATTTGATGAACCGTGTATTCAGGCCGTATCTCGATCAGTTCATTATTGTGTTCATTGACGACATCTTGGTTTATTCTCGGAGCCGGGAGGAGCATGAGCAGCACTTACGTATCACATTGCAGACTTTGAGGGAGCATCAGCTGTTCGCCAAATTCTCCAAGTGCGCATTCTGGTTAGACAGTGTCGACTTCTTGGGTCATGTGGTGACGAGAGATGGTATTAGTGTGGAACCGAAGAAGATCGAGGCGGTTCAGCGTTGGCCTAGACCGGTATCAGTTACAGAGGTTCGCAGTTTTCTAGGTCTGGCCGGCTATTATCGATGTTTTGTCCAAGATTTCTCCCGCATTGCTGCACCGTTGACCGGATTGACCCGGAAGGGGGTTCCTTTTGATTGGACCCAGGCATGTGAGGATAGTTTCCAGCAATTGAATACTCGTTTTACTACTGCACCAGTGTTAGCATTGCCTTCAGGATCAGACGGGTTCGTGGTATATTGTGATGCTTCTCGAGTGGGGATGGGCTGTGTATTGATGCAGCACGACAGAGTTATTGTGTATGCTTCTCGGCAGCTGAGGAAACACGAGCAGAACTACCCCACACATGATTTAGAGATGGCTGCAGTGGTATTTGCACTTAAGATCTGGAGACATTACCTATACGGTGAGTCATGCCAGATATTCACTGACCACAAGAGTTTGAAGTATATTTTCCAGCAGAGAGATCTGAACCTGAGACAGCGCCGGTGGATGGAGTTGGTGAAGGATTATGACTGCGAGATTTTATACCATCCGGGCAAGGCGAATGTGGTAGCAGATGCTTTGAGTAGAAGGCCCGGAGGTAGCTTATCTTGTTTGAGCGCAGTGCAGATGCAGTCGACGGTGGATTGGCAGGTGTTATGTGACAGCAGAGTGCAGTTCGAGTTTACTCCTACAGGGGGACAGCTGGCCCATTTCAGAGCACGCCCACAGTTACTTGACCGTATCCGAGAGGCGCAGTCCGGTGATGCCCGCATTTTAGAGATTATTGAGCAGATTCGGCAGGGCAGAGTTTCCGAGTTCATGATTGATGATCAGGGGATACTTCGATTTGGGACTCGACTGTGCGTGCCAGATTCAGAGGGACTGAAGCGCGATATTCTCGAGGAGGCACATAGATCAGTATACAGTGTCCACCCAGGTTCCACCAAGATGTACCATGATTTGAGAGAAGTTTACTGGGGGGACGGGATGAAGAAGGATATTACAGACTTTGTGTCGAGATGCCTGACTTGTCAGCAAGTCAAGGCCGAGCACCAGAGGCCAGCCGGCGAGTTACAGCCCTTGCCCATCCCTGAGTGGAAGTGGGAGCAGGTCTCCATGGACTTCATTGTGGGTCTACCCAGGACCAGTCGAGGGTATGACTCTATATGGGTGATTGTGGATCGACTAACGAAAGCGGCTCACTTTCTGCCAGTGAAGACCACTTTTGGATTTTCTCAGTACGCCCAGGTTTATATTGATGAGATAGTGGCTGCATGGTGTTCCGACTTGCATCGTGTCCGACAGGGGCACCCAGTTTACCAGCCGATTATGGCAGAAACTACAGGAAGCTTTGGACACCCGATTGAGTTTTAGCACAGCCTTTCATCCATAGACTGACGATCAGTCGGAGCGTACTATTCAGACTCTTGAGGACATGCTCAGAGCTTGTGTTTTAGATTTCGGTGGTAGCTGGGATCGTCATTTGCCTTTGGTCGAGTTTTCCTACAATAATAGCTTCCAGGTGACGATTCAGATGGCACCTTTTGAGGCTTTATATGGGAGGAGACGTCGATCGCCTGTATGTTGGACAGAGCTTAGGGAGAGCAGTATTTTGGGGCCGCAGATTGTACAGGAGACGACCGAGAAGATACAGCTGATTCTGTACAGGATGAGAGCGGCACAGAGCAGGCAGAAATCATATGCTGACAGGCGCCGTCGCCGACTCGAGTTCGCTGTTGACGATCATGTTTTCCTGAAGGTCTCTCCGATGAAAGGTGTGATGAGATTTGGGCGGAAAGGGAAACTGAGTCCTAGATATGTTGGTCCTTTCGAGATCCTAGAGCGTGTTGGTCCGGTCGCTTATCGGTTAGCTCTTCCGTCCAGCTTCCCCGATGTTCACCCCGTGTTCCATGTCTCGATGCTCCGCAAGTACCTTCATGATCCTTCCCATGCGATTCAGCACCAGACGATCCAGCTAGAGCGTGATCTTTCTATCACCGAGCAGCCGGTGGTCATTCTGGATCGGCAGGTGAAGAAATTGAGGTCGAAGGTTATACCGTCCGTCAAGGTCCTTTGGCGTGGCCCGAACAGCGAGGAGGTCACCTGGGAGACCGAGGTCGAGATGAGGAAGAGATATCCCCATCTTTTTGAAGGTACGCGTAGTTAAATTCTAAATTCGGGGACCGAATTTCTTTAAGGTGGGAAGATTGTAACCCTTCGAAAATCGTTTAGGCAGTTTTTCGGTAATCGGCTAATATTTCGGCTTTTTCTGTAAAAAGTCAAAATAGGTATTTTTTCATTGTAGACCTAATTATACAAAATTTAGATAAGATATTACTATAATTTTGTCACTAAAATGTCACTTATAATTTTCTAGTTAAATAAAAAAAAATTCGTAATTAATTATTTTTTTTATTATTTTAAGCTTTTAAAAATACATTAAATTAGTGATAAATAAAAATTTAATTAGGTAAATTTCATAATTAGGAATCTTTATTGGCTAAAATATGGTGTTAATAAAATTGTATCATGACTTGCAACATTTTAGTTTTATGGTGTGAAAATTATGAAAAAAATGATGTAAAAAAGGGGTTTTTTTGTAAAAAGTTGATGTGAAATGCATTAAATGAGATGTGAGGGATCTTTTTGACCTAAAAACTTCTCAAAAAATCCCACACCCTCTTCTCTAGCTGCTGGCCGAGCCTCACCTGCAGAAATTCCCCATTTCCTCACTTCTTTCTTGCTTCATTTCTTGCTAAAATTCAATAAAAACTCACAAATTTCCATCTCAATTCAAAGCCAAACCCTAATCCACTCTATCCTCAACCAAATTTAGTTCAAAACTAGGAGAAAAGAGGCTTATTTGGTGGCTTGATCATGCTAGGGTTCCACTTGTGAGGTAAAATCCAAAACTAGTCTGTTAACTTGTAGTTATATGTGCTAAAATTCAATTTTGAAGTATTAATTTAGTTGTAAATTCTTGTTCATGAAAATCAAGAATGGGATTTGGTGTTGAACTAGGGTTTGAAGCATGGTTGTTAGAGTTAAGATAGGGCTTTGGTTACCTATTGGTTAGAGTGGTTAATTGTGTAAGGTTATGCTCGCTAAATCGTTAAATTGCGACGTTTGCATCTAATCGGTTTGAAATTTGCTTACTAGATTTTTTATAAAAATTAGAATGCAATCAAATTGTGTTATGTTAGCGATATAATTAGCTTCGTATAGGACTATTAGAGTGCGCGAACGCGGGGTTTCGTCTAGTCGGGTTTTAGTTTTGTCGAATTTCCCGAAATGACGATTCTAGTTAAAGATTAGCGATTTTCGTGCGTTTTCCCGCGCACCGAGTGCATGATATGTTTAATTCGAGAGCGTCGATATTTGTATAATGTGACTTGCATCGTTTTAGGTTATGTAACCTTATGCTTGGTGTTGTGCAAATATAGGATCGATCGGGGAAACATTGGACACGGCACGTAAAGGCAAGGCAGTGGTCGGATCGGATTAGCGGAGATTTCAGGTGAGTAGATGTATTCATCTATGGGGGAATCGTATGGATGGCGCGAGGCACCCCTAGTTAGGATTACCCTACTTTATGCAAGATTTATATTGTTAGCTAGCTTATCCATTTATGTACATTGCATACCCTTATAGCTAACCGTATATTAGATTGCATGGACATTCATCTACACTTATGCGATATCACTTCGTAGGACACGAGCACCATTACCATTGGCATATGTTGCACGTGCACTATTCATGTGACACACACGCCTTTGGTAATTTCCATGCCACGTGCACTATAGAGCCGGTTTAACTTAATATCGCCACTTGCATTCATACATGATATATGAAATTGCATAGCATGTATATACCTCGCATCATCATCATACTTACATAGATTTTTAGCCAAATTCTCATCGCATACCTTGTTATCATAGACAATTATTATATATAACTTGTAGACATTTTGATTTTTCTTGAGGATTTCAGTATTGCTGCGATTTCTGGATTTTTGGGGAAAACCGCAAGAATTTAACAAAAGCTTATATTTATCATTTTTAAAACAAATTTGCGGTTTTCTCGTGATGTATGTGTCGTCCACCATGAGTTTTCATGTTTTCTGTTGGATTTCGAGACCCGATTCGAGGAGTGGATGAACCGTCTCGGGTACATGGTGGGCCCGGTATGGTACCCCGGGGCAAGAAGATCGAGTTGTAGACGATGAGCCTGGCAGAGGAAGACTACCTACCGGTGATGTCGGGCGCGGCGGATATCCGGAGGATACCGACCGTTGTCGTGAGATTTGATGATATGGGCCGATCCGGACTGACGGAGCCTGATATTTGAGACATTGATACAGTGAGATATTGAGACAGATATGATTTCATATTTGGTGTCGATGCTTGACACGGGTTTTCAGATGATTTCTTGATGGTACTTAGCTATTATACAGATATTCATTTTCTAAAGTTAAGAACGCAGTACCCTTAGCATTTAAAACACTTAAAGAGTTAGAAATGACATTACATACATGTGCATGCATACTAGAGATATTATATCACATATGGACATACATGTGGTGACGCATTGCGTGCATTCTTACGATTGGCTTACTAGATGTTATATTTTACTCACGAGCTGGCAACTCACCCCCGTTGTGCCACAATGTCTTGCAGGTCGGACCCGTCATCCTTGTGGCGGCGGGCTATCTTATCATCAGCTCTTTTTGCTCATACTCACGACATCGCCCGTAGGTGGGTTGCGAGCACACTTTTCTTCTTTTTGCTCTATCATTGTATCTAGTATTCTCCATCTACCACTTTATATTGTATATGTGACCTAGTGGTGAGACTGAGAGGTTGTGTATTTGTGGTTTCTTTTGGGTCGAGCTCACTTGAGCCTGCGATGTGTTTTCTGATATTTTGCGTTTCTTTTATGCTCTTTTCTTGATATGGTTATTATATTGCATGTGGTTGTGATCCGCCTTGGGCGAAGAGCTAGCTCCCGCTTGGGGATGCCATTTTATGATTACAGGTTTATTATCTTGTTGTACCCATTTTGGGGGATAGAAAATACTGGGGAGACTCTGCCGAAATTTTCGGAAATTTTTTATGTTTTAAAAAGGGATTCTATGCAACTTATTTGATTTAAAAAAACGTTTTCATTTAAGGTTTTCCTTCACTCTCTTTTGATTTTTGGTTTAGATTTTTCTGGGCTTTGGCTGACTTAGGTTACGTTACGCCTTTAGACGTCTCGTAATCTAAGTGTCAGTCACGTTCCGTACTTTCGGGTCGTGACAATGTGCTCATTGAGTACACCGGACAGGACTCGCCGGGAACATGCTAGTTGGTATTATATATATCGTCAGATAGCAGTTTCCTGGTAACATGTGTACAGGTTAGTTTGTCGACCTGAGATCGTTATTTATCTCGTGTGAGTTCCCACTGTGCTTTGATTTCTACCCTACCACGCTCAAAGGAGACGTGCAAACAGGTATTTTTTGGGTACAGTCTCGAGCCACATGGAGGAAGTGAGCCGATCGTCGGGGATTCGTCTCTCCCAGTATTGGGGGTTGATATCGCACAGTGCACGGGTGGCCATCACTAGAAATCCTCGGCCGAGGTAGTGGAGAATTACTGATTTGGATCAGTAGTTTCTCAGGTGGTGATGGGCTTCATACCGACACGAATTATCGCGTTATTAGGGGTCTTACATTCTCCACCCCTCTAGACTCGATATGCGATACTCATAGACAAACGGACCGGACTGTACGGATATTGTCACTGTCAGGCTCAGTAGGGTTTCTGGATGAGTTGGCTCGTCAGCTTCCCTTCACATCAATACATAGGCAACCGTTACGTACAGCTTGTACCTCTGACGTGCCAGAGGTTATGCCCAGTGCCAGTGTGTTGATGAGTCATTAGAGTCCCCGCAGACACTTTCCCAAGTTTGGGCGAAACGTTGTAGAGGCCGTATGGTTTTATGGCAGGATTCGGAAAATGCACGCGCGTTTACGCACGTGTCATATTTCGGGCAGATAATACTAGTCAGCTTTGGTTTAAGCCGGATCTGAGTATTATACTTGGTAGATATAATATCTTTGTCTCAGTTGCATTTCTATTCGGTCGTAATACAAATGCGGGTATGTTTATACTGATACGAGGTTATCCTGAAATTCGTTTCGGGATCACTTTTGGAAGTTGCCAGTTTCCAGTTTTCTATCACCCGTATTTGACATTCGGTTAAATAATTATTTATCTTTTCGTCACTTGGGTGAGTCATGAGGGTGAGTCGTGCTTCTAGATGTTCTAAATGGTGACTAGGATTAGTGACTCATGGGTGCATTAATGGTTCATTTACTGATATGATGATGTGTTTATATGATTCATTATATGCATCAATGATATGCAAGGTGTTCATTTGACTCATGCTTTTGATTTAGTGCTAATGGTCACCTTCCCCTCTCCTACACTCACCTCCCTCCTCCATATATGTGGCCGGCCCCTTCCCCTCCTCTACTCACTCTCTCACTTGTTGATTAAAAAGATTATGATAGTTTGGATTCATGGAAATTAGATAGCCTCATTTCTCATTTCACCCGATCCAAAAGGAAACTTCATTAACCGTTCGTCCATGGCTTTGTATGAAGCGAGACAAAGTGTTCTACTCATTCTCTACATCATCTTGGTCGTCTCTTTTAGCAAACTTGACGACCGAGTTGCCTCGGTTCAGAGGCGGGAGCCCGTTTAAAGATCCGTCGACGTGGTGCCACCTGGATGACGAGACTGGAGATTCAGGAGATCGGAGCCGCCGTAGCAAAGTGTGGGATGATGGTTGAAGACTGAAGGACTCGGATCGTTCGGTATAATATTTCTACCCACTTTGTAGTTTGTTAGTTTAGCTTTAATGGCAGATCCGGGTTATAGTACACGATAGCGCCAGTTGTAAAAAGTTTTTGTTCCGCATTTGGCGTATGTTAGACGGCCGGGGCGCTACCGTGGACTTACAAATTATAGGATGGACTAGTGGACTACCCTGGACCTACTAGTATGATCTGCATCATAGTCCTAGTAGTCAAGTACATATCCTAAGGGCTTTATCAACATGTGAGAGCAAGACAGTAACACAATACAAGTCAACATGTTAAGACAAAGAGCAACCAGATAGCATACTGTCATATCGAGCAAGAAAGTCCTCTCTATATATATCTAAGTATCCACTAAAATATACATCATGTTTACAATAATGGCCTTTAGGGAATATGCATATCTAACAAAATATGGGAGCAAGAAGAAGAAGGAGAAGATGAAGCATCAACCATGGAGGAAGTGAGGAAGATGAAAATTCATCTAGTCTTTTTGTAAAAAGGAATGGCTACAATAATATAAACCATGCACCAATTGTTTGTTATATATATGTCGTAGAGGCCATTGTTGTACATATGATGTATATTATATTGGATGCTTGGATATATATAGAGAGGACTTTCTTGCTCGATATGATAGTATGCTATCTGGTTACACTTTATCTTAACATGTTAACAAATACTATTTTGTGATCACGTATTGATAAAGCCCTTAGGATATGTACTCGACTACTAGGACTATGATACAGATCATACTAGTGGGGCCAAGGTAGTCTACGAGGACATCCTATAACTGTTCCTAGTCGAGGGTGTATCGAGACAGGGCATCGATACTCCAGAGTAGACTAGCGTATACGCATCTTGACCCATATGATGGGCGGTGGATGATCCCATATCCATTGGTGTTGAACATCAAAGATGGTGTACGGGTGCTCAGTGGAGACTGGGTACACTGAACGGACTCGCCGAGAACTCCTGGATGGTATTATACATATCGTCAGATAGCAGTTCTCCGGTGACACTGGTACAGGTTAGTCTGTAGACTCGAGATCGTCATAGATTCTTGTGTGATTCCCACTCTGCTTTGATTTCTACCTTACCACATCCAAGAGGGCGTTCAAAATGGTGGCTTTTGGGTACAGTCCCGAATTGCATGGTGGCAACGAGCGATAGGAGGGGTTTCGTCTCTCCCAGTATCGGGAGTTGATGTTGTGCTGTATTCGATTGGTTATAACAGGAAGTCCCTGGCCAGGGCTGATATGGAGATTTACTGGTAAGAGTTATCAGTAGTTTCTTGACCTGTTATGAGCCTTACATCGACATGACTTATCGGTTACTGGGGTTTTACGTTTACCACCCCTAGACTAGATATGCAACATATCAGACGAAGGGACCGGACTGTACGGGAGTGTTACTGATTGGATTCACTGGAGAATATATAGGCTTGCTTTTTGATCTTCTGATTGCTCAATACATGGGTGGCTGTTACGTTTAGCTGATCGCTTGCAGCTTGTGGGTGTTTGATATGATCATCACCTACTGCCGGCGTATTGACGATTCTTTAGAGTCCTTCACAGAGGTTTCCTGGCTCAGGCAAAATGAAGTAGGAGCACATATGTGATATGTACAGGACAGAGAATAATACGATATGAGATACCGTATTCTATTCTCGTGATATGAGATATCGGCCGGGTATATGTGATATAGCCGGGTCATCGGATCAAGTGTTGATTCGATGAATTGGTACATGTTATATTAGTCGGTTATATGTAATATAGCCGGATTGTCGGATCAAGTGTTGATTCGATAATTTAATGTATAATTATATATGTGATATATTACATTACGTTAACTAATATAAGCTCGCTTTATCGATTCATTTTCTCACTGGGTGATATATTAATGTATATGCGATATATGTTAATTGTATTATTTTCTTTTGTTACAAAATATATTGTATATGTGATATATAATATTGTAACAAGTTAGGGTTAAAAATGCAAAATGGTTGTTAAGTTTAAACCAATTTAGGGTTTGGATTTGGGTTAGCTTTTGGGTTAGCTTTTTCATGAAGCTTCATGAAGCTTTCCCTTTTGTCGTTTAGCTTTGATATTTTGTGTAGATATTTGTTAACCCAACCTAAACCCTTAACTCTAGTTTATTCTCTAAATGAATTAATGCCTTCATTTATTAACTCATGTTTGTCATTTGTAACCACAACAACAATTTCATTATTCATCACAAAAGCTTTCTTCTTCTTCTTCCTCCTTGAAAAAGCATTCTAGCTTTTTATGTTGTAATGATATAAAGTAAGAAATTGAAAAAAAGAGAGAGCAAAATTCCTACTTCATCATCCTCGTCTATTCTAGCCACTTAGATTAGGGTGTTGGATTCACTTATACTTCATTAGAAAAGTGAGAGCTTGGGTTTGAGATTCTTCAAGGTAGATCATCTTCGAAAAGGAAGACTTCAAGAAAGCATGGATCATTCGACTTGTGGAGCCTCTCTAGAGTCCGGGAGTTCATAGATTGTGGTGAAGGGACTACTACTTGGAGCTTATGAATCGAAGGAACGGACTACAAAGGTCGTAATCCCTCTCTCTTAGATGTAAAGTTGTTTACATGCAAGTTAACCCTAATTCTCTAGTTAAGATCTTAGTTAGGGTTTGTTTAGCACCCCAAAAATTTTAAAGTAGCATGATTGATTCTTGCTAAAACCTTCACAAGGTGCTATGCTAACCCAAAAGTGGTATCAGAGCCAAGCTAAAGCATTAGACATTGTCTAGAAGAAGTTAGAAGTCCAATCGAACCCCGAAACCCCGAAACGACCCCGTTTCTGGAAATTCTTCAAAAAGTTGAATTTTTCCATGTTAAAAATACTCAGAAAATCATGCAGGGAATTCTATGGACACACCTGAAGAACGAAACCCTAACTCATCTAAGTGACCGCGGATCCACGGCCAAAACCTAGTTTTGGCGGCGGATCCACGGCGCCACTTGAGAGGCTTGGGTCGGCCCTTCAACTGTTGGTCCGTAGGTACTGTGGTATGTCTCTGGTTAATTTTAACTGTGCTCAAGTGTTGAGCTCTCTAGGAATTTTTGGAAATTCGTTGTATCTATCGAATTATCTAACTTCGCCTAGTTATCTGTGATGATCTTGATATACTGTGATATGTTATATTGGATCGTTGTGTATTAAATAGCCGGGGGTTTTATGTGAGATGCGAGTTTTCTTTTTCATTCATGTAAAATTCATTTGTATGTAATATTCTTTTATTGGGGCACTTCCGGGTTAAGGATGATGTCACCATTGTATATTATTTACTTTTCCGCATTAGGATAGACCCAAGACGGAGAGCACAAGTAACCGGGTTCTAGGGTCCAGTGGGAGGCCATCTCGAGGAGTCAAGACCGGGTCTCCTAACCCTAGAATTGACAGCGTTACTTTCCGCTCTCGTAGGGGTCTAGGGATGTGGGTTTGAATATTCATCGCGACTATGGAATCCGTGTTTTATACAGGCTCAAAATAAAACACGGACGTCCTAGTATATTCAATATTTCATATGTTGACTTCTGCTGTATTGTTCTGTGATGAGATCATATTACAGCCTGAGACGAATGCTTATACTACATATATGATATATAAATATTACAGCTTTCGTTTCTTCTGGGATGCTTAGGAAGCTTAAATAATGGGATTTTATTAATAAGATTAATAAAAGAAAAGAAACCTAAAAGATGTTGTAGAATCAAATTTTAAAAAGGGTAGATACAGTTTTTGCTTTGTATAGTTGTATTCCTTGTAGAATATCCAGCACCTTATTCGATAAGGAAAGAGCCGAGATCCCTTCACCGGGAGTGACCTCTTTAGCAAAACTGGCAGATGCTACAAACTCACGGTTTAGTTTTTTGATTGCTTCTATAGTTCTTGTTTTGCACCGTGGTATATGTGATATACCCTGCACCTTATTCGATGAGGAAAGAGCCGAAATCTTTTCACCGGGAGTGACCTCTTTAGCGAAACTAGAAAAGCCTAAAAAACATTCCTTTTCAAAATCACTTGTTTCTACAATGATATCAAGTTCATTACGCTCATAGTTTTCTGAAAAACCTGTGTAGCCCTCCGTCATTTCAGATAAGTCCTACTTAGTATTCGTGATACATTTGTTGACCTCTGTCAAGGCGTAGTGTGCGGTAGCTGACTAGTATTTATCTGCAGCATGTGATGCGATTGTTTTAGGGTAGTCGTACAACCTTGTTGACCTCCGTCAAGGGTCGTGCGGGTGGGTATAATTCAATCAGGAAATGACGGGTTGAACTTGACTAGTAGCCTATGGTTTGTTGACCTCCGTCAAGGTCATAGGATGCAAGGGGTAAAAGATATTATCGGGAATTTCAAGTGTTGAAATTTGCAATTAGATTGCATACCTTCTATGAGATAGATGGATCCCGATACCCACTATGAGTAAGAGTTACTCCTGGGAGAGTTTTACACATGATAATTAGCCGATCAAGTAGGTGTCTAGAAAGGTGTTAACGGGGTTAAGCCTCTAGGAAAATGAGGTTTATTTTAATTAGGTCCATGTGAAAGCACAGGGAACCTCCCTCAAAGTACCAACACTGATCTGGATGAAAGATTGACGAACTTTAAGGTGTAATTAATCCTGGCTAATCTTACCTTTTAGGGTTTGAAGGAATATTTGATAAAACCAGTAGGAGCCATCCTAATTAGATAAGATAATAACCAATCTAATCTTGCAAGAGCGCACGCTAAAGTGTTGTCTTCTCTCTCTCTCTCTCCAGGTAGCGACCATGTCAGGACTTAATCAAGATAATAATATGGATGTATTGATCGAACCCCCTTGTTATACTGAGCAGGGGAACGTTGGTTCCGTTTTTTCTTATAATTGTTATAAGACTGAACAGGAAATAAGGGAATACCAGAATTCACACACCGCCCAAACGAAGAATAAGAATGTTGATGCATCTTCTTAAGGTGTGTTAGTTACCGAGAACTGTTTCTCAATTCACTCTACGTCCTGGGGATTAGATACGGGATCAAGATCCCACATATGCAATATATTGCATGGGCTAAAGAGGGGTAGAGAACTGGGAATGGGTGATCATTCCGTAACAGTAGGGAATGGTGCAAATATTGCAGCCAAAGAAGTTGGCGAATATCACCTTGTATTACAAAGTGGTAAAACATTGATTCTGAATGAATGCTATTACATACCGAGCATAATATGCAACATTATATCAGTTTCTTTATGAAGTAAATAAGGATATAATTTTATAGTACAGGATAATGTTATGAACATCTTCCTGAATCAAAAGTTGATTGGATCAGGCTTGTTAAATAATGGCATATACGTTCTAAATCAAAACACAATTCTTATTATACAGAACACACACAAGAGGAAATGTTCAGAAATGAACGAATCCTTCTTGTGGCATTGTAGACTTGGTCATATCAATGCGACACGACTTGCTAAGTTACATAAAGATGGTTATTTAAATACGTTCGAATTATCATCTTATGAAACTTGTCATTCATGTCTCAAAGGCAAAATGACCAAAACTCCGTTTAGTGGACACGGAGAAAGAGTTACGGAACTCTTGGAGCTGATACATAGTGATATATGTGGTCCCATGTCTACACATGCCAGGAATGGTTCCTCATACTTCATTACATTCACTGACAATCTCTCAAGATACGGACATGTGTTCCTGTTGAAACACAAGTCTGAAGCTTTTGAGAAATTCAGAGAATATAAGAACGAAGTAGACAACCAAACGGGTAAAAGTATTAAAATCCTTCGATCTGATCGAGGAGGAGAATACTTGAGCAATGAGTTCCTGGACTATTTAAAAGAGAATGGGATTCTCTTTCAGCATACTCCACCGTATACACCACAGCACAACGGCGTATCGGAACGGAGGAATCGGACCCTATTAGATATGGTGTGCTCTATGATGAGCACTGCTGAGTTACCTATTTCCTTTTGAGGGTATGCGGTTGAGACAGCCATATACCTATTGAATATAGTTCCAACCAAATCAGTGCCTACCACTCCATATGAGATATGGGAAGGGAAGAGATCGTGTCTTAATTTCGTTAAGATATGGCGTTGCCCGACCTATGTTAAAAAGAAAAATCCGGATAAACTCGAGGCAAGATCGTTTTTGTGCAAGTTTGTAGGATATCCCAAGCATTCGCGAGGACATATCTTCTACCACCCTGAGGAACAAAAGGTGTTTGTTGCTCAGCATGCTACCTTTTTAGAAAAGGAATTTCTTGCAAAGGAAATTAGTGACAAGGAGGTAGAACTGGAAGAAGTTCCAGTTACAGAAACTGAAATAGAAGATTTGGTAGAACCAGAGGATTCAGTAGTTCCCGACGAACCCCATCCTCTCCGCCGATCTAGTAGGGTTCCTCATCTACCTGAGAGATACTACGGTTTTCTCATTGATGGTGGGAGTGAGGATTGCATCATAGAAGATGATGACTCGACTAGCTTCGAACAGGCCATCACAAGTGGGGACTCTGTGAAATGGCCGGATGCAATGCGATCTGAGATGGAATCCATGTACACCAACAAAGTATGGACTTTGGAAGTTGCTCCTGAATGGGTAAAACCCATTGGGAGCAAATGGATCTTTAAGAAGAAACTTGGTGTAGATGGAAAAGTTGAGACCTACAAAGCTATATTTGTTGTAAAGGGTTTTCGTCAACGACCAGGTGTGGATTATGATGAAACCTTTTCTCCTGTGGCTATGCTTAAGTCCATCCGGATCCTACTTTCCATTACTGCATACCATGACTACGAAATCTGGCAAATGGATGTTAAGACCGCCTTTCTAAATGGTGATTTAGAGGAGTGCGTATACATGACTCAGCCAGAGGGCTTCGTAGACAGTGGGAGCAGCGGAAAGGTGTGCAAGCTACTTAAATCCATCTACGGGATAAAGCAGGCATCGCGGAGTTGGAACATCTATTTTGATGTAGTAGTCAAAGAGTTTGACTTCATCAAAAACATAGATGAACCTTGTATATATAAGAAGGTTGCAGAGAGTAAGGTTGTATTCCTCATATTGTACGTAGATGACATACTCTTGATAGGAAATGATGTTCCTATGCTGCACTCGGTCAAGCTCTTCTTATCACATAGATACTCAATGAAAGATCTAGGTGATGCCACTTGCATTTTGGGGATTAAGATCTATAGAGATAGATCTAGACGGATACTGGGATTGTCCCAATCCAGGTACATTGACACAATACTAAAGAGGTTTAGTATGGAAGAATCCAAGTGTGGGAACTTACCCACGATCTCTGGACTCACTCTCTCCAAAAAGATGTCTCCCAAGACTGATTTGGAAAGAGCTCGCATGCATGGGATAACCTATGCTTCGGCAGTTGGCTCTATCATGTACGCGATGCTATGTACCAGACCCGATATAGCATACTCACTAAGTGTAGTGAGTAGGTTTCAAGCAGATCCTGAAGAGAATCACTGGACAGCTGTGAAGAGCATTCTTAAGTACTTGAGAAGGACTAAAGAGATGTTCTTAGTGTATAGTAACGGAGAACTCCAGGTGGAGTCCTTTACCGATTCGAGCTTCCAAAGTGATAAGGACGACTCTAAGTCGCGCTCGGGATTTGTCTTTATCCTCAATGGAGGGGCGGTTTGTTGGAAGAGTTCCAAACAGGAATCCGTGGTAGACTCGACGATGGAGGCTGAATACATTGCTGCCAACGATGATGCTAAAGAGACTGTCTGGATAAAGAAGTTCATCACTGAACTTGGTGTGGTTCTATCCATTGAGCATCCAATACCTCTGTATTGTGATAACAATGGAGCTGTGGCTTTAGCCAAGGAACCCAGGTCCCATCAGAAGTCCAGACATATTCTGAGGAGGTATCACCTGATCAGGAAGATAGTAACAATGGAGCTGTGGCTTTAGCCAAGGAACCCAGGTCCCATTAGAAGTCCAGACATATTCTGAGGAGGTGTCACCTGATCTGGAAGATAGTTGATCGCCGCGAGATCGAGGTAAGGAGAGTTGATACGAAGGACAACACTGCGGATCCCTCACAAAGGCCATTCCTCAGATACAATTTGAGAGACTCTTCTGGATGTTGGGTATGAGATACTACAACAGCTGGCCTTAGTGCAAGTGGGAGATTGTTAGTTATGTATATGCCCTAGAGGTCATTGTTGTACATATGATGTATATTATAATGGATGCTTGGATATATATAGAGAGGACTTTCTTGCTCGATATAATAGTATGCTATCTGGTTTCACTTTATCTTAACATGTTAACAAATACTGTTTTGTGATCACGTGTTGATAAAGCCCTTAGGATATGTACTCGACAACTAGGACTATGATACAAGTCATACTAGTGGGGCCAGGGTAGTCTACGAGTACATCCTATAACTGTTCCTAGTCGAGGGTGTATCGAAACAGGGCATCGATACTCCAGAGTAGACTAGCGTATACGCATCTTGACCCATATGATGGGCGATGGATGATCACATATCCATTGGTGTTGGACATCAAAGATGGTGTACGGGTGCTCAGTGGAGACTGGGTACACTGAACGGACTCGCCGAGAACTCCTGGATGGTATTATACCTATCGTCAGATAGCAGTTCTCCGGTGATACTGGTACAGGTTAGTCTGTAGACCCGAGAACGTCATAGAGACTTGTGTGATTCCCACTGTGCTTTGATTTTCACCTTACCATGTCCAAGAGGGCGTGCAAAACGGTGGCTTTTGGGTACAGTCCCGAATTGCATTGTGGCAACGAGCGATAGGAGGGGCTTCGTCTCTCCCGGTATCGGGAGTTGATGTTGTGCTGTGTTCGATTGGCTATAACTGGAAGTCCCAGGCCAGGGCTGATATGTTGATTTACTGGTAAGAGTTATCAGTAGTTTCTCAACCTGTTATGAGCCTTACATCGACACGACTTATCGGTTACTGGGGTTTTATGTTTACCACCCCTAGACTAGATATGCAACATATCAGACGAAGAGACCGGACTGTACGGGAGTGTTACTGATTGGATTCACAGGAGAATGTATAGGCTTGCTTGTTTATCTTCTGATTGCTCAATACATGGGTGGCTGTTACGTTTAGCTGATCGCTTGTAGCTTGTGGGTGTTTGATATGATCATCACCTACTGTCGGCGTATTGACGATTCTTTAGAGTCGTACACAGAGGTTTCCTGGCTCAGGCAAAACGAAGTAGGAGCACATATGTGATATGTGCATGACCGAGAATAATACGATATGAGATACTGTATTCTATTCTCGCGATATGAGATATCGGCCGGGTATATGAGATATAGCCGGGTCATCGGATCAAGCGTTGATTCGATGAATTGGTACATGTTATATTAGTCGGTTATATGTAATATAGCCGGATTGTCGGATCAAGTGTTGATTCGATAATTTAATGTATAATTATATATTTGATATATTACATTACGTTAACTAATATAAGCTCGCTATATTGATTCATTTTCTCACTGGATGATACATTAATGTATATGCGATATATGTTAATTGTATTATTTTCTTTTGTTACAAAATATATTGTATATGTGATATATAATATTGTAACAAGTTAGGGTTGCAAATGTAACATGGTTGTTAAGTTTAAACCATGTTAGGGTTTGGATTTGGGCTAGCTTTTGGGTTAGCTATTTCATGAAGCATCATGAAGCTTTCCTTTTTGTCATTTAGCTTTGATATTTTGTGTAGATATTTGTTAACCCAACCCTAACTCTTAACTCTAGTTTATTCTCTACATGAGTTAATGCCTTCATTTATTAAGTCTTGGTTGTCATTTGTAACAACAAAAACAATTTCATTATTCATCACAAAAGCTTTCTTCTTCTTCTTCTTCCTCCTTGAAAAAGCTTTCTAGCCTATTGTATTGTGATGATTTAAAGTGAGAAATTGAAAACAAAAGAGAGAGAAATTCCTACTTCATCATCCTCATATATTCTAGCCACTTAGATTAGGGTGTTCACTTCACTAATACTTCATTAGAAAAGTGAGAGCTTGGGTTTGAGATTCTTCAAGGTAGATCGTCTTTGAAAAGGAAGACTTCAAGCAAGTATGGATCATTCGACTTGTGGAGCCTCTCTAGAGTCCAGGAGTTCATGGATTGCAGCGAAGGGGCTACTACTCGGAGCTTAACAAACGAAGGAATAGACTACAAAGGTTGTAATCCCTCTCTCTTAAATGTAAAGTTGTTTACATGCAAGTTAACCCTAATTCTCTAGTTAAGATCTTGGTTAGGGTTTATTTAGCACCCCAAAAATTTTAAAGTAGCATGATTGATGCTTGCCAAAACCTTCACAAGGTGCTATGCTAACCCAACACCAATAGTGCAACAAAAAGAAAATAATCATTTTAAAATAAAGCCATGCCTCTTTACATAGATGTAGCCATGCTTCATTGTCTCGAACTTTACACCTCATTTCCCTTTTTAATTTCTAAAATAGAAAATTAAATATGAGGTGTCCTTCTTCTAGAAACATTGCCTTATAAATACGGAATACTTCACCTGGTATATGTATCGCTACATATACGTGTATCCGTATAAAAATACGGATAGCACCAAAGAGAGAAAATAAATTGTGAACGATAATACTAGAATACATGTATCAAAATACATATATATATATATATAAATTATTAAATCAAAACCTGATTTAATAATCAGGATTAATCCTAAGCCTCTTAGTATTATCAACTGTCCGATTAAAGTCCGTATACCACGTACATGTATTTAATCGGACCCATGCGCGTACCACCGTATGGCTCCTGCATCTGTTGCCGGAATCGGGAAAACCCTTTGTGTGGGACTCTAAAGACTCGACAATACGCTGGCAGTAGCTTTAACCACAAGCACGTCAGCGGCACTAGCTATACGTAACGGCTACCCAGGTAGTTGTCGAAAAGGGGGTCGAAAATCAAATGTGTCCTTACCCTGCTAAGCCTGAATGTGACAATCTCCATACAGTTCGATCTCTTCGTCAAAGAGTATCGCATATCGGGTCTAGAGGGTGGATAACGCCAGACCTCTTCTAACCCGATAAGTCATGTATGAGTCAAGTTTATCACCAACTGAGATACTACTGATCAGCTATCAGTAAATCTCCCCTACCGTAGCCACGGATTTCTAGTGATAGCCAACCGAACACAGCGCGACATTGAATCCTAATACCAGGAGAGACGAATCCCTGACAGTCGACCACTGCCTCCATGTGGCTCGGGATTGTACTTAACTAAAACCTGTTTGCATGACTCCTTTGAGCCGTGGTAGGATAGTAATCAAAGTACAGTGGGAACTCATACGAGACAAATGACGACTTTAGTTCAAAGGACTAACATGTACTCATGCCACCTGAGAACTTCCATCAGACGATAGGTATAATACCATATAGAAGTTCTCGGCGAGTCCGTCCAGTGTACTCACCTCTAGTGAGCACCTGTATACTATCTTAGGTGACATAAAACCAATGGCTTGTGAGACCAGCCACCACCCCTCTTCGGGGTCTCAAAACGTATATACTAGTCTATACTCCAGAATATCGATGTCCAGTCTCGATACTCCCACGACTAGGAACATTTAAGGATGTGCTTATAGGCTACCCAGCTCTCACATATATGATCGCCATCATAATGCTGGTAGTCAAGAAAATATCCTACGGTCTTCATCATTATATATTAGCGACACGCAATAACAAGTAAAACGTGTACATATCAATGATAAAGACAAACCAGATAGCATACTATCATTTCGAGTAAGATTGTTCTACCTGTATAGGTCCTCCCTCAATTATCATAATCGCGTGCCTGCAATTACAATAATTTCCTTAAGGGCACTATATCCTACAATCTCCCACTTGCACTTAAGGCTAATTATTGCGTCATCGTATACCCGCATCCCGTGTGCTATAGAATACCCAACTTCTATGCAAATCAGTTTCTTGAATCTCGTTTGAGGAACATCTGTGTTCGAGAAATAGCCTCAGTGAGTGGATCCGCTATAATATTTCAACTTCATCTCTCTATATCCCAACTTTACGGAGATTAACAATTTTCCAAACTGATCGATACCCTGCCTCAAGAATTTATCTAGATACCTGATGGGACCAAGTTCATCAATGAACAACTCCATCCAACAAACTTCTTAGGTTGTATCCTCTGTTGAGTTATAACCGGCATCCTGCACCATAATTACCTCAGCATCCCTATTGGAACACTATCCAATACACTGATCCTCGGAAGAGGGTAAACTCATAACTCTGACAGCATCTCTGTCATCCAGGTCATCTTGAAAGCCTGAACTGATAACCGCTTCCCAAAAGAGGCTTTCGTTATCCTGTACCAAAAGCATCCTCTTATGTTCTTTACTGCTTCCCTTTGTTTCTCAAGGATTTGATTAGTATGCTTGTTGCAACTAGTGCAAATGCAATATCTGGCGTTGTACAAAACTTTGCATGATTGACTCAATTGCCTAAGTAAATGATGTGTCATTTATGCCAGTCCCTCTCCTCATCAGTCCAGAAGACATCCTATTTAGAGAGGGTGACTCCATCACCTGCGGGTACACCACCATGCCACGAGTCGTCCATTCTAAAATACTTTTAGAATGCTGTCTAAGTACCTGATTGGGAAACTTCCCAAATCCAGATCTAAAACCATAGATCTAGTCACCAAAACACCTGATATACTATCCATATCCAATGTGGAGAAAACACCGTATGACAACCAAAATTTGACCGATTGTTGTATAAGAACATCACTTCCTATCTGGAATATGTAATTCAAATCCAGGACAGTACTCCCAACATACTTCTTACTAGGTTCATCTTTTTTTTGACGAAGTCAGTCATCTTGACTGTCACATCAATAACAGATGATCCGTCTCTGCTATCCTTACTTTAGTCCACGAATAAACATAAGCACTTGCATGCCTTCCGCTGCTCCCACTGACTACGATAACCCTATGACAGAGTCATATACACGTGCACTTTCAAAATCCCATTTAGAAAGACGTTATAGTCACCCACCTGCCAGATATCATAGCCATGAACTGTTTCAGCGCCAAAACATATCCATATGGACTTTAGAATAGACACTGAAGTAAAAGTCACATCACAATCCACAACGGGTATTTGATGAAAACAATTTACAACAAGCCTAGCCTTATTAGGTTATCACCTTTCCACCTGCACAGATCTCGAAAGATCTACTTTCTCCAAATGGGTTTTACCCCTTCAGGAAAACCCAGCAAAGTCTAAAATCCGTGATTTGCTGAAGTGTGTGGATTCCATCTTGGACATGAAGTACCTGGTCACCTGGAACTTACCACTTCCTTTGACCTGCTGATAACAAGTAGGGGGAATAGCAGTATCAAGTCATATCCATATGGACTTCGTCATAAACACTGAAGTAAAGTTACATCATAATCCATAATGGGTGTTTGATGAAAACTCTTTATTACAAGTCTAGCCTTATTAGGTTAGTAACTTTCCACCTGCACGGATCATGAAAGATCTACCTGCTCCTTTAAAATGTTTCCTAGCACCACGACAAGGTTAAAACCGGCATCAAGCATGCAATTTTCAAAAAATAGTGGTGCTAAGCTACACTATCCAAAGATCTAACTAGATTATTAAGGTTAATATGATATCTAAAGAACATTACACTAAGTGAAGAATGCTACAACCTTTTGTTAGTGTATATGCCCTAGAGGCCATTACTGTATCATACTAGTTTGTATATTACTTAATGGAAGCTTGGGATATTCACCTTGTATAGACAATCTTGCTCAAAATAGTAGTATGCTACTTTGTTTGTTTCTACTTTAAAGTGTACATGTGTTTATTTTAGTATATCACCTATACACATTAGTGGAGCCCTTAGGATCTTTGCTTGATTACCAGCATTGTGATGGCAGCCACACTCGTGGGGGCTGGGTAATCCACAAGCACATCCTTATACAGGTCTCTAGTCGGAGGACTATCGAGACAGGGCATCGATACTCCGGAGTAGACTAGCGTATGCGTTTCTCATCCCAGCAGGGGAGACGGTCTATCCCACAGCCGTCAGTACGTCGTACTTGAGATAGTATGTGGGTTCTTATTAGGTTGCGAGTACACTGGACAGGACTCGTCAGGAACTGTTGGTTGGTACTATACCTATCATCAGTTATCAGTTCCCAGGTGACATGAGTACAGCTTAGTCCGCTGACTTGACACTGTCACTTCGCCTCGAGTGTGTTCCCACTGTACTTAGATTACTACCCTACCACGGCTCAAAGGAGTCGTACAAATAGGTAGTAGTTGGGTGCAGTCCCGAAGCACTTGGAGGCAGTGACGGTTAGACAGGATTCGTCTCTCCCGGTATTGGGGGTTGATATCGCGCTGTGTCTAGGAGAGCCATTACACAAAGTCCCTGACCAGGGCAAGCGAGATATACTAGTAGGTTTCCAGTGTTATCTCAGGATGTTCTGAGCTACACTCCGACACGACTTGTACCGCTATTAGGGGACAAACGTTTACCGCCCCCTAGGCCCGCCATGCGATATTCTCAGACGAACAGACCGGACTGTACGCAGATTGTCACATTCAGGCTCAGTTGGAGTTCAGATGGGTTTCACCTCATCCGTCTTCTTATCGGCATCTACCTGGGGGCCGTTACGCACAGCTAGTGCAGCTTGCGGGTTAAACCCACTGCCAGCGTAGTGTCGAGTCTTTAAAGTCCCACACAGAGAGCTATTCGCCTTTAGGCAAAAGAGTAGAGGTCGGATGGTTTTGCGACAGGGTTCGGTCACATCCGTGCACTTGTGCACGTTTAGTGTCCGAGCAGTTAACACTAGCGGGCTTTGGTTAAGCCAGATCCTAGTGTACGTTTTGGGATTGGTTTTATCTCGTTTGTATTCGTGTTCCTCGGAACGCAGATGCGGGTGTGTATGCACAGTTGACAGAGAGACAGAGGCAGAGGATTCTCATTAGGGTTGTTGACGGTTGACTTTTTGCTAAACCCTAACGAGAATAAGAAATATGATTAACAATAGTATTAATTAATTATTATTGTGACATGGTTGTTGATGGTTGACTTTGTTGACTTGTTGACTTAGTTGACCGGCTGACTATGTTGGACTTGTTTACCTTCATCATTACAATGGCTATCATTTCGTGGCAAAGACTTTTGCTTGCTTGTTTCTCTTTGCAAAATGAGTGCATGAAATGATATGGCTATTTTGACTTGAACCATCACATAATACCCAATTATTATTTTTGTTTTGATGATTTTGGATTATGAGAGCTTGGATGGCAAAAGTTTTGCTCATTCTTTCATTTCCTTTCTCTCTCATCCTTGAGCTCTCCCTCTTCCTCTTGCTCTCTCTCTAGTTCATGGTTCACTTGTCTCATGTGTTGAGAAGCAAGAACCATTGAGATAAAACCCAACACACTCCTCTACTCATCCTAGTATACAAGGTTTAGCAAACCAAGTGTTCTAGTTTCTTCTAGTTTGAAGTGAAGCCAAAGGTAGAAGCTTTTAGGTGGATCTATCTTCGGCACAAAGAGACTACGAGGAGAGAACCATCCGACCACCACAAGGAGACCAAGAGAAGGAGTTAAAGTTAAGGTATAACCCCTAACCGAGTAGGTAAAACTCTTGTTAGGTTTGTTAGATAGTTGTTTAACAAAGATCCGTATTTTGAGTCCATGTTACCACCCTAGAAAAAAATCGTTTTTCATCATTTCCGCAAGCTCGTAAGAACCGGGAGAGGTAACGTGGACTTACAGTGGTATCAGAGCCTAGTTAAACGCTATCTAACATGTTAGCAAAGTAACTAGAAGTTCGATCGGAGAAAAAGTCGCGAAACGAACCCGAAAAATCAAGTTTCTACAGATTCTGTTTTCTGTTCAAAAATTAATAAATCTTACACAAAAAATCGGCTCATGATTTTTACAAGACACCCAAGAAAATTGGTCCACCGACCCGGTCAAAGCGCCGCGGAAACGTGGCAGGAGCATGCTCCCGCCGCGGATCCGCGGCCGAGTTGACTCGGCCGTGCCACAATTTTCATGCAGTGTGTTTCTGGGGTTGTTTTGGGATTTTTACAATGTGATTTTTCTGCCCAGATTTTCCAGAAAGAAAAATTTGTTTTTGGGGTCTAAAAATCCGTATTTTGATCGAACTTCTAAAGACTTAAGCTAACGGTTTATATCTGTGATGTGATATATGTATTGAACGTCTGCTAATCGCTATACGTCGATTAGTGGGGGTTATACATATCTGTGATTTGTAATGTCGATGGTATGTGTATATGAATTCATTGGATTGTTGCGGATGAATAGCCGGGGTGTTGTGAGATGAGATTTTTCTTTTTCTTTCAATTCATGTATTTTATAATTGATGTAATATTATTTATATGGCCGCACAACCGGGATGGGGTTGTAGTCGTCATTGTATAATTTCTTTTACTGTTTTTGCTCCTAGGATAGACCCAAGGTGGGGTGCACAAACTACCGGGTATCTCGAAGTGCCGAGTGGCCTACTCACGGTGTTGAGGGAGGTTGCTTCGCTTCGGGTACTTGGTGGGTAGATTGCCGCACCCGTAGGGGTCTAGGGTGGGGTCTTGGCTATTCATCGTGACCGTGTAATCCGCACTACCTTACAGGCTCATACGGATTGCGGATTCCTAGTATATCCAATATGTTCATCTGTGATCTGGAATAGCTATCATTGCATGTGACGAATGTGTATATCTGTATATGATATCTATTTAGGCGTTGCTTATGTTTTGCATCCGCGCTAGTCCAGCCCCCGCTCTGTCGTTAGTTAAGTAACCTAACGGGTAATGACGGGGCCCCGTGGCGAATGCGGATGGCATAAGCGTACGTCATATTTTCGTTGTTTTCTGCAATGGTAGGATTAAATGATGGGACACATTAAATTAATGCAAGAAAATAAACTAAAGTTCAGTCGTTGGAACACTTTCAAAACCACTCGGTTTCTTTTCAAAAACAACTTTTAAACGCGGAGCTTAAGCCACTCCTTTTAAAAGCTATCTCGTTCCATCGATTATATCAAGTTCACTACGTTCACGGTTTTGCCAAAAGCATTCGTAGCCCTCCGTCGTTTCACATGGATAGTCAATAGTATTCAAGCTATGTTTGTTGGCCAAATTCAAGGCATAGTGATTGGTAGCTATTGGGTATTCATGTGCAGTATAGATAGTGTAACTGCATGGCGGCGCCCCGGCCGTCAATCCGACGGCCAAATGCGGAAGCGGTGATAAACATTAAATTCTTCATGAACTGGCAAACCGCCGCGCACTAATACCCAGATCGAACCATTAACTAGTCCTAGCTAACTACAAGATGGGGAAGAGAGATATACCGACTGATCCGAGTCCTCCGGTCTTCTCGTCGTCATCCCGATCTCCTGCGGAAGATCCGGTCTCCACCTCGTCGCCGGAAGTGCACCACATCGCCTACTTCTTTTACGGGCTCCCACCTCAATGCCGAGGCAACTCGGGCACGAAGCTGGCTAGTCGACGTGCCCAAGATTTGCTGTAGAATGTGTAGTGAGCTAGTGTCTCATTTTGGGGTTGTGGGATTGCCTTTTTGGTGGAGGGATGATACAAGAAGCATGTGGAGGAAATTTGGGGATTTTAGAACATGAAATGAACCAAAATACCCTCTCCCAAAAATTTGGACAGCCCCCATGCATAGTGGTCGGCCATCTTGGTGAAGGGAAGAGTGAGAATGAGGGAGTGGAGTGATAGAATGAGAGAGCCATCCAAAAAATACAATGGAGAGAGAGAGAAGGCTATCATGCAAAAAGAATCATCACAAAATCAAACCCATACTCAACCACAAACATCATCAACCATCATGTCCACAAAATTCATGCCATCATGACAAGAAGTCAAGTCAAAAGGTCAAGGTATGGAGCAACCATGATGAAGTTAAAAAAGTCAAGTGATTATGACATGACAATATGAAAAAGACCCCCTCCACAAATGCCTATTTACAACAATGCAAATAAGCCCTCCTCCACCAATCTTCGGCCAATGAACGATACAATGGAAAATGGCCGAAACGGAAAACAAACTAGCAACTCCAGAAAACTGGTCCTGTAATAAATTACAGGAAAACCCCGATACTGTGCATACACACCCGCATTTGTATTCCGACCGAAATACAAATGCAATGAGACAAAATCTACACTGTACTATACTAGGATCCGGCTTAAACCAAAGCCGGCTAGTAATATCCGTTCGATCCTGATCCGTGCAATACCGCACGTATCTGATCGAACCCTTCCATATATCCATACGGCCTATATTACAAACTGTCCGATCCTGATCCGTGCAATACCGCACGTATCTGATCGAACCTTTCCATATCTCCATACGGCCTCTATAACCTTTCGCCCGAAAACTGAGTAACTGAATGTGGGGGACTCTAAAGACTCGTCAACACCTTGGTTGTGGATTTAACCACTAGCACGTCAGAGGTATAAGCCAATACGTAACGGGCCACCAGGTTTTGACTAAAAGGGACGTCTGTGAGTGAACTCAGCCTGACAACCCTACTGAGCCTGTCAGTGACAATATCCGTTCAGTCCGGTCCGTTCGTCTATGAGTATCGCATGGCGGGCCTAGGGGGTTGGTAAAAGTCAGACCCCCAAAAGCGGTACAAGTCGTGTCGGAGTGTAGCCCAGAACACCCTGAGATACTACTGGAATACCTACCAGTAAATCTCCTTGCCTCGGCCGAGGTCTTCGTGTAACGGCTCTCCTAGACACAGCGCGACCTCACCCCAATACCGGGAGAGACGAACCCCTGAAGACACGCTCACTGTCTCCATATGGCTCGGGACTGTACCCAACTAAAACCTGTTTCCACGACTCCTTTGAGCCGTGGTAGGGTAGTAATCAAAGTACAGTGGGAACTCACACAAGACAAATGACGATCCCCAGGTCGATGAACTAACCTGTACACATGTCACCAGGGAACTGCCATCTGACGTCTGGTATATAACCAACTAGCATGTTCCCGGCGAGTCCTGTCCGGTGTACTCATAACCCAATGAGCACCTGCATACATCTTAGGTGATCCAACTGACACCAGTGGCTTATGAGACCGGCCACCGCCCCTCGTCAGGGTCTCGACTGTATACACTAGTCTACTCTGGAGTATCGATGCCCTGTCTCGAAACTCACACGACTAGGGACCATTTAAGGATATGCTTATAGACCCCAGCTCCCACTTATATGATCTCCCTCATACTGCTGGTGGTCAAGCAAGAATCCTAGGGGCTCTATCAACGTGTAATAGAGACTTGTCAGGTCACCTAAAGCAGTACACGATGATAAAGGTAAACCAGATAGCATACTATCATCTCGAGTAAGACTGTCCTACCGGGATAGGTCCTCCATCAATCATTGCAATCACGTACCTGTGACCTAATAATTGACTCTGAGGGCACTATCTCCAACAATCTCCCACTTGCACTCAAGGCTAATTATTGCGATGTCGTATACTCACAGCCCGTGTGATACCGAACACCCAACTCCTCTACTAGTCAGTCTCACAAAGCTCGTTTGTGAAACTATTGCGTTCGAGGAATAGCCTCAGTCAGTGGATCCGCTTTGTTGTTTCTTTTTATGTCTCTCTATATCTCAAGTTCGCGGAGAAAGCCATCTCCCGAAAAGAGTAATACCTGTCTTAGAATGTGTCTGGATGTCTGATGGGACCTAGCTCATAAATGAACTCCAAATCCAAACTTCTTAGACTGTATCGTCAACTGAACTTAATCAGTATCCTGCGCCATGCCTCCCTCAGTACTGGCTTGGATCACCTGTCCAAAATACTGCCCCTCATCAGAAGGAAAACTATAACTCTGACAACCTCCTTGTTGTCCATGTCACCTTGGAAGCCTGGAATGATAACTGTCTCCCGAATGAGGCTGTCGTTATCATATCCCTAGAACATCCACTTATGTTCTAAAACTGCTTCCGACTGTTTCTCCAGGATTGGATCAATATCAACTTATTGCATCTAGGGCAAGAAGAACATCTGGTGTGGTACTTGACATCTCATGATTGACTCAATTGCTTGAGCAAGTGATCTGCCAATCATGCACATCCCTCTCCACTTTAGTCTATAAGACACCTTTAGAGAGGGGTGACTCCATTACCTGTAGGTACACTACCATGCCAGGAGTCGTCCATTCTAAATACTCTTAGAATGCTGTCTAAGTACCCTGATTGGGAGACTACCCAAATCTAGATCTAAAAACCATAGATCTAGTAACCAGTATGTCTGATATAAAATCCAAGTCCTTTGTGGAGAAACCACTGTGTGACGACCAAAGTATAACCGATTGTATTATAGGAGTTTCTTTTCCTACTCTGTGTAGTGTATGTCATCCAAATACCAGGATATCACACCCTACTACCTTCTCAACAGATCCATCCCCTATTCTGATGAAGTCAAACCTATGACTGTAACATCAGAAATTGATGATCTATCTCCGCTACATCTGCTTTAGTCTATAAATAGACATAAGCTACCTGTCCACCAATGCTTCCGCTGCTCCCACTGACTATGACAACCCTCTGGCAGAGTCATATAGACGTACACTTCTAAAACTAGTTTAGAACGACGCTATACTCATCCTCCCGCCGGGTCTCGCAGCCTGGAACAATAACAATGGTAATTGTGGGTAAACAAGAACTTCCCTGTCACCGTCCTCGAGGCTACCGTAGTACCTCTCGGGTGCCTGAAGTTACCCACCTTATCTGCGGAGTGGCCAATGGAATGTCAATCCAGATTGAATCTTTAGGTTCCTTATCAAATCTTCGGTAATCGTTTGTTGTTCTGGAATCACTTCCAGTTCTACCATACTCCCACTACTGTTTTCTGAAGAAAAAAATCCATTTTTAATAAAACTGTGGCGAGTCTAGAACAATATTGCTATTGTTCATCCAGATGGTAGAAAGTCAACCCTCGTCATAGCCTGGGTCAACCCACAAACAGCCATTACAGAAACGTGCCTTGAGTTGTCCAGTGTCTGGTTTTAAGCATAAACCGGACAACTCCCCGTACCTTAACATCGTTAAGATACGAACTGTACTATATCTAATATATAACTAGAGGCACTGATTTAATTGAACCAGATTCAAATCATGCAACTGTCTCCAGTGCATGTCAACTAAATGGAATGAGGCCGATCAGCGTTTACTCAACTTAGGAATGCTTCCAATTATGAGTAACCTGAAAGAGAAGCTAGTTCTCTTAATCATCACTATCAACTGAATACCATACACAAGTATCTACATCTTCGATCACTTTGAAGAATCCCGATACTTGCAATACCTGGTTCTCTACTTTATTCAAATACCCATAACTTCTCAAAATTCGGACCCTGTGTTTCCACGAAACACCTGTCTAAAACCTAGAGAAGTCATAAGTAAACCGAATATAGTACGAGGACCAACCCTTCTGTCCTGATGGACCCTGGACAACATACAATACTTTGTATAAGTCCCTTGAGTTTGATAACTCATTCATTGTGTGTCGTAGGTTGAAAACAGTACTTATGGTCAAGAAGAATTACACCGCTGTTTAATGCTCTTTACCTAACCATCCACTGATATAGGTAAATGTCGTAGACATAATTTCAGAAAGGTATATCTCACTCTATGAAAATAGACGTACAGATATATCAATTTGAAATTGGTGCATGACAGTGGATATTCAAAACCAAATATTTGCCGACCGGCAAACAACCCAGGTGACTTCCTTAAATATCACCGATTACAACGAATCCCGATATAATGAGGATGATCACCCAATTCCCAATAACCTACTCCCACTCATCATCTGTAAAACCATACAGATGTGAGAATCATACCTGGTAAATACATACCCTGGAGCAAGTGTCTAATCGGGAAATCAGTTTTCTTTTAACATTACACAGTGAAACTGAAACATTGAAATGTCTCGATGGGTTATCCTGGTATTCCTAGTAATGCCTCTTCCAGTATCCAAATTCACAACTGTAACCGTATAATTCTTTGCCACCTCTCCAAATCCCTTCATATGTCTTTAGTCATTACCTTCTGCACATCCCTTTAGGCCAAATGGTTTTCTTCCTTCCCTACCGTTCGGCACCAGCCTATGGTTTGGAAGAAGACTATCCAATAAGCATAATGGGTTTACTGTCCTAATCCTAGGAACACTCGCAATGCGAGAGAAGGTGAAGATAAAAGACACCTGAACAAATCTTATTCCTATTTCTCCTGAACCAGAATCCATCCCCGAACTGGAAAAAGTTCCTTTCGAGTTCGTATATAACCATACGATGGAGTATCCAATAAACTGTGGATCTTCGTAGTGATACGGAGTGTCCTGGAGAAATACAAAGGTGATTTAGGATTGGCGAAGGAATACTTGGTTTGTTCGTGAATATCTCTTGCAATTTACTTTGCCCTCTTACTAATCCCTTGCTTTGTCTTAACTTAATACCTTCTTCACACCATCGTTATGCTAATTGGTTTTCTTCATTCCCTACCGGTCGGCACCAGCCTAAGGTTTGGAAGAAGACTATCCAATTTGCGTAATAGGTGTACTATCTCCTAAACCAAGGAGTACTCGCAACCTGAGAGTAGGTAAAAGGAAAAGAAAACTGAATAGTCCTATCCGTTTTCTCCATAACCGGAAACCATCCTCGAATAAATTCCTTCGAGTTCGTATCTAACCATACGATGGTTTTGTCCAATGGAAGTGGACGTTCGTAGTAATACGAGGTGTCCTGGAGAAAAGGGTAAAAGTAGGAGTGGCAATGAGGTTTGCAACTCTGACAATCCAAAAGCCAGTGTTAAGAAGGTTCGGTCAACTTGGTCACTGAGTCATAGTCTTAGGGTCGGGTCAATGGTCGCTGCCAAAGAGAGAGAGAAAAGAAACACTCAGCGTGCACTCTAACCTAGATCAGAATGGTTACCAATTTATCTAATCTGGAAACCTCCCACTGTACCGTCAAATTCTCCTCCAAACCTGAAAGAAGAATTAGTCAGGATCACCCGAGGAGTAAACTAACTCATCAGTGGGAATCGGGATCCAACTATCATCGCATGATAACGTGACGGAATCCGCTCACATCATCACACTCCAGAAGGTATGCGTATATCTGGCAAGTTTCAGTTCTTTTGAAACTCCCGATGAGATTTCTGCCCCATGCTCTTATGACCTTGGCGAAGGTCAACAAATCATAAGTCACATGTCAAGTTCTACCCGTCATTATCCAGGTTAATTTGAACCCACCCGTACAAGCCCTTGACGAAGGCCAACAAGGCTATACGACTGTCCCAAACCAACGCATCTATCTATGCAGCAGAAAGGTAACAAGCAGCTACCATACACTATGCCTGGACGAAGGTCAACAAACACAGCATGAATACTACGTGCTACCCGTCTGAAACGACGGAGGGCTACGAATGGTTTCTGGCGAAAACCTTTAACGTAATGAACTTGATATCGTTGAAGGAACGGATAGCTTTTAAAAATATAGTGACGAAAACCGTTGCTAAAGAGGTCACCCCGGTGAAGGGATCTCGGCTCTTTCCCCGTAGAATGGGGTGCAGGATATTCCAACTGAATACCACGGTGCAAAGCAAAAGTAATCGGCTATAGTGAAGTTAATGCCCTGACGCAAACTTTTTGTCCAAGGGGTCACTCCAGGTGAAGGGATCTCGGCCCTTGCCTCGTCGACTAAGGAGCAGGATATTCCAACTGAATATCACGATGCAAAACAAAAGTGAACGTCCTTGCAATAACAGCTTTTTGAAAAGTGTTCCAACAACATCAGATTAGGTTTGTTTTTAACTTGCATTGATCCGAATCAACGCAGTCCCATCAATTGATCACACCACAAAGAACGAAAATATACTGATGTACGTATATGCCATCCGCATTCGCCACTGGGTCCCGTCATTACCCGTTAGGTTAGCTAACTAACGACAGAGCGGGGACTGGACTAGCACGGATGTAAAACATATACAACATCTACTAATATATATACCAATATATTATATTCGCTCAAGGCGTGATAAAAAATGCAACATCACAGAAAATGTACAGCATCACAGAAACAATACAGATATCTGGGATCCCCGGGTTTCACAGAGCCACTACTAAAACCCGACGTTCCCCTGGTCGTGTGGATAGCCTGTGCAATGAAATCCTAGACCCCTACGGGCACGGCAAGTTACCCGCCAAAACCTGAAGCGAGGCAGCCCCCTTCAGCACCGTGAATGGACCATCCAGCACTTCACGGAATCCGGTAACTTGGCCACCCCTCCTGGGTCAACCTGTAACCCCTACGAGTGCGGTGAATAGCCCGCCAATCCTATAGTGAAGCCCCCTCCGTCTCAATGCCATGAGATGCGGGCCCGTTGCCCTCTAGAACCCAGCTATCCGTGCACCCCTCCGCGGGGTAATCCTAGTACAGAAAGTAAAATATACATACAACGGGTACATCGACCGCAACCTGGCCGTGCCCCAAAAAAAATAATACAAACAGACAGTGACGGCAGTCCACATGTCGGACGCTCGCCCCGCAATATCAAATGTACATAATACAACAAAAACACTGTACTAGCATTGCATCCAGGCTATCCCCAACGACCGATCCGCAACATCACAGCAATACATAGAACATCAACGTGAAAGTCACGTTCGCAAATCCGTCTAACCGGGCTATAGCAGTTAGACAGGATTTACCGATCAAGTGACATTCACGGTCGCAGATATAATGTAAATACTGTGAAATAATGTGTTTAAAATATCCGATCGATCAAATTTTAACAAGTGGGCCCCAAGCATTACTGTAGCAGATCAAGAAATTCTGGGCCCAATATTATTATTCCAAAACCCCAATTTTAACCCAGAAAGATACTGTAGAAATTTGGTGCAGGGAACCCAACAGTGTGCGGCGGAACCGCGGCCCAAAGGGGTGTTTGGCCGCGGTTCCGCGCTCCTACTATAGAGTTGTTACATAGAATTTTTACAGAATTCTTATTTTTTCTAGTAGATCACTTTTCTGTAACCTGAAAAAAATTTCGACAAAAAAAATTTTCAACAGAAAACTGATGCAAGCAAAAATGCGGTTTTGGGATTTTGTTCGATCGGAATTGAAAAACACATTAAAGCAAGCTAGACTGTATTAATGGCGAGGCTCTGATACCACTGTAAGTGCACGGCGGCGCCCCGGCCGTCAATCCGACGGCCAAATGCGGAAGCGGTGATAAACTTTAAATTCTTCATGAACGGGCAAACCGCCGTGCACTAATACCCGGATCGAACCATTAACTAGTCCTAGCTAACTACAAGATGGGGAAGAGAGATATACCGACTGATCCGAGTCCTCCGGTTTTCTCGTCGTCGTCCCGATCTCCTGCGGAAGCTCCGGTCTTCACCTCGTCGCCGGAAGTGCACCACATCGCCTACTTCTTTTAAGGGCTCCCACCTCAATGCCGAGGCAACTCGGGCACGAAGCTGGCCAGTCGACGTGCCCAAGATTTGCTGTAGAATGTGTAGTGAGCTTGTGTCTCATTTTGGGGTTGTGGGATTGCCTTTTTGGTGGAGGGATGATACAAGAAGCATGTGGAGGAACTTTGGGGATTTTGGAACATGAAATGAACCAAAATACCCTCTCCCAAAAATTTGGACAGCCCCCATGCATAGTGGCCGGCCATCTTGGTGAAGGGAAGAGTGAGAATGAGGGAGTGGAGTGATAGAATGAGAGAGCCATCCAAAAAATACAATGAAGAGAGAGAGAAGGCTATCATGTAAAAAGAATCATCACAAAATCAAACCCACACTCAACCACAAACATCATCAACCATCATGTCCACAAAAGTCATGCCATCATGACAAAAAGTCAAGTCAAAAGGTCAAGGTATGGAGCAACCATGATGAAGTCAAAAAAGTCAAGTGATCATGACATGGCAATATGCAAAAGACCCCCTCCACAAATGCCTATTTGCAACAATGCAAATAAGCCCTCCTCCACCAATCTTCGGCCAATGAACGATACAATGGAAAATGGCCGAAACGGAAAACAAAATGGCAACTCCAGAAAACTGGTCCTGTAATAAATTACAGGAAAACCCCGATACTGTGCATACACACCCGCATTTGTATTCCGACCGAAATACAAATGCAATGAGACAAAATCTACACTGTACTATACTAGTATCCGGCTTAAACCAAAGCCGGCTAGTAATATCCGTTCGATCCTGATCCGTGCAATACCGCACGTATCTGATCGAACCCTGCCATATATCCATACGGCCTATAGTACAAACTGTCCGATCTTGATCCATGCAATACCGCACGTATCTGATCGGACCTTGCCATATCTCCATACGGCCTCTACAACCTTTCGCCCGAAAACTGAGTAACTGAATGTGGGGGACTCTAAAGACTCGTCAACACCTTGGTTGTGGATTTAACCACTAGCACGTCAGAGGTATAAGCCAATACGTAACGGGCCACCAGGTTTTGACTAAAAGGGACGTCTGTGAGTGAACTCAGCCTGACAACCCTACTGAGCCTGTCAGTGACAATATCCGTTCAGTCCGGTCCGTTCGTCTATGAGTATCGCATGGCGGGCCTAGGGGGTTGGTAAAAGTCAGACCCCCAAAAGCGGTACAAGTCGTGTCGGAGTTTAGCCCAGAACACCCTGAGATACTACTGGAATACCTACCAGTAAATCTCCTTGCCTCGGCCGAGGGCTTCGTGTAATGGCTCTCCTAGAAACAGCGCAACCTCACCCCCAATACCGGGAGAGACGAACCCCTGAAGACACGCTCACTGCCTCCATGTGGCTCGGGACTGTACCCAACTAAAACCTGTTTGCACGACTCCTTTGAGCCGTGGTAGGGTAGTAATCAAAGTACAGTGGGAACTCACACAAGACAAATGACGATCCCCAGGTCGATGAACTAACCTGTACATATGTCACCAAGGAACTGCCATCTGACGTCTGGTATATGACCAACTAGCATGTTCCCGGCGAGTCCTGTCCGGTGTACTCATAACCCAATGAGCACCTGCATACATCTTAGGTGATCCAACTGACACCAGTGGCTTGTTAGACCGGCCACCGCCCCTCGTCGGGGTCTCGATTGTATACACTAGTCTACTCTGGAGTATCAATGCCCTGTCTCGAAACTCACACGACTAGGGACCATTTAAGGATATGCTTATAGACCCCAGCTCCCACTTATATGATCGCCCTCATACTGCTGGTGGTCAAGCAAGAATCCTAGGGGCTCTATCAACGTGTAATAGCAACTTGTCAGGTCACCTAAAGCAGTACACGATGATAAAGGTAAACCGGATAGCATACTATCATCTCGAGTAAGACTGTCCTACCGGGATAGGTCCTCCATCAATCATTGCAATCACGTACCTGTGACCTAATAATTGACTCTGAGGGCACTATCTCCAACAGATAGATGTGTTGGTTTGGGATAGTCGGACTGCCTTGTTGGCCAAAGTCAAGGGTAGGTGCGGGTGGGTTCAAATTAACCCGGAGAATGCCGGGTAGAACATGACATGTGACTTATGATTTGTTGGCCAAAGTCAAGGTCATAAGAGCATGGGTTAAAAATCCACATCGGGAGTTTCAAAAGAACTGAAACTTGCTAGCGCTGCATACCATTTGGAGTGTGATGATTCTGGTAGGATTCCTTCAGTTTTGTCATGCAATGATATTTGGATCCCGATCCTACTGTGAGTATATGCTACTCCTCAGGAAATTTCTCACTTAACGATCAATTCTATAAACCAAGTAGGTGTCTAGAGAGGTGTTAGCGGGGCTACGCCCCCAGGGAAAAGAGGTTATTTAATTAAGGAACTTCGCAAAAGCGTTGGAAAACCTCCCTCGAAGTACCGACACTAGCCTGGCTGAACGGTAAAGCAAGTATTGTACGGTGAGATTGATCCTGACTAATTCTTCCTTTTTGGTTTGAGGAGGAATTCGAGAGACAATGGGAGCCATCCTGTTTAGACAAATTAAAAACCACTCTAAACTTGCAAGAGCATCATGCTAAAGTGTTTCTTCTCTCTCTCCTAATTGCAGCGACCAAACATCATGACTAGACTTAAGTTACTACTAGATAAAAACATACTGACAGGGCCAAACTACAAAGATTGGCTCAGGAATGTCAAAATGGCAATCACTTATGACAAGTTGGGGTATCTCCTTACCACTAAAGCTCCCCCTGTCCCAGGTCCCAAAACCGGCATCGTGGATAGGGAAATCCGCAAGACCTGGGAAATCGATTGCGCGAAGGCCAAGTGCCTCGTGCTTGCCTCTATGGACAATGAACATCAGAGGAGGCACGAGAATATGGACCTTGAATCCATATTTCTCCATACAAAAGAACTGTATGGAGAGCAATCACGTATCGCAAGATACGAAGTCTCGAAAAAGCTGTTTTCAGCGAAATTGGCCGTCGGATCATCGGTAGCGGAACACGTGCTTAAGATGATTGGCTTCATTGAGGAGCTCGCGGACCTTGGGACCACGTTAGAGAACAAGCTCTATACGGACTTGATTCTCCAGTCCCTTCCTTCCACTTACGCCCAGTTTATCCTGAACTTCAACTTGCAAGAAAAAGAAGTTGAACTTTCAGAACTCATCAACATGCTGAGGAGTGCAGAGGGCGTCCTACAGAAAGGTAGGGAAACATCCACTTTGTTTGTAGGAGGATCTTCCTCTTCTAGGTCCAAGGCGAAAGCCAAGGGAAAGAAGAAGAAAACCTCCGCCAAACCAAGGGGCGGTGTTAGTAAAGTGGATATGAAGGGAAAGACAAAAGAAACAAAGGTAGCGAGAAAGCTTGTGGGAAAGGAAGAATACTTTTACTGTCATAAGAGTGGACACTGAAAAAAGGATTGCATGGCTTGGAAGGCCAGAACCCAGGATCTGAAGCAAGTTGCGGCTTCAGCTTCTGGTGTGTATATTATTGAAAACTGTCTATCAATAAACTCTACATCCTGGGTATTGGATACCGGATCAGGTCTCATATCTGTAATTCTTTACAGGTACTGAGAAGGCGTAGGGTTTTGAAGGCAGGTGATATGACCCTCAGAGTTGCAAACGGAGCTAGCATGGATGTTGAGTCCGTGGGGGACTATCACCTGGGGTTGTCATATGGACACGTTTTGGTTTTGCGTAATTGCTATTTTGTACCCAATGCAACTTGTAATATCATTTCTGTATCTTTATTATCTAAAGAAGGTTATGAATTTGCATTTGTAAGCAATGTTGTAAACATTCACCTTAATCAAGTTCTGATTGGGTCAGGTACATTAAGCAATGGTATATATGTATTAAACTAACCACAGATTTTCAATGTCCAGAATACACACAAAAGAAAGTCTCCGAAAACAAACCAGGCTTTCTTATGTCATTGTAGACTGGGTCACATCAATGAAAGAAGGTTGACGAAGTTACATACAGAAGGATATTTGGATCCGTTCAAATATCAATCGTATGCAACTTGTCAATCATGTCTCAAAGGAAAGATGACAAAGACTCCGTTCACTGGACACGGAGTAAGAGCGAGCGAGCTCTTAGACTCGTACACAGCGACGTGTGCAGTCCAATGTCTACGCATGCACGAAGCGGTTATTCTTACTTCATTACTTTTACGGATGACTTTTCAAGGTACGGATATGTCTTCTTAATGAAACATAAATCCGAAGCCTTTGGAAAATTCCAGGAATATAAGAATGAAGTAGAAAAACAAACAGGCAAAAGTATCAAGACACTGAGATCTGATCAAAGTGGTGAATACTCAAGTGCCGAGTTCCTGGATTACTTAAAAGAGAATGGAATTCTCTCTCAGCTTACTCCATCATACACTCCACAACATAACGGTGTATCGGAGACACGGAACCGGACCCTATTGGATATAGTACGTTCCATGATGTTTAACGCTGAGTTACCGTGATCATTCTGGGGATATGCACTAGAATCAGCTGCATACCTTTTGAACCGAGTTCCAACTAAGATTGTGCCTACCACACCATATTAGATGTGGTGTGGGAAGAAACCCTATCTTAAGCACATTACGACATGGGGATGTCCAGCTTTTGTCAAAAAGCAACATGCGAACAAACTCGAGGCACGCTCAGTACAGTGCGAGTTTGTGGGATATCCAAAGAACTCCAAGGGATATTTCTTCTATTGCGAAGAGGAACAAAAGATTTTTTTTCTCGTCATGCCCACTTCTTGGAAACTGAGTTTTTGGAAAATCAGATAAGTGGGAGCGCATTAGAACTGGAAGAAATTCCAGAACCATGAGCTATTACTGAAAGCTCAGTAGAACCAGAGGGTTCGAAAGATCAGGACATTCCTGCGCCGCTCCGCAGGAGTAGTAGTATAGGGTTCCTAGGCACTCTTGTGAAGGATCATAAGGCATCAAACATGCCCGGATAAAATTTTAGACGTGCCGAACAACCCAAAGACGGGATCTTTGCTAGATTATTAGGGTTTAGCATGCAAAATGATATCTTTAAAGCTAAGTGTGAGGGATTACAACCTTTGTAGTCCGCTCCTTCGCTTTACAAGCTCCGAGTAGTAGTCCCTTCGCCGCGATCCATGATCTCCCGGACTCAAGAGAGGCTCCATGACTCGAACGATCCATGTTAGCTTGAAGTGTTCCGAATCTCCGATGATCTACGTCGAAGTTGCAAAAACCCAAGCTTTCTCACTCTAAAGAGATGAACACCCTAAGCTCATGGGCTAGATGAGATGAGGATGAGGGAGTAGTATTTATGCTTTCTTTTTATTCACTTTCTCACTTGAAATCATCACATAAGAATTAACTAGTAAGCTTTTTCTTTTAGAACTCAAGAGAGAAGAAGATGAGAATGGAAAAGATAATCCTTTTGTGATGAATAGAAAAGAAAACTATATGATTGATATTTCAACCATGGTCATGGATGATAGGCTAATAAGTTGTAGAGAATAAACTAGGGTTAGGGTTTGGTTAGGTTAAAGATAAAGATCAACCATAATATCTTAACCAAGACAAAATAGAATCCTTCTAGAAAGAACTTGAAAGAGCTAACCCTAATCAAACCCTAATCCCTCATTATCATCCTTAAACATGTTTAATAATAAATCATATCATGTTACAATAATATATATCACATATATATTATATATTTGCAACATAAGAAAATAATACATTTAACATATATCGCATATATATCAATGTATTAATCCAGTGAGAAAATGAAATAATAAAGTGAGCCAATATTAGATAATGTAATATAATATATCATATAAATTATTATACATTAAATCATCGAATCAACACTTGATCCAACGATCCGGCTATATCGAATATAACCGGCTAATATATCATGTACCGATTCATCGAATCAACACTTGATCCGATGTCCCGATTCATATCAAAATATCGCGAGAATATAATACGGTATCTCATATCGTATTATCCTCGGTCCTGCACATATCTCATATGTGCCTCTACTCCGTTTCGCCTGAGCCAAGAAACCTCTGTGTAGGACTCTAAAGAATCGTCAATACGCCGGTAGCAGGTGATGATCATATCAAACACCCACAAGCTGCAAGCGGTCAGCTAAACGTAACAGCCACCCAGGTATTGAGCGATTAGAAGATCAACAAGCTAGCATGTCCGTTCTCCTGTGAATCCAATCAGTAACACTCCTGTACAGTCCGGTCTGTTCGTCTGATATGTCGCATATCAAGTCTAGGGGTGGTAAACGTCAGACCTCAGTAACCGATAAGTCGTGTCGATGTGAGGCTCATAACAGATCGAGAAACTACTAGTAACACTTACCAGTAAATCTCTATATCAGCCCTGGCCAGGGACTTCCAGTTATAGCTAATCGAACACAGCACGACATCAACTCCCTATACCGGGAGAGACGAATCCCCTCCTATCGCTCATTGCCTCCATGTGATTCGGGACTGTACCCAAAAGCCACCGTTTTGCATGCCCTCGTAGACGTGGTAAGGTAGAAATCAAAGCACAGTTGGAATCATACAAGACTCTATGACGATATCGGGTCTACAGACTACCCTGTACCAGTGTCACCAGAGAACTGCCATCTGACGTGTGGTATATCACCAACTGGGAGTTCTCGGCGAGTCCGTCCGGTGTATCCAGTCTCCACTGAGCACCCGTACACCATCCTTGATGTCAAACACCGATGGATATGGGATCATCCATCGCCCATCATATGGGTCAAGATGCGTATACGCTAGTCTACTCTGGTGTATCGGTGCCCTGTCTCGATATACCCTCGACTAGGAACAGTTATAGGATGTCTCATCGACTACTATGGCCCCACTAGTATGATCTCATCATTGTCCCAGTAGTCGAGTACAGATCCTAAGGGCTTTATCAACATGTGAGAGTCAGACAGTAAACCAATACAAGTCAACATGTTAAGATAAAGTGAAACCAAATAGCATACTATCATGACGAGAAAGAAAGTCCTCTCTGTATATATCTAAGCATCCATCATAATATAAATCAAATGTACAACAATGGCCTCTAGGGCATATACATAACTAACAATCTCCCACTTGCACTAAGGCCAGCTGCTGTAGTATCTCATACCTAGCATCCCGAATAATCTCTCAAACTGTATCTGGGGAATGGCCTTCGTGATTGGATCCGCAGTGTTGTCCTTCGTATCTACTCTCACGACCTCGATCTCCCGGCGATCAACTATCTCCCTGATCAGGTGATACCGCCTCAGAATATGTCTGGACTTCTGATGGGATCTGGGTTCCTTGGCCAAAGACACAGCTCCATTGTTATCGCAATACAGAGGTATTGGATGCTCAATGGATGGAACCACTCCAAGTTCACTAATGAACTTCTTCATCCAGACAGCCTCTTTGGCAGCATCGTTGGCAGCGATGTATTCAGCCTCCATCATCGAGTCTGCCACGGTTTCCTGCTTGGAACTCTTCCATCTAACCGCCCCTCCGTAAAGGGTAAAGACAAATCCCGACAGCGACTTAGAGTCGTCCTTATCACTCTGGAAGCTCGAATCGGTAAAGGACTCCACTTAGAGTTCTCCGTTACCATACACCAAGAGCATCTCTTTAGTCCTTCGTAAGTACTTGAGAATGCTCTTCACAGCTGTCCAGTGACTCTCTCCAGGATCAGCTTGATACCTGCTCACTACACTTAGTGAGTATGCTACATCGGGTCTGGTACATAGCATCGCATACATGATAGAGCCTACTGCCGAAGCATAGGGTATCCCTTGCATGCGAGCTCTCTCCAAATCAGTCTTGGGAGACATCTCTTTGGAGAGAGTTACTCCAGAGATCGTGGGCAAGTTCCCACGCTTGGACTCTTCCATACTAAACCACTTTAGTATGGTGTCAATGTACCTGGATTGGGACAATCCCAGTATCCGTTTAGATCTATCTCTATAGATCATGATTCCCAATATGCAGGAGGCATCACCTAGATCTTTCATTGAGAATCTCTGTGATAAGAAGAGCTTGAATGATTGCAGCATAGGAATATCATTTTCTATCAAGAGTATGTCATCCACGTACAACACGAGGAAGACAACCTTACTCTCTGCTACCTTCTTATAGATACAAGGTTCATCTATGTTTTTGATGAAGTCAAACTCTTTGACTACTACATCAAAACAGATGTTCCAACTCCGCGATGCTTGCTTTAACCCATAAATGGATTTAAGCAGCTTGCACACCTTTCCGTTGCTCCCACTATCTACGAAGCCCTCTGGCTGAGTCATGTACACGCACTCTTCTAAATCACCATTTAGAAAGGCGGTCTTAACATCCATTTGCCAGATTTCGTAGTCATGGTATGCAGCAATGGCAAGTAAGATCCGGATGGACTTAAGCATAGCCACTGGAGAAAAGGTTTCGTCATAATCCACACCTGGTCGTTGACGAAAACCCTTTGCTACAAGTCTAGCTTTGAAAGTCTCAACTTTTCCATCTACACCAAATTTCTTTTTAAAAATCCACTTGCTCCCAATGGGTTTTACCCCTTCAGGAGCATTTTCTAAAATCCATACTTTATTGGTGTACATGGATTCCATATCAGATCGCATTGCATCCAGCCATTTCACAGAGTCACCACTCGTGATGGCCTGCTCGAAACTAGTCGGGTCATCATCTTCCATGATGCAATCCTCGTTTCCACCATCAATGAGAAAACCGTAGTATCTCTTAGGTGGATGAGAAACCCTGCTAGATTGGCGGAGAGGCTGGGGTTCGTCGGGTACTACTGAATCCTCTGGTTCTACTAAATTTTCAGTTGTAGTTTGTGTTGCTGGAACCTCTTCCAGCTCTACCTCATCGCCACTAATTTCTTTTGTAAGAAATTCCTTTTCTAAAAAGGTGGCATGTTGAGGAACAAACATCTTTTGTTGTTCACTGTGGTAGAATAGTTATCCATACGAATTGCTTGGATATCCTACAAACTTACAAAGAACTGATCGTGCCTCGAGTTTGTCCGGATTTTGCTTTTTAACATAAGCCGGACAACCCCATATCTTAACTCTTTTAAGAGATGGTATCTTTCCATTCCATATCTCATATGGAGTGGTAGGCACAGATTTAGTTGGAACTCTATTCAATAGGTATATGGCTGTCTCCGGTGCATACCCCCAGAAGGAAATAGATAACTCAGCTGTACTCATAATAGAGCGCACCATATCTAATACGGTGCGATTCCTCCGCTCCGATACACCGTTGTGCTGTGGTGTATAAGGAGGAGTAAGCTGAGAGAGAATCCCATTCTCTTTTAGATAATCTAGGAACTCATTGCTTAAGTATTCACCTCCTCGATCAGATCGAAGAATCTTAATACTTTTACCCGTTTGATTCTCTACTTCGTGCTTATATTCTCTGAATTTCTCAAAAGCTTCAGACTTGTATTTCATCAGGAACACATATCCGAATCTTGAGAGATCGTCAGTGAATGTAATGAAGTAGGAAGAACCGCTCCTGGCATGCGTAGACATGGGACCGCATACATCACTATGTACCAGTCCTAAGAGTTCGGTAACTCTTTCTCCGTATCCACTAAACGGAGCTCTGGTCATTTTTTCTTTGAGACATGAATGGCAAGTATCATAAGATGATAATTCGAACGGATTCAAATAACCATCTTTACGTAACTTAGCTAGTCGTGTCGCATTGATATGACCAAGTCTACAATGTCACAAGAAGGATTCGTTCATTTCTGAACTTTTCCTCTTGTGTGTGTTTTGTATATTGAGGACTGTATTCTGATTTAGAATGAATATGCCATTATGTAACGAGCCTGATGCAATCAACTTTTGATCTTGGAATATGTTCATAACATTATCCTTTACAACAAAATTATATCCTTCTTTACTTAATAAAGAAACTGATATAATGTTGCACATCATGTTCGGTATATAATAGCACTTATTTAGAATCAGTGTATTACGACTTGGCAATACAAGGTGATATTCACCAACTGCTTTGGCTGCAATACTTGCACCGTTCCCTACTTGAACGGAATGATCACCTTTTCCCAGTTCTCTACCTTTACGTAGCCCATGTAACTGTTTATATATGTGGGATCCTGATCCAGTATCTAATACCCAGGACGTAGGGTGAACTGAGAAACAGTTCTCAATAACTAACACACCCGAAGAAGATGCATCAACATGCATGTTCTTTTGGGCGGCTTGAGAATCTAGATATTCTTCTATTCCCTGTTCAGTCTTATAACTCTTATAAGAAAGAACGGGTCCAACGTTCCCCTGCTCAGTATAATAAGCGGGTTCAGTCAATACATCCATATTATTATCTTGATTATGTCCTGACATGGTCGCTACCTGGAGAGAGAGAGAGAAGAAAACACTTTAGCGTATGCTCTTGCAAGATTAGATTGATTATTATCTTATCTAATCAGGATGTCTCCCACTGTTTTTATCAAATCTACCTTCAAACCCTAAAAGGTAAGATTAGCCGGGATTAATTACACCCTACAATTTCGTCAATCTTTCAGCCAGATCAGTGTCGGTACTTTGAGGGAGGTTCCCCGTGCTTTCGCACGGACCTAATTAAAGTAAACCTCGTTTTCCCAGAGGCGTAACCCCGTTAACACTTTTCTAGACACCTACTTGATCGACTAATTGTCCTGTGTAAAACTCTCCCAGGAGTAACTCTTACTCGCAGTGGGTATCGGGATCCAACTATCTCATAGGAGGTATGCAATCTCATTGCAAATTTCAACACTTGAAATTCCCAATAATGCTTTTACCCCTAGCAACTTATGACCTTGGCTAAGGTCAACAAATCATAAGCGCTAGTCAAGTTCAACCCGTCATTTCCTGATTGAATTAAACCCACCCGTACGACCCATGGCTAAGGTCAATAAAGTCGCACGTCTACCCTAACTTAATCACATCTCATGTTTTAGCAGATAAATACTAATTAGCTACCGTACACCACGCCTTGGCTAAGGTCAACAAACGCAGCACGAATACTAACTAGTCTCTATCTGAAATGACGGAGGGCTACGCAGGTTTTTCAGAAAACCCTGAGCGTGATGAACTTGATATTGTCGTAGAATCAAGTGTTTTTGAAAAGGAGTGTTTTTGAGGCTTTTCTTAGTTTCGCTAAAGGGGTCACTCCCGGTGAAGGGATCGTCGGCCCTTTCCTCATCGAATAAGGTGCAGGATATATCATATATATCGCTGTGCAAAGAAAAACTCTAAAAGCAATCAAAAGACAAACCGAGTTTTGTAGCATCTGCCAGTTTCGCAAAAGAGGTCACTCCCGGTGAAGGGATCTCGGCTCTTTCCCCATTGAATAAGGTGCAGGATATATCATATATATCACTGTGCAAAGCAAAACTGTAGCTACCCTTTTTATAAAGTTTTGATTCTACAACATCTTTTAGGTTTCTTTTCTTTTTATTAATCTCATTAATAAAATCCCATCAGCTTATGCTTCCTAAGCATCACAGATAAATACGACGTACACTTATGCCATCCGCATTCGCCTCGATGTCCCCTCGTGCACCGTTAGGTTAGATAACTAACGACAGAGCAGGGCAGGGCTAGTGCGGTTGTAAAACATAAGTAACATCTATATAATATATCATATATACTATATACTGTATCCATCAGAACATATCAAATGATCACATCACTACCACTGTAGGTCAGGCAGCCACCCCATCCAATGGGGTCGCCGTAGCACCAAAGGGTCCCTCAGCCGCTACTTTTTACGCATGCCCCCTCGCGAGGACTACAACCCGCCGGAACACCTTCCGGTCTCGGGACACCGTGGGGTTAAGAGCCTATGCTTCGCCACACTGTCACACAGTGAGAACCCCCCATAGGTCGACATCCAATGCCTAGTAGCTCTGATACCACTGTAGGGTTCCTAGGCACTCTTGTGAAGGTTCATAAGGCATCAAACATGCCCGGATAAAATTTTAGACGTGCCGAACAACCCAAAGACGGGATCTTTGCTAGATTATTAGGGTTTAGCATGCAAGATGATATCTTTAAAGCTAAGTGTGAGGGATTACAACCTTTGTAGTCCGCTCCTTCGCTTCACAAGCTCCGAGTAGTAGTCCCTTCGCCGCGATCCACGATCTCCCGGACTCAAGAGAGGCTCCACGACTCGAACGATCCATGCTAGCTTGAAGTGTTCCGAATCTCCGATGATCTACGTCGAAGTTGCAAAAACCCAAGCTTTCTCACTCTAAAGAGATGAACACCCTAAGCTCATGGGCTAGATGAGATGAGAATGAGGGAGTAGTATTTATGCTTTCTTTTTATTCGCTTTCTCACTTGAAATCATCACATAAGAATTAACTAGTAAGCTTTTTCTTTTAGAACTCAAGAGAGAAGAAGATGAGAATAGAAAAGATAATCCTTTTATGATGAATAGAAAAGAAAACTATATGATTGATATATCAACCATGGTCAAGGATGATAGGCTAAGAAGTTGTAGAGAATAAACTAGGGTTAGGGTTTGGTTAGGTTAAAGATAAAGATCAACCATAATATCTTAACCAAGACAAAATAGAATCCTTCTAGAAAGAACATGAAAGAGCTAACTCTAATCAAACCCTAATCCCCCATTATCATCCTTAAACATGTTTAATAATAAATCATATCATGTAACAGTAATATATATCACATATATATTATATATTTGCAACATAAGAAAATAATACATTTAACATATATCGCATATATATCAATGTATTAATCCAGTGAGAAAATGAAATAATAAAGTGAGCCAATATTAGATAATGTAATACAATATATCATATATATTATTATACATTAAATTATCGAATCAACACTTGATCCAACGATCCGGCTATATCGAATATAACCGGCTAATATATCATGTACCGATTCATCGAATCAACACTTGATTCGATGTCCCGATTCATATCAAAATATCGCGAGAATATAATACGGTATCTCATATCGTATTATCCTCGGTCCTGCACATATCTCATATGTGCCTCTACTCCGTTTCGCCTGAGCCAAGAAACCTCTGTGTAGGACTCTAAAGAATCGTCAATACGCCGGTAGCAGGTGATGATCATATCAAACACCCACAAGCTGCAAGCAGTCAGCTAAACGTAACAGCCACCCAGGTATTGAGCGATTAGAAGATCAACAAGCTAGCCTGTCCGTTCTCCTATGAATCCAATCAGTAACACTCCCGTACAGTCCGGTCTGTTCGTCTGATATGTCGCATATCAAGTCTAGGGGTGGTAAACGTCAGACCCAGTAACTGATAAGTCGTGTCGATGTGAGGCACATAACAGATCGAGAAACTACTAGTAACACTTACCAGTAAATCTCTATATCAGCCCTGGCCAGGGACTTCCAGTTATAGCCAATCGAACACAGCACGACATCAACTCCCTATACCGGGAGAGACGAATCCCCTCCTATCGCTCATTGCCTCCATGTGATTCGGGACTGTACCCAAAAGCCACCATTTTGCACGACCTCGTGGACGTGGTAAGGTGAAAATTAAAGCACAGTGGGAATCATACAAGACTCTATAACGATATCGGGTCTACAGACTACCCTGTACCAGTGTCACCGGAGAACTGCCATCTGACGTGTGGTATATCACCAACTGGGAGTTCTCGGCGAGTCCGTCCAGTGTACCCAGTCTCCACTGAGCACCCGTACACCATCCTTGATGTCAAACAACGATGGATATGGGACCATCCATCGCCCATCATATGGGTCAAGATGCGTATACGCTAGTCTACTCTGGTGTATCGATGCCCTGTCTCGATATACCCTCGACTAGGAACAGTTATAGGATGTACTCATCGACTACTATGGCCCCACTAGTATGATTTCATCATAGTCCCAGTAGTCGAGTACAGATCCTAAGGGCTTTATCAACATGTGAGAGTCAGACAGTAAACCAATACAAGTCAACATGTTAAGATAAAGTGAAACCAAATAGCATATTATCATGACGAGCAAGAAATTCCTCTCTGTATATATCTAAGCATCCATCATAATATACATCAAATGTACAACAATGGCCTCTAGGGCATATACATAACTAACAAGTAGGCAGTCTCATCCGCCTGAGAGATACTACGGTTTTCTCATAGACGGGGATAGAGAGGATTGCATCATTGATAGTGATGAGCCGACTAGCTTCTAGCAGGCCATTCAGAGCGTTGACTCGGTAAAATGGCTGGATGCAATGCTGACCGAAATGGAGTCCATGTACACCAACAAAGTATGAACGTTGGACGTTGCTCTAGATGGGGTAAAACCCGTAGGATGCAAGTGGATCTTCAAAAGGAAGATTGGTGTAGATGGACAGGTTGAGACCGATAAAGCTAGACTTGTTGCAAAGGGTTTTCGTCAAAGACCCGGTTTCGACTATGAAGAAACCTTTTCTCCAGTGGCTATGCTGAAATCCATTCGGATCCTTCTTGCCATTGCTGCCTTCAACGATTATGAGATTTGGCAGATGGACGTAAAGACCGCTTTTCTAAATGGAAATTTAGAGGAGTGTGTTTATATGGACCAGCCAGAGGGTTTCATTCAGAGTGGGAGCAGCGGAAAGGTGTACAAGTTGCTTAAGTCCATATATGGACTAAAGCAGGCATCGCGGAGTTGGAACATCTGTTTTGATGAGACGGTCAAAGAATTTGGCTTTATCAAAAATCCAGATGAACCATGCATCTATAGTAGATTTGTAGCAACAACTGTCGTATTCCTCGTATTGTACGTGGATGACATTCTTTTGATAGGAAATGACATTCCTATGCTACAATCTGTCAAGGGATTCTTGTCACACAGGTTCTCCATGAAAGACCTGGGTGATGCCTCTTACATTCTGGGGATCCGGATCTATCATGACAGATCCAAGAGGATATTAGGACTTTCACAGTCCAGGTACATCGACACCATACTGAGAAGATTCAGTATGGAAGATTCCAAGCGCGGTAATCTACCGGCTTGTCACGGGATCACCCTCTCCAAAGAGATGTCTCCCAAGACTGATTTGGAAAGAGATCGCATGTCTATTATACCCTACGCTTCTGCAGTAGGCTCTATAATATATGCGATGTTGTGTACCAGACCAGATTTAGCTTATGCACTGAGTGTGGTAAGCCGGTATCAGTCAAACCCTGGGGAGAAACACTGGATGGAGGTAAAGAACATTCTCAAGTACCTGAGAAGGACTAAGGGGATGTTCTTGGTGTATGGCGGAGAAGACCTCCAGATTGATGCCTTTGCTGACTCCAGCTTCCAGAGTGACAAGGATGATTCCTAGTCCATGTCGGGTTATGTCTTTACCCTCAATGGAGGGGCAGTGTGTTGGAAGAATTCCAAACAGGAAACCGTTGCTGACTCGACGATGGAAGCGGAATATATCGCTGCTGCAGATGCCGCAAAAGAAGCCGTCTGGATAAGGAAGTTCTTGACAGAACTTCAGGTGGTTCCGTCCATTGTTGATCCAATACCTCTGTATTGCGACAACAACGGGGCTATAGCTTTAGCAAAGGAACCCAGGTCCCATCAGAAGTCCAGACACATCTTGAGGCGGTATCACCTGATCAGGGAGATCGTGGGTCGCCAGGAGATCGAGGTTCGGAGAGTTGCCACGGAAGATAACACTGTTGATCCACTCACGAAGGCCTTACCCCAGACTCAGTTCGAGCGGCTGATCGATATGATAGGTCTTCGATACGCCAGTACATGGCCTTAGTGCAAGTGGGAGATTGTTAGTGTATATGCCCTAGAGGCCATTACTGTATCATACAAGTTTGTATATTACATAATGGAAGCTTGGGATATTCACCTTGTATAGACAATCTTTCTCAAAATAGTAGTATGCTACTTGGTTTGTTTCTACTTTAATGTATACATGTGTTTATTTTAGTATATCACCTATACACATTAGTGCAGCCCTTAGGATCTTTCCTTGATTACCAGCGTTGTGATGGCAGTCACAATCGTGGGGGCTGGGTAATCCATAAGCACATCCTTATGCAGGTCCCTAGTCATAGGACTATAGAGACAGGGCATCGATACTCCAGAGTAGACTAGCGTATGCGCTTCTCATCATAGCAGGGGAGATGGTCTGTCCCACAGCCGTCAGTACGTCGTACTAGAGATAGTATGCGGGTGCTCGTTAGGTTATGAGTACACTGGACAAGACTCGTCGGGAACTGTTGGTTGGTACTATACCTATCGTTAGTTATCAGTTCCCAGGTGACATGAGTACAGCTTAGTCCGCTGACTTGACACTGTCACTTCGCCTCGAGTGTGTTCCCACTGTACTTAGATTACTACCCTACCACGGCTCAAAGGAGTCGTGCAAACAGGTAATAGTTGGGTGCAGTCCCGAAGCACTTGGAGGCAGTAACGGTTAGACATGATTCGTCTCTCCCGGTATTGGGGGTTGATATCGCGCTGTGTCTAGGAGAGCCATTACACAAAGTCCCTGGCCAGGGCAAGCGAGATATACTGGTAGGTTTCCATTGTTATCTCAGGGTGTTCTGGGCTACACTCCGACACGACTTGTACCGCTATTAAGGGACTGACGTGCCCTAGGCCCTCTATGCGATATTCTAAGACGAACAGACCGGACTGTACGCAGATTGTCACATTCAGGCTCAGTAGGAGTTCAGATGGGTTTCGTCTCGTCCATCTTCTTATCGGCATCTACCTGGGGCCGTTACGCACAGCTAGTGCCGCTTGCGGTCTGTGGTTAAACCCACTGCCAGCGTAGTGTTGAGTCTTTATAGACCCACACAGAGAGTTATTCGCCTTTAGGCAAAAGAGTAGAGGTCGCATGGTTTTGCGACAGGTTTCGGTCACATCCGTGCACTTGTGCATGTTTAGTGTCCGAGCAGTTAACACTAGCGGGCTTTGGTTTAAGCCAGATCCTAGTGTACATTTTGGGATTGGTTTTATCTCGTTTGTATTCGTGTTCCTCGGAACGCGGATGCGGGTGTGTATGCACAGTTGATAGAGAAACAGAGGCAGAGGATTCTCATTAGGGTTGTTGACTGTTGACTTTTTGCTAAACCCTAACGAGAATAAGAAATATGATTAACAATAGTATTAATTAAGTATTATTGTGACATGGTTGTTGATGGTTGACTTTGTTGACTTGTTGACTTAGTTGACCGGTTGACTAGGTTGGACTTGTTTACCTTCATCATTACAATGGCTATCATTTCATGGCAAAGACTTTTGCTTGCTTGTTTCTCTTTGCAAAATGAGTGCATGAAATGATATAGCTATTTTGACTTGAACCATCACATAATACTCAATTACTATTTTTGTTATGATGATTTTGGATTATGAGAGCTTGGATGGCAAAAGTCTTGCTCATTCTTTCATTTCCTTTCTCTCTCATCCTTGAGCTCTCCCTCTTCCTCTTGCTCTCTCTCTAGTTCATAGTTCACTTGTCTCATGTGTTGAGAAGCAAGAACCATTGAGATAAAACCCAACACACTCCTCTACTCATCCTAGTACACAAGGTTTAGCAAACCAAGTGTTCTAGTTTCTTCTAGTTTGAAGTGAAGCCAAAGGTAGAAGCTTTCAGGTGGATCCATCTTCGGCACAAAGAGACGACGAGGAGAGAACCATCCGACCACCATAAGGAGACCAAGAGAAGAAGTTCAAGTTAAGGTATAACCCCTAACCGAGTAAGTAAAACTCTTGTTAGGTTTGTTAGATAGTTGTTTAATAAAGATCCGTATTTTGAGTCCATGTTACCACCCTAGAAAAAAATCGTTTTTCATCATTTCCGCAAGCCCGTAAGAACCGGGAGAGGTAACGTGGACTTACACCTTTGTAGACCAAGTCCTTCTCTTCTCAAGCTCCGGGTAGTAGTCCATACGACTCCACTAGGCTCCACTTGAAGAAGGATCGAGATTCCTACATGACCTTCGTGTCGAAGATGATCCATCCGAGGCTCCACAAATCCAAGCAACATCTTCACTAATCTCTTATTAGTGAAGGAAACAACCTAAACTCAAGTGTTAATCAAGTGTAGGATGATGAAGTAGGGTTATTAGCTCACTTAGTATCTATTCAAAGTCTTATGGTTCACATCACATGTGAGGGTTAGGACTTTGAGCAAGAGGAGAGAGAAGAAGAAGGAAAATGGAGAGTGTGTGAAAATGAGCTCAAGAAAAGATCTGTTGGCTATAATGCCCTAAAGTCAATTATTGAATCGCAGGCACGCGATTGTGATGATTGAGGGAGGACTTATACTGGTAGAACAGTCTTACTCGAGATGATAGTATGCTATCTGGTTTGTCTTTATCATCATGTACAGCATAAGGTAGCACTAAAGATCACTATTACATGTTGATATAGCCCATAGGATTCTTTCTTCAGTACCAGCATTATAATGGCGATCATATACGTGGGAGCTATGTGGTCTATAAGGACATCCTTAAAATTTCCCTCGTCGTGGGAGTATCGAGACTGGGCATCAGTACTCCAGAGTAGACTAGTGTATACTTATCAAGACCCCGACAAGGGGCGATGGCCGATCTCACAAGCTATTAGTGTATATCTGTCACCTATGATAGTATACAGGTGCTCATTGGGTTATGAGTACACTGGAATGGACTGGTAGGGAATATGCTAGTTGGTATTATACCTATTGTCAGATAGCAGTTCCCAGGTGACATGGGTACAGCTTAGTCTGTTGACCTGAGATCATCATTTGCCTCATGTGAGTTCCCACTATGCTTTGATTACTACCCTACCATGTCTCAAAGGAGTCATGAAAACAGGTTTTAGTTGGGTACAGTCCCGAGCCATATGGAGGCAGTGAGTGGATCGTCGGGGATTCATCTCTCCCAATATAGGGGTTGATGTCGCATAGTGCACGGGTAGCCATCACCAGAAATTCTCGGCCGGGGTAATCGAGAATTACTGATTTGGATCAGTAGTTTCTCAGTGGTGATGGGCATCATACCGATACGAAATATCGCGTTATTATGGGTCTGACTTTATCCACCCCCTTAGACTCGATATGCGATACTCTTAGATGAACAGACCGGACTGTATGGAGATTGTCACGGACAGGCTCAGTAGGGTTTGGAAGAGCTTGCTACTCGGCCTTCCTTTCGCTCAATACCTGGGTAGTCGTTACGTACAGCTAGTCCTACTGACGTGCTTGTAGTTAAACCCACTGCCAGCGTATTGACGAGTCTTTAGAATCCCACACAGAGGGTTTCCCTTGTTCTGGCGAAATGATGTAGTAGCCGTATTGGATGCGTGCAGGGTTCCGATCGATTGATGTACTTTGTACCTGGACTTTCGATCGGACAGTTGATAATACTAGCAGGCTCGAGTTTGAGCCGGATTATTAAATTAGGTGTTGATTTAATAATTTACGTATATGTATTTCGATACGTATATTCTAGTATTATGATCTTTGTGTTATTCTATCTCTTTGGGTATTCCTATTTCGGTACGAATGCAGGTATGTATATACAGTAGAATGTAATTCGTATTTTTTCCGGAAAACATTCTAGAAGGTGGCCACCTCATTTTTTAGGATATGACCATTTATTAGTAAATGGTAAATGAGGTGGAAATTGAGATTTGAAAGGAGTATGGTGAGAACCATGCTTGCATAGTGTGCACAAATGAATTATTAATTCATTTGTGCATACTATTCAAGTATGGGTGTCTTTTTAAAATGAAACAAATGTTTTACAAAACCTAGCATGCTCATTTTCTCTCTCAAGGTGAGCTTCATTATTTTTTAGCATGAGTTTTTTCTGGAGCTCTCCCTCACCATTTGTGTTTCACTCCTCTCTTGATTTTCCATGATTGCCTCCACCTTCATTCACCACCTCCTCTCAACCCTCTCATGTATTGAGAATCATGAGAGGAGATGAGATAAAATAGCTAAACACTTGGTACACTCACTATACCCTAGGCTTTCTAGAGTAGCAACCTAGAAACCCTAGTTGCTTCACTTCGATCCATTATCTGGAGCTAGAGCCATGACTACATCCCTCGAGTGGATCGTCTTTGACGAAGGAAGACCGGCGACCAAATTCAACCGAGCACACCTCAAGGAACTAAGGAGAAAGATGGAAGACCAAAGGACTTGGTTCTTATGCTATAATCTTTCAAACTTTGTAATTTAGATTCTATAGTTAGCTAGTAAAGGGTTTATGGTCTCGATCTTGGGCGTGGTTTAGTTTGCGCCAGAATTTTTATACGCCGTTTTTGTTCCGCATCGGCCACTTTTGATGGCCAGGGCACCGGCGAAACCCAGCAGTGGTATCAGAGCCTCCAATAAACCACTACTAGCTAGTTTGCACAAACTTAGAATATCGATCGACCAATTTTTCCAAATCGTATTTCCATTTTGCCATGGTTTCTGTCGATTTTCAAACTTGCTCAAAAAATATTTCTGTATAGCTTAAAAATCTATGCAGGCATTTGTAGAGCACCACAAAAAATTTGGACACTTGAATCAATATTTTTGCCGTGGAACCGCCGCAAAACATGCCATTCGGCGGCGGTTCCGCCGCACCTTTGTGGCCAAACGCCTCCAAATTTTTTCTGACACTCTAATTAATGGAAATATGATTGTTGTGATATGTAGTTTTGGCCCATATTCGTTTGAGTGCTGGTTTGCACTTGGGGCCTATGCGGATAAATTTAGTCGATCGAAATTTTAACTGTGTGTTTATCAGTACTTAGATTAGCATCTGCGACCGTGAATGTCACTTGATCGGTATAACACGTCTAACTGCTATATATCCTTTTAGATGAGTTTGCGAGTGACATCCACGTTTATGTTCTGTGATTGTGCTGATATCGTGGTTGGATTGTCGTGGTGGATAGCCGGTGGTGCAATATTAGTAGTACAGTTCAGATTCATTTGTACATTTATTATTGCGGGGCGGGCGTCCGACATATGGACTGCCGTCACTGTCAGCTTGTATATCATTTGTTTGGGGAACGGCCAGGTTGAGGTCGATGTCACCCTTGTACATATTTTTTTTTCTTTTCTGTACTAGGATTACCCCATGGAGGAGTGCACCAATAGCCGGGTTCTAGAGGGCAACCGGACCGTAACTTATGGCATTGAGACGGAGGGGGCCTTACTATAGAATTGACGGGCTATTCGCCGCACTCGTAGGGGGTATAGGTTGACCCACGGAGGAGTGCTCAAGTTAACGGATTCCGTGAATTGCTAGGTGGCCCATTCACTTTCTTGAAGGGGGTTGCTTCTCTTCTGGGATTGGCGGGTTACTTGCCGCGCTTGTAGGGGTCTAGGATTTTTATTGCACAGGCTATTCACAAAACCAGCGGAACGTCGGGTTTTTCATTTGTGGCTCAAAGGAAACCCGGGGCTCCCAGATTATCCGTTTGTTCTGTGATGCTTATCGCTATTCTGTGATGTTGCATATATCATGCCTGGGACAATTGTCATATATATTTATATATATACTAGTAGATGTTGTATATGTTTTGCACCCGCGCTAGTCCTGCCCCCGCTCTGTCATCAGTTAAGTAACCTAACGAATGATGACGGGGCCCAATGGCTAATGCGGATGGCATATACATACATTTTATTTTCGTTCCTTTTATCTTGTGTGATATGGATTAATTGATGGGACTGCATTATTCTGATCAATGCAAGGATAAAATAAACCTATTTGATGTTGTTGGAACCAATTTTGAAAACTGATATTACAGACATTTTCTTTTGCTTTGCACAGTGCTATTCGGTTATGAATATCCAGCACCTCATTCAACGAGGCAGGAGCCGAGATCCCTTCACCGAGTGTGACCACTTGAGAAAAAGTTTGAGTCATCATAATAACTTCACTATGGTCGTTTCTTTTGCTTTGCATCATGGTATTCAGTTTGGAATATCCTGCACCTCATTCGACGAGGAAAGAGACGAGATCCCTTCACAGGGAGTGACCTCTTTAGCAAAAGTTTGCACCACTGTATATTTGTAAAGCTATCTGGTTCCTTCAACGATATCAAGTTCATTACGTTAAAAGTTTTTCGCAAAAAACCAGCCGTAGCCCTCTATCATTTTAGATAGGTATCTACTAGTATTCATGCTATATGTTTTGACCTTCGTCAAGGCAAAGTGTTTAGTAGCTAGTGGGTACTATCTGTAGCAAAGATAGATGCATTAGTCTAGGACAGGTGTACAGCTATTTTGGCCTTCGTCAAGGGCATGTACGAATGGGTCTAGATTAATCTGGATAATGACGGGTTGAACTTGACTTGCGACTTATGATGTTTTGGCCTTCGTCAAGGTCATAAGCCACGTGGGGCAAATGTTAGTTATATGTATGTCCTAGAGGCCATTACTGTACATACGATGTATATTGTAGTGGATGCTTGGACATATATATGGAGGAATTTCTTGCTGGACATGATAGTATGCTATCTGGTTGCTCTTTATCTTATCATGTACGCTGATTGTCTCTATGTTACATGTTGATATAGCCCTTAGGATGAGTACTTGACTACCAGGACTATGATGCAGATCATACTAGTAGGGACAGAGTAGTCGCTAAGTACATCCTTCAAATGTTCCTAGTCATAGGTATATCGAGACAGGGCATCGATATACCAGAGTAGACTAGCGTATAGCTTCTCGACCCATGTAGATGGGCGATGGATGATCCAATATCCATTGGTGTTTGACATCAGAGACAGTATACGGGTGCTCAGTGGAGACTGGGTACACTGAATGGACTCGCCGAGAACTCCCAGATGGTATTATACCTAAGTCAGATAGCAGTTCTTTGGTGACACTGGTACATGTTAGTCTGTAGACCCGAGATCGTCATAGAGTCTTGTATGATTCCCACTGTGCTTTGATTTCTACCTTACCACGTTCAAGAGAACGTGCAAAACGGTGCCTTTTGGGTACAGACCCGAGTCACATGGAGGCAATGAGCGATAGGAGGGGTTTCGTCTCTCCCGGAATTGGGAGTTGATGTTGCGCTGTGCTCGATTGGCTATAACAGGAAGTCCTTGGCCAAGGCTGCTTCAGAGATATACTGGTAAGTGTTATCTGTAGTTTCTCGACCCATTATGAGCCTCATATCGACACGACTTATCGAGTTAATAGGGTCTGACGTTTACCACCCTTAGACAAGATATGTGACATATCAGACGAAGAGACCGGACTGTACGGTAGTGTTACTGATTGGATTCGCAGGAGTGTAAGCAGGCTTGCTTGTTGATCTTCTGATCGCTCAATACCCGGGTGGCCGTTACGTTTAGCAGACCGCTTACGGCTTGTGGGTGTTTGATATGATCATCACCTACTGCTGGCGTATTGACGAGTCTTTAGAGTCCTACACAGGGGTTTCCTGGCTCAAGCGAAACGAAGTAGGAGCACATATGTGATATGTGCGGGACCGAGATTAATGCGATATGTGATACCACATTGTATTCTCGCGATGTGTGACATGAAAGGATATATGTGATATAGTCCGGTTATCGGATCAAGTGTTGATTCGATAAGATGTTACATTATGATATTAGTCGGTTATATGTGATATAGCCGGATTATTAAATCAAGTGTTGATTTAATAATTTAATGTATAATTATATATTTGATATATTACATTATATTAACTAATATTAGCTAACTTAAGATTTCTTTTCTCACTTTGAATACATTGATGTATATGTGATATATGTTAATTATCATGTTAGGTTATAAATGCAACTAGGGTTAATGAGGGTTAAACCATGCTAGGGTTAAGATTAAGGTTTAAATTTTATCATTAAGTAATTCAACTATTATGGATAATTGTCATGGTTGATATTTGTTGAAAGCTTGTAGAAGCTTGTAAGCATCTTTGACTTTGTCCATTTTCTTTGTCTAGCTTAAGATATTTTTTGACCTAACCTTTAACCCTAGCTCATGGTTAACTCTTCACAAGGGTTAAGCATGACATGCTTACCCCTTGGTTACATTTCGAGCCTCAACAATAATTCATTTTCATCACAACTTGTTCTTCTTCTTCTTCTTGACAAAAGCTTTCTAGCTTTTTCAAAAGTGATGATTTTGAGTGTGAAAATGATTTCTAATGTGAGCAAAATTCCTACTTCATCATCCTCTGCTACTTGCCATTTAGTATAGGGTGTTTGATTTACTAATTCCATGATTAGTGAAGAGATAGCTTGGGTTAGTGTCTCCTCGACGTAGATCATCTTCGGCCTCGAAGACTTCGAAGCAAGCATGTTCGTTTCTTCATCGGAGCCTTTCTAGAGTCCGGGACTTCTTGATCGTAGTGAAGGGACTACTACACGGAGCTAATGAAGTGAAAGACCAGTCTACAAAGGTTGTATTCCTTGATCACTAGACATGCAAAGTGTTTGCATTTTTATTTCCGTCGATTTATAGTTAACGATTCAAAGTTAGGGTTAGCTAAAACGGCAAATTTTTGAATTTGGCACGGACGATGCCTCCCGAAACCATGCTGCCGTACTAGGTAACCTTGAAACAGAAAATTAGACGGATTTTGTTAAGATTACGAAACTGAAATACTCTGAAACTTGAAACAGAAAATTATAGTTTCTGTCGATTTTAAAAAGCTTTCAGAAATTTTTTTAAACAATTGCAGAATGTTGTATAGGATGCAGCATGAACACACAAGAAAATTAGCCCATCTCGCCGGAATTGGGCCGAGCACATTGCTAGGTTTTCTGAGCTCGTCGTCCACTTAGTGGTGTTTGGGGCTTAATTTTTTGGTGTGTTCTAAAGACTTGGTATTGATGTTTCATGTGTTGTTTGTTTGTACTAATTTTGCATGTGATGTAATCTTACACTATAAACAATTCGGAGTGTTTCGTATTCGTATTTTTATCATTGTTTCAGGTTATTCTCATGTTGTCTAGATGAAATTAAAAAGTTCGATCGAATGTCAAAAACCCATTTTTCCAAATTTAACGTATTCGGAAAAATATGCAAGTGATTCTATGAACCCTCTAGAAAAATGAAACCCTAACTCGACTTTTTGGATCGCGGAACCGCGGTCAAACCCTAGGGTTTGCCGTAGTTCCGTGGCGACATGAGTGAGGCTTAGGTTTGCCCTTCTACGGCTGGTACATAGCTACTGTGGCATATTCTGGGTATTATTGAACTGTGCTCAAGTGTTGAGCTGTCGGGAAATTGTGGGACTTTGATGAATCGATCGAAAAGTTTAACGTTCGTCCGGATATTATGTGATGGGATACAATATTTGGAATCCACAAAATAGTTACGAGATAACTAATTTGAATGTTATAAATTTAGCAATTTAGTCTCATTTGATCGGTTGCCACGGGATTTTGATGTGATCAAAAGTCCGTCGCAATCATGTAGCGTACGCGGATACTCGCCGGGTAAACTTAAAAGATAGCCATGCCCCATAGCCCCGACTAAGTGACTGTAGGACAACCCCGTCGCCAAAAGAATCCGTTCGGGTGCTCGCGGCAGTGATGTTCCGCCTTAGTGCACTTCGTCGACGGCATCAGGGGTGTGGCCGTCTACTAAAGTTTCCGACGAGCATTCGATCAGGATGTTGGGAATCTTTTTGAATTGCCCGACTTGATATTGAAAAGTTTTTTCAAGATCGAGACAAAAATGCGGGGTTTATAATTGTTAGGCTTGCGATGTCTAAGGAATTCATTTGGTTAGGCATGGAATCCGAATATGAGATATTTCGGGTTTATGATGTCTAAGGTGGTTGCGGATTCCAATTGTTGTAGTTTTTCACTTTCTTTTCTGCGAACGTAAGTGTAATATGTGGTGTATCAGCGGTTTCGGTGCTATATGTCAACGACAATTGGGATACGCATATTTACTTACGTTGATGACATGTGATGTTATGTGTTGCTGTGATATGTTATATTGGATCGTCGTCTGTGAATAGCCGAGGGTTTTTTATGAGATGAGAGTTTTTCATTTTCATTCATGTAAAATTCATTGTATGTAATATTCTTTTATTGGGGCACTTCCGGGTTGAGGATGATGTCACCATTGTATATTATTTACTTTTTCGCATTAGGATAGACCCAAGGCGGGGAGCAGAAGTAACCGGGTTCTAGGGTCCAGTGGGAGACCATCTCGAGGAGTCGAGACCAGGTCTCCTAACTCTAGAATTGGTAGGGTTGCTTGCTGCTCTCGTAGGGGTCTAGGGATGTGGGATTGGCTATTCATCACGACCGTGGAATCCGTGTTTTATACAGGCTTAATCTAAAACACGGAAATCCTAGTATATCCAATATTTCATATATTTTTATTCTGCCATGATATTCTGTGATGTGATCATTGATTATATTCTGAGATGAATGCTTATATTATATATATATATATGATATATATTATATATTGTTGTTTTCGCTTCACATGTGATGCTTGGGAAGCATAAATAAATGGGACTTCATTAATGAGATTAATGAAATAAATGAAACCTAAAGATGTTGTAGAAACTTGTCTCGAAAACTGGTAGCTCTAGTTCTTGCTTTGCATAGCGGTATTCCTTGTAGAATGTCCAGCACCTTATTCGATAAGGAAAGCGCCAAGATCCCTTCACCGGGAGTGACCACTTTAGCGAAACTAGCAGATGCTACAAACTCGGTTTTTCTTTTGATTGTTTTTATAGTTTTTGCTTTGCATAGTGGTATTTGTGAAATATCGTGCACCTTATTCGATAAGGAAAGAGTCGAGATCCCTTCACCGGGGGTGACCTCTTTAGCAAAACTAGTAAAGCCTAAAAAACACTCCTTTTCAAAATCACTCAATTCTACAACGATATCAAGTTCATTACGCAAAAGGTTTTCTTAAAAGTCTGTCGTAGCCCTCTGTCATTTCAGATAAGTACAACTTAGTATTCGTGCTGCGGTAGTTTGGCATTCGTCAAGGTATACTGTACGATAGATAACTAGTGCTTATCTGCTAGCATACGATGCGATTGGATTAGGGTATTCGTACGGCGTTGTTTGGCTTTCATCAAGGGTCGTGCTGGTGGGTTTAATTCAATCAAGAAATGTACGGGTTGAACTTGACTAGCGGACTATGGGTTGTTTGGCATTCGTCAAGGTCATAGCACGTTAGGGGTAAAATATTATTGGGAATTTCAAGTGTTGAAATTTTCAATGAGATTGCATAACTCCTATGAGATAATTGGATCCCGATACCCACTGCGAGTAAGAGTTACTCCTGCGAGAGTTTTACACATTACAATTAGCCGATCAAATAGGTGTCTAGAAAGGTGTTAACGGGGTTACGCCCCTGGAAAAATGAGGTTTTGTAACGTTTCAAAATAATAAAATATTAATTTTTGGAATTTTTATAATTTAATATTATTTTAAAGAATATTTTAATATTCCGGTATAATTAAATACAAATAAATAGGGAAAATTTTTGGAAAATTATAAAATAGGCTATTTAATGGAATTATGCCATTTTAAAGTTTTTATGATTAGTTTGACACTAATTTAGTGCTAATCGCGATTAAAAATCGCTAATCGGATTTCTGGCATTTTTGTGCAAAACATGCGCATATCATTTTGGACTTGTGTTACATTATTCTTACCATGGCTTTTACTTTGTGTCTACTATTTGAATGAGAAGGTTTTGGAAAAGAAAAGAAAAGGATTTTGAATAGAAAATGGTATAGTAGTAGGTATGGTGATGTGAGAGAAAGGTGAGGGGGAGTCAACCTTGGTCATACCTTCTCTCCTTCATTATTTTCCTCTTCAATTTCCTCTCCTCTTCAGCTCATGGCTGAACCTCATTCCCCTCTTCATCAAACCCTCACAAACATCTCATTTCCCTCATTAAAACCCCATCTTCCCTTCACAAAAAGGGTGCACGAGCTCGAGAGGAACGCATTGGACTAAGGAAGAGTGGATCTTGAGGACTTTGTGCAACTCAAGAAAATTCTTGAGTTGCCAAAGGAGGTAATTTCTGCACCATTAGCATAGTATTTCAATTCCTTGCTCATCAATACTCGTTTCATGTCGATATTGCATAGTTTTGTGGATGTTGGAAATTCCAAGCTAGGGTTTAGGGTGGATCTGAAATCGAAGGTGAAATTGAGGCTTGTGGGGACCTTAGATGTTAGTTATATGTATGCCCTAGAGGCCATTACTGTACATTGGATGTATATTGTAGTGGATGCTGGGACATATATAGGGAGGACTTTCTTGCTCGACATGATAGTGTGCTATCTGGTTGCTCTTTACTCAACGTGTATATTGATTGTCTCTCTATTACATGTTGGTAAAGCCCTTAGGATGTGTACTTGACTACCTGGACTATGATGCGGATCATACTAGTTGGGACATGGTAGTCCATAAGTACATCCTTGAAAGTCCCTAGTCATGGGTGTATCGAGACGGGGCATCGATATACCAGAGTAGACTAGCGTGTACCTTCTCGACCCATACAGATGGGCGATGGATGATCCCATATCCATTGGTGTTTGACATCAGAGGAGATATACGGGTGCTCAGTAGAGACTGGGTACACTGGACGGACTCGCCGAGAACTCCCAGATGGTATTATACCTTACGTCAGATGGCAGTTCTCTGGTGACACTGGTACAGAGTAGTCTGTTGACCCGAGATCGTCATAGAGTCTTGTGTGGTTCCCACTATGCTTTGATTTCCATCTTACCACGTCCAAGAGGGCGTGCAAAACGGTGGTATTTGGGTACAGTCCCGAGTCACATGGAAGCAATGAGCGATAGGAGGGGATTCGTCTCTCCCGGTATAGGGAGTTGATGTTGCACTGTGTTCGATTGGCTATAACAGGAAGTCCCTGGCCAGGGCTGATCAGAGAATTGCTGGTAAGTGTTACCAGTAGTTTCTCGACCCGTTATGAGCCTCATATCGACATGACTTATCGAGCTATTGGGGTCTGACGTTTACCACCCCTAGGCGAGATATGCGACATATCAGACGACGAGACCGGACTGTACGGTAGTGTTACTGGTTGGATTCACTGGAGAGTGAGCGGGCTTGCTCGTCGATCTTCTGATCGCTCAATACCCGGGTGGCTGTTACGTTTAGCAGACCGCTTGCGGCTTGTGGGTGTTTGATATGATCATCACCTGCTGCCGGCGTATTGACGAGTCTTTAGAGTCCTACACAGAGGTTTCCTGGCTCAAGCGAAACGAAATAGGATCGCATATGAGATTTGTGCGGGACCGAGAATAATGCGTGTATGCGATACCGTATTCCATTCTCACGATGAATGTATCGATTGGTTGTATGCGATATAACCTAGTTATCGATTCAAGCGTTGATTCGATAAGACGATACATAAGATACTAGTCGGTTATATGCGATATGACCGGATCGTTAAATCAAGTGTTGATTTAATGATTTAATGTATAATTATATATTTGATATATTACTTTGCATTAACTAGTATTGGTTCACTTTAAATGGATTTTCTCACTTGGATTGTGCACATTGTATATGTGATATACTTTTGTACACAAGTTTGTATCATGTTTGATGATGCATGCTAACTTGGGTTTGTGTAAAGACTAAACCATGGTTATATGAATGGTTAGGGTTTTGTTTTCTTTTTGATTTATCTTATTTAGTTATTCATTTTGAAAATGATAAGCATAAAAGGAAAATGGTGGCTTTGTTTGTTTTCTAGTTGAAACTTCTTGAACATTTGACCAAAGTGACCATTTTGTCTCATGCTTAACCCTAACCACTCCATTTAACCCTAGTCTATTCTCTACACCTAACCAAGGTTTGGATATGATAAGTATTCATATTATTATTCATTTTAGATAATACTTATGATATTCTATCTTCTTCTTCTTCTTCTTCACTTGAAGAAAACCTTTCTTCATCAATGGTGATTGATGAAAACAAGTGAGAAATACAATTCTAAAGTCTACCCACTTCCTATTTCTTCATCCTCTACCTCTTGCCAAGTAGTAGAGTGTGTTTTCTTCACAAGTTTCATGACTTGGTGAAGTTGGAGCTTGATCTAGCGATGCCTCGACGTAGATCATCTTCGGCATCGTCGTCGATGACCTAGCCCGTCCATTCTCCGATGAAGCCGATGCTAGAGCCCGGGGTTCGACTTGGACAGCGAGGAGACTTCATTGCGGAGCTATGGAGGTGGAGGACCGGATCTACAAAGGTTGTATTTCCGTTCTCTTAGTAAAATGTTTACTAGTTGCATCTTTCGCCTAAAAATCTAGTTAACGATCTAGTCTAGGGTTTCTCGGCACCGTAAATTTTCAAATTGGCATGGTTGATGCCTTGTGAGACTTCCTTGGGGTGCCTAGGAACCTTTCATTGGTATCAGAGCCTAGCTAGAGCCATAGGCGAAGTCTAGACGGAGTTTGAAAGCCGGACGAACCGAAAACCTAACCCCAAAATAGCTCTCTGGACATTTTCTAAAATCGTGGTTTTTTCCAGATTAAAAATATTCAGAAAAATAAGCAAGAAGATATAAGGGTTACTACAAAATTCGAGGTCCTGATTCCATAAGATCGCCGCGGATCCGCGGCATGATCATGCTCATGCGGCTGTTCCGCGGCCAATTTGTCTTTTTGTGCATCGAATTTTGCACCTTAATTCTTAGTTATCAGTTCTGGTTTTCCTGGGTATTTTTAATATTTTTTCCAGAGTTTTAATTTTCAGGGTTGTTTTGGGGATTCGAATGTTCGATCGGATTATCAAATTTTGTCTGTGTGGCTTTCCGGATAAATTTTAGAATATGTTAAAAAGTTCGACCGGATATAAATACCCAATTTTTCCCCTGTCAGGAAATTTCCAAGTGTTGGATTTTTCCGTGGTTTAAAGACGTTCTAAGTAGTGCAAGTAACGCAATGGACCCTCTAGAAGACAACAAACCTTAACTCGATTATGTGACCGTCTTGAACTGCCTTTTGAACCTTCGGGTTTGGGGCAGTACGGCGTGCCACATGTGAGGCGTTGTCTTGACCCTTCTACGGCTGGACCGTTGGTACTGAGGCACGAACTGAATGTTTTTAGACTTGTTTCATGTGTTGATCTGTATCGGGAAAACTTGGGTGTTCGATTGTTCGATCGGAAAGTTTGACATTTTCTATTTATCCGGAATGGGATACAATAATTGGAATTCACAAGAAGTTATGAGATAACTGAATGAATGTTATAAACATAGCACTTTAGTCTCACTTGATCGGTTGCCACGGAATTTTGATGTGATCAAAAGTCCGTCGCAATCACGTAGCGTACGCGGATACTCGCCGGGTAAACTTAATAGACAGCCTCACTCCATAGCCCCGACCAAGTGACTGTAGGAGAACCCCGTCGCCGAGAGCATCCGTTCGGGTGCTTACGGCAGCGGTATTCCGCCTTGGTGCACTTTGTCGAAGGTATCGGGGGTGCGGCCGTCTACTGAAGTTTGCGACGAGCATTCGATCAGTTTTTCGGGAATCCTGTTGGATTACCCGACTTGATATTGAAAAGTGTTTTCGATAATGAGACTAAAATGCGGGGTTTATAATTGTTAGGCATGCGATGTCTAAGTAATTCATTTGATTAGGCATGCGATGTCTAAAGAGGTTGCGGATTCCAACTGTTGTAGTTTTACACTTTCTTTTCTGTGACCGTAAGTGTAATATGTGATATCGCCGGTTTCGTTGCTATATGTCAACGACAATTGGGATACGCATGTTTACTTACGTTGATGACATGTGATGTTATGTGTTGCTGGATTGTTATATTGGATCGTCGTGTTTGAATAGTCGGGGGTTTTTATGTGAGATGAGTGTTTTTCATTTTCATTCATGTAAAAACTATGTATGTAATATTCTTTTATTGGGGCAATTCCAGGTTGCGGAAGTTGTCACCGTTGATGTATATTATTTACTTTTCTGCACTAGGATAGACCCAAGGAGGAGGGCACAAGTAACCGGGTTCTGGAGTCCAGAGGGAGACCAACTCGAGGAGTCGAGTCCGGGTCTCCTAACTCCAGAATTGGTAGGGTTGCTTGCCGCTCTCGTAGGGGTCTAGGGGTATGGGTTTGGCTATTCATCACGACCGTGGAATCCGTGTTTTATACTGGCTCGTATTGAAAACACGGACGTCCTAGTATATCCAATATTTCATATGATTCTTCTGCTGCGATATCTGTGATGTGATCATGTGATGTTCTGTGATAGATACAGTATATAATATATATGATATATTATATAGGTGTTACTTATGTTTTACACCCGCGCTAGCCCTGCCCCGCTCTGCCGTTAGTTACCTAACCTAACGGTGCACGAGGGGACATCGAGGCGAATGCGGATGGCATAAGTGTACGTCGTAGTTTAGGTACTTAAATGATGGGACTTCATTAATATAATTAATGAAAGAAAAAGAAACCTAAAGATGTTGTAGAATCGAATTTCAAAATAAAACAGGTAGCTACAGTTCTTGCTTTGCACAGCGGTATATGTGATATATCCTGCACCTTATTCGATAAGGAAAGGACCGAGATCCCTTCACCGGGAGTGACTCCTTTAGCAATAACTGGCAGATGCTACACACTCGGTTTGTCTTTTGATAGCTTTTAAGTGTTTTTGCTTTGCACAGTGATATATATGATATATCTTGCACCTCATTCGACGAGGAAAGGACCGACGATCCCTTCACCGGGAGTGACTCCTTTAGCAAAACTAGAAAAGCCTCAAAAACACTCCATTTCAAAATTCATTCGATCCTACAACGATATCAAGTTCATTACGCAATAGGTTTTCAGAAAAACCTGTCGTAGTCCTCCGTCATTTCAGATAAGTTGTATATAGTATTCGTGCTGCATTTGTTGACTTTCGTCAAGGTGCAGTGTGCGGTAGCTATATGCTGCTTATCTGCCAGCATACGATGCGATTGGATTAGGGTAGTCGTGCGGCTTTGTTGGATTTCGTCAAGGGTCGTGCGGGTGGGTTTAATTCGATCAAGAAATGTACGGGTTGAACTTGACTAGCGGGCTATAGTTTGTTGGCTTTCGTCAAGGTCATAGCACGCTAGGGGCAAAATAATATCGGGAATTTCAAGTGTTGAAATTTGCAATGAGATTGCATACCTTCTATGAGATAGTTGGATCCCGATACCCACTGCGAGTAATTGTTACTCCTGGGAGAGTTTTACACATTACAATTAGCCGATCAAGTAGGTGTCTAGAAAGGTGTTAACGGGGTTACGCCTCTGGGAAAACGAGGTTTACATTAATTAGGTCCGTGCGAAAGCACGGGGCACCTCCCTCAAAGTACCGACACTGGCCTGGCTGAAAGATTGGCGAACTTGTAGTGTGTAATTAATCCCGGCTAGTCTTTCCTTTTAGGGTTTGAAGGAAGATTTGATAAAAAGCAGTGGGAGCCATCCTGATTAGATAAAATAATAACCAATCTATTCTTGCAAGAGCGCACGCTGAGTGTTTTCTTCTCTCTCTCTCCTGGTTGCGACCATATCACGCCTTAATCAAGATAATAATACGGATTATTGACCGAACCCGCTTGTTATACTGAGCTGGGGAACGTTGGTCCCGCTCCAACTTATAATTGTTATAAGACAGAGCAGGAAATTGGGGAATACCAGATTTCCCGTGCCGCCCAAACGAAGAGAGTGCATGCTGATGCATCATTTTCGGGTGTGTTCATTACAAAGAACTGATTCTCAGTATCCTCCGTATCCTGGGTATTTGATACCGGATAAGGATCCCAGATATGTAATCTGTTACATAGGGCTACAAAAGGGTAGAAAAACTGAGAACGGGTGATAAGTTTCATGAGGCAGAAAACGGGGCAAGAGTTGCATCCAAGTCTGTTGGTCACTATCACCCTGTATTATCGATACATTGATTCTGAATGAATGTTATTAGATACCGAACCTGATATACAAAATCATATCTGTCTCTTTATTTAGAAAGGATATAATTTTGTATTGTTGGATAATGCTTTGAACATTTCCTATATCAAATGTTGATCGGTTCAGGAACGTTATCTAAAAGCGTTGATGTTCTAAATCAAACTACAGTTCTTAATATACAGAACACACACAAGAGGAAGAGTTCAGAATTGAACCATTCCTTCTTGAGGTATTGTAGACTAGGTCAGATCAATGTGACCCGACTAGCTAGAGTTACATAAAGATGCATATTTAAATTAGTTTGAATTTACATCTTGTGGAGCTCGCCAGTCATGTCACAAAGATAAGATGACCAAAGCTCCGTTTACTGGAAACAGAGAAAGCGTTAATGAACTCTTGGGATGATACATGTTGATGTATGTAGGTCCCCAGTCTACACATGCCAGGACTGGTTCTTTTATACTTCATTACATTCTCTGATGATCTATCGAGATTCAGACCTATGTTCCTGTTGAAACATAAGTCCGAACCTTTTGAGATATTCACAGAATATAAGTTAGAAGTAGAGAACCAAAATACGGGTATAAGTATTATGTCCTTTGATGTGATCGAGGAGGAGAATACTTGAGCACGGAAATCTTGGACTATTTTAAAGGAGAATGAGATTCTCTCTCAGAATTACTCCTCCGTATACACCATAGCACGATGGTATATCGGGGCGGAGCAATAACACCCTATATGATAAGGTGTGCTCTATGATGAGTACTACTGAGTTACCTATTTCATTTAGGGTGTTATGCACTTGAGAAACTGCATACCTATTGAATTAGGTTCGAAACAAATCAGTGCCTACCACTTCATATATGATATGGAAAGGGAAGAGCTGTTCATATCAAAATATTACATTTTATACCGCCCATTCTTACGCTCGTGTGTTTATATGTAGGTGCTTTTAATCCGTGTTTGTTACATATTTACAGATTTCAGGTTTTCAGTCCAAATATTGTAAATCAAGATAAAATCTCCACAGTTACGCCAAATGCAGAACATCTGTCGACAGCAGATAAAAGCCGGGTTCCGGTCATCCATATCCGTCCAGTGCCGAGTACCGGTTCCCGATACAAGACATGTGACAGTAGTCATTCATGTCTGGGACAAGCACAGAGCACGAGGTGGGCTGCACAAGAATCAATGGGTGCGCGGAGCTCGAGGGAGAAATAAAGTCAAAAGTGAAGGAAATAAAGCAAACTTGGACTTGGAAATCTGGAATTATTCTGAAGACTTTTGAGCATTTTGAAGTTGGCAAACACGAGGAAACATCCAACCAGGAACCCACAAAAAAGCACACTGCCCAATTCCACTGTACGGCCGCGCATGCGCGGCCAAAAGGGGGTATTGGCCGCGCATGCGCGGCAATGTGGGGCCCACTCACTGACGTTTTTTGGGGGTATTTTTGGGACTTCATTTCTGGTCTGGTGGATGCCCTAGAATTCCATTCTCCAGCCTATAAATACAGCAGACCTGAGCTTAACCAAGGGAGCTTTCTTTGTTCTTCTTTTTTGTAGTTTTGTTCTTCTTTCTTCTTCTTCTTCATTCTTCCTCCATGAAATTGTAGTGAGAGCTTTTGAGTGGATGTTAATGAAGATGAGGGTTTTTTATCTTTCTTGTTAGTTTGCTCCCCCTTGAGATTCTTGCTTTCTCTTGCTCATTCAACCTCTTCATTGAGCTTGAATGGTTAAGGGTTAGTTCTTGATCTCAAGGGTCGTATTTCCTCACGGGACTAATTCTTCACTTCACATGCGTTCTCTACCCTTCCCTTGTTCTTGCAACCTCTTCATTGAGCTTGCAAGTTTAAGGGTTGGCTATTGAGCACATGCTTGGCTTGGGTTCTACTTCCGTGTTCTTTTTATTTGCTTATTTATTACTTGCATTTTTCATTCTTGCTTTTATTACTTGCAATTTTATTCATGCACTTTAATTACTTGTATCTTTTCTTTTCTTTGTTCTTTTCTTTTTGTTCTCTCTTTTTGGTTCTCTTTTGTGAATGTTGTATTTATTGTTGTTGTTAAGAATCCATATGATATTGTAAGTTAACATTTCTTTACCAATTCCTTTTCCCGTTATTTTCCATTTGAACTTCGCCCAAACCATACGCAAGCGCTCCGTTAGGCACCCTACCCTGACAAGGTAACGGTGATTCCTAACCGCGACCGGTTGTGTTCGGTTTGGCCGAAGGCGAAAGCAAGAGACAAGAACGGAAGGACAAGGTTAAATAAGCCGGATTCCACGAATACCGCGCTTAAATCCCCTAATCCACGTTGTTGCCGATTGCTTAGCTTCAATTGGTCAAGACTCGGCTCAAAGATTTTGAGTACGGATTTTTTTAGCTTACAATCTCGTATTTTTCTTAACAATTTTATACTTGCAAATAATCACATAGGTTAGATCAAACAACATACAGATTCTTTATTGACTCGTCTAAAACAAGAAGGTAAGATACCACCATCTCCCTGTGGACCGACCCGTGCTCACCGGCTAGCTGCAAAGCGACACCGTCCTGATCGCGGTTACACTTAAATTCTTTGAACATCCGACACGCCAAAAGCGTGCGATCAAATGGCGCCGTTGCCGGGGAGACGGTAGCGTATTTTCTTTCTTGTTATTCGGGTTAATATTCTTTTTGTATATATAAAAAAAAATCTTTTTTTTTTTTTGGACAATATTTTTGTGGGCAAGTGTGCAGATTTTTGCAGATTTGCAAACTGCGATTGTGGGAGCAAAGTGTACATTCAAAGTTAAGGTGATTACGGAGTACAGTGCCAAAGATCCGGGTAGTTTGACCCGCGCAAGCGAACCTTTCAAGCTTACCGGATTCGATTCAACGGGGGTTTCTTAACCCAAAACTTAAACGGTACGTACTTTACTAACACCTTCTTCTCAAATCCGACGCTTCCAATATACTATTCTTTGCAGGATTCTTTGCAAGTTCGCTAGCAAACGCCAAAATTGACTAACCCGTATTTGTTGCAGCGCCGCGCTTAAACTAAAAAACGATTGTTTTATTCTTTATAGAATTTTTTTTTTTGCGCATTGCATACATTAATACGGACTTAAGGGCAAGCGAACCCCACAACATACGGTAAAGGATTTCATCACCTTTTCCGTGGCCCACAAATCACGAACTTGCGCATAACGTTTACCCACACAAAATTTAAAAGAAACTAGACTTTAAGCCTTAAGGACTTCGCGCTCACTAGGAGAAGTTGACTGTGTTTAGAAGCTTGCTTAACGGTATATTGTTTACGGGGTGTCTAGGAAAGTGTTAACGGCGAAACCGCCAAAAGAGAAAGGGTTATTTAATTAAGGAACTTCGCGAAAGCGTTGGAAAACCTCCCCTTATCTCTGCACTTACCTGGCCTCGTGATCAGTGTATCTTGAGCCTGTTTCTCGACACAGTTTTACTTCGACAATCAAGTTCTGGAGCAGGTCTAGTTGACCTAGGTGAACCCTAGAACGATTAGGTGTGTGGTATTTTTGTGTCGTGATTATTTTTGTCCATATTTTTTGTGTATATTTCATTCTTTTGCTAACAACTAACAAAAAAAAAATATCACATTCTTTTTTCCCCTCCTTTTCTCTTCCTTTCTCTCTTTCTCTCTTCATATCATGGGTACTCCACCTTGCAAAACTCTTGCCGAACTTTGGTACCCACAACCAGACATTATTTCATACGGTTCTTGTTTTGGTCGAACTTCAAACGATCCATCCATGCCAAAAATTTCATTGAAAGATCGGATAGACGCGTCTAGGACGAACAAATGGACCCCGCAATCCACTTCGTATCAACCGTTTCAAACATTCACACCTTCTTGCGTTGATACCCCTTTTGAAAGTCCAGTTGTAGCCACAAGACCTATGTCTCTTGCTGAACGTATTGAACAATCTCGTAGCCGATCTTTCACTCCTTTCACCACTTCAAATTCTTGGGATCAACAATTCCATTCACCTTCCTATCCAGATGTTGATCCTGCTCCTGTCCAACCATTCAATTCCTACCAACCCTACCCTACTTTTACACCTTCCCTAGACATTGTATCAGAACCGCCATTTGGGAGTTTTCAGTATCCAAACAACTTTGAATCTTTTACTGAAACCCCTTCACAACCAATGTCTAGTCTAGAACAGTCCTTGGAAGACTTTAGGGTAGCGTCAAGCCAACAGATGATGGAATTGAATGCGTCCATGGCCGCCCTCATGCAACCTAGTGACCCGGTAGCTAGTTTCCAACTAGCTCCAACTTTTTCAATGTATGATGAGGCGGCAGGACAGGCTGTGAATTTGAGTGGAGAGAGTGAGATGTACCTCCTTCCAAATCAAACCTACCCGTCCCAAATTGAATCCCACAACTCCTGTTTTAAAAATCTATCGAGGATCCCACATGATTTATCAATTGAAGATAGAATGATGAATGAGTTGTGCGACTTCGTAGTGTTTGATTTGCCCGATTGTGAAGGGTCCCTTCCAAGTGAAACCATACCTAATCCTTTTGACCTCTACACCTATATCTTAGAACCAGAATCGATTAATCTCCAAGCTTTTGATGAGGTGTCAGAGAATCTTGATTTTCACTTGATTGAGGATATTGACGCTGGGGATATTTTGGATGATGAACCCGTAGATTTGGCTGAGTTTGTCTCTTCCAATCATCATCCCGAGTCATTAAATGTTTTTTCCGAACCCCATATGCGTCTTGATTTTTTTGAAAATTGCATGGATGAGATAAATTTTGAGGAGAATATTGAGGATAGTACTGAGGATTGTTAGGTCCACGTTGCCCACCCCGGTGCTTACGGGGAGGCGGAAAACATAATAAAAATTGGATTTTTATCGACTTAGGCAACATGGACCGAGCTTGTGAGGACCTTTGCTAAACGAAAACTAGCTAAAGCAAACTTACAACTAGCTAAGTTGTAGAAAGGTTATACCTTGAGCTTGAACTCCTTCTCTCCTTGCTCGCCGGAATGGTAGAAAGATGTCACCTTGCTTGTCTTCTCCCGTCAAAGAACGATCCACCCGAAAGCCTCGACCTTTAGCTTCAACTCCAAGCTAGGAGTAACTAGAGTGCAAGAAATGCTAAGACTTGAACCCTAGAAGAGAGTAGAGAAGATCAAGTGAAGGTTTTTCTCAAGCTTTTTGTTTCTCAACACATGAGAGGGAGAGAGCTTGAGGGAGAGGATGAGCAAGAGAGAGAAATGATATGAGATAATGAATAATTAGTGAGCCATTCTCACTAATATGTGTGTAATATTTTAATTCCATAATTAGCTAGAAAATTGTCATGGTTTAATCAAGAGGTGACCATTATCATTTCAATATTAATGCAAATTGCAAGGATCAAAGAGCATCTTCCAATTGAAATGATTATGGTCAAGTTGTCAACATGGTCAACAAGTCAATGAAGTCAAATGGTCAACAACAACAACCATGCACAATAATTAAGCTAATTATCAATTAACAATAATACACACAAAAACAATAGGGTTAATAAAATGACAATAGTCATTAACCCTAAACAAGGTCCTCTCCCTCAATCTCAAGCAACTGTGCATACGCACCCGCATTCGTGATCCGAGGAACACGAATGCACTGAGAAAAACCAATCTCAAATCATATACTAGGATCCGGCTTAAACCAAAGCCCACTAGTATAAACTGTCCGGACAGCAAACGTGCACAAGTGCGCGGATGCGAACGAACCCTGTCGCAAAACCATGCGACCTCTACTCATTTTGCCTAAAGGCGAATAGCTCTCTGTGTGGGACTCTAAAGACTCGACACTACGCTGGCAGTGGGTTTAACCACAGACCGCAAGCGGCACTAGCTGTACGTAACGGTCCCCAGGTAGATGTCGATAAGAAGACTGACGAGGTGAACCCCATCTGCACTCCTACTGAGCCTGTATGTGACAGTCTCCGTACAGTCCGGTCTGTTCGTCTGATACATCGCATGGCGGGCCTAGGGGGGCGGTGAACGTCAGTCCCCTAATAGCGGTACAAGTCGTGTCGGAGTGTAGCCCAATACACCCTGAGATAACACTGGAACCTACCAGTAGATCTCGCTTGCCCTGGCCAGGGACTACTTGTGTAATGGCTCTCCTAGACACAGCGCGATGTCAACCCCCAATACCGGGAGAGACGAATCCTGTCTAACCGTCACTGCCTCCAAGTGCTTCGGGACTGCTCCCAACTACTACCTGTTTGCACGACTCAGTAGAGCCATGGTAGGGTAGCAATCAAAGAACAGTGGGAACACACTCGAGGCGAAGTGATAGTGTCAAGTCAGCGGACTAAGCTGTACTCATGTCACCTGGGAACTGATAACTGACGATAGGTATATTACCAACCAACAGTTCCCGACGAGTCCTGTCCAGTGTACTCGTAACCTAACGAGCACCCGCATACTATCCCAAGTACGACGTACTAACGGTTGTGGGACAGACCGTCTCCCACACTGGGATGAGAAGCGCATACGCTAGTCTACTCCGGAGTATCGATGCCCTGTCTCGATAGTCCAACGACCAGGGACCTGTATAAGGATGTGCTTATAGATTACCCAGCCCCCACGAGTGTGATCGCCATCACAACGCCGGTAATCAAGCAAAGATCCTAAGGGCTCTACTAATATGTATACCAGCAATATGCTAAAAGAAACACATGCACATATTAAAGCAGAGACAAACCAAGTAGCATACTACCATTTCGAGCAAGATTGTATATACAACTGTGAATATCCCAAGCTTCCATCAAGTAATATACATACTAGTATGATACAGTAATGGCCTCTAGGGCATATACACCAACAATCTCCCACTTGCACTAAGGCCATGTACTGGCGTATCGAAGACCTATCATCTCGATCAGCCGCTCGAACTGAGTCTGGGGTAAAGCCTTCGTGAATGGGTCCGCAGTGTTGTCCTTTGTGTCCACTCTCCGCACCTCGATCTCCTGTCGATCAATGATCTCCCTGATCAGGTGATACCGCCTTAAGATGTGCCTAGATTTCTGATGGGACCTCGGTTCCTTCGCTAAAGCTATAGCCCCATTGTTATCGCAATACAAAGGTATTGGATCAACAATGGACGGAACCACCTGAAGTTCACTAATGAACTTCTTAATCCAGACCGCCTCTTTTGCGGCATCGCTTGCAGCAATGTATTCAGCTTCCATCGTCGAGTCTGCGACGGTATCCTGCTTGGAACTCCTCCAACATACCGCCCCTCCGTTGAGGGTAAACACAAAACCCGAGACGGACTTGCTGTCATCTTTGTCACTCTGGAAGCTTGAATCGGTAAAGGACTCGACCCTGAGGTCTCCATTACCGTAAACCAGGAACATCTCCTTAGTCCTTCTCAGGTACTTGAGAATGTTCTTCACTGCTGTCCAGTGGTCCTCCCCTGGGTCTGACTGATACCGGCTTACCGCGCTCAACGCGTAAGCTACATCTGGTCTTGTACATAGCATCGCATACATTATAGATCCTACCGCCGAAGCGTAGGGTATAGTGCTCATGCGAACCCTCTCCTCGTCAGTCTTAGGAGACATCTTCTTGGAGAGGGTAATTCCGTGCAATGCGGGTATATTACCGCGCTTGGAACCCTCCAAACTAAATCTCTTTAGTACGGTCTCTATGTACCTGGACTTTGAAAGTCCCAACAGTTTCTTGGATCTATCTCTATAGATCTTGATCCCCAGAATGTACGAGGCATCACCCAGGTCCTTCATGGAAAACCTTTGTGACAAAAACAGCTTGACCGATTGTAGCATAGGAATGTCATTTCCTATCAAAAGAATGTCGTCCACATACAAGACTAGGAATACGACAGTTCGTCCTACAATCTTCTTATATACACAGGGTTCATCTTCGTTCTTGATGAAATCAAATTCCTTGATTGCCTCATCAAAACAGATGTTCCAGCTCCGCGATGCCTGCTTTAATCCATAAATGGATTTAAGCAACTTGCACACCTTTCCGCTGCTCCCACTGTCTACGAAACCTTCTGGTTGATCCATGTAAACGCACTCTTCCAAACAACCGTTTAGGAAAGCCGTCTTAACATCCATCTGCCAGATTTAATAGTCATGGAAGGCAGCAATGGCAAGTAGGATCCGAATGGATTTGAGCATAGCCACCGGAGAAAAAGTCTCGTCATAGTCCAAACCAGGTCTTTGACGAAAACCTTTTGCAACGAGTCTAGCTTTATAGGTTTCCACCTGCCCATCTACACCAAGTTTCTTTTTGTAGATCCATTTGCATCCTACGGGTTTTACCCCGTCTGGAGCAATATCTAAGGTCCACACTTTATTGGCGTACATGGACTCCATTTCGGATTGCATTGCTTCCTGCCACTTATCAGAGTCCCTACTGATAATGGCCTGCCTGAAACTGGTAGGGTCATCTTCTTCCAAGATGTAATCTTCTCGATCCCCGTCAATGAGAAAACCGTAGTATCTCTCGGGCGGATGAGAAATCCTACCAGATCTGCGGAGTGGCTGAGGTTCTTCTGGGGTTATTGAATTCTGAGGTTCTGTCAAACTTTCAGTTTCATTTTGTGGTCGCTGAATTTCTTCCAGTTCTACCGAACTCCCACTTGTTTCTTTTGCAAGAAATTGCCACTCTAAAAAAGTGGCGTGGCGAGATACAAACACCTTTGTTCCTCGGTGTGGTAGAACAGATATCCTGCGGAGTTCTTAGGATATCCCACAAATTTACATAGAACTGAACGTGCCATAAGTTTGTCCGGATTTTGAACTTTTACATAGGCCGGACAACCCCATATCTTAATGCGTTTAAGATACGGCTTCTTACCATTCCACATCTCGAACGGTGTCTTAGGCACAGATTTAGACGGAATATCGTTCAATAGATATGCAGCTGTTAATAGCGCATGTCCCCAAAATGAAAGAGGTAACTCGGCATTACTCATCATGGAGCGAACCATATCCAGTAGGGTACGATTCCTCCGCTCCGAAACACCGTTGTGCTGTGGTGTATAAGGAGGAGTAAGCTGAGAGAGAATACCATTCTCTTTTAAGTAATCTAGGAATTCCGTGCTTAAGTACTCCCCTCCCCTGTCAGACCGGAGGATCTTGATACTTTTGCCTGTCTGGTTCTCTACTTCGTTTCTGAATTCCTTGAATTTCTCAAAAGCTTCAGATTTGTGTTTCATCAGATACACATATCCGAACCTAGAGAGATCGTCAGTGAATGTGATGAAGTACGAGAACCCACCCCTTGCATGTATAGACATCGGACCGCATACATCACTGTGTACGAGTCCCAAGAGCTCTGCTGCCCTTTCTCCATGTCCGGTGAACGGAGATTTGGTCATCTTCCCTTTGAGACAGGACTGACAAGTTTCATAAGATGAAAACTCGAACGCATTCAAGAGTCCATCTTTATGCAACTTACTCAGTCTTTTCTCTCCGATATGACCAAGTCTACAATGCCACAAGTAGGATTCATTCGTATCTGAATTCTTCCTCTTGCGTGTGTTTGGTATATTGAGAACTGTATTCTGATTTAGAACGTAGATACCATTACACAGTGTACCCTCTGCAACCAGTACCTTATGAAGGTAAATGTTCATGATATTCTTTTCAAGAACAAAGTTATATCTATCTTTATCGAGTAAAGACACTGATATGATGTTGCAAACCATGGAGGGTACATAGTAGCAATCGTTCAAAATCATAGTCTTGCCATTTGGCAATACTAGGTGATATTCACCGACGGCTGCCGCATAAACTTGTGCTCCGTTCGCTACTCTGAGCGACATATCACCCGGTACAACTTTCCTACTTTTTCTCAGTCCCTGTAATGAATTACAGATATGAGATCCTGATCCGGTATCAAGTACCCAGGAGGTAGGGCTGACCGTAAAACAGTTCTCAATTACAAAAACACCTGAAGTAGATGCAAAACCATGCTTCTTCTTCAACTGGGTATCCTGGAAGTCCATACTTTCCTCTTTCCCATTCTCATACTCATGACTGTTGTCACAAGTTAGAGCTGAACCAACTTTCCCCAGTCCCGAATAAGAATTCGGATCGGTCAAGCAATACATTTTATTATCTTGATTAGGGCGTGAAATGGTTGCTGCCTGGAGAGAGAGAAAAAGAAACACTCAGCGTATGCTCTTGCAAGATTAGATTGGTTTATTAATTTATCTAACCAGGATGTCTCCCACTGTTTCCTCAAATCCTTCTTAAAACCTTTTAAAAGAAGAACTAGCCGGGTTTTAATTCACGTCACAATACTTGCTTAACCTTTCAGCCAGGCTAGTGTCGGTACTTCGAGGGAGGTTTTCCAACGCTTTCGCGAAGTTCCTTAATTAAAGAACCTCTTTTCCCTGGGGGCGTAACCCCGCTAACACCTTTCTAGACACCTACTAGGTTTATAGCATTGATCGTTAAGTGAAATAATCTCCCGAGAGTAAACCAACTCATCAGTGGGATCGGGATCCAACTGTCATTGTGTGATAACCTAGATGGAATCCACTCTAGTCACCACACTCGAGAAGGTATGCTAAATCTGCAAGTTTCAGTTCTTTTGAAACTCCCGATGTGGTTTTTGCCCCTAGGATCCAAATGACCTTGACTGAGCCAACATATCAAAAGATCCTAGTCAAGTTCAACCCGTCATTATCTTGACTGCATTAGACCCACCCGTACGAGTCCTTGACTGAGCCAAAATGACCGTACGACTGTCCTAACCAATCACTTTGTATCCTACGGAAAAATATTACATAGCTACCGTTCACTACGCCTCGGCTGAGCACGAAATACGTAGCACGAATACTAAGCAATATTAATCCGAAATGACGGAGGGCTACGACTGGGTTTTGGCGAAAACCCGTTAACGTAATGAACTTGATATCGTTGAAGGAACGTGATACACCATTTTGAAAATATAGTGGCGAAAACTTTTGCTAAAGAGGTCACTCCCGGTGAGGGGATCTCGGCTCTTTCCTCGTCGAATGAGGTGCAGGATATTCCAAACTGAATACCTCGATGCAAAGCAAGCATAATCGACTATAGTGAAGTTATTACCCTGACGCAAACTTTTGTCCAAGGGGTCACTCCCGGTGAAGGGATCTCGGCCCTTGCCTCGTCGACTGAGGTGCTGGGCATTCACAACCAAATACCGCTATGCAAAACAAAAATGAACGTCCTTGCAATAACAGCTTTTGAAAAATTGTTCCAACAACGTCTTTTAGGTTTATTTTCTTGCATTAGTTCTTTTAATGCGTCCCATCATTTAATCCTACCATTGCAGAAAACAACCAAAATATGACGTACGCTTATGCCATTCGCATTCGCCACGGGGCCCCGTCATCACCCGTTAGGTTACTTAACTAACGACAGAGCGGGGGCTGGGCTAGCGCGGCTGTAAAACATAAGCAACGCCTAAATAGTTATTATATATAAATATATAGCAATGATAGAAATTACAGATCACAGATGAATACATTGGATATACTAGGAATCCGCAATGCGTTCGAGCCTGCAACGCAAAGCGGATTACACGGTCGCGGTGAACAGCCAATACCCCACCCAAGACCCCTACGGGTGCGGCAAACTACCCGCCAAGCACCCGAAGCGAAGCAACCTCCCTCACCACCGTGAGTAGGCCACTCGGCACTTCGAGATACCCGGTAGTTTGTGCACCCCCTCCATGGGTCTATCCTAGGAGCAAAAAACAGTAAAAAGAATTATACAATGACGGCTACAACCCCGACCCGGTTGTGCGGCCATACAAAGAATATTATTACATCAATTTACATGTTACAAATGAATGAAAGAAAAAAACAACGCTCATCTCACATCCACCCCGGCCATTCACCCGCGACAATCCAATCCATTCATATCCACAAACCAATAACAATCACAGATCATGTATAACCCCGACTAATCGTCTTATAGCGATTAGCCGACGTTCAATACATGCAAGCATTACAGATATAACCGATGTAGTTAAAGTGTAGTGAAGTTCCGAAAAAATACGGATTTATAGGCCCCCAAAAGTAAATTTTAGTTCTGGAAAATCTGGGCACATATAATATATTCTAAAAATCCCAGAACCAACACAGATACACACTGCACGAAAAACGATGCACAGAAGACGACAAACCGCGGCGCTTCCGCGGCACATGGCTACCTCGTGCGGCGGAAGCGCGGCGGTTTGAATGAGTTAGGGTATCGTTTTTCTTGGGTGTTCACACAAAACCCTGAGCCGAATTTACAAGTATAAAGTTTTTCATTTAGAGCAGAAAAAATTTTAACAGAAACTAGGGTTTTGCAAAAGTTTGGTTTTTGGATTTTCGGTTTCGAAACTTCGTTACACTTCACTACCTAGCTAGTTTGAGTTTAGTTAGGCTCTGATACCACTGTTAGGTCCACGTTGCCCACCCCGGTGCTTACGGGGAGGCGGAAAACATAATAAAAATTGGATTTTTATCGACTTAGGCAACATGGACCGAGCTTGTGAGGACCTTTGCTAAACGTAAACTAGCTAAAGCAAACTTACAACTAGCTAAGTTGTAGAAAGGTTATACCTTGAGCTTGAACTCCTTCTCTCCTTGCTCGCCGGAATTGTAGAAAGATGTCACCTTGCTTGTCTTCTCCCGTCAAAGAACGATCCACCCGAAAGCCTCGACCTTTAGCTTCAACTCCAAGCTAGGAGTAACTAGAGTGCAAGAAATGCTAAGACTTGAACCCTAGAAGAGAGTAGAGAAGATCAAGTGAAGGTTTTTCTCAAGCTTTTTGTTTCTCAACACATGAGAGGGAGAGAGCTTGAGGGAGAGGATGAGCAAGAGAGAGAAATGATATGAGATAATGAATAATTAGTGAGCCATTCTCACTAATATGTGTGTAATATTTTAATTCCATAATTAGCTAGAAAATTGTCATGGTTTAATCAAGAGGTGACCATTATTATTTCAATATTAATGCAAATTGCAAGGATCAAAGAGCATCTTCCAATTGAAATGATTATGGTCAAGTTGTCAACATGGTCAACAAGTCAATGAAGTCAAATGGTCAACAACAACAACCATGCACAATAATTAAGCTAATTATCAATTAACAATAATATACACAAAAACAATAGGGTTAATAAAATGACAATAGTCATTAACCCTAAACAAGGTCCTTTCCCTCAATCTCAAGCAACTGTGCATACGCACCCGCATTCGTGATCCGAGGAACACGAATGCACTGAGAAAAACCAATCTCAAATCATATACTAGGATCCGGCTTAAACCAAAGCCCACTAGTATAAACTGTCCGGACAGCAAACGTGCACAAGTGCGCGGATGCGAACGAACCCTGTCGCAAAACCATGCGACCTCTACTCATTTTGCCTAAAGACGAATAGCTCTCTGTGTGGGACTCTAAAGACTCGACACTACGCTGGCAGTGGGTTTAACCACAGACCGCAAGCGGCACTAGCTGTACGTAACGGTCCCCAGGTAGATGTCGATAAGAAGACTGACGAGGTGAACCCCATCTGCACTCCTACTGAGCCTGTATATGACAGTCTCCGTACAGTCCGGTCTGTTCGTCTGATACATCGCATGGCGGGCCTAGGGGGGCGGTGAACGTCAGTCCCCTAATAGCGGTACAAGTCGTATCGGAGTGTAGCCCAATATACCCTGAGATAACACTGGAACCTACCAGTAGATCTCGCTTGCCCTGGCCAGGGACTGCTTGTGTAATGGCTCTCCTAGACACAGCGCGATGTCAACCCCCAATACCGGGAGAGACGAATCCTGTCTAACCGTCACTGCCTCCAAGTGCTTCGGGACTGCTCCCAACTACTACCTGTTTGCACGACTCAGTAGAGCCGTGGTAGGGTAGCAATCAAAGAACAGTGGGAACACACTCGAGGCGAAGTGATAGTGTCAAGTCAGCGGACTAAGCTGTACTCATGTCACCTGGGAACTGATAACTGACGATAGGTATATTACCAACCAACAGTTCCCGACGAGTCCTGTCCAGTGTACTCGTAACCTAACGAGCACCCGCATACTATCCCAAGTACGACGTACTAACGGCTGTGGGACAGACCGTCTCCCACACTGGGATGAGAAGCGCATACGCTAGTCTACTCCGGAGTATCGATGCCCTGTCTCGATAGTCCAACGACCAGGGACCTGTATAAGGATGTGCTTATAGATTACCCAGCCCCCACGAGTGTGATCGCCATCACAACGCCGGTAATCAAGCAAAGATCCTAAGGGCTCTACTAATATGTATACCAGCAATATGCTAAAAGAAACACATGCACATATTAAAGCAGAGACAAACCAAGTAGCATACTACCATTTCGAGCAAGATTGTATATACAACTGTGAATATCCCAAGCTTCCATCAAGTAATATACATACTAGTATGATACAGTAATGGCCTCTAGGGCATATACACCAACAAGGATGAAACAGTTTTAATTGATGAGTCGGATTTTCCAATTCATCCTATCCCTTCCACTGACTGTGTACACCCTCCTGAACCTTTAACCGATAACCTTCCTCCCTCACTTCCCCCCACCCTTTCCATCGTTCCGACCTTGCAAGAACCCGTCTCACTTTCATTTCGTATGTCTGGTCTACCAAGTTCGGCGTACCCATGGTTTCTCACGAATCTTGAGGGATTTGACCCCATTTCTCGACGGGTAAATATATTAGCACAATCGCTTTTTACACATCGCTCATCACAAATTGTGCTAATCTATTTACTCCATTTGCACCCTCAAGTTCGTATTCCACTTCTTTTTCCCTTCCGCCATTCTTCTTCCTCTCATATACCGAGACCGTATCCCACTTCTCTCTGCATACGGTCTCGCGTATTCTCCATTTCCTTCCTCTTCACCTTCTTTCACCAGCCACTGCTTTATCACGATAAGATCTTTGAATGGTTGGTACTAACTTTTGGCCTGTGTAAGGCCTTGTATAGTTTGAAACTGTTCTTTCCCCCCTAATCCTGAACTTCAACGCTTAACAGTGGAAACACTGTTTTACTTAAGTTTGGGGGGGACACTTTTTTTTTTGTATATATTTTTTGTTTTCCTTTTTTTGTTTTGTATATAATTTGTTTTTAGGGAGCGCCGGCAATTTTGACCCTCTTGGTATAGCCTGACAGTGAGGGCACTGTCAAGTTTAAGTTTGGGGGTGTGCTCGGTAAGCTTTCTTCCTTCGCATTCATATGTATATTTTGCATCTGCATATTAAATCCATAAAATCCATAAAAATCTGAAAATTTTCTAAAAATATAAAAACTTTTTTGTCAAGTTAGCTTGTGGAAGAACTCTGATTCAACATTCGACGGTTTTTGTTTGAAAAGATAGGAATAACTAAATCCTATGTTTGGATTTTGAAAACCTGAAAGATAACTCTCCTTTGAAGTTAACTATAGCTGATATACGTCTTTACATTACACTACACGTGTTGTGAGTCTTGGAAATTAGATGACAAGTCTTTTATGTTTAAAAAACTTTTAAATAGATAAATGATTTTCTGAGGATCAAATAGGTTTGTTCTGAAATAAGTAATATATCAAGAATAATTTATGAAGTAAGTGAATATGAAGGAATGTTATTGATGCCTTAATTGGAACTAAGTCTGAAAAATAACCCATCTGAAACTTGATTGGAATGATTACACACCGAACCCACTAAACACGTCTTTTATCCAAAAATAATTGAACTACCGGTTATATCTCCGTTCGTATTGAATCATCATGTTTTTCACGCCAAACTGTCTTTTGTTTTTGGACCTAGGTAACTTGATTAATTAAGTCCGCTGGGGTGTTTCTACACCTAGTGCCCTAAAACCAACTGGTTTGGGTGCATTGGCCCAAAGCTCGCTAAGAAGCCTAGAAAGTCCAGATAAAAACAAAGTCAAGCAAGTGTTCTCTCCGAGTTAAAATTCCTAACGGTTATTTGTGTGAGAATAATCTTGATAAAAGACAAGCTTTTATAAAAAAAATTTAACGGAGATATGAAGGTTTTACTCTTTGATAAAGACTATTGCACGTTCACAGAGGTGTGTATGAAATGAAAACAAGAAAAAGGTGGAGTGAAAAATACGACTTAGTTTCCTGTTAAGGAAGATAGAAATTCTGAAGTTGAAACCTTACTGGAAAACGAAACTTGAAAAATGTTTAACTCTTTATAAAACTTATGTGATCCTTTTAAAATTGTTATCTGGGCTTTATTGTGTGACATAATGACTTTATTCGACCTTTCGGGAACTTAACGACACTATTTTGCACTACACGTAAAGACATATAAAATCTGTAGTTAAATAAGAAGAGAGATGTGAAAAATAAAGGTTCGATAGTCTAAACTTAGGATTATAGAATTGTTATTTTCTGAAACAAAACTTTAGGGGCTTGAATCTTAGTTATTTTACAAAAACTAGCTTGACCGGATTTTGTGGGTAGTATCCGCTGAAAACCCTCAGGAGACAACACTCCTCCTACTAGGGACACCTAGAGGTTTAACGGCTTGTTGCACATGCTCAGTGCAATCGCGTTCCCTGCGAAAGTGCGGATATCATTTTATTTTTGCGAATAATTGGTTTTGCTCGGGACGAGCAAAAGTTAAGTTTGGGGGTATTTGTTCATATCAGAATATTGCATTTTATACCGCCCATTCTTACGCTCGTGTGTTTATAGGTAGGTGCTTTTAATCCGTGTTTGTTACATATTTACAGATTTCAGGTTTTCAGTCCAAATATTGTAAATCAAGATAAAATCTCCACAGTTACGCCAAATGCAGAACATCTGTCGACAGCAGATAAAAGCCGGGTTCCGGTCATCCATATCCGTCCAGTGCCGAGTACCGGTTCCCGATACAAGACATGTGACAGTAGTCATTCATGTCTGGGACAAGCACAGAGCACGAGGTAGGCTGCACAAGAATCAATGGGTGCGCGGAGCTCGAGGGAGAGATAAAGTCAAAAGTGAAGGAAATAAAGCAAACTTGGACTTGGAAATCTGGAATTATTCTGAAGACTTTTGAGCATTTTGAAGTTGGCAAACACGAGGAAACATCCAACCAGGAACCCACAAAAAAGCACACTGCCCAATTCCACTGTACGGCCGCGCATGCGCGGCCAAAAGGGGGTATTGGCCGCGCATGCGCAGCAATGTGGGGCCCACTCACTGACGTTTTTTTGGGGTATTTTTGGGACTTCATTTCTGGTCTGGTGGATGCCCTAGAATTCCATTCTCCAGCCTATAAATACAGCAGACCTGAGCTTAACCAAGGGAGCTTTCTTTGTTCTTCTTTTTTGTAGTTTTGTTCTTCTTTCTTCTTCTTCTTCATTCTTCCTCCATGAAATTGTAGTGAGAGCTTTTGAGTGGATGTTAATGAAGATGAGGGTTTTTTATCTTTCTTGTTAGTTTGCTCCCCCTTGAGATTCTTGCTTTCTCTTGCTCATTCAACCTCTTCATTGAGCTTGAATGGTTAAGGTTTAGTTATTGATCTCAAGGGTCGTATTTCCTCACGGGACTAGTTCTTCACTTCACATGCGTTCTCTACCCTTCCCTTGATCTTGCAACCTCTTCATTGAGCTTGCAAGTTTAAGGGTTGGCTATTGAGCACATGCTTGGCTTGGGTTCTACTTCCGTGTTCTTTTTATTTGCTTATTTATTACTTGCATTTTTCAATCTTGCTTTTATTACTTGCAATTTTATTCATGCACTTTAATTACTTGTATCTTTTCTTTTCTTTGTTCTTTTCTTTTTGTTCTCTCTTTTTGGTTCTCTTTTGTGAATGTTGTATTTATTGTTGTTGTTAAGAATCCATATGATATTGTAAGTTAACATTTCTTTACCAATTCCTTTTCCCGTTATTTTCCATTTGAACTTCGCCCAAACCATACGTAAGCGCTCCGTTAGGCACCCTACCCTGACAAGGTAACGGTGATTCCTAACCGCGACCGGTTGCGTTCGGTTTGGCCGAAGGCGAAAGCAAGAGACAAGAACGGAAGGACAAGGGTAAATAAGACGGATTCCACGAATACCGCGCTTAAATCCCCTAATCCACGTTGTTGCCGATTTCTTAGGTTCAATTGGTCAAGACTCGGCTCAAAGGTTTTGAGTACGGATTTCTTTAGCTTACAATCTCGTATTTTTCTTAACAATTTTATACTTGCAAATAATCACATAGGTTAGATCAAACAACATACAGATTCTTTATTGACTCGTCTAAAACAAGAAGGTAAGATACCACCATCTCCCTGTGGACCGACCCGTGCTCACCGGCTAGCTGCAAAGCGACACCGTCCTGATCGCGGTTACACTTAAATTCTTTGAACATCCGACACGCCAAAAGCGTGCGATCAAGAGCCCATGTCTTAAGCTAGTTAAGATTTGGGGTTGTCCGGCCTATGTCTAAAAACAAAATCCGTACAAGCTCGAGGCAAGGTCAGTAATGTAGAACTGGAAAGGTTCCAGCTATACAAACTGCAGCTGATGATTTGATAGAACCAAAGGATTCAGTAGAAACCAATGAACCTCAGCCTCTCCGCCAATCTAGTAGGGTTCCTCACCCACCTGAGAGATACTTCGGTTTCTCTATGACAGTGGGAGCGAGGATTGCATCATGAGATGATGACCCAACTAGTTTCGAGCTGGCCATCAGGAGTAAGACTCTGTAAGAATGGCTGGATGCTTAGCGATCTGAGATGGAATCCTTATACACCGACAAAGTATGGACTTTGGTTGCTATATCTGAAGGGTTAAATCCCCATCAGGAGCAAGTATATCTTGAGAAGATTACTTGGTGTACATGGAAAAGTTGCGACTTTTCAAAGCTAGACTTGTTAAAGGTTTTCGTCATCGACCAGGCGTGGATAATGATGAAACCTTTTCCAGTACCTATGCTTAAGTCCATCCAGATCCTACTTGCCACGGCTACATACCATAACTACGATATCTGGCGGTTGGGTGCCATGACTGCCTTTCTAAATGATGTTTTAGAATAGTGCGTCTATAAGTACACAGCCAGAGGGCTTCGTAGACAGTGGGAGCAGCGGAAACGTATGTAAGATACTTTATATGATAAAGCAGGCATCGCGGAGTTGGAACATCTGTTTTGATGGATTAGTCAAAGAGTTTGACATCATCAAAATGGTAAATGAACCTTGTATAAACAAAAAGTTAGTAGGGAGTATGGTGACGATCCTCATAGAGTACGTGGATGACATACTCTTGATAGGGAAGGAGTTTCCTATGCTACGCTCGATCAATCTCCTCTTATCACAAGGATTCTCCATATAGGATCAAAATGATACCTCCTAAATCCTGAGCTTTTGGATCTATGAGATAGATTTAATTGGATGTTAGGATTCTCACTAGTTGTAGTGAGATGGTATCAATCGATCCTGGGGAGAATCACTGGAAGTGTTCCAGGGTGATGAAGACGACTGAATGTCAGTCGCAGGCATTGTCTTTACCCTCAGTAAAGGGACGGTATGTTGGAAGAGTTCCAAGCTAGATACCGTGGCATACTAGACGATAAAGGCAGGATACATCGCTACTTAAGATGCTACCAAAGAGGCTGTTTGGGTGTATATTGGTTCATGAGATGAACTTAGTTCCTCCTATTGTGTGACAATGGAGTTGTGGATTATACAAGGAAAGTCCGTCCCATCAGTGATCCAGACATATTCTAAGGCAGTATCACTTGATCATGGTGATAGTTGATCTCTAAGGGATCGAGGTTAGGAGAGCAGACTCAGAGGACAACACGGCGGATCCACTCACAAAGGCCTATTCCCAAAGAGAGACTTTTATGGGATGGTTGAGTATGAGATGCTTCGACCACTGCTACAGATGGCCCTAGTGCAAGTGGGAGATTGTTAGTTATATGTATGCCCTAGAGGCCATTACTGTACATTGGATGTATATTGTAGTGGATGCTGGGACATATATAGGGAGGACTTTCTTGCTCGACATGATAGTATGCTATTTGGTTGCTCTTTACCTCAACGTGTATACTGATTGTCTCTCTATTACATGTTGGTAAAGCCCTTAGGATGTGTACTTGACTACCTGGACTATGATGCGGATCATACTAGTGGGGACATGGTAGTCCATAAGTACATCCTTGAAAGTCCCTAGTCGTGGGTGTATCGAGACGGGGCATCGATATACCAGAGTAGACTAGCGTGTACCTTCTCGACCCATACAGATGGGCGATGGATGATCCCATATCCATTGGTGTTTGACATCAGAGGAGATATACGGGTGCTCAGTAGAGACTGGGTACACTGGACGAACTCGCCGAGAACTCCCAGATGGTATTATACCTTACGTCAGATGGCAGTTCTCTGATGACACTGGTACAGAGTAGTCTGTTGACCCGAGATAGTCATAGAGTCTTGTGTGCTTCCCACTGTGCTTTGATTTCCATCTTACCACGTCCAAGAGGGCATGCAAAACGGTGTTTTTTGGGTATAGTCCCGAGTCACATGGAGGCAATGAGCGATAGGAGGGGATTCGTCTCTCCCGGTATTGGGAGTTGATGTTGCACTGTGTTCGATTGGTTATAACAGGAAGTCCCTGGCCAAGGCTGATCAGAGAATTGATGGTAAGTGTTACCAGTAGTTTCTCGACCCGTTATGAGCCTCATATCGACATGACTTATCGAGCTATTAGGGTCTGACGTTTACCACCCCTAGGCGAGATATGTGACATATCAGACGACGAGACCGGACTGTACGGTAGTGTTACTGGTTGGATTCACTGGAGAGTGAGCGGGCTTGCTCGTCGATCTTCTGATCGCTCAATACCCGGGTGGTCGTTACGTTTAGCAGACCGCTTGCGGCTTGTGGGTGTTTGATATGATCATCACCTGCTGCCGGCGTATTGACGAGTCTTTAGAGTCCTACACAGAGGTTTCCTGGCTCAAGCGAAATGAAATAGGATCGCATATGAGATATGTGCGGGACCGAGAATAATGCGTGTATGCGATACCGTATTCCATTCTCACGATGAATGTATCGATTGGTTGTATGCGATATAACCTAGTTATCGATTCAAGCGTTGATTCGATAAGACGATACATAAGATACTAGTCGGTTATATGCGATATGACCGGATCGTTAAATCAAGTGTTGATTTAATGATTTAATGTATAATTATATATTTGATATATTACTTTGCATTAACTAGTATTGGTTCACTTTAAATGGATTTTCTCACTTGGATTGTGCACATTGTATATGTGATATACTTTTGTACATAAGTTTGTATCATGTTTGATGATGCATGCTAACTTGGGTTTGTGTAAAGACTAAAGCATGGTTATATGAATGGTTAGGGTTTTGTTTTCTTTTTGATTTATCTTATTTAGTTATTCATTTTGAAAATGATAAGCATAAATGGAAAATGGTGGCTTTGTTTGTTTTCTAGTTGAAACTTCTTGAACATTTGACCAAAGTGACCATTTTGTCTCATGCTTAACCCTAACCACTCCATTTAACCCTAGTCTATTCTCTACACCTAACCAAGGTTAGGATATGATAAGTATTCATATTATTATTCATTTTAGATAATACTTATGATATTCTATCTTCATCTTCTTTTTCTTCTTCACTTGAAGAAAACCTTTCTTCATCAATGGTGATTGATGAAAACAAGTGAGAAATACAATTCTAAAGTCTGCCCACTTCCTATTTCTTCATCCTCTACCTCTTGCCAAGTAGTAGAGTGTGTTTTCTTCACAAGTTTCATGACTTGTTGAAGTTGGAGCTTGATCTAGCGATGCCTCGACGTAGATCATCTTCGGCATCGTCGTCGATGACCTAACCCGTCCATTCTCCGATGAAGCCGACGCTAGAGCCCGGGGTTCGACTTGGACAGCGAGGAGACTTCATTGCGGAGCTATGGAGGTGGAGGACCTGATCTACAATGGTTGTATTTCCGTTCTCTTAGTAAAATAGTTTACTAGTTGCATCTTTCGCCTAAAAATCTAGTTAACGATCTAGTCTAGGGTTTCTCGGCACCGTAAATTTTCAAATTGGCATGGTTGATGCCTTGTGAGACCTCCTAGGGGTGCCTAGGAACCTTTCATTAGAACTCCTGGTGTGATGTTAAATTGGACCAAAACCTAAACTAGAAACCAGAATACGGATTTATGGAATCGATATCGGGGAAAACTGTAATTCTAGGATTGTTTTTAGGAATCTGCTTTCACCCGAGACACCTAAAAATAAAATTGACTTGACAGAGAGATGTGTAGGCAAATAGAAACCACCACACAAAACCCTAGCCCCCACCTCCTTTTCCAGGCCGCAGATAAACTCTTTCTGGCAGCAAATTGCGGCCAGAGCATGTTGGAAATGCCTCGTTTTTGGTGCAGGGCCCTATCTCTAGTATACTTGACCCATGGTATATTCAATTTTGTCCGGTTCCAATCAGGGTAAAACTGGGTTGATTTTCCTATGTTGGTGCATAGTTTACGACTTGTTTTAGCATGGATTTTGGTATTTGATGATTCATTTATGTCGGGTGGCGTTTGGACGTCAACGACAAGTGGATGTTGATCGTGTCTACATGCGAGACGAAAGGTTTTTACCTATGCGAGTAGCGTGTGCTGTTTTGGCTTTCCGATGTGATTTTCATGTGCTTTAGCATTTGTGATATACGTGTAGGTACCCGACGTGATGTTGAGGCGAAGAAGATGAAGATGGCGACATCGGCATTGGCACACGAGAAGCAAGATGAGTAGATTTATATCTACGGGGAGAAGTCGGGTGGATGGCGTATAGCACCCCCTGTCACGACCCGAAAGAGCCCGTGACTGGCCCTTGAATCCTATGAAGTCTATAGGACTCCATCTGATCCAAGTAAGCAAAAAGCCCAGAATTCTAAAACCATTTAAGGAGTAAATAAAGAAAACTGGTTTTAAGAAGTAAAGAAAAACATGTTTTGAAAATCAAAGTTTTTAAATAACTAAGCCGAAAATGCATTTTTAAAAATGTTTAATCTTTTCTGAAAATTTCGGCAGAGTTTCCTTTGTAAAAACTGGCCCCGAACGGGGTACAACAAGAATAATATATATGAAATGATAAAAGGCATCCCCAAGCGGGAGCTAGCTCTTCGCCAATCGACGGTCACAGCTACGCAAGCTATAATAATATACAACACCAAGGGCGAGGCTCAAAACCCAAAATGAAACTCAAAACAGCCAGAAAACCATAATACTACAAGCGCGACTCTAAGGTCGAAATAATACATCACTGTTTTCTAAGTCTGAAACAATATACAAGTTTTGGTTGATGGAATTTCTAGATACAATGAATAATACATGTACAATGGTGTTTCTGATGCAAAGGAACCCACCAACCAAAGCAAGTCACCCGTAATGGAAGCAATGTACCAAAAAAACCGCAATGAAACCTGTACGGCAAAACCTGCAAGAACTGTGGCACAACGGGGGTGAGTTGCCAACTCGTGAATAGAAAATATCTACAAGCAGAAATCGTATATATGACTCATCCTAGGTCAATACGATCAGATATATATAACCACAATATGAATAAGTCTGAAGCATGCTAAAGTTGCAGTATAACCTCTATACATGAGTGTAGTGCCAAGTGCCAAGTGCCAAGTGCCAAGTGCCAGTGCCTCAGGTAATAACATATCATAAATATGAGGTATAATCAATGTAATCAAATCTGTAAATATGTGGAATATGAGGATATAACCCATCCGTGTCCCTCGCGACATGTCAAAATCATGGAATCGGAGTGTCCAGCATCGACACTCGAAAACATCATGAAAGCTGTGCCTAGCATCGGCACGAAAATCCTCATATATCGGGCATCCGTCAGTCCGGGTCAGCACCCTCTCTCTCATATATCGGGCATCCGTCGGTCCGGGTCAGCACCCTCTCTCTCATATATCGGGCATCCGTCGGTCCGGGTCAGCCCCCTCTCTCTCATATATCGGGCATCCATCCATCCGGGTCAGCTCCCTCTCTCATATATCGGGCATCCGTCAGTCCGGGTCAGCCCCCCCTCTCTCTCATATAACACTCTAGCACCGAGAAAACACGTGGTGGACGCACTGAAATATCATATCAAAGGCAACCGGGTTTTTAAAACAATTACATATTCTTTTTTGAAATACCCATAGTTCCCAAATCCAGAAATATCATGGAAACAACATATCTCAATGCGTATAATCAGAAAGTTTTGGAGATAGTGCCCTCAGAGTCAATTATTCGCAGGTACGTGATTGCAATGATTGCGGAGGACCTTTACCGGTAGGACAGTCTTACTCGAGATGATAGTATGCTATCTTGTTTGCCTATATCAGTCGTGTACATGTTCAGGTGACTAATTACATGTTACACTTTTATAGAGCCCTTAGGATCTTGCTTTACTACCAACAGTATGATGGCGATCATATACGTGAGAGTTGTGTGGTTTATAAGCATATCCTTAATTGTGGTCCCTAGTCGTGGGAGTTTCGAGACAGGGCATCGATACACCGGAGTAGACAAGTGTATACAGTCGAGACCCCGACGAGGGGCGGTGGCCAGTCTCACAAGCCACTGGTGTCAGTTGGATCACCTAAGATGTATACAGGTGCTCATTGGGTTATGAGTACACCGGACAGGACTCGCCGGGAACCTGCTAGTTGGTATTATACATATCGCCAGATAGCAGTTCCCTGGTGACATGTGTACAGGTTAGTTCATCGACCTGAGGTCGTCATTTGTCTTGTGTGTGTTCCCACTGTGCTTTGATTTCTACCCTACCACGGCCCAAAGGATTCGTGCAAACAGGTAGTTTTTGGGTACAGTCCCGAGCCACATGGAGGCACGTGAGCGGATCGGCAGGGGATTCGTCTCTCCCGGTATTGGGGGTGAGGTCGTGCTGTGTCTAGGAGAGCAATTACACAAAGCCCACGGCCGTGGCAGGAGATTTACTGGTAGGTACTCCAGTAGTATCTCAGGGTGTTATTGAGCTACACTCCGACACGACTTATACTGCTATTGGGGGTCTGACGTTACTAGTGTAAGCCCGCGGCGGCGCCCCGGCCGTCAATCAGACGCCGGAAACGCGGAAACAAAAACTTTGCAAAACTTGCAACCGGCACCACCGCGCACTTTTCACCCGGATCGGGCCATTAACCTAGCTAACTAGCAAATAAGAAAAGAGTAGAGAAGTTATACCAAGCGATCCGTGTCCTTCGGTCTTCATCTCCACTCCGATCTCCCGTGGAATCTCCGTCCATCATCGTCTCGTCGGAAAAGCACCACGTAGCCGGATTCGTATACGGGCTCCCACATCTTAACCGAGGCAACTCGGGCGCGAAGTTGGCTAGCCGACGCGTCCAAGGGATGCTATAGATATAGTGTAGTAGCCATGTCTCATTTGGGGTTTAGTTGCCTTTGATGAAATGTGGAGTTGGAGAAAAATGAGCTAAGGAAAAGTGCTTGGGAATTTTTGTGGCAACCATGAAAAATGAATGATAATTTTCTCACATCATAAAACAAACACCCGCACCCCCTCTCCTCATAGTGGCCGGCCTCTCCCATCTAATGGTGGAGCATCAAAAAGGGAATCATTAAGCAAGAGGAGAAAAAGAAATGATCAAAGAAAAAAAGGTCACAACAATAACTCACTCAATCCTTTCAACAAAACCATCATATGAAAGCAAGTGAAGAAGTCTAGAATAGAATCTCATCATGATGCAAGTCACATCATAAATCCACAAATGCAAGAAAACCCCTCACAAATAAGTTAATTGCAAACTTGCAATTAACCCCCTCCAACGAAAAGTCCGGCCGTGAAGGAACAAAGAAAAACCGGCCGGAACGGAATGCAAACTGGCAACTTCAGAAAACTGATCCCGTAATAAATTACAGGAAAACCCCGCTACTGCAAATACATGCCCGCATTTGTATTCTCACTGAACACAAATGCAAAGAGACAAAACTACACTATCTAATACTATAATCCGGCTTAAGCCAAAGCCGGCTAGTAAAAACCGTCCGATCACGATCTGTGCAATACCGCACGTATCTGATCGAACCCTGCCATATCACCATACGGACTCTACAGCGTTTCGCCCGAAACTTGAGTAACTGTGTGTGGTAGACTCTAAAGACTCGTCAACACCCTGGTTGTGGATTTAACCACTAGCAAGTCAGAGGTATAAGCTAATACGTAACGGGCTACCAGGTATTGACTAAAAGGGACGTCGATGAGCGAACTCATCCTGACACCCTACTGAGCCTGTCAGTGACAATATCCGTACAGTCCGGTCCGTTCTTCTATGAGTATCGCATGGCGGGCCTAGGGGGTTGGTAAAAGTCAGACCCCCAAAAGCGGTACAAGTCGTGTCGGAGTGAAGCCCAGAACACCCTGAGATATTACTGGAATACCTACCAGCAAATCTCCTGCCTTGGCCAAGGACTTTTCATGCTCTGGCTCTCCTAGACACAGCACGACCTCACCCCCAATACCGGGAGAGACGAACCCCTGAAGATCCGCTCACTGCCTCCATGTGGCTCGGGACTGTACCCAACTAAAACCTGTTTGCACGACTCCTTTGAGCCGTGGTAGGGTAGTAATCAAAGCACAGTGGGAACTCACACGAGACAAATGACGATCTCAGGTCGATGAACTAACATGTACACATGTCACCAGGGAACTGCTATCTGACGTCAAGTATAATCCCAACTAGCAGGTTCCCGATGAGTCCTGTCCGGTGTACTCATAACCCAATGAGCACCTGTATACATCTTAGGTGAACCCACTGACACCAGTGGCTTGTGAGACCGGCCACCGCCCCTCGTCGGGGTCTCGACTGTATACACTAGTCTGGAGAATCGATGCCCTGTCTCGAAACTCCCACGACTAGGGACCTTTTAAGGATGCGCTTATAGACCACCAGCTCTCACGTATATGATCGCCCTCATACTGTTGGCAGTCAAGCAGGAATCCTAGGGGCTCTATCATCGTGTAATAGCGACCTGTAAGGTCACCTGAAGCAGTACACGATGATAAAGGTAAACCAGATAGCATACTATCATCTCGAGTAAGACTGTCCTACCGGGATAGGTCCTCCCTCAATCATTGCAATCACGTGCCTGTGATCCAATAATTGACTCTGAGGGCACTATCTCCAACAATCTCCCACTTGCACTCAAGGCTAATTATTGCGATGTCGCATACTCACAGCCCGTGTTATACCGAACACCCAACTCCTCTACTAGTCAGTCTCTCAAAACTCGTTTGCGAAACTATTGCGTTCGAGGAATAGCCTCAGTGAGTGGATCCGCTTTGATGTTTCTTTCTATGTCTCTCTATATCTCAAGTTCGCGGAGAAAGCCATCTCCCGAAATGAGCAATATCTGTCTTAGAATGTCTGGATGACTGATGGGACCTAGCTCGTAAATGAACTCCAAATCCAAACTTCTTAGACTGTACCGACAACTGAACTTAATCAGTGTCCTGCGCCATGCCTTCCCTCAGTATCTGCCTGGACCACCTGTCTAAAATACTGCCCCTCGTCAGAGGGAAAACTATAACTCTGACAGCCACTCTGCCATCCAGGTCACCTTGGAAGCCTGGAATGATAACCGTCTCCTAAAGGAGGCTGCCGTTATCATATCCCTAGAACATTCACTTATGTTCTAAAACTGCTTCTGATTGTTTCTCCAGGATTGCATCAATATCAACTTATTGCACCTACTGCAAGAACAACATCTGGTGTAGTACTTGACATCTCATGATTAACTCAATTGCCTAATCAAGTGATCTGCCAATCATGCACATCCCTCTCCCCTTTAGTCTGTAAGACACCTTTAGAGAGGGTGACTCCATCACCTGCAAGTATACTACCATGCCAGGAGTCGTCCATTCTAAATACTCATAGAATGCTGTCAAAGTACCCAGATTGGGAAACCACCCAAATCTAGATCTAAAACCATAGATCTAGTAACCAGAATGTACGATATAAGATCCAATTCCTATGTGGAGAAACTACTGTGTGACGACCAAAGTATAACCGATCGTAGTATAGGAATATCACTTCCTACTCTGTGCATGTCATCCAAATACCAGGACATCACACCCTGCTACCTTCTTAACAGATCCATCCCCTATTCTGATGAAGTCAAACCTATGACTGTCACATCAGAAATAGATGATCTATCTCCGCTATATCTGCTTTAGTCTATAATTAGACATAAGCCTGATGTCCACCAATGCTTCCGCTGCTCCCACTGACTATGACAACCCTCTGGCAGAGTCATACAGACGTACACTTCTAAAACTAGTTTAGAACGACGCTATACTCATCCTCCTGCCGGGTCTCACAGTCTGGAACAACAGCAATGGCAAGTCTGGGTAAACAAGAACCTCCCTGCCACCGTCCTTGAGCACACCGAAGTACCTCTCTGGTGCCTGAGGTTACCCACTTTATCTGCAGAGTGGCTAATGGAATGTCAAACCAGATTGAATCTTTAGGTTCTTATCAAATCTTCAGTAATCGTTTGCGGTTCTGGAATAACTTCCAGTTCTACCATACTCCCACTACTGTTTTCTGAAAAAAAAAGTCCATTTTTAATAAAACTGTGGCGAGTCAAGAACAATATCACTATTGATCTTCCAGATGGTAGAAAGTCAACCCTCGTCATAGCCCGGGTCAACCCACAAACAGCAATTACAGAAACGTGCCTTGAGTTATCCGGAGTCTGGTTTTAAGCATAAGCCGGACAACTCCCCGTATCTTAACAATGTCAAGATATGAACTATCTATATCCAAGAAACAGAGGCACTGATTTAATTGAACCAGATTCAAATCATGCAGCTGTCTCCAGTGCATGTCAACAAAATGGAAGAGAGGTCGATCAGCGTTACTCAACTTAGGAGTGCTTCCAATTATGAGTAACCTGAAAGAGAAGCAAGTTCTCTTAACCATTACTATCAACGGAATACCATATATAAGTATCTACATCTTCGATCACCTTGAAGAATCCCGATACTTGTAATACCTGGTTCTCTACTTTACTCATATACCTATAACTTCTCAAAACTTGGACCCTGTGTTTCTACGAAACACTTGTCTAAGAACCAGAGAAGTCATAAGTAAACTGAATACAGTACGAGGACCAACCCTTCTGTCCTAATGGACACTGAACAATATACAATACTCTGTACAAGTCCCTTGAGTCTAACAACTCATTCACTGTGTGTCGTAGGTTGAAAACTGTACTTTTAGTTAAGAAGAATTACACCGCTGTTCAATGCTCCTTACCTAACCATCCACTGGTATAGGTAAATGTCATAGACATAATTTCAAAAAGGTATGTCTCACTCTATAAAAATAGACGTACAGATATATCAATTTGAAATTAGTGCATAACAACGGATATTCAAAACCAAATATTTGCCGACCGGCAAACAACCCTGGTGGCTTCCTCAAATATCTCCAATTACAACGAATCCCGATATAATGAGGATGGTCACCTAATTCCCAATAACTTACTCCCACTCATCATCTGTAAAACCATACAGATGTGAGAATCATACCTGGTAAATACATACCCTGGAGCAAGTGTCTAATCGGGAAATCAGTTTTCTTTTAACAGTACACAGTGAAACTGAAACATTGAAATGTTTCGATGGGGTATCCTGGTATTCCTAGTAATGCCTCTTCCATTATCCGATTCACAACTATAACCGTATAATTCTTTGTCACTTCTCAAAATCTTTTTTTATGTCTTTAGTCATTACCTTCTGTACACCCATTTAGGCCAAATGGTTTTCTTCCTTCCCTACCGTTCGGCACCAGCCTATGGTTTGGAAGAAGACTATCCAACAAGCATAATGGGTGTGCTGTCCTAATCCTAGGAGCACTCGCAACGCGAGAGAAGGTGAAGATAAAAGACACCTGAATGTACTTTATTCCTATTTCTCCTGAACCAGGATCCATCCCCGAATTGGAACAAGTTCCCTTCGAGTTCGTATATAACCATACGATGGATTATCCAATAAACTGGGATCTTTGTAGTGATACGGAGTGTCCTGGAGAAATACAAAGTTGATTCAGGATTTGCGAAGAAATACTTGGTTTGGTCGTGAATAGCAGTCGCAATTTACTTTGCCCTCTTACTAATCCCTTGCTTTGTCTTAACTTAATACCTTCTGTACACCGTTTAGGCTAATTCTTCATTCCCTACCGTTCGGCACCTGCCTATGGTTTGGAAGAAGACTATCCAATTTGCGCAATAGGTGTACTATCTCCTAAACCAAGGAGTACTCGCAACCTGAGAGAAGGTAAAAGGAAAAGACAACTGAATAGTCCTATTCGTTTTCTCCAGAACCGGAAACCATCCTCGAATTCCTTCGAGTTCGTATATAACCATACGATGGTTTTGTCCAATGGAAGTGGACGTTCGTAGTAATACGGGGTGTCCCGGAGAAAAGGGTAAAAGTAGGAGTGGCAATGAGGTCTGCAACTCTGACAATCCAAAAGGCCAGTGTTAAGAAGGTTCGGTCAACTTGGTCACTGAGTCATAGTCTAGGGTCGGGTCAATGGTCCCTGCCAAAGAGAGAGAGAAAAGAAACACTCAGCGTGCACTCTAACCAAGGTCAGAATGGTTATCACTTTATCTAATCTGGAAACCTCCCACTGTAACGTCAAATTCATCCCCAAACCTGAAAGAAGAATTAGCCGGGATCACCCGAGGAGTAAACCAACTCATCAGTGGGAATCGGGATCCAACTATCATCGCATTATAACGTGACGGAATCCGCTCACGCTATCATACTCCAGTAGGTATGCGCATATCTGGCAAGTTTCAGTTCTTTTGAAACTCCCGATATGGATTTTTGCCCCATGATCTTATGACCTTGACTTTGGCCAACATATCATAAGTCACATGTCAAGTTCTACCCGTCATTATCCTGGTTAATCTAAACCCACCCGTACATACCCTTGACTTTGGCCAAAATGGCAGTACGACTGTCCCAAACTAACGCATCTATCTATGCATCATATGAATACCCAACAGCTACCAAACACTGTGCCTTGACTTTGGCCAACATACACAGCTTGAATACTATTGACTATCCATATGAAACGACGGAGGGCTACGAATGGTTTCTGGAGAAAACCTTTAACGTAATGAACTTGATATCGTTGAAGGAACGGATAGCTTTTTAGAAAAATATAGTGACGAAAACCTTCGCTAAAGAGGTCTCTACAGGTGAAGGGATCTCAGCTCTTTCCCCGTAGAATGAGATGCAGGATATTCCAACTGAATACCACGATGCAAAGCAAAAGTAATCGGCTATAGTGAAGTTATTGCCCTGACGCAAACTTTTTGTCCAAGTGGTCACTCCCGGTGAAGGGATCTCGGCCCTTGCCTCGTCGACTGAGGAGCAGGATATTCCAACTGAATACCACGATGCAAAACAAAAGAGAACGCCCTTGCAATAACAGCTTTTTTAAAAGAGTTCCAACAACATCAGAATAGGTTTGTTTATCTTGTATTGATCTGAATCAACGCAGTCCCATCAATTGATCACACCACAAAGAACGAAAATATACTGATGTACGTATATGCCATCCGCATTCGCCACTGGGTCCCGTCATCACTCGTTAGGTTAGCTAACTAACGACAGAGCGGGGACTGGACTAGCGCGGATGCAAAACATATACAACATCTACTAATATATATACCAATATATTACATTTCGCTCAAGGCGTGATAAAATGCAACAGCACAGAAATGTACAACATCACAGATCAATACAGATATCTGGGATCCCCGGGTTTCACAGAGCCGCTGCTGAAACCCGACGTTCCCCTGGTCGTGTGGATAGCCTGTGCAATGAGATCCTAGACCCCTACGGGCGCGGCAAGTTACCCGCCAATACCTGAAGCGAGGCAGCCCCCTTCAGCGACGTGAATGGACCACCCAGCACTTCACGGAATCCGGTAACTTGGGCACCCCTCCTGGGTCAACCTATACCCCCTACGAGTGCGGCAAATAGCCCGCCAATCCTAGAGTGAAGCCCCCTCGGTCTCAACGCCATGAGATGCGGGATTGTTGCCCTCTAGAACCCGGCTATCCGTGCACCCCTCCGCGGGGTAATCCTAGTACAGAAAGTAAAATATACATACAACGGGTACATCGACCGCAACCTGGTCGTGCCCCAAAAGAATAATACAAACAGGCAGTGACGGCAGTCCACATGTCGGACGCTCGCCCCGCAGAATCAAATGTACATATAAAACAAAACTGCACTACCATTGCAACCAGGCTATCCCCCACGACCGATCCGCAACATCACAGCAAAACACAGAACATCAACGTGAATGTCACGTTCGCAAATCCGTCTAACCGGGCTATAGCAGTTAGACAGGATTTACCGATCGGGTGACATTCACGGTCACAGATATAATGTAAATACTGTGAACTAGCATGTTTAAAATATCCGATCGAACAAATTTATCAAAGTGGGACCCCAAGGAGTACTGTAGCACTTACAGAAAATCTGGGCCCAAAAAGAATATCCCAAAACCCCCATTCTGAACTCAGGAGCACTCTGAAAAAATTTGGTCAAATGAGGAGTCAAAAGCGCGGTGGAACCGCGGCACAAGCATGGGTTTGGCCTCGGTTCCGTGGTCTTATGGACGTATCAGGTTACCAAATTTTTCCAGTGTTCTTAGAATTCTCAGTACATGTTTCTGCAACGACCTGAAAAATTTTTGGAGCTTGAAAAAATTTCGACAGAAACATGAAATATTGAAAATGCGGTTTTTGGGGTTTTTGTTCGATCGAGTTCTAAACACACTAGAGCAAGCTAGGCATGGTTAATGGCGTGGCTCTGATACCAGTGTAAGCACGCGGCGGCGCCCTGGCCGTCAATCCGACGCCGGAAACGCGAAAACAAAAACTTTGCAAAACTTGCAACCGGCACCACCGCGCACTTTTCACCCGGATCGGGCCATTAACCTAGCTAACTAGCAAATAAGAAAAGAGTAGAGAAGTTATACCAAGCGATCCGTGTCCTTCGGTCTTCATCTCCACTCCGATCTCCCGCGGAATCTCCGTCCATCATCGTCTCGTCGGAAAAGCACCACGTAGCCGGATTCGTATACGGGCTCCCACCTCTTAACCGAGGCAACTCGGGCGCGAAGTTGGCTAGCCGACGCGTCCAAGGGAAGCTATAGATATAGTGTAGTAGCCATGTCTCATTTGGGGTTTAGTTGCCTTTGATGAAATATGGAGTTGGAGAAAAATGAGCTAAGGAAAAGTGCTTGGGAATTTTTGTGGCAACCATGAAAGATGAATGATAATTTTCTCACATCATAAAACAAACACCCACACCCCCTCTCCTCATAGTGGCCGGCCTCTCCCATATAATGGTGGAGCATCAAAAAGGGAATCATTAAGCAAGAGGAGAAAAAGAAATGATCAAAGAAAAAAAGGTCACAACAATAACTCACTCAATCCTTTCAACAAAACCATCATATGAAAGCAAGTGAAGAAGACTAGAATAGAATCTCATCATGATCCAAGTCATATCATAAATCCACAAATGCACGAAAACCCCTCACAAATAAGTTAATTGCAAACTTGCAATTAACCCCCTCCAACGAAAAGTCCGGCTGTGAAGGAACAAAGAAAAACTGGCCGGAACAGAATGCAAACTGGCAACTTCAGAAAACTGATCCTGTAATAAATTACAGGAAAACCCCGCTACTGCAAATACATGCCCGCATTTGTATTCCCACTGAACACAAATGCAAAGAGACAAAACTACACTATCTAATACTATAATCCGGCTTAAGCCAAAGCCGGCTAGTAAAAACCGTCCGATCACGATCCGTGCAATACCGCACGTATCTGATCGAACCCTGCCATATCTCCATACGGCCTCTACAGCGTTTCGCCCGAAACTTGAGTAACTGTGTGTGGTGGACTCTAAAGACTCGTCAACACCCTGGTTGTGGATTTAACCACTAGCAAGTCAGAGGTATAAGCCAATACGTAACGGGCTACCAGGTATTGACTAAAAGGGACGTCAATGAGCGAACTCATCCTGACACTCTACTGAGCCTGTCAGTGACAATATCCGTACAGTCCGGTCCGTTCGTCTATGAGTATCGCATGGCGGGCTTAGGGGGTTGGTAAAAGTCAGACCCCCAAAAGCGGTGCAAGTCGTGTCGGAGTGAAGCCCAGAACACCCTGAGATATTACTGGAATACCTACCAGCAAATCTCCTGCCTTGGCCAAGGACTTTTCATGCTCTGGCTCTCCTAGACACAGCACGACCTCACCCCCAATACCGGGAGAGACGAACCCCTGAAGATCCGCTCACTGCCTCCATGTGGCTCCGGACTGTACCCAACTAAAACCTGTTTGCACGACTCCTTTGAGCCGTGGTAGGGTAGTAATCAAAGCACAGTGGGAACTTACACGAGACAAATGACGATCTCAGGTCGATGAACTAACATGTACACATGTCACCAGGGAACTGCTATCTGACATCAAGTATAATCCCAACTAGCAGGTTCCCGGCGAGTCCTGTCCGGTGTACTCATAACCCAATGAGCACCTGTATACATCTTAGGTGAACCCACTGACACCAGTGGCTTGTGAGACCGGCCACCGCCCCTCGTCGGGGTCTCGAATGTATACACTAGTCTACTATGGAGAATCGATGCCCTGTCTCGAAACTCCCACGACTAGGGACCTTTTAAGGATGCGCTTATAGACCACCAGCTCTCACGTATATGATCGCCCTCATACTGTTGGCAGTCAAGAAGGAATCCTAGGGGCTCTATCATCGTGTAATAGTGACCTGTAAGGTCACCTGAAGCAGTACACGATGATAAAGGTAAACCAGATAGCATACTATCATCTCGAGTAAGACTGTCCTACCGGGATAGGTCCTCCCTCAATCATTGCAATCACGTGCCTGTGATCCAATAATTGACTCTGAGGGCACTATCTCCAACAACTAGCTCCCTAGGCAGATATGCGATACTCATAGACGAACGGACCAGACTGTATATACATTGTCACTGTTAGGCTCAGTAGGGTTTCTGGATGAGTTCGCTCGTCGGCCTCTCTTGAGGTCAGTCCATGGGCAGCCGTTACGCATAGCTAGTGCCGCTGACGGTTTGTGGTTAAATCCACTGCCAGGGTACTGACGAGTCATTAGAGTCCCCCACAGACAGTTTCCCAAGTTCGGGCGAAACGTTGTAGAGGCCGTATGGTTTTATGGCAGGGTTCGGAAAATGCACGTGTGTTTACGCACGTGTCAGATTTCGGGTAGATGATACTGGTCGGCTTTGGTTTAAGTCGGATCCGAGTATTATATTGAGTAGATATAATATCTTTGTCTCAGTTGCATTTGTATTCGGTCGTAATACAAATGCGGGTATATTTATACGATTACGGGGTTATCCTGAAATTCGTTTCGGGATCGCTTTTGGAAGTTGCCAGTTTCCAGTTTTCTATTAGCCGTCCTTTAACATTCGGTTAAAGACGGATTTATCTTTTCTTGGATGAGTGTGGAAGATTCTAGAAGCATCTAGAAGGTGGTGACAAGGCTTGTGACTCACTTGTTCATTTATGGTGCATTTATTGTGTTCACACTTTGTGTTCACACTAGATATTTTCTTGTGTTCACACTTTGTGTTCACACTAGATATTTATCCTTGCGGTCACTCTCCTCTCTCCCACACTCACCCCCCACCTCCTTATATATGGCCGGCCCCCTCCTCACTCTCACTTGATGGTTGTTAAAAAGATTATGATAGTTTTGGGGTGTATGGAAATTTCATTGCTCATTTCATTCCATCACCCGAATCAATTGGCAACTTCATTAACCGTTCGTCCATAGCTTTAGACGGAACGAGACAAAGTCTTCTACTCATTCTCTGCATCAATCTTGGTCGTCTCTTTTATCAAACTTGACGACCGAGTTGCCTCGAGTCAGAGGCGGGAGCCCGTTTAAAGAATCGTTGACGTGGTGCCACCTGGACGAGCAGATCGGAGATCGAAGACATCAGAGCAGCCGCAACGGAGCGTGGGATGATGGTTAAAGAACGAAGGACTCGGATCGTTCGGTATAACCTTTCTACTCTCTTTATAGTTTGTTAGTTTAGCAATAATGGCAGATCCGGGTTATAGTATACGATAGCGCCAGTTAAAAAGTTTTGTTCCGCATTTGGCGTCTGTTAGACGGCCGGGGCGCTACCGTAGACTTAACAGTGGTATCAGAGCCTCACCATTTTGCTTTACTAACTTGTGCTAACGCGTTTAAAACATCGATCGGACCGAATATCAAAAACTGTAAAATTTCCATTCACAGTTTCTGTCGATTTTAAATCAAGTCCTAAAATTATTTTACATATCACAGAAATCTATGCAGGGTTTTATAAGCACACCGTACAAATTTAGGCACGTGACTCAACAAGACCGCCGCGGAATCGCGGTCAACCTATGGTTTGACCGCGGATCCGCGACCAGTCTGTGAGATCATAGCTCCAAATTTGCACAGTAGGTTCTTCTCTGGAAATTAGGGTTTTTGGTATATATCTTTTGGGCCCAGATTTTGTTACTGTTCAACAGATGTTCGTGGGGCCCACTTCATGATATTTAGTCGATCGAAATTTAAACATGCTAGTTTATAGTACTTACATTATATCTCTGACCGTGAATGTCATTTGATCGGTAAACAGCGTCTGATTGCTATAGTTCTTTCAGACGGGTTTGCGAACGTGATATTCGCGTTGATGTTCTGTGTTGTGCTGTGATGTTGCGGATTTGTCGGGGTGGATAGCAGTGTGCAATGGTAGTGCAGTTTGGATTTATTTGTACATTTGGTATTGCGGGGCGAGCATCCAACATATGGACTGCCGTCACTGCCTGTTGTATAATATTCTTTTAGGACACGACCGGGTCGAGGTCGATGTACCCATTGTACATATTTTTCATTTCTATACTAGGTTTTACCCCGCAACGGAGTGCACGGATAGCCGGGTTCTGGAGGGCAACAGGTCCGCATCTCATGGCTTTGAGAGGCAGAGGGGCCTCACTCTAAAATTGGCAGACTATTCGCCGTACTCGTAGGGGGTACAGGTTGACCCAAGGAGGGGTGCTCAAGCTACCGGATTCCGTGAAGTGCAGGGTGGTCCATTCACTTTGCTGTAGGGGGCTACCTCGCTTCAGGTTTTGGCGGGTAACTTGCCGCACCCGTAGGGGTCTAGGTTTCATTTCACAGCCTATCCACACGACCAGGGGAACGTCGGGTTTCAGCAGCGGCTCTGCTAAACTCGGGGATCCCAGATTATCTGTATTGTTCTGTGATGCTTATTACTTTTCTGTAATGTTGCGTATTATCACGCCTGGAGCAATTATTGTATATTGGTATATATACTATTAGATGTTGTATATGTTTTACACCCGCGCTAGTCCAGTCCCCGCTCTGTCGTTAGTTAAGTAACCTAACGGGTGATGACGGAACCCAGTGACGAATGCGGATGGCATATACGTACATTTTATTTTCGTTCTTTTCTGGTGTGATTAATGATGGGACTGTGTTGATTCTGATCAATGCAGAGGAAAACAAACCTGTTTGGAGTTGTTGGAACAAATTTAAAAAGTGTTATTACAAAGACGTTTCCTTTTGGTTTACATAGCGGTATTCAGTGGAATATCCTGCACCTCATTCGACGGGGCAAGGGTCGATATCCCTTCACCGGGACTGACCCCTTGGGCAGAATTTTGCGTCAGGGTAATAACTTCACTATAGTCGATTACATGTTGCTTTGCACCGCGGTATTCAGTGGAATATCCTGCACCTCATTCCACGAGGAAAGAGCCGAGATCCCTTCACCGGGAGTGACCTCTTTAGCAAAAGGTTTTCGCCACTATATTTTAAAAAGCTATCAGGTTCCTTCAGCGATATCAAATTCGTTACGTTAAAGGTTTTTCGCCAAAAACCAGCCGTAGCCCTCCGTCATTTCTTTTGGGTATTCAGTAGTATTCAAGCTATGCATTTTAGCCAAAGTTAAGGCATAGTGTTTGGTAGCTGCTGGGTATTCATTTGTTGCATAGATAGATGAGTTGATTTGGGACAGTCGTTCTACCATTTCGCCAAAGTCAGGGGCATGTGCAGGTGGGTTCAAATTGACAAGATAGTGACGGGTAGAACTTGGCATGTGACTTATGACATTTTGACCAAAGCCAAGGTTATAAGAGATGGGGCAAAAATCATATCGGGAGTTTCTAAAGAAACTGAAACTTGCCAAGTATGCGCATACCTTCTGGAGTATGAGTAACGTGGATGCATTCCATCACGTTATCGTGCGATGGGAGTTAGATCCTGATTCTCACTGATGAGTTGGTTTACTCTTCGGGGGATCCCGATTGATTCTTCTTTCAGGTTTGGAGAAGAATTTGATAGGACAGTGGGAGGTTTCCGGATTAGATAAAGTGATAACCATTCTGATCTAGGTTAGAGTGCACGCAGAGTGTTTCTTTTCTCTCTCTCTTTGGCAGCGACCTTTGACCGACCCTAGACCATGACTCAGTGACCAAGTTGACCGAACCTTCTTAAAATACTGGCTTTTGGATTGTCTGAGTTGCATAAGTCATTGCTACTCCTTCTTTTACCCTTTGTATTTCTCAGAACACCCCGTATTACTACGGACAACCACTTCCATTGGATAGATCCATCGTATGGTTATATACAAACTCGAAGGACTTCTTCGAGGATGGATCAAGGTTCAGGAGAAATAGAATTGGTTTATTCAGTTGTCTTTTATCATCACCTTCTCTCAAGATACGAGTACTCCTTGGTTTAGGAGGGTACACCTATTATGCTTACTAGATAGTCTTCTTCCAAACCATAGGCTGGTGCCGAACGGTAGGGAATGAAGAAAACCAATTAGCCTAAGTAGGGTGTGCAGATGGTAATATGTAAAGACAAAATAAAGGGATTAGAAAGAGGGCAAAGTAAATTGCGACTGTTATCATTCACGACCAAAACCGCGTACTTCGTCGCCACTCCTATTTCACCTTTACAAGAATAAGGTATTATTCAATTGTCTTTTACCATCACCTTCTCTCAAGATACGAGTACTCCTTGGTTTAGGAGGGTATACCTATTATGCTTACTGGATAGTCTTCTTCCAAACCATAGGCTAGTGCCGAACGGTAGGGAAAGAAGAAAACCATTTAGCCTAACGATGGTGTACAGAAGGTAACGACTAAAGACAAATAAAGGAATTTGGAGAGATGGTAAAGAAATATACGGTTAAAGTAAGGAATTGGATTATGGAAGAGGCATTACTATGAATACCAGGATACCCCTACGAAACATTTTCATGTTTCAGTGCATTGTTAAAGAAAAACTGTTTTCCCGATTAGATACTTACTCCAAGGGTATGTATTTACCAGGTTTCATTCTCATATCTGTATGGTTTTACAGATGATGAGTGGGAGTAAGTTATTAGGAATCAGGTGATTATCCTCATTATATCAGAATTGGTTGTAATTGGTGATATTTGAGGAAATCGTCAGGGTACAGTTTTCAACCTACGACGCACAGGTTATGAGTTGCTTAACTCAGCGGACTTATACAGAGTATTGTATGTTGTCCAGTGTCCATCAGGAAAAAGGGGTAGGTCCTCGTACTATGTTCTGTTTACTTATGACTTCTCTAGTTTTTAGACAAGTGTTTCGTAGAAATACAAGGTCTAAGTTTTGAGAAGTTGTGGGTATAAGAATAAAGTAGAGAACTAGGTATCACAAGCATCGGGATTCTTCAATGAGATCAAAGATGTAGATTCTTGTGATTGGTATTCAGATGATAGTGATGGTTTTGAGAAACGTGTTTCTCTATCAGGTTACTCATAATTGGATGGATTCCTAAGTTGAGTAATGTTGATTAGCCTCTTTCTATTAAGTTGATATGCACTGGAGACAGCTGCATGATTTGAATCTGGTTCCAATTAAATAAGTGCCAAAGTTTCTTTATTGGATATAGAATGGTTCATACCTTAAAAGATGTTAAGGTACGGGGAGTTGTCCAGCTTATGCTTAAAACCAGACTCTGGATAACTCAGGGCACGTTTCTGTAATGGCTGTTTGTGGGTTGACCCTGGCTATGACGAGGGTTGATATTCTTCCATTTGGAAGATCAATAGTGATATTGTTTTTGACTCGCCACAGTTTTAGTAAAATGGACTTTCTCAGAAAACGGTAGTAGGAGTATGGTAGAACTGGAACTGATTCCAGAACCGCGAACGATTACGGAAAATTTAATAGGACCTATATATTCAATCAGGTTTGACATTCCAATAGCCACTCCGCAGATATGGTGGGTAACCTCAGACACCCGAGAGGTACTCCGGTAACCTCAAGGACGGTGACAGGGAGTTCTTATCTACCCAGACTTGACACTACTGTTGTTCCAGGCTATGAGACCCGGTAATAGGGTTGTCGTAGTCAGTGGGAGCAGTGGAAGAATAGTGGGCAAGTAGCTTATGTCTATTTATAGACTAGAGCAGTTATAGCGGAGATAGATCATCTAATTTTGATGTGACAGTCATGGGTTTGACTTCATCAGAATAGGGGATGGATCTGTTAAGAAGGTAGTAGGGTGTGATGTCATGGTATCTGGATGACATACACAGAGTAGGAAGAAAAATTCATATACTACGATTGGTTGTACTGTGGTCGTCACACGGTTGTTTCTCCAGACAGGATATGGATATAATATTTGACATTCTGGTTTCTAAATCTATGGTTTTAGATCTGGATTTGGGTAGTTTCCCAATGTGGGTACTTTGACAGTATTCTAATGGTTTTTAGAATAGATGACTCCTAGCATGGTGGTGTACCTGCAGGTGATGGAGTCACCCTCTCTAAAGTGTCTTACAGACTAAAGGGGAGAGGGATGGGCATGATTGACAGATCACTTGTTTAGGCAACTGAGTCAATCATGAGTTGTCAAGTACCACACCAGATGTTGTTTTTTGCACTAGATGCAATAAGTTTGTATTAATCCAATCCTGGAGAAACATAAGGAAGCGGTTTTAGAACATAAATGCATGTTCTACGGATTTGATGACGGCAGCCTCCTTCGGGAGACGGTTATCATTCCAGGCTTCAAAGGTGACATGGATGACAGAGTTATAGTTTTCCCTCTGATGAGGGACAGCATTATGGACAGGTGGTCCAAGAGGATACTGTGGGAGGCTTGGTGCAGGATACTGATTAGGTTCAGTGATCGATACAGTCTAAGAAGTTTGGATTTGGAGTTCATTTATGAACTAGGTCCAATCAGATATCCAGACATATTCTAAGACAGGTATTACTCAATTCGGGAGATGTCTTTCTCCGCGAACTTGAGATTAAGAGAGATATAGAAAGAAACATCTAGGCGGATCCACTCACTGAGGCTTTTTCTAGAACACAATAGTTTTACAAACGGGCTTTGTGAAACTGATTAGTAGAGGAGTTGGATGTTCGGTTTCACACGGGCTGTGAGTAGTCAACATCGCAATAATTAGCCTTAAGTGCAAGTGGGAGATTGTTGGAGATAGTGCCCTCAGAGTCAATTTTTGGATTGCAGGTATATGATTGCAATGATTGCGGAGGACCTATACCGGTAGGACAGTCTTACTCGAGATGATAGTATGCTATCTGGTTTGCCTTTATCAGTCGTGTACATGTTCAGGTGATTGATTACATGTTACACTTTGATAGAGCCCTTAGGACCTTGCTTTACTACCAACAGTATGATGGCGATCATATACGTGAGAGTTGTGTGGTTTATAAGCATATCCTTAATTGTGGTCCCTAGTCGTGGGAGTTTCAAGACAGGGCATCGATACTGCGGAGTAGACTAGTGTATACAGTCGAGACCCCGACGAAGGGCGGTGGCCGGTCTCACAAGCTACTGGTGTCAGTTGGATCACCTAAGATGTATACAGGTGCTCATTGGGTTATGAGTACACCGGACAGGACTCGCCGGGAACCTGCTAGTTGGTATTATACATATCGTCAGATAGCTGTTCCCTGGTGACATGTGTACAGGTTAGTTCATCGACTTGAGGTCGTCATTTGTCTCGTGTGAGTTCCCACTGTGCTTTGATTTCTACCCTACCACGGCTCAAAGGAGTCGTACAAACAGGCAGTTTTTGGGTACAGTCCCGAGCCACATGGAGGCACGTGAGCGGATCGGCAGGGGATTCATCTCTCTCGGTATTGGGGGTGAGGTCATGCTGTGTCTAGGAGAGCCGTTACACAAAGCCCACGGCCGTGGCAGGAAATTTACTGGTAGGTACTCCAGTAGTATCTCAGGGTGTTATTGGGCTACACTCCGACACGACTTATACTGCTATTGGGGGTCTGACGTTACTAGCCCCATAGGCAGATATGCGATACTCATAGATGAACGGACCGGATTGTATGTACATTGTCACTGTTAGGCTCAGTAGGGTTTCCGGATGAGTTCGCTCATCGGCCTCTCTTGAGGTCAGTCCATGGGCAGCCGTTACGCATAGCTAGTGCCGCTGACGGTTTGTGGTTAAACCCACTGCCAGGTTATTGACGAGTCATTAGAGTCCCCCACAGACAGTTTCCCAAGTTTGGGCGAAATGTTGTAGAGGCCGTATGGTTTTATGGCAGGGTTCGGAAAATACACGTGCGTTTACGCACGTGTCAGATTTCGGGCAGATGATACTGGTCGGCTTTGGTTTAAACCAGATCCGAATATTATATTGAGTAGATATAATATCTTTGTCTCAGTTGCATTTGTATTCGGTCGTAATACAAATGCGGGTATATTTATACGGTTACGGGGTTATCCTGAAATTCGTTTCGGGATCGCTTTTGGAAGTTGCCAGTTTCCAGTTTTCGATCAGCCGTCTTTTAACATTCGGTTAAAGATGGATTTATCTTTTCTTGGATGAGTGTGGAAGATTCTAGAAGCATCTAGAAGGTGGTGACAAGGCTTGTGACTCACTTGTTCATTTATGGCGCATTTATTGTGTTCACACTTTGTGTTCACACTAGATATTTTCTTGTGTTCACACTAGATATTTATACTTGTGGTCACTCTCCTCTCTCCTACACTCACCCCCCACCTCCATTTATATGGCTGACCCCCTCCTCACTCTCACACTCTCACTTGATGGTTGTTAAAAAGATTATGATAGTTTTGGGGTGTATGGAAATTTCATTGCTCATTTCATTCCATCACCCGAATCAATTGGCAACTTCATTAACCGTTCGTCCATAAATTTGGACGGAACGAGACAAAGTCTTCTACTCATTCACTACATCAATCTTAGTCGTCTCTTTTAGCAAACTTGACGATCGAGTTGCCTCGAGTCAGAGGCGGGAGCCCGTTTAAAGAATCGTTGACGTGGTGCCACATGGACGAGCAGATCGGAGATCGACGAGATCGGAGCAGCCGCAACGGAGCGTGGGATGATTGATAAAGAACGAAGGACTCGGATCGTTCGGTGTAACCTTTCTTCTCTCTTTATAGTTTGTTAGTTTCGCAATAATGGCAGATCCGGGTTATAGTATACGATAGCGCCAGTTAAAAAGTTTTGTTCCGCATTTGGCGTCTGTTAGACTATCGAGGCGCTACCGAAGACTTAACAGAAAGCATGATGTGTGCGGAATCGAATAATCAATGCAACAGTGAAGAAATCTACCTCAATAAATATATCATGCAGCTTTGCCATTTTAAATAAGACAAATCAGGGTTTTTGGTAAAATAAGGGCTACGGTGTTTTAAGAAAAGATGCGTCGTTCGGGAAATATCCGTAGAATCCCTTTTGCCTATCTTTAAAATATCCCCGATTCGTTAGTTTTGAAATAGGTATGACTCGGGTCTAGTCTAACGCCTACTATGCGAACTACGGACCCAACTATCAAGTCAATCGGGAGGGGTATAGAAACCACCTAAATCTGAGTCAATATATACATATATATACAATAGTCGGTGATCCCGCCTCAATAGTATCACGTACGATACAGTATATCATATAACATCTTCGAGTCATGAGTGCTGATCTAACATCAATATATAGCTCGTACTTAAATCCATCATATAGCATCCCAAATCTGGGGTACTGACCTAAGCCTAGTACAACGACATCATCAATACATGCATGCATGTGTATGAAAAACTTCGTCAAAGGACCCGCTAAGTCATCATGTCGTATCTCGAATACGAACTATGTCATACCGCCGATCTCACGGCCTCAAATCAAATCTCATCGACTCATCTCAATCCTACGTATCAACCTCAAATCCCATATATGAACACATAGTCCCATACCCATGTGTAGATATACACGCCTCCATGTGCGTACAGATAAAAGAAGGAATGTATGCAAGTATATGTGTACGTGTATGTATGGGTGCAACCACTACTCTAGGATTTCGCACTATACTAAACCAATACATCCTTGTCATCAATTATTCCATTATTTCCATCAATAACCTTAAACAACACATAATAAATATATGTGTGTATACGTATTCGTATACATCACCACGGCCTCCGGGGGTACTATACGCCATCCACCCGACTTCTCCCCATAGAAATAAATCTACTCACCTGGTCTTCGATCGCCGAAATCGATGACGCCGTGCTTCTTCGCCTCGGAATCCTTGAGAAGGTACCTACAATAATAAACAGTCGCAATACGTATTAAAATCGAGGCAGAAAACCGATACAGCGCACAGTATGCTCATAGGTTGGAACCTATGGCCTAAACGTGCAAATCAATCATACAATCCCTGTTGTCGATGTATGAACACCCAACAACAAATCCAAATATCAAGAAAGTGTATTTTAAAATACGGAAAACATCGCCCAAAACACACTAAAATGCTCCCAGATTTTCCCCAGGTGACAATTAGCCAAAACTGCATATAGGAGGGGTCTATTTTAGTGCAAAAGGAGCCATGAACCAAACCTGGGACCCAATTTCCCTGATCTGGCTGCAAATTGTGGCCAGAATGAATATATCTGCGGCCTTGGGTTGGATTTAGGGGCTCGGGTCTCTGTGGTAGCTTCCTAGGTGCCTGCACGACTTCCAGTAATCCCAAAATCAATTCTAGTGGCCCCCGGGTTGCTCCAGGTTCCAAAATACCCTCACAAATCACACATTTATCCGATGTTGGGGTTTCTAAATCCGTATTCCGGGTTTCAAGTCTCTGTTTTGGGTCATAATTCAAGCACTAGGGTGGGTGGCCTCTACTGATCTTAATTTCACAACACAACTCTCAATTCTCTCAAACCCTAACTTGGTCTTCCTTAACTCCACAATATCACCCGATATCGATTCAATTTTTACATAGGGGTATAAGTAATGTTAAAAATAAGTTAAGGGTTCAGTAATTACCTCATTTGGCAACTCAAGAAAATTCTTGAGTTGCCCCTAGTGGCCAAAATCCTTGCTTTCTTAGTCCGATGTGTTTGTCTCGAGCTCGTGCACCTATTTAGTGAAATGAAGATAGGGTTTTGGAGTTGTTTTTGAGGTGTTTAAAGGGCTTGAAGATGGGAGTAAGTGAGGGAAGAGACAGCAGCAGCTGAAGGGAGAAGGAGGGAGAGGAGAGAAGGAGTTAATGAAGAATGGCCAAGTCAAAACTAACCCCTCTCTTTTCTCTCTTATCCATACCTACTACCACTATTCTATTCTTTTCTTTTCTTTTCTATTTGCCCCAAACCTTCTCACTCAAATAGTAAACCCAAAGTAAAGCCATGGTAATAAAATATAACACAAGTGTAGGAAAAAGATATGTGCATGTTTTGCACGAAAAAGCCAAAAATCCGATTAGCGATTTTTAATCGCAATTAGCACTAAATTAGTGTCAAACTAATCATAAAAACTTTAAAATGGCATAATCCCATAAAATACCCTATTATGGAATTTTCTTTAATTTTTCCAAAATTTTCCCCATTTATTTGTATTTAATTATACCGAAATATTAAAATATTCATTAAAATAATATTAAATTATAAAAATTCCTAAAAATAATATTTTATTATTTTGAAATGTTACAATCTTCCCCCATTAAAGAAATTCGGTCCCCGAATTTAAATTTAAACCCCCAAATACTGAAACATTTCGATACAAAATCCAAGTCGTCGGGGCTCCGAATCATCAATACACAAAATGCATCATAGCAATGCATAAGCATAAGTAACAAGCAGATAACTCAAAATTGAAACTCCGTCAAGTATCCCGCAATCATCGGATTCATGGTAAAGACACAAATGTCAAATCTAAATAAAACCAATATGCTATAAATCAGAACTATACATGTAAATATCGAATCTATACATGTAAATAGCCGAAGTAAATGCATGCCAAATCCTTTTAAGTCGTTGTGTGATGCGCATAACACTGCACAGTGGCGGACGTCTTTCATAAGAAATTAACTATATACGTATATATATCTTTTGTTTAATATGTCCCTTATTTAAACGTTTCGTGTCATATCGGACACGTAGGCAAATACTGAGAATATAGCTCTCTTTTTGGAAATCTCTTCGATAACTATCAATGCATGCAAAAATATCTAAGTACTGTCCTCTGACTAGTCCTGCTCAGTACGAATACACATAGCAAATATCATAAAAATAAAGAACGTACTGATTCATAAGGAATCAATCCCAAAAATGTATATATATAACAATGCTATGTGCGTCTGGTGTGCACGGAAATCAAAATCCATATATGTGCCATACATATGGACAAAAACATCACCTCGGTACAACGGGTGTGCACGAAGCATTTGTCCTAGACAACGTGAGTGCCTGACAGCCAAAACAGGTGCATCTGACATACACGAAGAATCCCGATTTAGGGCATCTGGTGTGCACCAAAATCGTATCTCAAAACACGCGCCAACATGCGTGAGTCCAAATCGGTGCATCCATCATGCACGAATAAAATCTAAACCCTGCGCACTCTACATGCACGAAATCACGAAATCCAATAGCAAACGCCGAACACGCGTAAGTCCAATCAACAGCACGGAGTGCAAGAATCAATCATCAATATCAGGGTCAAAATCGACGATATACAATGCGCTCAATCAAAATCAGGTGTACTGCGATGGAAAATCTCACAACCGCGTGCATCAGCATGCACAAAACAGATCAAAACACTAAAAGTTCCTGAAAACGATGCTGGAAGCGTAAATCAAATCACCAGAATAAAATAGGCAGGAAATCACAATCAATACCTCAAGCGTAATAACTCTGCACAAAATATGAATACCCAGTAAATGCAACCATGTTGCACAAAATCAAATATCATGGAACTCAGTCATCAAGACTAAATCATGCGAATAGATCGCCCAAAATGCCGAAATCCAAAGTGACGAATACGTGATAGTCAAATCACAAAATCATAAACCAAAAATACCGTCATCGGTATAAGCCAAGAAGGTGCCAGTACATCCAATGCTAGCGGCGCAAGATATCTACTTGCCTCTTGCTCAGGGTCTAGCGTCCTCATCTTCTCTGTGGATTACGAATCTAGCAATCCATCGGCTCATCAGCCCTGTCAGGTGTGCTAACGGAAACGATTCCATCCTGGCACTTTTCTAGTCATCTCTCGATCAATCCTCACGACCACTCATAAAGCAGCACGTCACTGGCGCCGTCTTCTGGTCCTCCGAATACACGTCTCACATCTGCTCCTGGTGCAAATCTTTTTACAGCAGTGTCTTTTAAGGAATCCTGCTTAAGGTCTCTTCCAATCTCGCCTAAGCCGAACTGTACGGAGGCTGGTACTCATACACAATCTCTTCTCGCTCTCTGGACAATCTGCATCCTCAGTACAGTATTTCCTCAGAAGCTGGTCGCATACCAATGCCTATGTAGACACATCGTATCTCTGATGTCAGCGGAGTGGAACGTCATCTCGTCGAAATTTCGTGCGAACGCTTTACTCCACCTTGTTCCAATGTCGACTAATTCGGACTCATCTCATCGCGGCTGTATGGACTGTGCTCCAACGGCTATGCTCGTATTTGGAGTCTCCCAAGCAGTGTGTCCCATCACATGATATCCGAATGATGTCGAACCATCTGATCGACTCATCAGAACCTCATAATCCCCCAAGAGCTCAACATCTTGGGTACAGTTTAATAGCATCGAGTACATACCACAGCATCGGCGGTCCAGCCGTAGAAGGGCAAACCCAAGCCTCACTAATGGCGTCGCGGAACTGCCGCAAACCCTAAGGTTCAAAGGCTTTCACACGGTCATTATGTCGAGTTAGGGTCTCATTCTTCTAGAGGGTCCATGGAATCGCTTGCATGTCTATCCGAATACTTTAAACTTGGAAAATGGGTTCCTGACATTCGATCGTCTCTATCGACTCACAACGAATCTGCGTGAAGTCGCCTCGAGCTGGAATCAATCTATCTGATGACCTCGCATCGGGGTAAGAGAGTGAACCACATGTCCTAGTCATTCATCCTCGGGTGACTAGTGACTCACCATCATATCTCTAAGTATATCCTCCTGCCGCCGTAGCTCCAATCATCTGGGCGATATCTCATCATTTGCAGCAGCAACTGGCTCATTCGTCCGTACGCTAAACAGCGCCTCAATCATCATGAATAAGCGATATATCAATGGTCATCACATCCTGGCTGGCCTCTATCAGTGGCTCAATCCTCTGGTACCAATCGGTACGCCCGAGAAATCTCGTAAAAGCGATCAGTCCAACGCTCACGGCGCGAAAACACAATAAACAAGCCTCTATATGTAATCGTATGTCTCTGGAATCATGCCCTGGTCAGTCCTCGTCCACGACGAGCTCATGCTGATGCAACTCAAGCCGTAGCTCACTCTACCCGAGCAATCGCGGCAGCAAAATTATAACCAGTATCGATGAGGATAGATCATAGGAATGAATATAATACTGTGCAAGGAAATGTACATCCTAAAGTTTCTTAAGCGGAGTGGCGTGTCGTAAGTATGCCGCGGAACAAACGTACTGTACGTCCCTCTACTCAAGCTACCTACTCCATCAACCAACGGTCATCCTATGCGACGAAAGTTTGGGTATAATACCCCCTCGACTAAGTCTAAGTTCCGTAAGGGCAAGCCTAAGTCCGTATATATATAAACGCCCTAGGCTCCGCATAGTGAAACTTAGACTCGAACCAAGGTTAACCTAACGCTCTGATACCAACTTTGTCATGACCCGAAAGAGCCCATGACTGGCCCTTGAATCCTATGAAGTCTATAGGACTCCATCTGATCCAAGTAAGCCAAAAGCCCAGAATTCTAAAACCTTTTAAGGAGTAAATAAAGAAAACTGGTTTTAAGAAGTAAAGAAAAACAAGTTTTGAAAATCAAAGTTTTTAAATAACTAAGCCGAAAATGCATTTTTAAAAATGTGTAATCTTCTCTGAAAATTTCGGCAGAGTTTCCTTTGTAAAAACTGGCCCCGAACGGGGTACAACAAGAATAATATATATGAAATGATAAAAGGCATCCCCATGCGGGAGCTAGCTCTTCGTCAATCGACGGTCACAACCACGCAAGCAATAATAATATACAACACCAAGGGTGAGGATCAAAACCCAAAAAGAAACTCAAAACAACCAGAAAACCATAATACTACAAGCGCGACTCTAAGGTCAAAATAATACATCACTGTTTTCTAAGTCTGAAACAATATACAAGTTTTGTTTGATGGAATTTCTAGATACAATGAATAATACATGTACAATGGTGGTTCTGATGCAAAGGAACCCACCTACCAAAGCAAGTCATCCGTAATGGAAGTAATGTGCCAAAAAAACCGCAATGAAACCTGTATGGAAAAACCTGCAAGAACTGTGGCACAACGGGGGTGGGTTGCCAACTCGTGAATAGAAAATATCTACAAGCAGAAATCGTATGTATGACTCATCCTAGGTCAATACGATCAGATATATATAACCTCAATATGAACAAGTCTGAAGCATGTGTAACACCTTAGGATAAGGGTTAGTGAATAATTATAATTAAATAATGGTTTTTAATAAAAAGTTTACCAAATTGTGTCTTAAATATTTTTCCTAATCTAATAAATTTTTTTCCAAAATTTTCCTAAGCTTGCACACACATGTGCATGTAAACTAGGGTTTTTAAATGAAGAAAATACCATAATTATTAACCATGGTGGGTTAATTGTAGGATTAATTCTTTTGGATTCTTAAGTGGGCTTTATTAATTAGTTAAAAGTTGCTTTAATTTGAATTTTAGATTTAGTGTTGACTTGTGAGAAGGAGAGAGAGAGAGGGCATCATGGCTTAGCCCATGCTTGCCATTAATGAAGAGAGAGAGTGAGGGGTTGACCCTTGAGTGTAGGTTGTTTTTCTCTCATTTCTTGTTTTCTCTCCAACACTCACAAACACTCACACACCCACTTACCTGAGGCCAGAAGCAGCAGCAGCAACATGGAAGCAGCAGCAGCAGCAGCATGAGAGCAGCAGCAGCAAGAAGAAGCAGCAGCAGCAAGCACAAAACAGCAGCAACAGCAGAGGCAGTGAGCAGTAGCAGCCCCGAGCTCCCAGTGCAGCCTCTTCTCTTCACTTCTCCACCTTCCTCCAGCTCCCTAGGGTTAAGTTTGAGGTATATTTCCTAATTTAGTCCCTAGTTATCTTGGTTAGTGTAGATTTGCATCGGTTAATGGATATTGGTGCGTTTTAGTGCGATATGGGATGTTCAGTGGGAACTTGGTGCATTTGGGATATGATTTGGTTTCAGTAGGATGCTTGAGGTCTGTTGAGACCATTGTAACCTAGTCCAACCCCGATTACACTAAAATACCACCAGTTTTCATATTGGATGCAAATGTCGTATTTGTGCAAAATTGAGTTTTTCTGGATCTGCTTTTGACCCTGTAAGTTCAGAATGATATTGTGAGGACTGTAGTATGGTAGAGAGGTGCTGATACCATGGTTTTAACCCGACCCCCTAACTCTTCACTTTGGCCGCCAAAATCCTCATTCTGGCCGCAATTTGCGGCCAGATAGGTAGGGATCTGGGTGTTGTTTGGTCTAGTGGGTGTCTGCCAGAGTGTGTAGTGTTTTGGTATATATATTTTTGTAAGTTCAGTTCTGTAGGAAAATCTGGGACCAATTACCTGTTTTGCCGTTTTTCTAAACCTTCGCGACACGCGTGATACGTGAGTAGGTTTGGGTTCCTGCGTATCGCGACGCGTCGGGGTAGTTTCGTGGCGCGTGATTACACGTTTTAGCGTATCGCGCACACGCGCGACTAGTTTGCGACACGAGTTTCTAGCTTGACCGTAATGTCGCGTTTTTGGTAAAATTGAGCTTATATGTGTGATATGTTATGTGATTTTAGGTTCGCAGGCCAGTGAGACGGACGCTGCGAAGAAGGGAAAGCAAGTCGTCGGCTACACTTAGCGCGAGACACGGTGAGTAGATTTCACATCTACGGGGATATCGCCCGCATGGCGTTATGCGTCAGGGCTGATAGGACTTTGTTATTATATGTTTCATGCACCCCATAGACTGTCATTGCATATTGCATTCCCTGCTATACGTATATACATATTGCTTAGAACTGATAGAACTGCCATGATCATACTATTGTATATTGTTGTAACTCATCTATACTTGATACCTATATCACAGTGGATCATTGCATTGTAGTTCATTCTCATGTGACATGACTTGATATACACATTGATGCACCTATCACATCGCAGTTACTTGTATTATTGTTGGGATTTCATATGATTTATGGATTTGGGAACCGTGGCCTTTTCAAATAAGTAACCATTTAAAAAACCCGGTTCCCTTGATATGATAATTTGGGGCGTCGCCCCGTGTTTTCTCGGTGCTTGAGGCACGGATTGATAGAGGGCTGACCCGGACTGACGGATGCCCGATGGATTGATATAGGGCTGACCCGGACTGACGGACGCCCGATATATTGAGAGAGGGATGACCCGGGCTGACGGATTCCCGGTATATACTTGAGAGAGGGCTGACCCGGATTGACGGAGGCCGATACAGGATGTTTTGCGTGTCGATGCTAGACACGAGTATTTATGATATTTGGGTGCCGATGTTGGGCACTCGGGATTTTCAGGGATATACAGGATATGAGGGCCGATGGAGTACCGGCGTTTGAGATGTTGGGATTTGTGGTGCATACATACTTATGTAGTCCACCTCGATACTTCATGTAGATACTATATCCCCATGCTCAACATTCATTATCACATTTCATCCTGTAGTATATCACCTGATAGAGGACTGGCATTATTATTATGCATACTGCCACATCGCATTGATATTATCTGTTGGCATTAGTAGAGCCACGCTATATGTGCATGCTTGCGATTACCTTTATATGTTATCTCTATTCACGAGTTGGAAACTCACCCCCGTTGTGCCACAGTGTTTGCAGGTTGCCCTTGGGAGTAGTCGTGGCTGGCTGTTACCGCATCTTTTGGCACAGATACCCCTTTCGAGCAGAGATAGTCTTTTGCTGATAGGTGGGTTTTGTACGGTATCTGTTATATTTCAGTTGTATATTGATGTATCTAGTATTCTCCATCTACCTTTCTTTATTGACTTAGAGACAGTTGTGAGGGCGATATGTATGATTTTATATTCTGGTGTCGAGCTCGCATGTGAGCCGACTTTACTTTATGCAGTCTTATCTTTTATGATATTGTCCTTGTTTCACTGTGTATTCTTCGCTACGGCGTCGTATATCATATTGTGATGCTTCATTCTTGTCACTTGTTATTTCTGCTACACCTTGTTTTTTTTTACCCGACTTTCGGGGCTAATGTTTTAAAAAGGGAAATGTTACCAAAATTATAAAACTTATAACCTTTGAACTTAAAAAGGATTTCTACTAAATAAATGGAAGTTTTTCGGACATGTACGATTGTTTTTACAAAATATTTTAAAATCACTCTATATTTATTGGTTTTGATTTTCTGGGTTCGGCTTACTTAGCCGCGTTACGCCTGTAGATGTTGCGTTGTTAAGTGCCGGTCACGAGTCGAATTCTCGGGTCGTGACAAAGTTGGTATCAGAGCTTAGGTTTTACCTTCGGAGTGTAGGATGACCCTGGTATGATGGAGTAGGTAGCTGCAGCAGGGTAGCGTAGCGTGCGTATGTTCCGCGGCATACTCACGACACGGTACTCCGCTTACGCGACCTTAGGACTTATTGATTTGATCCCTCCTTATATTCTTACGATTCGATTTCCGTGTTCTTATCGAATCCATATTTTCTTTCAGCCATTATGCCGCCTAAGACTACGAGGGCACAGAGAGCGGCCGCGAGGGCCGAGATTCGAGTTGACTCGTCCGAGACGAGGACTGATCCGGGCAGTACGCCGGTTGTACCCGAGCAGGCTGTTCCTGCCGTGACAGAGCAGATCGCCACGCTAGGGGCTGGTATGCAGGAGATGCGCCAGACGGTGGGATCTAGCATGCAGGAGATGCGCCAGATGATAGGATCGCTTGTTAAGACGCTTCGAGCGCAGCGACCAGAGGTAGCTCCACCAGTTCCAGAGACCGCTATGGTACCTACCGCACAGCCAGTTGCCCCTGCAGCCACGGAAGTGATTACAGTATCGCTATCAGAGTTTATGAGGCTGAAGCCTCCGGTTTTCACAGGCACCGATACAGCCGATGACCCACAGTCTTTCATCGACAGGATGACCAGGATATGCCGTTCCCTCAGATGCGCAGATGAGAGATGGGTCGAGTTCGCGAGCTTTCGCCTGGAAGGTCTTGCGCAGAAGTGGTGTGATTCCGTGGAGAAGGGCAGAGCAGCAGGTCTTCCTCCTATGACCTGGACGGAGTTCGTGACTATATTTCTAGCCCGTTTCCTTCCCCGGAGTGTTAGAGATGCCCGAGCATGCAGGTTTGAGTCTTTGCGCCAGACGCCAGGGATGACAGTGGCAGAGTATGACGTACTGTTTACAGAGCTAGCAATCTACGCCCCACATTTAGTGGCCACCGAGGAGTTGCGAGTCCGGAGATTTGTTCGAGGCTTGATTTCACCAGTGTTCCTCGCGATCAGCGCAGCACTACGAGACCTACGCAGCAGCGGTAGACGCAGCCCTAGTGGTCGAGGAGCACCTTGTTGAGACTTCGGCACTCCCAGAGCCGAAGAGAGCTCGTGCGGATACTTCAGCACAGAGACAGCCTTTTCGGCGCCGTGATAGACGTATTGCAGGCAGCAGAGATTCAGGGCGGGGCCGGTTATTCAGTTCTTATTCCCAGGATGGTCAGCGGCCGTCGTCGGGATGTTTTCGCTGTGGGAGTTCTTACCACCGTGTACGGGATTGTCCTGAGTTACCCCGGACCGAGGCGACAGCACCGCTTGTCACATTACCACTTTCACCACCCCATAGAGCGTTGCCTATCATACCTACCGTTGCTCCGCGCCAGACTCATACACAGCGAGGTCGTGGGCGTAGAGGAGTTGCTCAGAGAGGGCGAGGTGACCGAGGCAGAGGGCAGCCAGTCACAGGTGGTGGACAGGCGAGGGTTTTTTCTTTGACACATCAGGACGCGCAGGCGTCCAATGCAGTGGTTTCAGGTATCCTCCCTGTATGTTCAGTTGACGCACATGTACTGTTCGACCCCGGATCCACACACTCGTACGTATCCACGCACTTTGTGCCGAGTTTGGGTAGAGAGTCCGGCTTGCTTGATCAGCCGCTTGTGGTGACTACTCCTGTGGGAGAGTCGTTTGTTGCTAGGCACGTGTTCCGATCCTGCATCGTCTGTATTGGCGAGAGAGAGTTGCCTGTCGACTTGATCCTTCTGGAGATGTTGGACTTCGACGTTCTTTTGGGCATGGATTGGTTAGCCACGTGCTATGCTTCTGTGGACTGCCGCGAGAAGACAGTTAGATTCTGTTTCCCCGGCGAGTCGGGTTTTGTTGTGTTGGGGGACCGTGGTGCCGCCCCTCACAGTGTGATTTCTTCTTTTCGCGCTGGACAGCTTTTGAGGAAGGGATGTCAGGGATTTCTCGCTTATGTTCGCGATGCTCGCGCTACAGAGGTTCCATTGGATCAGGTTCCGGTTGTTAGCGAGTTTCCTGATGTGTTCCCTGACGAGCTTCCTGGGTTGCCGCCCGAGCGCGACATTTCTTTCTGTATTGATTTGGTTCCTGGTTCGGGGCCTATTTCTATACCGCCCTATCGGATGGCCCCGACGGAACTTCGAGAGTTGAAGGAGCAGTTGCAAGATTTGCTGGACAAGGGACTTATTCGACCCAGTGTTTCTCCTTGGGGTGCTCCAGTCCTGTTCGTCAAGAAGAAGGACGGCAGTTTGCGTCTTTGTATCGACTACCGCCAGCTGAACAGGGTGACAGTGCGGAACAGGTATCCTTTGCCGCGTATCGACGATTTGTTCGACCAGCTTCAGGGGGCAGGGTACTTTTCGAGGATCGATTTACGATCGGGCTATCATCAGCTGCGGGTTCGACAGGAGGACATTCCCCGGACAGCCTTCCGTACGCGCTACGGCCATTACGAGTTTTTGGTGATGTCGTTCGGACTCACCAATGCGCCGGCAGCCTTCATGGATTTGATGAACGTTATTTTCCGGCCTTATTTGGATCTGTTCATCATAGTCTTCATTGACGATATCTTGGTGTATTCCCGGAGTAGTGACGAGCATGAGCAGCACCTACGGATTACATTGCAGACATTGAGGGAGCACCAGCTTTATGCGAAATTCTCCAAGTGTGCTTTTTGGCTGGACAGCGTGGACTTCTTGGGTCAAGTGATTTCGCGAGACGGTATATGTGTAGACCCGAGGAAGATCGAGGCCGTTCAGCGTTGGCCCAGACCCACATCGGCGACGGAGATTCGCAGCTTTTTGGGATTGGCCGGTTACTACAGGCGTTTTGTGCAGGACTTCTCCCATATTGCTACACCGTTGACCGGGTTGACCCAGAAGGGAGTTCCTTTCGTTTGGACGGAGGAGTGCGAGCACAGCTTTCAGCAGTTACGGGCACGGCTGACGACGGCACCGGTGTTATCTTTACCTTCCGGATCGGGCGGATTTGTGGTCTTTTGTGATGCTTCTCGAGTGGGATTGGGATGCGTTCTGATGCAGCATGATAGGGTGATCGCGTATGCCTCGCGACAATTGAAGAAGCACGAGCAGAACTACCCCACTCATGATTTGGAGATGGCAGCAGTGGTCTTCGCACTTAAGATCTGGCGGCATTACCTCTACGGCGAGTCGTGCCAGATATTTACGGATCACAAGAGTTTGAAATACATATTCCAGCAGCGGGACCTGAACCTTCGACAGCGTCGCTGGATGGAGTTAGTGAAGGATTACGACTGCGAGATCTTATATCACCCGGGCAAGGCAAATGTGGTGGCGGATGCTTTGAGCAGGAGGCCCGGGAGTAATTTATCTTGTTTAAGCGCTGTACAGGAGCAGTCATCCGCAGATTGGCAGATATTATGCGACAGTCGAGTACAGTTCGAGTTCACGCCGATTGGAGGACAGATAGCGCATGTCCGTGCACGCCCACAGTTGATTGATCGTATACGTGAGGCACAGCTCAGTGATGACCGATGTTCAGAGATCATGGCACAGATGGGACAGGACAGATCTTCCGAGTTCGTGATCGATGATCAGGGGATACTACGGTTTGGAGTCAGACTGTGCGTACCTGATGCTGAGGGACTGAGGCGTGAGATTCTTGAGGAGGCACATCGATCGGTATATAGCATCCATCCCGGTTCCACCAAGATGTATCATGATATGTGAGATGTTTACTGGTGGGACGGAATGAAGAGGGACATTGCAGATTTTGTAGCGAGATGCCTGACTTGTCAGCAAGTCAAGGCTGAGCACCAGAGGCCCGCGGGAGAGCTACAGCCGTTACCCATTCCGGAGTGGAAATGGGAACAGATTTCGATGGATTTCGTTGTGGGTCTACCCAGGACTAGTCGGGGGTATGACTCTATCTGGGTGATCGTGGACCGTTTGACGAAAGCGGCTCACTTCCTACCGGTGAAGACGACTTTCGGATTTACTCAGTATGCCCAGATCTATATTGACGAGGTAGTGCGACTACACGGAGTACCGACGTGCATTGTGTCCGACAGAGGCACCCAGTTTACCAGTAGACTTTGGCAGAGGCTTCAGGAGGCTTTGGGCACTCGCTTGAGTTTCAGCACGGCATTTCATCCGCAGACCGACGGACAGTCAGAGCGGACCATTCAGACTCTCGAGGACATGCTCAGAGCTTGTGTACTAGATTTTGGAGGTAGCTGGGATCATCATTTGCCCTTAGTAGAGTTTTCCTACAATAACAGCTACCAGGAGACTATTCAGATGGCACCGTTTGAGGCTCTTTATGGGAGGAGATGCAGGTCACCTACTTGTTGGACAGAGCTCAGTGAGAGCGGTATCTTAGGGCCACAGATCGTTGAGGAGATGACAGCGAAGATCCAGTTGATTCGCGATAGGATGAGAGCAGCCCAGAGTAGGCAGAGATCTTACGCGGACCGTCGGCGACGCAGACTTGAGTTTTCTGTTGGTGATCATGTTTTCTTGAGGGTCTCCCCAATGAAAGGTGTGATGAGGTTTGGGAAGAAGGGGAAGCTCAGTCCCAGGTATGTGGACCCCTTCGAGATCCTCGAGCGTGTTGGTGCAGTAGCTTACCGGTTAGCCCTTCCGCCCAGCTTTCCAGACGTGCACCCCGTATTCCATGTCTCGATGCTCCGCAGATATCTTCATGATCCTTCGCATACGATTCAGCATCCGACGATCCAGCTTGAGCGTGATCTTTCCTATGCAGAGCAGCCGGTGATGATCTTGGATCGACAAGTGAAGAAATTGAGATCGAAGGAGATTCCATCAGTTAAAGTACTTTGGCGTGGTCAGAACCGTGAAGAGGTCACTTGGGAGACCGAAAGCGAGATGATGAAGACGTATCCCCATCTTTTTGAAGGTAACCTTAGTTAGATTTTTGAAATTCGGGGACGAATTTCTTTAAGGGGGATAGATTGTAACACCTTAGGATAAGGGTTAGTGAATAATTATAATTAAATAATGGTTTTTAATAAAAAGTTTACCAAATTGTGTCTTCAATATTTTTCCTAATCTAATAAATTTTTTTCCAAAATTTTCCTAAGCTTGCACACACATGTGCATGTAAACTAGGGTTTTTAAATGAAGAAAATACCATAATTATTAACCATGGTGGGTTAATTGTAGGATTAATTCTTTTGGATTCTTAAGTAGGTTTTATTAATTAGTTAAAAGTTGCTTTAATTTGAATTTTAGATTTAGTGTTGACTTGTGAGAAGGAGAGAGAGAGAGGGCATCATGGCTTAGCCCATGCTTGCCATTAATGAAGAGAGAGAGTGAGGGGTTGACCCTTGAGTGTAGGTTGTTTTTCTCTCATTTCTTGTTTTCTCTCCAACACTCACAAACACTCACACACCCACTTACCTGAGGCCAGAAGCAGCAGCAGCAACATGGAAGCAGCAGCAGCAGCAGCATGAGAGCAGCAGCAGCAAGAAGAAGCAACAGCAAGCACAAAACAGCAGCAACAGCAGAGGCAGTGAGCAGTAGCAGCCCCCAGCTCCCAGTGCAGCCTCTTCTCTTCACTTCTCCACCTTCCTCCAGCTCCCTAGGGTTAAGTTTGAGGTATATTTCCTAATTTAGTCCCTAGTTAGCTTGGTTAGTGTAGATTTGCATCGGTTAATGGATATTGGTGCGTTTTAGTGCGATATGGGATGTTTAGTGGGAACTTGGTGCATTTGGGATATGATTTGGTTTCAGTAGGATGCTTGAGGTCTGTTGAGACCATTGTAACATAGTCCAACCCCGATTACACTAAAATACCACCAGTTTTCATATTGGATGCAAATGTCGTATTTGTGCAAAATTGAGTTTTTCTGGATCTGCTTTTGACCCTGTAAGTTCAGAATGATATTGTGAGGACTGTAGTATGGTAGAGAGGTGCTGATACCATGGTTTTAACCCGACCCCCTAACTCTTCACTTTGGCCGCCAAAATCCTCATTCTGGCCGCAATTTGCGGCCAGATAGGTAGGGATCTGGGTGTTGTTTGGTCTAGTGGGTGTCTGCCAGAGTGTGTAGTGTTTTGGTATATATATTTTTGTAAGTTCAGTTCTGTAGGAAAATCTGGGACCAATTACCTGTTTTGCCGTTTTTCTAAACCTTCGCGACACGCGTGATACGTGAGTAGGTTTGGGTTCCTGCGTATCACGGCGCGTCGGGGTAGTTTCGTGGCGCGTGATTACACGTTTTAGCGTATCGCGCACACGCGCGACTAGTTTGCGACACGAGTTTCTAGCTTGACCGTAATGTCGCGTTTTTAGTAAAATTGAGCTTATATGTGTGATATGTTATGTGATTTTAGGTTCGCAGGCCAGTGAGACGGACGCTGCGAAGAAGGGAAAGCAAGTCGTCGGCTATACTTAGCGCGAGACACGGTGAGTAGATTTCACATCTACGGGGATATCGCCCGCATGGCGTTATGCGTCAGGGCTGATAGGACTTTGTTATTATATGTTTCATGCACCCCATAGACTGTCATTGCATATTGCATTCCCTGTTATACGTATATACATATTACTTAGAACTGATAGAACTGCCATGATCATACTATTGTATATTGTTGTAACTCATCTATACTTGATACCTATATCACAGTGGATCATTGCATTGTAGTTCATTCTCATGTGACATGACTTGATATACACATTGATGCACCTATCACATCGCAGTTACTTGTATTATTGTTGGGATTTCATATGATTTATGGATTTGGGAACCGTGGCCTTTTCAAATAAGTAACCATTTAAAAAACCCGGTTCCCTTGATATGATAATTTGGGGCGTCACCCCGTGTTTTCTCGGTGCTTGAGGCACGGATTGATAGAGGGCTGACCCGGACTGACGGATGCCCGATGGATTGATAGAGGGCTGACCCGGACTGACGGATGCCCGATGGATTGATAGAGGGCTGACCCGGACTGACGGATGCCCGATGGATTGATTGAGGGCTGACCCGGACTGACGGATGCCCGATGGATTGATAGAGGGCTGACCCGGACTGACGGATGCCCGATGGATTGATATAGGGCTGACCCGGACTGACGGACGCCCGATATATTGAGAGAGGGATGACCCGGGTGACGGATTCCCGGTATATACTTGAGAGAGGGCTGACCCGGATTGACGGAGGCCGATATAGGATGTTTTGCGTGTCGAGGCTAGACACGAGTATTTATGATATTTGGGTGCCGATGTTGGGCACTCGGGATTTTCAGGGATATACAGGATATGAGGGCCGATGGAGTACCGGCGTTTGAGATGTTGGAATTTATGGTGCATACATACTTATGTAGTCCACCTCGATACTTCATGTAGATAATATATCCCCATGCTCAGCATTCATTATCACATTTCATCCTGTAGTATATCACCTGATAGAGGACTGGCATTATTATTATGCATACTGCCACATCGCATTGATATTATCTGCTGGCATTAGTAGAGCCACGCTATATGTGCATGCTTGCGATTACCTTTATATGTTATCTCTATTCACGAGTTGTCAACTCACCCCCGTTGTGCCACAGTGTTTGCAGGTTGCCCTTGGGAGTAGTTGTGGCTGGCTGTTACCGCATCTTTTGGCACAGATACCCCTTTCGAGCAGAGATAGTCTTTTGCTGATAGGTGGGTTTTGTACGGTATCTGTTATATTTCAGTTGTATATTGATGTATCTAGTATTCTCCATCTACCTTTCTGTATTGACTTAGAGACAGTTGTGAGGGCGATATGTATGATTTTATATTCTGGTGTCGAGCTCGCATGTGAGCCGACTTTACTTTATGTAGTCTTATCTTTTATGATATTGTCCTTGTTTCACTGTGTATTCTTCGCTACGGCGTCGTATATCATATTGTGATGCTTCATTCTTGTCACTTGTTATTTCTGCTACACCTTGTTTTTTTTTACCCGACTTTCGGGGCTAATGTTTTAAAAAGGGAAATGTTACCAAAATTATAAAACTTATAACCTTTGAACTTAAAAAGGATTTCTACTAAATAAATGGAAGTTTTTCGGACATGTACGATTGTTTTTACAAAATGTTTTAAAATCACTCTATATTTATTGGTTTTGATTTTCTGGGTTCGGCTTACTTAGCCGCGTTACGCCTGTAGACGTTGCGTGGTTAAGTGCCGGTCACGAGTCGAATTCTCGGGTCATGACAGCATGCTAAAGTGGCAGTATAACCTCTATATATGAGTGTAGTGCCAAGTGCTCGTGCCAGTGCCTCAGGTAATAACATATCATAAATATGAGGTATGATCAATGTAATCAAATCTGTAAATATGTGGATCCCGTCCACTCATCGCCCAATGACAATAACCATCATGTATGTAAATTTCATGAAGCATATGCATGGAAATATGAGGATATAACCCATCTGTGTCCCTCACGACACGTCAAAATCATGGAACCGGAGTGTCCAGCATCGACACTTGAAAACATCATGAAAGCTGTGCCCAGCCCCCTCGGTACGTAAATCCTCATATATCGGGCATCCGTCAGTCCGGGTCAGCCGCCTCTCTCTCATATATCGGGCATCCGTCAGTCCGGGTCAGCCCCCTCTCTCTCATATATCGGGCATCCGTCAGTCTGGATCAGCCCCCCCTCTCTCTCATATATCACTCTAGCACCGAGAAAACACATGGTGGACGCACTGAAATATCATATTAAGGGCAACCGGGTTTTTAAAACAATTACATATTCTCTTTGAAAATACCCACGGTTCCCAAATCCAGAAATATCATGGAAACAACATATCTCAATGCGTATAATCAGAAAGCATGATGTATACGGAATCGAATAATCAACGCAAAAATTAAGAAATCTACCTCAATAAATATGTCATGCAGCTTTGCCATTTGAGATAAGACAAATCGGGATTTTTGGTAATATAAGGGCTACGGTGTTTTAAGGAAAGATGCGTCGTTCGGGAAATATCCGTAGAATCCCTTTTTCCTATCTTTAAAATATCCCCGATTCGTTAGTTTTGAAATAGGTATGACTCGGGTCTATTCTAACGCCTACTATGCGAACTACGGACCCAACTATCAAGTCAATCGGGAGGGGTATGGAAACCACCTAAATCTGAGTCGATATATACATATATATACAATAGTCGATGATCCCGCCTCAATAGTATCACGTACGATACAGTATATCATATAACATCCTCGAGTCATGAGTGCGGATCTAACATCAATATATAGCTCGTATGTAAATCCGTCGTACGGCATCCCAAATCTGGGGTACTGACCTAAGCCAAATACAACGACATCATCAATACATGCATGCACGTGTATGAAACACTTCGTCAAAGGACCCGCTAAGTCATCATGTCGTATCTCGAATACGAACCATGTCATACCGCCGATCTCACGGCCTCAAATCAAATCTCATCGACTCATCTCAATCCCATTTATCAACCTCAAATCCCGTTTATGAACACATAGTCCCATACCCATGTGTAGATATACACACCTCCATGTGCGCACAGACAAAAGAAGGAATGTATGCAAGTATATGTGTACGTGTATGTGTGGGTGCAACCACTACTCTAGGGTTTCGCACTATACTAAACCAAAACATCCTTGTCATCAATAATTCCATTATTTCCATCAACAATCTTAAACAACACATAATAAATATACGTGTGTATACGTATTCGTATACATCACCACGGCCTGCGGGGGTGCTATACGCCATCCACTTCACTTCTCCCCGTAGATATAAATCTACTCACCTGGTCTTCGCTTGCTGAAATCGATGACGCCGTGCTTCTTCGCCTCGGAATCCTTGCAAAGGTACCTACAATAATAAACAGTCGCAATACGTATTAAAATCGAGGCAGAAAACCGATACAGCACACAGTATGCTCATAAGTTGGAACCTATGGCCTAAACGTGCAAATCAATCAAACAATCCCTGTTGTCGATGTACGAACACCCAACAACAAATCCAAATATCAAGAAAGTGTATTTTAAAATACGGAAAACATCGCCTAAAACACACCAAAATGCTCCCAGATTTTCCTCAGGTGGCAATTAGCCAAAACTGCATATAGGAGGGGTCTATTTTAGTGCAAAAGGAGCCATGAACCAAACCTGGGACCCAATTTCCCTGATCTGGCCGCAAATTGCGGCCAGAATGAATATATCTGCGGTCTGGGGTTGGATTTAGGGGCTCGAGTCTCTGTGGTAGCTTCCTAGCTGCCTGCACGACTCCTAGTAATCCCAAAATCAATTCTAGTGGCCCCGGGTTGCTCCAGGTTCCAAAATACCCTCACAAATCACACATTTATCCGATGTTGGGGTTTATAAATCCGTATTCCGGGTTTCAAGTCTCTTTTTTGGGTCATAATTCAAGCACTAGGGTGTTGGGGTGGCCTCTACTGATCTCAATTTCACAACACAACTCTTAATTCTCTCAAACCCTAACTTGGTCTTCCTTAAGTCCAAAACATCACCCGATATCGATTCAATTTTTACATAGGGGTATAAGTAATGCTAAAACTAAGTTAAGGGTTCAGTAATTACCTCATTTGGCAACTCAAGAAAATTCTTGAGTTGCCCCTAGTGGCCAAAATCCTTGCTTTCTTAGTCCGATGTGTTTGTCTCGAGCTCGTGAATCTTTTTAGTGAAATGAAGATAGGGTTTTGGAGTTATTTTTGAGGTGTTTAGAGGGCTTGAAGATAGGAGGAAGTGAGGGAAGAGGCAGCAGCAGCTGAAGGGAGAAGGAGGGAGAGGAGAGAAGGAGTTGATGAAGAATGGCCAAGTCAAAACTAACCCCTCTCTTTTCTCTCTCACCCATACCTACTACCACTATTCTATTCTTTTCTTTTCTTTTCTATTTTCCCCAAACCTTCTCACTCAAATAGTAAACCCAAAGTAAAGCCATGGGAATAAAATGTAACACAAGTGTAGGAAAAAGATATGTGCATGTTTTGCATGAAAAAGCCAAAAATCCGATTAGCGATTTTTAATCGTGATTAGCACTAAATTAGTGTCAAACTAATCATAACAACTTAAAAATGACATAATCCCATAAAATACCCTATTTTGGAATTTTCTATAATTTTCCCAAAATTTTCCCCATTTATTTGTATTTAATTATACCGAAATATTAAAATATTCATTAAAATAATATTAAATTATAAAAATTCCCAAAAATAATATTTTATTATTTTGAAATGTTACACCCCCGCAGTCCGTAGTGATGTATACGAATACGTATACACACATATATTTATTATGTGTTGTTTAAGATTATTGATGGAAATAATGGATTATTGATGAAAAGGATGTATTGGTTTAGTATAGTGCGAAACCCTAGAGTAGTGGTTGCACCCACACATACCCGTATAAATATACTTGCATACATTATTTGTTTTATCTGTGCGCATTTGGAGGTGTGTATATCTACAATGGGTATGGGACTATGTGTTCATATACGGGATTTGAGGCCGTGAGACCGGCGATATGACAGAGTTCGTATTTGAGATGCGACATGATGGTTTAGCGGGCCCTTGGGTGTGTGTTTTACCCCGCATTCATATTTATATAGATGGTATCGATGGTACTAGACTTATAGTTGTACCCTAGATTATATGATACGATGGTAGTGATACCTGATATATGATGAGATAATGTGATATTGACCCATACCCAACTATTCGGATGCCGTACGACGATTTACCGTACGAGCTTTGTATTGATATTAGATCCGCACTCATGACTCGAGGATGTTATATGATATACTGAATCGTACGTGATACTATTGAGGCGGGATCACCGACTATTGTATATATATGTATATATTAACTCAGATTTAGGTGGTTTTCATACCCCTCGCGTTTGACTTGATTGTTGGGTCCGTAGTTCGCATAGTAGGCGTTAGACTAGACCCGAGTCATACCTATTTCAAAACTAACGAATCGGGGATATTTTAAAGATAGGCAAAAAGGGATTCTACGGATATTTTCAAACGACACATCTTTTCTTAAAACACCGTAGCCCTTATTTTACCAAAAACCCTGATTCGTCTTATTTCAAAAGGCAAGGCCGCATGATATATTTATTGAGGTAGAGTCTGTACTGTTGCGTTGATTATTCGATTCCGCATACTCATGCTATTTGCATTGCATTTCTTGTGTTTATTGATATATTACAGTCATGCTGCTAGTACACCAGCACCATTATCGATGATGCGTATGTTCCATGTACACTTGTTTGCCGGCTCACACACTTCATCATCGATAATTACCATGTCACTACACTGTAGTACTGTTGCATTCAGGATATAATTCTTGCATGACAGACTGATGTGCTTACATTTCTTTTACATGTCGCATACATCATGTTTACTGATTATACGCATTGAGAGTTGCTGTTTCCATGATATTTCTGGATTTTGGGAACCGTGGGTATTTCAAAAGAGAATATGTCATTGTTTTAAAAACCCGGTTACCCTTGATATGATATTTCAGTTCGTCCACCATGTGTTTTCTCGGTGCTGAGAGCGACATGTGAAACCCGATTCGAGGAGTGGACGAGCCGATTGCGGGTACATGGTGGGCCCGGTATGGTTCCCCTCGGCAAGATGATCGAAGGACTTTTCTGATAGAGCCTGGAGGTGGTCGAGTACCTACCGGTGATTGGTTGGACCTGGCGGTCATCCGGAGGATACCGACCAGATTCGATAGATGGATATGGGCGTACTGCTGGGGCCGAGGGCCGATTCCGCAGATGGAGCCTGATATATGAGGATTTGCATGCCGTTGCTGGGCACAGTGTTCATGATGTTTTCGAGTGTCGATACTGGACACTCCGGTTCCATGATTTTGACGTGTCGCGAGGGACACAGGTGGTTTATATCCTCATATTTCAATGCATATGCTGATGATATTTACATGCATGAGGGTTATTGTCATTGGGTGACGAGTGGACAGGATCCACGTACATGCAAATTCGATTACATTGACGATACCTCACATTTATGATATGCTATTACCTGAGGCACTGGCACGAGCACTTGGCACTACACTCATGTATAGAGATTGCATTGCCAGTTTAGCATGCTGCAGACTTATTCATTATTGAGGTTTATATATATCTGATCGTATTGACCTAGGATGGGTCATACATTCGATTTCTGCATTTAGATATTTCTATTCATGAGTTGGCAACTCACCCCCGTTGTGCCACAGTTCTTGCAGGTTTTTGCCGTACAGATTCCATAGCGGCTTTTCTGGCACACTGCTTCCATACGGGTGACTTGCTTTGGTAAGTGGGTTCTTTTGTATCAGAACCACCCTTGTACATGTACTTTGCATATGTATCTAGTCATTCCATCAACCAAAACTTGTATATTATTTCAGACTTAGAGACAGTGATGTATTATTTCGACCTTAGAGTCACGCTTGTATTTTTATGGTTTTCTGGCTGTGTTGAGTCTCTTTTTGGGTTTTGATCCTCGCTTTTTGGCGTTGTATATTATTATTGCTTGAGTAGTTGTGACCGTCGATTGACGAAGAGCTAGCTCCCGCTTGGGGATGCCTTTTATCATTTCATATATATTATTCTTGTTGTACCCCGTTTGGGGCCAGTTTTTACAAAAGGAAACTCTGCCGAAATTTTCAGAAAAGACTACACATTTTTAAAATGCATTTCGGCCTAGTTATTTGAAAACTTTGATTTCAAACATGCTTTCTTTACTTATTAAAAACCAGTTTCTTTATTTACTCCTTAAATGGTTTTAGATTTCTGGGCTTTTGGCTTACTTGGATCAGATGGAGTCCTATAGACTTCATAAGATTCAAGGGCCAGTCACGTGCTCTTTCGGGTCATGACAAAGTTGGTATCAGAGCGCTAGGTTGACCTTGGTTCAAGTCTAAGTTTGACTATGTGGAGCCTAGGGCGTTTATATTTACGGAACTTAGACTTAGTCGAGGGGGTATTATACCCGAACTTTCGTCGCATAGGATGGCCCTTGGTTGATGGAGTAGGTAGCTTGAGTAGAGTGACGTACCGTACGTATGTTCCGCGGCATATTTATGACACGCCACTCCGCTTAAGAAACCGTAGGATGTACATTTCCTTGCACCGTATTATATTCGTTCCTATAATCTATCCTTATCGATACTGGTTATGGTTTTGCTGCCACGATTGCACGGGCAGAGTGAGCTACGGCGCGAGTTGCGTCAGCATGAGCTCGTCGTGGATGAGGACTGACCAGGGCATGTTTCCAGAGATATACGATTGCATATAGAGGCGTCTTCTTATTGTGCTTTCGCGCCATGAGCGTTTGACAGATCGCTTTTACAAGATTTCTCAGACGTACCGATTGGTACCAGAGGATTGAGCCACTGATAGAGTCCAGCCAGGATGTGACGACCATTGATTTATCGCTTATTCATGATGATTGAGGCGTTGTTCAGCGTACGGACGGATGAGCCAGTTGTTGCTGCGAATGATGAGATATCGCCCAGATGATTGGAGCTACTGCAGCTTGAGCATATTCTTAGAGATATGATGGCGAGTCGCTAGTCACCGAGGATGAATGACTAGGACATGTGGTTCGTTCGCTTACCCCGATGCGAGGTCATTAGATAGACTGATTCCAGCTAGAGACGACTTCACGCAGATTCGTTGAGAGTCGATTGAGACGATCGAATGTCAGGAACCCATTTTCCAAGTTTAAAGTATTCGGAAAGACATGCAAGCGATTCTATGGACCCTCTAGAAGAATGAAACCCTAACTCGACATAATGACCGTGAGAAAGCCTTTGAACCTTAGGGTTTGCGGCAGTTCCGCGACGCCATTAGTGAGGCTTGGGTTTGCCCTTCTACGGCTGGACCACCGATGCTGTGGTTTGTACTCGATACTATTAAATTGTACCCAAGGTGTTGAGCTCTTGGGGGATTATGAGGTTCTGACGAGTCGATCGGATGGTTCGACATCTTTCGGATATTGTGATGGGATACTGCTTGGGAGACTCCAGATACGAGCATAGCCGTTGGAGCGCAGTCCGTGCAGCCACGATGAGATGAGTCTGAATCAGTCGATATTGAAGAAGAGTGGAGTAAAGATTTCGCATGAGATTTCGATGAGATGACGTTCCACTCCGCTGACATCAGAGATGCGATATGTACGCTGAGGACGTGTTCGGCTAGATATCTTCTACTGAGTGATGAAGATACCGAGTTCGTGATTTCGAGTCCGTGTGAGAGACTTCGGATAGACCGTAGCCGAGGATATTGCAGTGCGCATATAGAGGCGCGACGTCGAAATGGACGATAATACAAACAAGCAGGACAAGAGGTACGTGTGAGACGCTGTTGAGCTGTTGTTACTCCCCATTAAGATTAAAGGTCGGATATGCATACAGAGGCACTGGGATGCGACCAGGTTCCGAGTAGATGTTGTACTGAGGATGAAGATGTCCAGAGAGCGAGAGAAGATTACGCTAGAGTACCAGCCTCCGTACAGTTTGGCTTAGGCGAGATCAAAAGAGACCTTGAGCGGGATTCCTTCCAGTACACTGCTGCAATAAGATTTGCACCAGGAGCAGATGTGTGATGTGCATTCAGAGGACCAGAGGTCGGGGCCAGAGATGTGCTGCTTTACGAGCGGTCGCGAGGATTGACAGAGAGATGACCAAAGAAGTGCCAGAACGGAATCGTTTCCGTTAGCACACCTGACGGGCCGATGAGCCGATGGATTGCGAGATTGGTAATCCACAGGGAAGATAAGGAACCAGAGGCAGAGGACGCCAGCCGTGAGCAAGAGGCAAGTAGATATCTTGCGCCGCTAGCATTGGATGTATCGGCACCTTCTCGACTTTGAAGGAGGATATACCGACGATGGTATTTATAATTTATGATTTGTGATTTTGTGATTTGACTATCATGTATCCGTCACTTTGGATTTCGGTATTTTGGGCGATCTATTTGCATGATTTAGTCTTTATGACTGAGTTTCATGATATTTGATTTCATGCACCATGGTTGCACTTACTGGGTATTTATACCTTGCGCATAGTTATTATTCTTGAGGTATTGATTGTGATTTCATGCCTACTTTATGCCGGTGATTTGATCTACGCTTCCAGCATTGTTTTCATGCACTTTTAGTGTTTTGATTTGATTTGTGCACGCTGATGTAAGTGCACGGCGGCGCCACGGCCTTCAATCCGACGGCCAAATGCAGAAGCGGTGATAAACTTTAATTTTGCGAACTTAGCAAACCGGCACCACCGCACACTAAATACCCGGATCGAACTATTAACTAGTCTAAGCTAACTACAAGACGGGTTAGAGATATACCGAGTGATCCGAGTCCTCCGGTCTTCTCGTCGTCGTCCCGATCTCCTGCGGTAACTCCGGTCGTCGCCTCCTTGCCGGAAGGGCACCACATCGCCTGCATCTTTTACGGGCTCCCACCTCAATACCGAGGCAACTCGGGCGCGAAGTTGGCTGGCCGACGCGTCCAAGATTTGCTGTAGAATGTGTAGTGTGGAGGCTATGTCTCATTTGGGGTTTGTTGCCTTTGAAGATGATGGAGGAATGAGGTTAAGAAAAATGGTGCTTTCATTTTTCTTGCAAGGAAATTGAGATGAAGAAAATAGCCACATGCAAAATGAAACTCTCTCTTCCTCCCTCAAAGAAGTGGCCGGCCATATGCAAATGTGTGAATGGTGGAGTGGATAATACAAGGGAGGTGATGGTAGTATATAGGTGGAAGGTGACCATAACCAAAACATTATCATAACCAAAACTCAAATCAACCTCAAATCCTTTCTTATCATCAAAAAGCAAGGAAAAGACTAAGAAAGCATCTCATGATTATGAACCATCATGAAGCCCCACAATTGCAAGAAAACCCCTCCACAAATACCAATTCGCACAATTGCAAATTAGTCCCTCCATCGGAAAAGTCCGGCCGGGAAAGAACAAAGGAAAACCGGCCGGAACAGAAAGCAAACTGGCAACTCCAGAAAACTGGTCCCGTAATAAATTACAGGAAAACCCCGATACTGTGCATACACACCCGCATCTGTATTCCATCCGGATACAAATGCAATGAGACAAAATCTACATTGTACTAAACTAGGATCCGGCTTAAACCAAAGCCGGCTAGTAATATCCGTCTGATCCTGATTCGTGCAATACCGCACGTATCCGATCGAACCCTGCCATATATCTATACGGCCTCTAGTACTAACCGTCCGATCCTGATCCATGCAATACCGCACGTATCTGATCGGACCCTGCCATATCTCCATACGGCCTCTACAGCGTTTCGCCCGAAAGCTTTAGTAACTGTAAGTGTGGTGGACTCTAAAGACTCGTCAATACTATGGCTGTGGATTTAACCACTACCACGTCAGAGGTATAAGCCAATACGTGACGGGCCACCAGCTATTGACCAAAAGGGACGTCGATGAGCGAACTCATCCTGACACCCTACTGAGCCTGTCAGTGACAACATCCGTACAGTCCGGTCCGTTCGTCTATGAGCATCGCATGTCGGGCCTAGAGGGTTGGTAAAAGTCAGACCCCCAAAAGCGGTACAAGTCGTGTCGGAGTGTAGCCCGGAACACCCTGAGATACTACTGGAATACCTACCAGTAAATCTCCTGCCTTGGCCAAGGACTTCATGTAATGGCTCTCTTAGACACAGCGCGACCTCACCCTCAATACCGGGAGAGACGAACCCCCGAAGATCCGCTCACTGCCTCCATGTGGCTCGGGACTGTACCCAACTAAAACCTGTTTGCACGACTCCTTTGAGCCGTGGTAGGGTAGTAATCAAAGCACGGTGGGAACTCACACGAGACAAATGACGATCCCCAGGTCGATGAACTAACCTGTACACATGTCACCTGGGAACTGCTATCTGACGTCAGGTATAAGACCAACTAGCATGTTCCCGGCGAGTCCTGTCCGGTGTACTCATAACCCAATGAGCACCTGTATACATCTTAGGTGAACCAACTGACACCAGTGGCTTGTGAGACCGGCCACCGCCCCTCGTCGGGGTCTCGACTGTATACACTAATCTACTCTGGAGTATCGATGCCCTGTCTCGAAACTCCCACGACTAGGGACCTTTTAAGGACGTGCTTATAGACTCCAGCTCTCACTTATATGATCGCCCTCATACTGCTGGCAGTCAAGCAAGAATCCTAGGGGCTCTATCAACGTGCAATAGCGACATGTCAGGTCACCTAAAGCAGTACAAGATGATAAAGGTAAACCAGATAGCATACTATCATCTCGAGTAAGACTGTCCTACCGGGATAGGTCCTCCCTCAATCATTGCAATCACGTGCCTGTGATCCAATAATTGACTCTGAGGGCACTATCTCCAACAATCTCCCACTTGCACTCAAGGCTAATTATTGCGATGTCGCATACTCACAGCCCGTGTGATACCGAACACCCAACTCCTCTACTAGCCAGTCTCACAAATCCCGTTTGTGAAACTATTGCGGTCGAGGAATAGCCTCAGTGAGTGGATCCGCCTTGATATTTCTTTCTATGTCTCTCTATATCTCAAGTTCGCAGAGAAAGCCATCTCCCGAAATGAGCAATGCCTGTCTTAGAATGTCTGGATGTCTGATGGGACCTAGCTCATGAATGAACTCCAAATCCAAACTTCTTAGACTGTATCGTCAACTGAACTTGATCAGTATCCTGCGCCATGCCTCCCTCAGTTTTGCCTTAGACCACCTATCCAAAAATACTGCCTCTCGTCAGAAGGAAAACTATAACTCTGACAACCTCCTTGTCGTCCATGTCACCTTGGAAGCCTGGAATGATAACTGTCTCCCAAAGGAGGCAGCCGTTATCATATCCCTAGAACATTCACTTATGTTCTAAAACTGCTTCCGACTGTTTCTCCAGGATTGGATCAATGTCAACTTATTGCATCTAGTGCAATAACAATATCTGGTGTGGTACTTGACATCTCATGATTGACTCAATTGCCTAAGCAAGTGATCTGCCAATCATACACATCCCTCTCTACTTTAGTCTATAAGATACCTTTAAAGAGGGTGACTCCATCACCTGCAGGTACACTACCGTGCCAGGAGTCGTCCATTCTAAATACTCTTAGAATGCTATCAAAGTACCCTGATTGGGAAACCACCCAAATCTAGATCTAAAACCATAGATCTAGTAACCAGTATGTCTGATATAATGTCCAAGTCCCTTGTGGAGAAACCATTGTGTGACGACCAAAGTATAACCGATCGTAGTATAGGAATGTCACTTCCTACTTTGTGTATGTCATCCAAAACCCGGATATCACACTCTACTACCTTCTCAACAGATCCATCCCCTATTCTGATGACGTCAAACCTATGACTGCCACATCAGAAATAGATGATCTATCTCCGCTATATCTGCTTTAGTCTATAAATAGACATAAGCCTGATGTCCACCAATGCTTCCGCTGCTCCCACTGACTACGACAACCCTCTGGTAGAGTCATATAGACGTCCACTTCTAAAGCTAGTTTAGAACGACGCTATACTCATCCTCCTGCCGGGTCTCGCAGTCTGGAACAACAACAATGGAAAGTGTGGGTAAACAAGAACTTCCCAGTCACCGTCCTTGAGGCTACCGGAGTACCTCTCGGGTGCCTGAAGTTACCCACCTTATCTGCGGAGCGGCCAATGGAATGTCAAATCAGATTGAATCTTTAGGTTCCTTATCAAATCTTCAGTAATCGTTTGCGGTTCTGGAATCACTTCCAGTTCTACCATACTCCCACTACTGTTTTTGAAAAATCCATTTTTTAATAAAACTGTGGCGAGTCTAGAACAATACTTCTATTGATCTGCCAGATGGTAGAAAGTCAACCCTCGTCATAGCCTGGGTCAACAACCCACAAACAGCCATTACAGAAACGTGCCTTGAGTTGTCCAGTGTCTGGTTTTAATCATAAGCCGGACAACTCCCCGTACCTTAACAACGTTAAGATATGAACTGTTCTATATCCAATATAGAACCAGAGGCACTGATTTAATTTAACCAGATTCAAATCATGCAGCTGTCTCCAGTGCATGTCAACTAAATGGAGAGAGGCCGATCAGCGTTACTCAACTTAGGAATGCTTCCAACTATGAGTAACCTGAAAGGGAAGCAATTTCTCTTTATCATTACTATCAACTGAATACCATACACAAGTATCTACATCTTCGATCACTTTGAAGAATCCCGATACTTGCTACACCTGGTTCTCTACTCTATTCAAATACCTATAACTCCTCAAAACCTAGACCCTGTGTTTCTACGAAACACATGTCTAAGAACTAGAGAAGTTAAAAGTAAACAGAATATAGTATGAGGACCAACCCCTCTGTCCTAATGGACACTGGACAACATACAATACTCTGTATAAGTCCGCTGAGTCTAACAACTCTTTCACTGTGTGTCGTAGGTTGAAAACTGTACTTATGGTTAAGAAGAATTACACCGCTATTTAATGCTCCTTACCTAACCATCCACTGATATAGGTAAATGTCACCGACATAATATCAAAAGTTATATCTCACTCTATGAAAATAGACGTACAGATATATCAATTTGAAATTGGTGCACAACAGCGGATATTCAAAACCAAATATTTGCCGACCGGCAAACAGCCCAGATGATCTCCTCAAATATCACAGATTGCAACGAATCCCGATATAATGAGGATGGTCACCTAATTCCAAATAACTTACTCCCACTCATCATCTGTAAAACCATACAGATGTGAGAATCCAACCTGGTAAATACATACCCTGGAGCAAGTGTCTAATTGGGAAATCAGTTTTCTTTTAACAGTACACAGTGAAACTGAAACATTAAAATGTTTCGATGGGGTATCCTGGTATTCTTAGTAATGCCTGTACCATTATCCAGATTCACAACTATAACCGTATAATTCTTTGCCACCTCTCCAAATCCCTTTATATGTCTTTAGTCATTACCTTATGCACACCCCTTTAGGCCAATTGGTTTTCTTCCTTCCCTACCGTTCGGCACCAGCCTATGGTTTGGAAGAAGACTATCCAATAAGCATAATGGGTGTACTGTCCTAATCCTAGGAGCACTCGCAATGCGAGAGAAGGTGAAGATAAAAGACAACCGAATAAACCTTATTCCTATTTCTCCTGGACCAGAATCCATCCCCGAACTGGAACAAGTTCCTTTCGAGTTCGTATATAACCATACGATGGAGTATCCAATAAACTGTGGATCTTCGTAGTGATACGGAGTGTCCTGGAGAAATACAAAGGTGATTTAGGATTGGCGAAGAAATACTTGGTTTGGTCGTGAATATCAGTCGCAATTTACTTTGCCCTCTTACTAATCCCTTGCTTTGTCTTAATCTAAATACTTTCTGCACACCGTTTAGGCTAATTGATTTTCTTCATTCCCTACCGGTCGGCACCAGCCTAAGATTTGGAAGAAGACTATCCAATTTGCGTAATAGGTGTACTATCTCCTAAACTAAGGAGTACTCGTAACTTGAGAGAAGGTAAAAAGGAAAAGACAACTGAATAATCCTATCCGTTTTCTTCAGAACCGGAAACCATCCTCGAATAAATTCCTTCGAGTTCGTATCTAACCATAGGATGGTTTTGTCCAATGGAATTGGACATTCGTAGTAATACGGGGTGTCCTGGAGAAAAGGGTAAAAGTAGGAGTGGCAATGAGGTTTGCAACTCTGACAATCCAAAAGCCAGTGTTAAGAAGGTTCGGTCAACTTGGTCACTGAGTCATAGTCTAGGGTCGGGTCAATGGTCCCTGCCAGAGAGAGAGAGAAAAGAAACACTCAGCGTGCACTCTATCCTAGATCAGAATGGTTACCAATTTATCTAATCTGGAAACCTCCCACTGTACCTCAAATTCTCCTCCAAACCTGAAAGAAGAATTAGTCGGGGTCACCCGAGGAGTAAACTAACTCATCAGTGGGAATCGGGATCCAACTATCATCGCATGATAACGTGACGGAATCCGCTCACGGTATCACACTCCAGAAGGTATGTGCATATCTGGCAAGTTTCAGTTCTTTTGAAACTCCCGATGTGATTTTTACCCCATGCTCTTATGACCTTGGCGTGAGGTCAAAATATCATAAGTCACATGTCAAGTTATACCCATCATTGTCCAGGTTAATTTGAACCCACCCGTACATACCCTTAACGTAGGCCAAAATAGTAGTACGACTGTCCCAAACCAACGCATCTATCTATGCAACAGATAAATACCCGGCAGCTACCAAACACTATGCCTTGGCGTGAGGTCAAAATACATAGCTTGAATACTACCGAATATTTAACTGAAATGATGGAGGGCTACGAATGGTTTCTGGCAAAAACCTTTAACGTAATGAACTTGATATCGTTGAAGGAACGGATAGCTTTTTAGAAAATATAGTGACGAAAACCTTTACTAAAGAGGTCACTCCCGGTGAAGGGATCTCGGCTCTTTCCCCGTAGAATGGGGTGCAGGATATTCCAAATGAATACCACGATGCAAAGCAAAAGTAATCGGCTATAGTGAAGTTAATGCCCTGACGCAAACTTCTGTCCAAGGGGTCACTCCCGGTGAAGGGATCTCGGCCCTTGCCTCGTCGACTGAGGAGCAGGATATTCCAAATGAATACCACGATGAAAAACAAAAGTGAACGTCCTTGCAATAACAGCTTTTTGAAAAGTGTTCCAACAACATCAGAATAGGTTTGTTTTAACCTGCATTGATCCGAATCAACGCAGTCCCATCAATTGATCACACCACAAAGAACGAAAATATACTGATGTACGTATATGCCATCCGCATTCGCCACTGGGTCCCGTCATTACCCGTTAGGTTAGCTAACTAACGACAGAGCAGGGACTGGACTAGCGCGGATGTAAAACATATACAACATCTACTAATATATATACCAATATATTATATTCGCTCAAGGCGTGATAAGAAATGCAATATCACAGAAATGTACAACATCACAGAACAATACAGATATCTGGGATCCCCGGGTTTCACAGAGCCACTACTGAAACCCGACGTTCCCCTGGTCGTGTGGATAGCCTGTGCAATGAAATCCTAGACCCCTACGGGCGCGGCAAGTTACCCGCCAAAACCTGAAGCGAGGCAGCCCCCTTCAGCGCCGTGAATGGACCACCCAGCACTTTACAGAATCCGGTAACTTCGGTACCCCTCCTGGGTCAACCTGTACCCCCTACGAGTGCGGCGAATAACCCGCCAATTCTAGAGTGAAGCCCCCTCCGTCCCAATGCCATGAGATGCGGGCTTGTTGCCCTCCAGAACCCGGCTATCCGTGCACCCCACCGCGGGGTAATCCTAGTACAGAAAGTAAAATATACATACAACGGGTACATCGACCGCAACCAGGTCATGCCCCAAAAGAATAATACAAACAGGCAGTGACGGCAGTCCACATATCGGACGCTCGCCCCGCAATATCAAATGTACATAATACAACAGCACTGTACTAGCATTGCATCCAGGCTATCCCCCACGACCGATCCGCAACATCACAGCATAAACACAGAACATCAACGTGAAAGTCACGTTCGCAAATCCGTCTAACCGGGCTATAGCAGTTAGACTGGATTTACCGATCAAGTGACATTCACGGTCGCAGATATAATGTAAATACTGTGAAAAAATGTGTTTAAAATATCCGATCGATCAAAAATTAACAAGTGGGCCCCCAAGCAATACTGTAGCACTCACAGAAATTCTGGGCCCAATTTTAATATTCCAAAACCCCTATTTTTAGCCCACAAGCCTACTGGAAAGAAACGACGACCTGATCCAACATTCCTGCGGCGGAACCGCGGCCAAAGAGGGGTTATGGCCGCGGTTCCGCGGTCGTAAGGAGGGATCGTGTTCTCGAATTTTTCCAGTGTTCTTAGAACTCCCTGCACATCATTCTGAGACAACCTGAAAAATTTTTGGACTTCAAAAAATTTCGACAGAAAACTGATGTGAACAAAAATGTAGATTTTGGAATTTTCGTCGATCGGAAATGCAAAACACATCAAACAAAGCTAGACGAAGTTAATGGCGAGGCTCTGATACCACTGTAAGTGCACGGCGGCGCCCAGGCCGTCAATCCGACGGCCAAATGCGGAAGCGGTGATAAACTTTAATTTTGCGAACTTAGCAAACAGGCACCACCGCGCACTAAACACCCGGATCGAACCATTAACTAGTCTAAGCTAACTACAAGACGGGTTAGAGATATACCGAGTGACCCGAGTCCTCCGGTCTTCTCGTCGTCGTCCCGATCTCCTGCGGTAACTCCGGTCGTCGCCTCCTTGCCGGAAGGGCACCACATCGCCTGCATCTTTTACGGGCTCCCACCTCAATACCGAGGCAACTCGGGCGCGAAATTGGCTGGCCAACGCGTCCAAGATTTGCTGTAGAATGTGTAGTGTAGAGGCTATGTCTCATTTGGGGTTTGTTGCCTTTGAAGATGATGGAGGAATGAGGTTAAGAAAAATGGTGCTTTCATTTTTCTTGCAAGGAAATTGAGATGAAGAAAATAGCCACATGCAAAATGAAACTCTCTCTTCCTCCCTCAAAGAAGTGGCCGGCCATATGCAAATGTGTGAATGGTGGAGTGGATAATACAAGGGAGGTGATGGTAGTATATAGGTGGAGGGTGACCATAACCAAAACATTATCATAACCAAAACTCAAATCAACCTCAAATCCTTTCTTATCATCAAAAAGCAAGGAAAAGACTAAGAAAGCATCTCATGATTATGAACCATCATGAAGCCCCACAATTGCAAGAAAACCCCTCCACAAATACCAATTCGCACAATTGCAAATTAGTCCCTCCATCGGAAAAGTCCGGCCGGGAAAGAACAAAGGATAACCGGCCGGAACAGAAAGCAAACTGGCAACTCCAGAAAACTGGTCCCGTAATAAATTACAGGAAAACCCCGATACTGTGCATAAACACCCGCATCTGTATTCCGTCCGGATACAAATGCAATGAGACAAAATCTACACTGTACTAAACTAGGATCCGGCTTAAACCAAAGCCGGCTAGTAATATCCGTCCGATCCTGATTCGTGCAATACCGCACGTATCCGATCGAACCCTGCCATATATCTATACGGCCTCTAGTACTAACCGTCCGATCCTGTTCCGTGCAATACCGCACGTATCTGTTCGGACCCTACCATATCTCCATACGGCCTCTACAGCGTTTCGCCCGAAAGCTTGAGTAACTGTAAGTGTGGTGGACTCTAAAGACTCGTCAATACTATGGCTGTGGATTTAACCACTAGCACGTCAGAGGTATAAGCCAATACGTGATGGGCCACCAGCTATTGACCAAAAGGGACGTCGATGAGCGAACTCATCCTGACACCCTACTGAGCCTGTCAGTGACAATATCCGTACAGTCCGGTCCGTTCGTCTATGAGCATCGCATGTCGGGCCTAGGGGGTTGGTAAAAGTCAGACCCCCAAAAGCGGTACAAGTCGTGTCGGAGTGTAGCCCAGAACACCCTGAGATACTACTGGAATACCTACCAGTAAATCTCCTGCCTTGGCCAAGGACTTCGTGTAATGGCTCTCCTAGACACAGCGCGACCTCACCCCCAATACCGGGAGAGACGAACCCCCGAAGATCCGCTCACTGCCTCCATGTGGCTCGGGACTGTACCCAACTAAAACCTGTTTGCACGACTCTTTTGAGCCGTGGTAGGGTAGTAATCAAAGCACGGTGGGAACTCACACGAGACAAATGGCGATCCCCAGGTTGATGAACTAACCTGTACACATGTCACCTGGGAACTGCTATCTGACGTCAGGTATAAGACCAACTAGCATGTTCCCGGCGAGTCCTGTCCGGTGTACTCATAACCCAATGAGCACCTGTATACATCTTAGGTGAACCAACTGACACCAGTGGCTTGTGAGACCGGCCACCGCCCCTCGTCGGGGTCTCGACTGTATACACTAGTCTACTCTGGAGTATCGATGCCCTGTCTCGAAACTCCCACGACTAGGGACCTTTTAAGGACGTGCTTATAGACTCCAGCTCTCACTTATATGATCGCCCTCATACTGCTGGCAGTCAAGAAAGAATCCTAGGGGCTCTATCAACGTGCAATAGCGACATGTCAGGTCACCTAAAGCATTACACGATGATAAAGGTAAACCAGATAGCATACTATCATCTCGAGTAAGACTGTCCTACCGGGATAGGTCCTCCCTCAATCATTGCAATCACGTGCCTTTGATCCAATAATTGACTCTGAGGGCACTATCTCCAACAGCTGATGCACGCGGTTGTGAGATTTTCCATCGCGGTACACCTGATTTTGATTGAGCTGCATTATATCATCGATTTTGACCCTAATATTGATGATTGATTCTTACACTTCATGCTTTTGATTGTACTTACACATGTTCGGCGTTTGCTATTGAATTTCATGATTCCGTGCATGTTGAGTGCGCAGGGTTTAGATTTTCATTCGTGCACGTTGGATGCACCGATTTGGATTTTCGCGCATGTTGGGCGCATGTTTTGAGATACGATTTTGGGTGCACACCAGATGCACTAAATCGAGATTCTTCGTGCATTTCAGATGCACCTGGTTTTGCTATCAGGCACACCCGTTTCCTATGACAGATACTTCGTGCGCACCCGTTGCACCTAGATATTGTTTTGTGCACCTGTATGGCACATATATGGATTTTGATTTCCATGCGCACCAGACGCATAGGGTATTCTTATATACCTTTTAGGATTGATTCTTATGGAGCAGTACCTTTTTATGATATTTGATATGTGTTTTCGTATTGAGCAGGACTAGTCAGAGGACAGTACCTGGATATATTTTGGCATGCATTTACATCAGCTATTCACATGTATAGATTGGATGCTTACATGTATAGTTCTGATCTATATCATATTGGTTTTGTTTTGGATTTGACATTTGTGTCTTTACAATGACTCCGATGATTGCGGGATGCTTGAAGGAGTTTTTCTTTTGAGTTATCTGCTCATTACTCATGCGCATGTATTGTGCTATGATGTTTTATGTATTGATGATTCGGAGCCCCGACGACTTGGAATTTGTATCGAAATATTTTAGTATTTGGGGGTTTAAATTTAAATTCGGGGACCGAATTTCTTTAAGGGGGGAGATTGTAACGTTTCAAAATAATAAAATTTTAATTTTGGAAATTTTTATAATTTAATATTATTTTAATGAATATTTTAATATTCCGGTATAATTAAATACAAATAAATAGGGAAAAAATTTGGAAAATTATAAAATAGGGTATTTTATGTAATTATGCCATTTTAAAGTTTTTATGATTTTTTTGACACTAATTTAGTGTTAATCGCGATTAAAAATCGCTAATCGGATTTCTGGCATTTTTGTGCAAAACATGCACAAATCATTTTAGACTTGTGTTACATTATTCTTACCATGGCTTTTACTTTGTGTCTACTATTTGAAAGAGAAGGTTTTGGAAAAGAAAAGAAAAGGATTTTGAATAGAAAATGGTATAGTAGTAGGTATGGTGATGTGAGAGAAAGGTGAGGGGGAGTCAACCTTGGTCATACCTTCTCTCCTTCATTATTTTCCTCTTCAATTTCCTCTCCTCTTCAGCTCATGGCTGAACCTCATTCCTCTCTTCATCAAACCCTCACAATTATCTCATTTCCCTCATTAAAACCCCATCTTCCCTTCACAAAAAGGGTGCACGAGCTCGAGAGGAACGCATTGGACTAAGGAAGAGTGGATCTTGAGGACTTTGTGCAACTCAAGAAAATTCTTGAGTTGCCAAAGGAGGTAATTTCTGCACCATTAGCATAGTATTTCAATTCCTTGCGCATGAATACTCGTTTCATGTTGATATTGCGTAGTTTTGTGGATGTTGGAAATTCCAAGTTAGGGTTTAGGGTGGATCTGAAATCAAAGGTAAAATTGAGGCTTGTGGGGACTTTAGAACCCCTGGTGTGATGTTAAATTGGACCAAAACCTGAACTAGAAACCACAATACAGATTTATGGAATCGATATCGGGGAAAACTGTAATTCTGGGATTGTTTTTGGGAATCTGCTTTCACCCGAGACACCTAAAAATAAAATTGACTTGACAGAGAGATGTGCAGGCAAGTAGAAACCACCACACAAAACCCTAGCCCCCACCTCCTTTTCCAGGCCGCATATAAACTCTTTCTGGCCGCAAATTGCTGCCAGAGCATGTTGGAAATGCCTCGTTTTTGGTGCAGGGCCCTATCTCTAGTATACTTGACCCATGGTATGTGCAATTTTGTCTGGTTCCAATCAGGGTAAAATCTGGGTTGATTTTCCTATGTTGGTGCATGGTTTATGACTTGTTTTAGCATGGATTTTAGTATTTGATGATTCATTTCTATCGGGTAGCGTTTGGACGGCAACGACAAGTGGATGTTTATCGTGTCTACATGCGAAACGATAGGTTTTTACCTATGCGAGTAGCGTATGCTGTTTTGCGTTCCGATGTGATTTTCATGTGGTTTAGCGTTTGTGATATACGTGTAGGTACCCGACGTGATGTTGAGGCGAAGAAGATGAAGATGGCGACATTGGCATCGGCATACGAGAAGCAAGGTGAGTAGATTTTTATCTACGGGGAGAAGTTGGGTGGATGGCGTATAGCACCCCCGCAGTCCGTAGTGATGTATACGAAGACGTATACACATATATATTTATTATGTGTTGTTTAAGATTATTGATGAAAATAATGGATTATTGATGAAAAGGATGTATTGGTTTAGTATAGTGCGAAACCCTACAGTAGTGATTGCACCCACACAAACCCGTACACATACACTTGCATACATTCTTTCTTTTATTTGTGCGCATTTGGAAGTGTGTATATCTACACATGGGTATGGGACTATGTGTTCATATACGGGATTTGAGGCCGTGAGACCGGCGGTATGACAAAGTTCGTATTTGAGATGTGGCATGATGGTTTAGCGGGCCCTTGGGCATGTGTTTTACCACGCATTCATATTTATATAGATAGTATCGATGGTACTAGACTTAGAGTTGTACCCTAGATTATGTGATACGACGGTAGTGATACCTGATATGTGATGAGATAATGTGATATTGACCCGTACCCAACTTTTGGGATGTCGTACGACGATTTACCGTACGAGCTTTGTATTGATGTTACATCCGCACTCATGACTCGAGGATGTTATATGATATACTGTATCGTACGTGATACTATTGAGGCGGGATCACCGACTATTGTATATATATGTATATATTGACTCAGATTTAGGTGGTTTTCATACCCCTCCCGTTTGACTTGATTGTTGGGTCCGTAGTTCCCATAGTAGGCGTTAGACTAGACCCGAGTCATACCTATTTCAAAACTAACGAATCGGGGATATTTTAAAGATAGGCAAAAAGGGATTCTACGGATATTTTCAAACGACACATCTTTTCTTAAAACACCGTAGCCCTTATTTTACCAAAAACCCTGATTCGTCTTATTTCAAAAGGCAAGGCCGCATAATATATTTATTGAGGTAGAGTCTGTACTGTTGCGTTGATTATTCGATTCCGCATACTCATGCTATTTGCATTGCATTGCTTGTGTTTATTGATATATTACAGTCATGCTGCTAGGAAACCAGCACCATTATCGATTATGCGTATGTTCCACGTACACTTGTTTGCCGGCTCACACACTTCATCATCAATAATTGCCATGTCACTACACTGTAGTACTGTTGCATTCAGGATATGATTCTTGCATGACAGACTGATGTGCTTACATTTCTTTTACATGTCGCATACATCATGCTTTCTGATTATACGCATTGAGAGTTGCCTTTTCCATGATATTTCTGGATTTTGGGAACCGTTGGTATTTCAAAAGAGAATATGTCATTGCTTTAAAAACCCGGTTACCTTTGATATGATATTTCAGTGCGTCCACCATGTGTTTTCTCGGTGCTGAGAGCGACATGTGAAACCCGATTCGAGGAGTGGACGAGCCGATTGCGGGTACATGGTGGGCCCGGTATGGTTCCCCTCGACAAGATGATCGAAGGACTTTTTCGATAGAGCCTGGAGGAGGGCGAGTACCTACCAGTGCTTGGTTGGACCTGGCGGTCATCCAGAGGATACCGACCAGAGTCGATAGATGGATATGGGCGTAATGCTGGGGCCGAGTGCCGATTCCGTAGACGGAGCCCGATATATAAGGATTTGCGTGCCGTTGCTGGGCACAGTGTTCATGATGTTTTCGAGTGTCGATACTGGACACTCCGGTTCCATGATTTTGACGTGTCGCGAGGGACACAGGTAGTTTATATCCTCATATTTCAATGCATATGCTGATGATATTTACATGCATGAGGGTTATTGTCATTGGGTGACGAGTGGACGGGATCCACGTACATGCAAATTCGATTACATTGATCATACCTCACATTTATGATATGCTATTACCTGAGGCACTGGCTCGAGCACTTGGCACTACACTCATGTATAGAGATTACATTGTCAGTTTAGCATGCTGCAGACTTATTCATTATTGAGGTTTATATATATCTGATCGTATTGACCTAGGATGGGTCATACTTTCGATTTCTGCGTGTAGATATTTCTATTCACGAGTTGGCAACTCACCCCCGTTGTGCCACAGTTCTTGCAGATTTTTGCCGTACAGATTCCATAGCGGCTTTTCTGGCACACTGCTTCCATACGGGTGACTTGCTTTGGTAAGTGGGTTCTTTTGTATCAGAACCACCCTTGTACATGTACTTTGCAGATGTATCTAGTCATTCCATCAACCAAAACATGTATATTATTTCAGACTTAGAGACAGTGATGTATTATTTCTTCCTTAGAGTCGCGCTTGTATTTTTATGGTTTTCTGGCTGTGTTGAGTCTCTTTTTGGGTTTTGATCGTCGCCCTTTGGTGTTGTATATTATTATTGCTTGCGTGGTTGTGACCGTCGATTGATGAAGAGCTAGCTCCCGCTTGGGGATGCCTTTTATCATTTCACATATATTATTCTTGTTGTACCCCGTTTGGGGCCAGTTTTTACAAAGGAAACTCTGCCGAAATTTTCAGAAAAGACTACACATTTTTAAAATGCATTTCGGCTTAGTTATTCGAAAACTTTGATTTCAAACATGCTTTCTTTACTTATTAAAAACCAGTTTCTTTATTTACTCCTTAAATGGTTTTAGATTTCTGGGCTTTTGGCTTACTTGGATCAGATGGAGTCCTATAGACTTCATAAGATTCAAGGGCCAGTCACGTGCTCTTTCGGGTCATGACAGGTTTATTTTAATTAGGTTTGTGCGAAATCACGGGGAACCTCCCTCAAAGTACCGGCACTAGCGTGGCTGAAAGATTGGCAAAATTGTAGGGTGTAATTAATCCCGGCTAGTCTTTCCTTTTAGGGTTTGAAGGAAGATTTCACTAAAACAGTGGGAACTATCCTGATTAAATAAATTAATAACCAATCTAATCTTGCAAAATAATACGCTGAGTATTTTCTTCTCTCTCTCTCCTGGTAGCGACCATGTCACGCTTAATCAAGATAATAATACGGATGTATTGACCGAACCCGCTTTTTATACTGAGCTAAGGAACGTTGGTCCCGCTCCAACTTATAATTATTATAAGACCAAGCAGAAAATAGGGGATTACCAGAATTTCCGTGCCGCCCAAACGAAGAAAGTGTATGTTGATACATCATCTTCGGGTGTATTCATTACCGAGAACTGTTTTTCAGTATCCTCTACGTCCTGGGTATATGATACCGGATCAGGATCCCGTATGTGTAATCTGCTACATAGGCTACAAAAAGGTAGAGAACTGGGAATGGGTGATAAGTTTCAAGAGTTGGAAACGGTGCAAATGTTGCAGCCAAAGCAGTTGGCAGTTATCACCCTATATTACTAAATACATTGATTTTGAATGAATGCTATTAGATACCGAACCTGATATACAACATCATGTCAGTCTCTTTATTTAGTAAAGAAGGATATAATTTTGTATTGTTGGATAATGTTTTGAACATTTTCTATATCAAGAGTTGATCGGTTCAGGCACGTAATCTAAAAGCATATATGTTCTAAACCAAACCACAGCTCTCAACGTACAGAACACACACAAGAGGAATAGTTAAGAAATGAACGAATCCTTCTTGAGGCATTGTAGACTAGGTCATATCAGTGCGACCCTACTAGCTAAGTTACATAAAGATGCAAATTTAAATCAGTTTGAATTTACATCTTGTGAAACTTGCCAGTCATATCACAAAGATAAGATGACCATAGCTCCGTTTATTGGAAACAGAGAAAGATTTAGATGAACTTTTGGGATTGATACATGATGATGTATGTAGGTCCCCTATCTACACATGCCAGGAACGGTTCTTTGTACTTCATTACATTCACTGATGATCTCTCAAGATTCGGACATATGTTCCTGTTGAAACACAAGTCTGAACTATTGAGAAATTGAAAGAATATAAGTTAGAAGTGGAGAACCAAAAACGAGTATAAGTACTATGTCCTTTGATGAGATCAGGGAAGAGAATACCTGAGCACGGAATTCCTGGACTATTCTAAAGGAGAATGAGATTCTCTCTCAGCATTACTCCTCCATATACACCACAACACATCGGTGTATCGGGGCGGAGAAATCGCACCCTATGTGATATGGTGTGCTCTATGATGAGTATTACTGGGTTGCCTATTTCCTTTTGGGGGTTATGCACTTGAGAAGCTGCATACTTATTGAATAGGGCTCCAATCAAATCAGGTGCCTACCACTCCATATGTGATATGAAATGGGAAGAGCCCATCTCTTAAGTATGTTAAGATTTGGATTGTCCGGCTTATGTCTAAAAGAAAAATCCGGACAAGCTCGAGGCAAGGTCAGTTCTGTAGAAGTTTGTTGGATATCCCAAGCATTCGCAAGGAAATATCTTCTACCACACTGAGGAGCAAAAGGTGTTTTATTTCTCAGTATGCCACCTTTTGGAAAGGGATTTTCTTGTGAAAAATTAGTGGTCATGAGGTAGAACTGGAAGGAGTTCCAGCTATACAAACTGCAGCTGATGATTTGGTAGAACCAGAAGATTCAATAGATCCCAACGAACCTCAGCCTCTCCGCCGATCTTGTAAGGTTCCTCACCCACCTGAGAGATATTTCGGTTTTCTATATGACGTTGTGAGCGAGGATTGCATCATGGGATGATGACCCAACTAGTTTCGAGCAGGCCATCAGGAGTGGGGACTCTGCGAGAATGGATGGATGCTAAGCGATCTGAGATGGAATCCATATACACCAACAAAGTATGGACTTTGGTTGCTTTATCTGAAGGGTTAAATCTCCATCAGGAGCAAATATATCTTGAGAAGAATACTTGGTGTACATGGAAAAGTTGAGACTTTCAAAGCTAAGACTTGTTGCAAAAGGTTCTCATCATCGACCAGGTGTGGATAATGATAAAACCTGTTCTAGTGCCTATGCTTAAGTCCATCGAGATCCTACTTTCCATTGCTACATACCATGACTATGATATCTGGAAGTAAGGTGTCATGACTGCTTTTCTAAATGGTGATTTAGAAGAGAGCGTCTATAAGTACACAACCAGAGGGCTTCGTAGACAGTGGGAGCAGCGGAAACGTGTGCTAGTTGCTTTATGGGATAAAACAGGCATCGCGGAGTTGGAACGTCTGTTTTGATGTGGTAGTCAAAACGTTTGACTTCATCAAAATGGTAGATGAATCTTGTATATACAAAAAGGTAGTAGGGATTATGGTGGTGATCCTCGTATTGTACGTGGATGACATACTCTTGATAGGAAAGGAGTTTCCTATGCTACGCTCGATCAATCTCCTCTTATCACAAGGATTCTCCATATAGGATCAAGGTGATACCTTCTAAATCCTAAGTTTTGGATCTATGAGATAGATCTAAGTGGATGTTAGGATTCTCACTAGGTGCAGTAAGATGGTATCAATCGATCCTGGGGAGAATCACTGGATGCTTCCAGGGTGGTAAGGTCGACTGAATGTCAGTCACAGGCATTGTCTTTACCCTCAGTGGAGGGACGGTATGTTGAAAGAGTTCCAAGCTAGATGCCGGGGCAAACTAGACGATAAAGGCTGGATACATTGCTACCAAGGATGCTTCCAAAGAGGTAATCTGGATGTATATAAGTTCATGAGATGAACTTCGTTCCTACCATTGTGTGACAATGGGGTTGTGGCTTAGTCCTAGGAACCCCCATCCCATCAGAGATCCAGACATATTCTTAAGCAGTATCACCTGATCATGGAGATAGATGATCTCCAGGGAGATCGAGGTTAGGAGAGTAGACTACAGAGGACAACACGGCGGATCCACTCACAAAGTCCTATTCCCAAGAAAGACTTTTATGGGATGGTTGAGTATGAGATACTTCAACCACTATTGATTGTTGGGTATGAGATACTACAACAGATGGCCCTAGTGCAAGTGGGAGATTGTTAGTTATATGTATGACCTAGAGGCCATTACTGTACATACGATGTATATTGTAGTGGATGCTTGGACATATATACGGAGGACTTTCTTGCTCGACATGATAGTATGCTATCTGGTTGCTCTTTATCTTAACATGTACGCTGATTGTCTCTATGTTATATGTTGATAAAGCTCTTAGGATGGGTACTTGACTACCAAGACTATGATGCAGATCATACTAGTGGGGACAGAGTAGTCGCTAAGTACATCCTTCAAATATTCCTAGTCATAGGTATATCGAGACAGGGCATCGATATACGAGAATAGACTAGCGTATAGCTTCTTGACCCATGTAGATGGGTGATGGATGATCCCATATCCATTGGTGTTTGACATCAGAGACAGTATACGGCTGCTCAGTGGAGACTGGGTACACTGAACGGACTCTCCGAGATCTGTAAGTCGATGTAGTACACCCCAGTACTTGTGGGGAGGCGGAATTTTCAAAAACGATCAAGTTTAAAGAACGAACATCGACTAACCGCTTGAATCGAAGCTAAACTATAAATAACCGTACACAAAGAGTTTCTTTTCACTTGTGTTTAGAGATTATACCTAATGAAACCGGTCCTTCGTCTTTGTGTCCTCCTTTGTTCTCCTCGACCTTCTATAGGTAGTAGACGATCCACCCGAGAGCAAAACACCAAGCTACACCTCTAACTTGAGGTAACTAATCTACTTTGATTGCTAATCAAAGAAGAAAGGATGATATAGAGTGAAGGTAATGGATGTTTAAGTCTAACTAAACCTTTGATCTCAACACATGAGGATTAAGGATTAGTCTCTTGAAGATGAGAGCTTGAGGAGAGAGAATGTGAGATAAGATAATGAGATGAGAGAGAGTGTATCATAATATATTATGAAGCATTCTTATTTATCAACAAAAGAAAATGAGTGATGAATAAGCATGCTTCACAAATATCTAATGGTGATTCATTAAGCATGTGTCACTATCATTTATGGTGCAATAATGATAATGATGAATCACTATCATGACTCACTTTCTTATCCAAAGCAACCTCCTTAGTCACATCTTCTAAAAGCTTCTCGTACAATTACGAGAACGCCCCTCCAATCCGCAAAAATACGGAAAAACTTTAGACTGTAAAAATCCAATAACCGGATACCGGTAACTGGCTTAAACCAAAGCCGACTGGTAAAAACTGTCCGAAAGTCGTACGCGCGTAAACGCACGTATGCGTCCGAACCCTTTGTCGCAAAACCATGCAACCTCTATATCATTTCGCCTGGAGTAGGAAACTCTCTGTGTGGGACTCTAGAGACTCGACTACTACGCTGGCAGTGGGTTTAACCACAGACCGCAAGCGGCACTAGCTGTACGTAACGGTCCCCAGGTAGTTGTCGATAAGAAGGCCGATGAGAAAACCCATCCGAACTCCTACTGAGTCTGATGTGACAATCTCCATACAGTCCGGTCCATTCGTCCAAGACTATCGCATATCGGGCCTAGGGGGGCGGCAAGCATCAGTCCCCTAATAGCGGTATAAGTCGTGTCGGAGGGAAGCCCATTACACCCTGAGAAACTACTGGAACCTACCAGCAAATCTCGCTTGCCCTGGCCAGGGACTTTGCGTAATGGCTCTCTGACACAGCACGATATCTACTCCCAATACCGGGAGGGACGAATCCTGTCTAACCGCCACTGCCTCCAAGCGCTCGGGACTGCACCCAACTGCTACCTGTTTGCACGACTCCTTTGAGCCGTGGTAGGGTAGCAATCTAAGAATAGTGGGACACACTCGAGGCGAAGTAGCAGTGTCAAGTCTGCGGACTACGCTGTACTCATGTCACCTAGGAACTGTTCACTGACGACTGGTATCAAACCAACCAACAGTTCCCTGTGAGTCCTGTCCGGTGTACCCGTAACCCAACGAGCACCTGTATACTATCTCCAGTACGACGTACTGACGGCTGTGGGACAGACCATCTCCCCAACTGGGATGAGAAGCGTACACACTAGTCTACTCCGGAGTATCGATGCTCTGTCTCGATAATCCAACGACCAGGGACCTGAATGAGGATGTGCTTGTAGACTACCCAGCCCCCACTAGTGTGACTGCCATCACAACGCTGGTAGACAAGCAAGATCCCAAGAGCTCTATCAATACGTACACTCACATATTAAGATAGAAAAACCAAGTAGCATACTACCATGTTTAGCAAGACTGTTATATACATGTGAATATCCCAAGCTTCCATTAAGTATGATACAGTAATGGCCTTCTAGGGCATAAACACTAACAATCTCCCACTTGCACTAGGGCCATGTACTGGCATATCGTAGACCAATGATCTCGAGCAGCCTCTCGAACTGAATCTGAGGAAGGGCCTTCGTGAATGGATCAGCAATGTTCTCTTCTGAAGCAACTCTCCGAACCTCGATCTCCTGACGAACAATGATCTCCCTGATCAGGTGATACCGCCTCAAGATGTGTCTGGACTTCTGATGGGACCTTGGTTCCTTTGCTAAAGCTATAGCTCCGTTGTTGTCGCAATACAGAGGTATTGGATCAACTATGGTAGGAACAACCTGAAGTTCTGTTAGGAACTTCTTCATCCAGACTGCTTCTTTTGCGGCATCGCAAGCAGCTATATACTCCGCTTCCATCATCGAGTCAGCAACGGTGTCCTGCTTGGAGCTCTTCCAGCACACCGCCCCTCCATTGAGGGTAAAGACATAACCCGACATGGACTTGGAATCGTCCTTATCACTCTGGAAGCCGGAATCAGCAAAGGCCTCCAACCTGAGGTCTTTTCCGCCGTAAACCAAGAACATCTCCTTAGTCCTCCTCAGGTACTTGAGAATGTTCTTTACTGCTATCCAGTGTTTCTCCCCTGGGTCTGACTGATACCGGCTTACCACGCTTAGTGCGTAAGCTACATCTGGTCTGGTACACAACATCGCATACATTATAGAGCCTACCGCAGAAGCGTAGGGTATAATAGACATGCGTTCCCTTTCCAAATCAGTCTTGGGAGACATCTCTTTGGAGAGGGTGATTCCGTGACAAGCCGGTAGATTACCGCGCTTAGAATCTTCCATACTGAATCTTTTCAGTACAGTGTCGATATACCTGGACTGCGAAAGTCCCAACATCCTCTTGGATCTATCACGATAGATCCGGATCCCCAGAATGTAAGAGGCATCACCCAGGTCTTTCATGGAGAACCTGTGTGACAAGAATCCTTTGACAGATTGTAGCATAGGAATGTCATTTCCTATCAATAGAATGTCATCCACGTACAAGACGAGGAATACGACACTTCTGGCCACAACTTTACTATATATGCACGGTTCATCTGGATTTTTGATAAAGTCATATTCTTTGACTGTCTCATCAAAACAGATGTTCCAACTCCGCGATGCCTGCTTTAGTCCATAAATGGACTTAAGCAGCTTGCATACTTTCCCGCTGCTCCCACTCTGATTGAAACCCTCTGGCTGATCCATATAGACGCTCTCTTCTAAATTTCCATTCAGAAAAGCCGTCTTTACGTCCATCTGCCAGATTTCATAATCATGGAAGGCAGCAATAGCAAGAAGGACCCGAATGGATTTGAGCATAGCCACTGGAGAAAAAGTTTCGTGATAGTCCAAACCAGGTCTTTGACGAAAACCCTTTGCAACAAGTCTAGCCTTATAGGTTTCCACCTGTCCATCTACACCAATCTTTTTCTTGAAGATCCATTTGCATCCTATGGGTTTTACCCCATCTGGAGCAAAGTCCAAAGTCCATACTTTGTTGGTGTACATGGACTCCATTTCGGTTCGCATTGCATCTAGCCATCGTACCGAGTTGCCGCTCTGGATGGCCTGCTGGAAGTCAGTAGGTTCATCATCATCTATGATGCAATCCTCTCTATCCCGTCAATGAGAAAACCGTAGTATCTCTCAGGCGGATGAGACGGCCTACTACTCCTGCGGAGGGGTGCGGGAATGTCCTGTTCTTCTTGAACTTCCGGTTCTACCAAACTTTCAGTGGTAGTTTGTGGTTCTGGAATTTCTTCCAGTTCTATTTCGCTCCCACTTGATTCCTTTTCTAAAAACTGATGTTCTAGAAAATGGGCATTACGAGAAACAAAAACCTTTTGTTCCTCTGCGTAATAGAATAGATATCCCCTGGAGTGCTTTGGATATCCCACAAACTTACACTTTACTGATCGTGCCTCGAGCTTGTCCACATGCTGCTTTTTAACAAAAGCTGGACATCCCCAAATCTTTATATACTGTAGATGGGGTTTCTTCCCGCTCCACATCTGATATGGAGTGGTAGGCACAGTCTTGGTAGGTACCATGTTCAAAAGATATGCCGCTGATTCTAGCGCATGACCCCAGAAAGATCGCGGTAACTCGGCATTACTCATCATGGATCGTACCATATCCAATAGGGTTCGATTCCGTCTCTCCGATACACCGTTATGCTGTGGAGTGTACGGAGGAGTAAGCTGAGAGAGAATTCCTTTCTCTTTTAGGTAACCTAGGAACTCGGCACTCAAGTATTCACCACCTCGATCAGATCTAAGTGTCTTTATACTTTTGCCGGTTTGGTTTTCTACTTCATTCTTATACTCTTGGAATTTCTCAAAAGCCTCGGATTTATGTTTCATCAGATAAATGAATCCGTATCTTGAGTAATCATCCGTGAAAGTAATGAAGTAGGAAAAACGACCTCTTGCATGTGTAGACATTGGACCACATACATCGCTGTGTATGAGTCCAAAGAGCTCGCTCTCTCTTACTCCTTGTCCAGTAAATGGAGTCTTTGTCATCTTTCCTTTGAGACAAGATTGACAAATGTCATAAGATTGATATTCGAACGAGTCCAAATATCCTTCCCTATGCAACTTAGTCAACCTTCTCTCATTGATGTGACCCAGTCTACAATGCCATAAGAAAGCTTTATTTAAATCTGGAGACTTTCTTTTTAGTGTGTTCTGGACATTGAAAATTTGGAGTTGGTTTAAAACATATATTCCGTTATTTAATGTACCGGACCCAATCAAACCATGATTAAGGTGGATGTTGACAACATCTCTTACAAACGTGAAATCATAACCTTTATTTGATAACAAGGAAACTGATATGATATTACACGTTAAGCTGGGTACAAAATAACAGTTATGTAAAACCAAAATGTGTCCACTCGTCAATCCTAGGTGATAGTCCCCGACGGACGCAGCTCCCACGCTAGCTCCGTTAGCAACCTTTAGGGTCATATCACCTTCCTTCAGCACTCTACGGTTTCTCAGTGCCTGTAATGAATTGCAAATATGAGATCCTGATCCGGTATCCAATACCCAGGAAGTAGAGTTGATCGACAGACAATTCTCAATTACAAACACACCTGAAGTCGAAGCCACAGCTTGCTTCGGTTCCTGGTTCTTGGCGTTCCACGCCTTGCAATCCTTCTTCTAGTGCCCTTTCCTGTGACAATGGAAGCACTCATCCTGGCCAACTATCGGTACTGCTTTCTTTTTCTTTCCCTTCCCTCCCACCTTACTAACACCTCCTCTAGGTCTGGGTGCGGCCTTCTTCTTCCTTCCTTTGGCCCTAGCCTTGGACCCGGAAGAAGATGAACCGCCAACAAACATAGCGGGTGTTTCCCTTGATGTCTTCAAGGTGCCCTCTGCACTCCTTAACATGTTCAGGAGTTCCGGAAGTTCAACTTCTTTTCTTTGAAGGTTGAAGTTCAGGATAAACTGGGCGTAGGTGTGAGGAAGGGACTGGAGAATAAGGTCTGTATAGAGCTCATTATCCAAAGTCGTCCCAAGGTCTGCGAGCTCTTCAATATAGCTGATCATCTGTAGGACATGTTCACCTACCGATGACCCGGCAGCCAACCTCGCTCGAAACAAGTTCTTAGAGGTCTCGTATCTTGCTATACGAGATTGCTCTCCATAAAGTTCCTTTGTATGGAGAAATATGCCATCTAGGGACATATCCTCGTGCCTCCTCTGATGTTCATTGTTCATCGAGGCAAGCACGATGAACTTGGCTCTCGCGCAATCTAAATCCCAGGTTTTGCGGATTTCCTTATCCGCATTGCTGGATTTGGGACCAGGGACAGCAGGTGCCGTAGCGGTGAGGACGTACCCCAGTTTGTCATAGGTCAAAGCCATTTTGACATTCCGCAGCCAATCTTTATAGTTTGGCCCCGTCAGTATATTTTTCTCTAAAAGTAACTTAAGTCCAGTCATTTTCAGGGTCGCTGCAATTAGGAGAGAGAGAAGAAAACTCTTTAGCATAATGCTCTTGCAAGTTTAGAGTGGTTTTTAGTTTATCTAAACTGGATGGCTCCCACTGTTTCTCGAATCCTTCCTCAAACCATAAAAGAAGAATTAGCCAAGACTATTCTCACCGTACAATACTTGCTTAACCGTTCAGCCAGGCCGGTGTCGATACTTCGAGGGAGGTTTTCCAACGCTTTCGCGAAGTTCTTTAATTAAATAACCTCTTTTCTCTGGGGGCGTAACCCCGCTGACACTTTTCTGGACACCTACTAGGTTTATAGCATTGATCGTTAAGTGACGAATATCCTGATAAGTAGCATATACTCACAGTAGGATCGGGATCCAAATATCATCGTATGATAATGTTGAAGGAATGCTACCAACATTCATCAAACTCCAAATGGTATGCTTCTCTTTGCAAATTTCAGTTTCTTTAGAAATTCCCGATATAAGTTTTTGCCCCATGCTCTTATGACCTTGGCGTTAGGTCAAAATGTCATAAGTCACATGTCAAGTTCTACCCATCATTATCTTGTCAATTTGAACCCATCTGTATATATCCTTGACGTTCGGCCAAAATGATAATACGACTGTCCCAAACTAACTCATCTATCTATGCAACAAATGAATATCCAGCAGCTACCAAACACTATGCCTTGGCGTTAGGTCAAAATACATAGCTTGAATACTACTGAATACCCAGATGAAATGACGGAGGGCTACGAATGGTTTTGGCGAAACCGTGAACGTAGTGAACTTGATATAACCGAAGGAACCTGATAGTTTTTAAAAGGAGTGGTTAAATCTCCGCATTTAAAAAATATCTGTTTTAAAAATAACCGAGTGGTTTCTTTTAAATTGTTCCAACGATTTAAACTTTGTTTTGTTTTTCTTTGCATTATAGATAATGCGTCCCATCATTAACCTATCATTGCAGAAAACAACGAAAATACAACGTCCTCTTATGCCATCCGCATTCGCCACGGGGTCCCGTCATCACCCGTTAGGTTACTTAACTAACGACAGAGCGGGGGCTGGGCTAGCGCGGGTGTAAAACATAAGTGACGTCTAAATAGCTACAATAAATATAGATATTTTACATTCGTCTGACGCAATGATATTCATTCCAGAACACAGATAAACAATATTGGATTTGCAAGCAATCTGTATTTCTTTTGAGCCTGCAAGAAAAGACAGATTACACAATTGTGATGAATATCCGTTACCCCACCCTCGACCCCTACGGGTACGGCAAACTACCCACCCGGTAGTCTGTGTACCCCACCTTGGGTCAGTCCTAGGAGCAAAAACAGTAAAATGAAATAATACAACGGTGGCTACGACCGCAACCTGGAAGTGCCCCGCAAAAATAATATTACAACAAATTACATTTACAACAAATGAATTAAACAATAACCCATTGCAAACCCCGGCTATACACCACAACAGTCCAATACAGTTTATATGCACAAACAGATATAACCATTTCAGAAATGTGCAACCCCCTGCCAACCGACATACTAGCAGTTGGGGGAGGTTTACGAACACATTAAACAATCACAGATATAATCCAATATGCAAATACTGTACAATTTCGATCGATTAAACAACATCAATATTGCTCCAAAATCTGCTCTGTTAAACAGTAACCTGAGCAAATATTAAATATTCCAGAAAACCCCAAATTACACAGAGAAGCAACAGAAGAAAACTCAATCCCTGACTCGCCAACTCGGCGGCGGAAGGGCGGCGACTCAGTAGGCTGAGGCCGCGCTTCCGCGGCGAGTTCGACGATTCAGGCTACTGTTTTTCTTGGGTGTTCTACTGGTGTCATGTCAAGCTCTCTGAACACACCAGAAAAATTTTTGGACATCATTTAAATTTCGACAGAAACTTGCATTTTTTAGGGTTTTCCGGCTTCGTTTTTCCGTTCGAAATTCGTACAAATTTGCGATTAAGTTATTTAGTGTTTAGCGAGGCTCTGATACCACTTTAAGTCGATGTAGTACACCCCAGTACTTGTGGGGAGGCGGAATTTTCAAAAACGATCAAGTTTAAAGAACGAACATCGACTAACCGCTTGAATCGAAGCTAAACTATAAATAACCGTACACAAAGAGTTTCTTTTCACTTGTGTTTAGGGATTATACCTAATGAAACCGGTCCTTCGTCTTTATGTCCTCCTTTGTTCTCCTCGACCTTCTCTAGGTAGTAGACGATCCACCCGAGAGCAAAACACCAAGCTACACCTCTAACTTGAGGTAACTAATCTACTTTGATTGCTAATCAAAGAAGAAAGGATGATATAGAGTGAAGGTAATGGATGTTTAAGTCTAACTAAAACTTTGATCTCAACACATGAGGATTAAGGATTAGTCTCTTGAAGATGAGAGCTTGAGGAGAGAGAATGTGAGATAAGATAATGAGATGAGAGAGAGTGTATCATAATATATTATGAAGCATTCTTATTTATCAACAAAAGAAAATGAGTGATGAATAAGCATGCTTCACAAATATCTAATGGTGATTCATTAAGCATGTGTCATTATCATTTATGGTGCAATAATGATAATGATGAATCACTCTCATGACTCACTTTCTTATCCAAAGTAACCTCCTTAGTCACATCTTCTAGAAGCTTCTCGTACAATTACGAGAACGCCCCTCCAATCCGCAAAAATACGGAAAAACTTTAGACTGTAAAAATCCAATAACCGGATACCAGTAACTGGCTTAAACCAAAGCCGACTGGTAAAAACTGTCCGAAAGTCGTACGCGCGTAAACGCACGTATGCGTCCGAACCCTTTGTCGCAAAACCATGCAACCTCTATATCATTTCGCCTGGAGTAGGAAACTCTCTGTGTGGGACTCTAGAGACTCGACTACTACGCTGGCAGTGGGTTTAACCACAGACCGCAAGCGGCACTAGCTGTACGTAACGGTCCCCAGGTAGTTGTCGATAAGAAGGCCGATAAGAAAACCCATCCGAACTCCTACTGAGTCTGATGTGACAATCTCCATACAGTCCGGTCCATTCGTCCAAGACTATCGCATATCGGGCCTAGGGGGGCGGCAAGCGTCAGTCCCCTAATAGCGGTATAAGTCGTGTCGGAGGGAAGCCCATTACACCATGAGAAACTACTGGAACCTACCAGCAAATCTCGCTTGCCCTGGCCAGGGACTTTGCGTAATGGCTCTCTGACACAGCACGATATCTACTCCCAATACCGGGAGGGACGAATCCTGTCTAACCGCCACTGCCTCCAAGCGCTCGGGACTGCACCCAACTGCTACCTGTTTGCACGACTCCTTTGAGCTGTGGTAGGGTAGCAATTTAAGAACAGTGGGACACACTCGAGGCGAAGTAGCAGTGTCAAGTCTGCGGACTACGCTGTACTCATGTCACCTGGGAACTGTTCACTGACGACTGGTATCAAACCAACCAACAGTTCCCTGTGAGTCCTGTCCGGTGTACCCGTAACCCAACGAGCACCTGTATACTATCTCCAGTATGACGTACTGACGGCTGTGGGACAGACCATCTCCCCAACTGGGATGAGAAGCGTACACACTAGTCTACTCCGGAGTATCGATGCTCTGTCTCGATAATCCAATGACCAGGGACCTGAATGAGGATGTGCTTGTAGACTACCCAGCCCCCACTAGTGTGACTGCCATCACAACGCTGGTAGACAAGCAAGATCCCAAGAGCTCTATCAATACGTACACTCACATATTAAGATAGAAAAACCAAGTAGCATACTACCATGTTTAGCAAGACTGTTATATACATGTGAATATCCCAAGCTTCCATTAAGTAATATACAAGCTAGTATGATACAGTAATGGCCTTCTAGGGCATAAACACTAACAAGATCTCCCAGATGGTATTATACTTAACGCCAGAAGGCAGTTCTCTGGTGACACTGGAACATGTTAGTCTGTAGACCCGAGATCGTCATAGAGTCTTGTGTGATTCCAACTGTGCTTTGATTCCACCTTACCACGTTTAAGAGAACATGCAAAATGGTGGCTTTTGGAAACGTGCAAAATGGTGGCTTTTGGGTACAGTCCTGAGTCACATGGAGGGAATGAGCGATAGGAAGGGTTTCTTCTCTCCCGGTATTGGGAGTTGATGTTGCGCTGTGCTCGATTGGCTATAACAGGAAGTCCTTGGCCAAGGCACCTTTAGAGATATACTGGTAAGTGTTATCAGTAGTTTCTTGACCCGTTATGAGCCTCATATCGACACGACTTATCGAGTTGCTAGGGTCTAACGTTTACCACCCCTATACGAGATATGCGACATATCAGATGAAGAGACCGGACTGTACGGTAATGTTACTGATTGGATTCGCTGGAGTGTGAGCAGGCTTGCTTGTTGATCTTCTAATCGCTCGATATCCGGGTGGCCGTTACATTTAGAAGACTGCTTGCGGCTTGTGGGTTTTTGATAAGATCATCACCTACTGCCGGCGTATTGACGAGTCTTTAGAGTCCTACACAGGGGTTTCCTGGCTCAAGCGAAACGGAGTAGGAGCACATATGTGATATGTGCGGGACTGAGATTAATGTGATATGTGATACCGCATTCTATTCTCGCGATGCGTGACATGAAAGGTTATAGGTGATATAGCCAGGTTATCGGATCAAGTGTTAATTCGATAAGATGTTACATTATGATATTAATCGGTTATATATGATATAACCGGATTATTAAATCAAGTGTTGATTTAATAATTTAATGTATAATTATATATTTGATATATTACATTACATTAACTAATATTAGCTAACTTAATATTTCTTTTCTCACTTTGGATACATTGATGTATATGTGATATATGTTAAATTATCATGCTAGGTTACAAATGCAACTAGGGTTAATGAGGGTTAAACCATGCTAGGGTTAAGATTAAGGTTTAAATTTTATCATTAAGTAATTCAAATATTATGGATAATTGTCATGGTTGATATTTGTTGAAAGCTTATAGAAGCTTGTAAGCATCTTTGACTTTGTCCATTTTCTTTGTCTAGCTTAAGATATTTTTTGACCTAACCTTTAACCCTAGCTCATGGTTAACTCTTCACAAGGGTTAAGAATGACATGCTTAACCCTTGGTTACATTTCTAACCTCAACAATAATTCATTTTCATCACAACTTGTTCTTCTTCTTCTAGACAAAAGCTTTCTAGCTTTTTCAAAAGTGATGATTTTGAGTGAGAAAATGATTTCTAATGTGAGAAAAATTCCTACTTCATCATCCTCTACTACTTTCCATTTAGTATAGGGTGTTTGCTTCACTAATTCCATGATTAGTGAAGAGATAGCTTGGGTTAGTATCTCCTCGACATAGATCATCTTCGGCCTCGAAGACTTCGAAGCAAGCATGTTCATTTCTTCATCGGAGCCTTTCTAGAGTCCGGGACTTCTTGATCGCAGTGAAGGGACTACTACGCGGAGCTAATGAAGTGAAGGACTGGTCTACAAAGGTTGTATTCCTTGCTCACTAGACTTGCAAATTGTTTGCATTATTATTTCCGTCGATTTATAGTTAACGATTCAAAGTTAGGGTTGGATAAAACGGCAAATTTTTGAATTTGGCATGGACGATGCCTCCCGAAACCTTGCTGCCGTGCTAGGTAACCCTGTAGAAAAAACTACATCTGTAAGGTTCCTAGGCACTCTAGTGAGGTCTCACAAGGCATCGAACATGCCAAATTCAAAAATTCTATGTGCCGAGAGACCCGACTACGGATCGTTTGCTAGATTTCTAGGCGAAAAAGTGAACTAGTTAACAATTAACTAAGGGAATACGGAATTACAACCTTTGTAGATCCGTTTGTCCACCTCCATAGCTCCGCAGCGAAGTGCCTTCGCTGTCCAAGTGAACTCCCGGGCTCTAGCGTCGGCTTCGTCGAAGAATAAGCGAGCTAGGTCGTCGATGTCCATGCCGAAGATGATCTACGTCGAGGCATCGCTAAATCAAGCTCCGACTTCATCAAGTCAAGAAACTTGTGAAGTAAACACACTCTACTACTTGGCAAGAGGTAGAGGATGAAGAAATAGGAAGTGGGTAGACTTTAGAATTGGATTTCTCACTCATTTGCATCAATCACCATTGATGACCTCAAGGTTTTTCTTCTTGAGTTCAAGGAAGAAGAAGAAGAAAAGATATGATAAGATAATTCTAAAATGAAAAGAATAAATCATTCTTATCATCTTAGAACCATGGATTAGTGTAGAGAATTAATCATGGTTGAGTGGTATGGTTAGGGTTAAGGATGAGATAAGAATGGTGGACTAAGTCAAAGCTTCATGAAGCTTTAACTAAACAACAAAAGAAGCCACCATTCTTTTCTCTTTCTTTTATTCATTTATCAAAAATAAATGGATAACTAAATAAGATAAATGAATAACAAATAATAAACCCTAACCATTTTATTAACCAAGGTTTAACACTTTACACTTAACCAAAAAGCATGTATCATCAAACATGATACAAGCAAGTGCACAAAATCATATCACATATATAATGCGCACATCCCGAGTGAGAAAATCCATTTAAAGTGAACCAATAATAGTTAGTGCAAAGTAATATATCAAATATATATTTATGCATCAAATCATTAAATCAACACTTGATTCAATGATCCGGTCATGTCGCACACAACCGACTAGTACACAATGTATCGGCTTATCGAATCAACGCTTGAATCGATAACTAGGTTATATCGCATACAACCATTCGACACATTGATCGCGAGAATGAAATACGGTATCACATACACGCATTATTCTCGGTCCCGCACATATCTCATATGCGCTCCTATTTCGTTTCGCTTGAGCCAGGAAACCTCTGTGTAGGACTCTAAAGACTCGTCAATACGCCGGCAGCATGTGATGATCATATCAAGCACCCACAAGCCGCAAGCGGTCTGCTAAACGTAACGGCCACCCGGGTATTGAGCGATCAGAAGATCTACGAGCAAGCCCGCTCATACTCCTGTGAATCCAACCAGTAACACTACCGTACAGTCCGGTCTGATCGTCTGATATGTCGCATATCTTGCCTAGGGGTGGTAAACGTCAGACCCCAATAGCTCGATAAGTCGTGTCGATACGAGGTCTATAACAATTCGAGAAACTACTGGTAACACTTACCAGTAAATCTCAGCAACCCTGGCCAGGGATTTCCTGTTATAGCCAATCGAACACAGCGCAACATCAACCCCCTATACCGGGAGAGACGAATCCCCTCCTATCGCTCATTGCCTCCATGTGACTCGGGACTGTACCCAAAAACCACCGTTTTGCACGCCTTCTTGGACATGGTAAGATGGAAATCAAAGCACAGTGGGAACAACACAAGACTCTATGACGATCTCGGGTCAACAGACTACTCTGTACCAGTGTCACCAGAGAACTGCCATCTGACGTGAGGTATAATACCATCTGGGAGTTCTCGGCGAGTCCGTCCAGTGTACCCAGTCTCTACTGAGCACCCGTATATCATCTCTGATGTCAAACACCGATGGATATGGGATCATCCATCTCCCATCTTTATGGGTCGAGAAGGTACACGCTAGTCTACTCTGGTATATCGATGCCCCATCTCGATACACCCACGACTAGGGACTTTGAAGGATGTACTTATGGACTACCATGTCCCCACTAGTATGATCCGCATCATAGTCCAGGTAGTCAAGTACACATCCTAAGGGCTTTACCAACATGTAACAGAGAGACAATAAGTATACACGTTAAGGTAAAGAGTAACCAGATAGCATACTATCATGTCGAGCAAGAAAGTCCTCCCTATATATGTCCCAGCATCCAATACAATATACATCCAATGTACAGTAATGGCCTCTAGGGCATACATAGAACTAACAATCTCCCACTTGCACTAGGGCCATCTGTAGCAGAGGTTGTAGTATCTCATACTCAACCATCCCATAAAAGTCTCTCTTTGGGAATAGGCCTTCGTGAGTGGATCCGCCGTGTTATCCTCTTAGTCTGCTCTCCTTGCCTCGATCACCTTGGAGATCAACCATCTCCATGATCAGGTGATACTGCCTTAGAATATGTCTGGATCACTGATTGGACCTGTGTTCCTCGGCATAATCCACAACTCCATTGTCACACAATGGGAGGAACGTAGTTCATCGCATGAACCAATATACACCCAAACAGCCTCTTTGGTAGCATCTTAAGTAGCGATGTATCCTGCCTTTATCGTCTAGTATGTCACGGTATCTAGCTTGGAACTCTTCCAACATACCGTCCCTTTACTGAGGGTAAAGACAATGCCTGCGACTGACATTCAGTCGTCTTTATCACCCTGGAACCCTTCCAGTGATTCTCCCCAGGATCAACTGATACCATCTCACTACAACTAGTGAGTAGCCTAACATCCATTTAGATCTATCTCATAGATCCAAAAACCAAGATATAGGAGGTATCACTTTGATCCTATATGGAGAATCCTAGTGATAAGCGGAGATTGATTGAGCGTAGCATAGGAAACTCCTTCCCTATCAAGAGTATGTCATCCACGTACTCTACGAGGATCATTACCATACTCCATACTACCTTTCCGTATATACAAGGTTCATCTACCATTTTGATGATGTCAACTTCTTTGACTAACGCATCAAAACAGACGTTCCAACTCCGCGATGCCTGCTTTATCTTATAAAACATCTTGCACACGTTTCCGCTGCTCCCACTGTCTAGCACACGTTTCCGCTGCTCCCACTGTCTACGAGGCCCTCTGGCTGTGTACTTATAGACGCACTCTTCTAAAACAACATTTAGAAAAGCAGTCATGACACCCAACCACCAGATATCGTAGTCATGGTATGTAGCCGTGGCTAGTAGGATCTGGATGGACTTAAGCATAGGTATTGGAAAAAGTTTCATCATTATCCACGCCTGGTTGATGACGAAAACCTTTAACAAGTCTAGCTTTTGAAAGTCTCAACTTTTCCATATACACCAAGTAATCTTCTCAAGATATACTTGCTCCTGATGGGGATTTAACCCTTCAGATATAGCAACCAAAGTCCATACTTTGTTGGTGTATAAGGATTCCATCTCAGATCGCTAAGCATCCAGCCATTCTTACAGAGTCTTACTCCCGATGGCCAGCTCGAAACTAGTTGGGTCATCATCTCATGATGCAATACTCGCCCCCACTGTCATAGAGAAACCGAAGTATCTCTCAGGTGGGTGAGGAACCCTGCTAGATCGGCGGAGAGGCCGAGGTTCGTTGGAATCTACTGAATCCTTTGGTTCTACCAAATTATCTGCTGTATTTTGTATAGCTGGAACCTTTCCAGTTCTACATTACAGACCTTGCCTCGAGCTTGTCCGGATTTTGCTTTTAGACATTAGCCGGACAACCCCAAATCTTAACTAGCTTAAGACATGGGCTCTTCCCTTTCCATATCATATATGAAGTGGTAGGCATAGATTTGATTCGAACCCTATTCAATAGGTATGCATCTTCTCAAGCGCATATCTCCCATAAGGAAAAAGGTAACTCAGTAGTACTCATCATAGAGCACACCATATCAAATAGGGTGTATCTGCTCCGCCCCGACATACCATCGTGCAATGGTGTATACGGAGGAGTAATGCTGAGAGAGAATCTCATTCTCCTTTAGAATAGTCCAGGAATTCCATGCACAAGTATTCTCCTCCTTGATCACATCAAAGGACATAACACTTATACCCGTATTTTGGTTCTCTACTTCTCGCTTATATTCTGTGAATATCTCAAAAGGTTCGGACTTGTGTTTCAACAGGAACATAGGTCTGAATCTCGAAAGATCATCAGAGAATGTAATGAAGTAAAAAGAACCAGTCCTGGCATGTGTAGACAGGGGACCTACATACATCAACATGTATCATCCCAAGAGTTCACTAACTCTTTCTCTGTTTCCAATAAACAGAGCTATGGTCATCTTATCTTTGTGACATGACTGGCGAGTTTCACAAGATGTAAATTCAAACTAATTTAAATATGCATCTTTATGTAACTCTAGCTAGTCGGGTCACATTGATCTGACCTAGTCTACAATACCTCAAGAAGAATTCGTTCATTTCTGAACTCTTCCTCTTGTGTGTGTTCTGTATACTAAGAACTGTAGTTTGATTTAGAACATTAATGCTTTTAGATAATGTGCCTGAACCGATCAACTTTTGATATAGGAAATGTTCAAAACATTATCCAACAATACAAAATTTTATCATTTCTTTACTAATAAAGAGACTGATATGATTTTGTATATCAGGTTCGGTATCTAATAACATTCATTCAGAATCAATGTATTGGTAATACAGGGTGACAGTGACCGACAGACTTGGCTGCAACACTTGCCCCGTTTTCTGCCTCATGAAACTTATCACCCGTTCTCAGTTTTTCTACCCTTTTGTAGCCCTATGTAACAGATTACATATCTGGGATCCTTATCCGGTATCATATACCAGGATGCGGAGGATACTGAGAAACAGTTCTGTATAATGAACACACCCGAAGATGATGCATCATCATGCACTCTCTTCGTTTGGGCGGCACGGGAAATCTGGTATTCCCCAAATTCCTGCTCTGTCTTATAACAATTATAAGTTGGAGCGGGACCAACATTCCCCAGCTCAGTATAACAAGCGGGTTCGGTCAATATTCCGTATTATTATCTTGATTAAGGCGTGATATGGTCGCTACCAGGAGAGAGGGAGAAGAAAACACTCAGCGTGCGCTCTTACAAGAATAGATTAGTTATTATTTTATCTAATCAGGATGGCTCCCACTGCTTTTTATCAAATCTTCCTTCAAACCCTAAAAGGAAAGACTAGCCGGGATTAATTACACACTACAAGTTCGCCAATCTTTCAGCCAGGCCAGTGTTGGTACTTTGAGGGAGGTCCCCCGTGCTTTCGCACGAACCTAATTAATGTAAACCTCGTTTTCCCAGAGGCATAACCCCGTTGACACCTTTCTAGACACCTACTTGATTGGCTAATTGTAATGTATAAAACTCTCTCAGGAGTAACTCTTACTCGCAGCGGGTATCGGGATCCAACTATCTCATAGAAGGTATGCAATCTCATTGCAAATTTCAACACTTGAAATTCCCGATAATATTTTTCCCCTAACGTGCTATGACCTTGACGAAAGCCAACAAACCATAGCCCGCTAGTCAAGTTCAACCCGTCATTTCCTGATTGAATTAAACCCACCCGCACGACCCTTGACGAAATCCAACAAAGCCGCACGACTACCCTAATCCAATCACATCGTATGCTAGCAGATAAGCAGCATATAGCTACCGCACACTGCACCTTGACGAAAGCCAAAAAATGCAGCACGAATACTATATACAACTTATCTAAAATGACGGAGGGCTACGACAGGTTTTTCTGAAAACCTATTGCGTAATGAACTTGATATCGTTGTAGAATCAAATGGTTTTAAAATGGAGTGCTTTTGAGGCTTTTCTTGTTTTGCTAAAGGAGTCACTCCCGGTGAAGGGATCGTCGGTCCTTTCCTCGTCGAATGAGGTGCGGGATATATCATATATATCACTGTGCAAAGCAGAACTGTTAAAAACAATCAAAAGTCAAACTGAGGTTGTAGCATCTGCCAGTTATTGCTAAAGGAGTCACTCCCGGTGAAGGGATCTCGGTCCTTTCCTTATCGAATAAGGTGCAGGATATATCGTATATACCACTGTGCAAAGCAAGAACTGTAGCTACCCTTTTATTTTGAAATTCGATTCTACAACATCTTAGGTTTCTTTTATTTCATTAATCATATTAATGAATTCCCATCATTTAAGTACCTAAACATCACAGATAGATATGACGTACACTTATGCCATCCGCATTCGCCTGGATGTCCCCTCGTGCACCGTTAGGTTAGGTAACTAATGACATAGCAGGGCAGGGCTAGCGCGGGTGTAAAACATAAGTAACGTCTATATAATATATCATATATACTATATATAATATCTGCCACAGAACATCGCATGATCTCATCACAGATAAAGCACAGCAGAAGAAACATATGAAATATTGGATATACTAGGACGTCCGTGTTTTCAATACGAGCCAGTATAAAACACGGATTCCACGGTCGTGATGAATAGCCAAACCCACACCCCTAGACCCCTACGAGAGCGGCAAGCAACCCTACCAATTCTGGAGTTAGTAGACCCGGACTCGACTCCTCGAGTTGGTCTCCCACTGGACTCCAGAACCCGGTTACTTGTGCCCTCCTCCTTGGGTCTATCCTAGTGCGGAAAAGTAAATAATATACAAAAGGTGACTACTTCCGCAACCTGGAAGTGCCCCAAATAAAAGAATATTACATACAAGTTTTTACATGAATGAAAATGAAAAACACTCATCTCACATAAAAACCCCCGGCTATTCAAACACGACGATCCAATATAACATATCCAGCAACACATAACATCACATGTCATCAACGTAAGTAAATATGCGCATCCCAATTGTCGTTGGCATATAGCAACGAAACCGGCGATATCACATATTACACTTACGGTCACAGAAAAGAAAGTGTAAAACTACAACAGTTGGAATCCGCAACCACCTCAGACATCGCATGCCTGACCAAATGAATTACTTAGACATCGCATGCCTAACAATTATAAACCCCGCATTTTAGTCTCAAAATCGAAAACACTTTTCAATATCAAGTCGGGCAATTCAACAGGATTCCCGACATCCTGATCGAATGCTCGTCGCAAACTTCAGTAGACGGCCGCACCCCCGATACCGTCGACGAAGTGCACCAAGGCGGAACACCGCTGCCGCGAGCACCCGAACGGATGCTTTCGGCGACGGGGTTCTCCTACAGTCACTTGGTCGGGGCTTTGGGGCGAGGCTGTCTATTAAGTTTACCCGGCGAGTATCCGCGTACGCTACGTGATTGCGACGGACTTTTGATCACATCAAAATTCCATGGCAACCGATCAAGTGAGACTAAACTGCTATGTTTATAACATTCATTCAGTTATCTCATAACTTTTGTGAATTCCAATTATTGTATCCCATTCCAGATAATTAGAAAATGTTAAACTTTCCGATTGAACATTCGAACACCCAAGTTTTCCCGATACAGATCAACACATGAAACAAGTCTAACAACATTCCGTTCGTGCCTCAGTACCAACGGTCCAGCCGTAGAAGGGTCAAGCCAACGCCTCACATGTGGCACGCCGTACTGCCCCAAAACCGAAGGTTCAAAGGGCAGTTCAAGACGGTCACATAATCGAGTTAAGGTTTGTTGTCTTCTAGAGGGTCCATCGCGTTACTTGCACTACTTAGAACGTCGTTAAACTTCGGAAAAATCCAACACTTGGAAATTTCCCGACAGGGGAAAAGTTGGGTATTTATATCCGGTCGAACATTTTAACATATTCTAAAATTTATCCGGAAAGCCAAATAGACAAAATTTGATACCCCGATCGAAACACCGAATCCCCAAAACAACCCAGAAAAATTCAACTCTTGAAAAAATATTAAAAATACCCAGGAAAACCAGCACTGTATTTTATGAATTACTGTACAAATTTGGATGCCACAAAAGACAAAACGGCCGCGCTTCCGCCGCACGAGCCATGCTCGTGCCGCGGAAACGCGGTGGTAAAGTTGAATCAGGACCACGAAATTTACAGTAATTCCTAGAAAACCCTGCTTGATTTTCTGAATATTTTTAATACTGAAAAATCCCTGTTTTTGAAAATTGGACAGAGAGCATATTTGTGATCGGGTTTCGGGTTCGTTCGGACTTTAAATTCCGTCTGGACTTCGCCTAAGGCTCTAGCTAGGCTATGATACTAGTGTAAGGTTCCTAGGCACTCTAGTGAGGTCTCACAAGGCATCGAACATGCCAAATTCAAAAATTCTATATGCCGAGAGACCCGACTACGGATCGTTTGCTAGATTTCTAGGCGAAAAAGTGAACTAGTTAACAATTAACTAAGGGAATACGGAATTACAACCTTTGTAGATCCGTTTGTCCACCTCCATAGCTCCGCAACGAAGTGCCTTCGCTGTCCAAGTGAACTCCCGGGCTTTAGCGTCGGCTTCGTCGAAGAATAAGCGAGCTAGGTCGTCGATGTCCATGCCGAAGATGATCTACGTCGAGGCATCGCTAAATCAAGCTCCGACTTCATCAAGTCAAGAAACTTGTGAAGTAAACACACTCTACTACTTGGCAAGAGGTAGAGGATGAAGAAATAGGAAGTGGGTAGACTTTAGAATTGGATTTCTCACTCATTTGCATCAATCACCATTGATGACCTCAAGGTTTTTCTTCTTGAGTTCAAGGAAGAAGAAGAAGAAAAGATATGATAAGATAATTCTAAAATGAAAAGAATAAATCATTCTTATCATCTTAGATCCATGGTTTAGTGTAGAGAATTAATCATGGTTGAGTGGTATGGTTAGGGTTAAGGATGAGATAAGAATGGTGGACTAAGTCAAAGCTTCATGAAGCTTTAACTAAACAACAAAAGAAGCCACCATTCTTTTCTCTTTCTTTTATTCATTTATCAAAAATAAATGGATAACTAAATAAGATAAATGAATAACAAATAATAAACCCTAACCATTTTATTAACCAAGGTTTAATACTTTACACTTAACCAAAAAGCATGTATCATCAAACATGATACAAGCAAGTGCACAAAATCATATCACATATATAATACGCACATCCCGAGTGAGAAAATCCATTTAAAGTGAACCAATACTAGTTAGTGCAAAGTAATATATCAAATATATATTTATGCATTAAATCATTAAATCAACACTTGATTCAATGATCCGGTCATGTCGCACACAACCGACTAGTACACAATGTATCTGCTTATCGAATCAACGCTTGAATCGATAACTAGGTTATATCGCATACAACCATTCGACACATTGATCGCGAGAATGAAATACGGTATCACATACACGCATTATTCTTGGTCCCGCACATATCTCATATGCGCTCCTATTTCGTTTCGCTTGAGCCAGGAAACCTCTGTGTAGGACTCTAAAGACTCGTCAATACGCCGGCAGCAGGTGATGATCATATCAAGCACCCACAAGCCGCAAGCGGTCTGCTAAACGTAACGGCCACCCGGGTATTGAGCGATCAAAAGATCGACGAGCAAGCCCGCTCATACTCCTGTGAATCCAACCAGTAACACTACCGTACAGTCCGGTCTGATCGTCTGATATGTCGCATATCTCGCCTAGGGGAGGTAAACGTCAGACCCCAATAGCTCGATAAGTCATGTCGATACGAGGTCTATAACAATTCGAGAAACTACTGGTAACACTTACCAGTAAATCTCAGCAACCCTGGCCAGGGATTTCCTGTTATAGCCAATCGAACACAGCGCAACATCAACCCCCTATACCGGGAGAGACGAATCCCCTCCTATCGCTCATTGCCTCCATGTGACTCGGGACTGTACCCAAAAACCACCATTTTGCACGCCCTCTTGGACGTGGTAAGATGGAAATCAAAGCACAGTGGGAACCACACAAGACTCTATGACGATCTCGGGTCAACAGACTACTCTGTACCAGTGTCACCAGAGAACTGCCATCTGGCGTGAGGTATAATACCATCTGGGAGTTCTCGGCGAGTCCGTCCAGTGTACCCAGTCTCTACTGAGCACCCGTATATCATCTCTGATGTCAAACACCGATGGATATGGGATCATCCATCGCCCATCTGTATGGGTCGAGAAGGTACACGCTAGTCTACTCTGGTATATCGATGCCCCATCTCGATACACCCACGACTAGGGACTTTGAAGGATATACTTATGGACTACCATGTCCCCACTAGTATGATCCGCATCATAGTCCAGGTAGTCAAGTACACATCCTAAGGGCTTTACCAACATGTAACAGAGAGACAATAAGTATACACGTTAAGGTAAAGAGTAACCAGATAGCATACTATCATGTCGAGCAAGAAATTCCTCCCTATATATGTCCCAGCATCCACTACAATATACATCCAATGTACAGTAATGGCATCTAGGGCATACATATAACTAACAACATCGGGAGTTTCAAACATACAGGAAACTTGCCATGCATGTGCATGCCTTCTGGAGTGTGGTGACTTGAGTGGCTTCCATCAAGTTATCATGCGATGATAGTTGGATCCTGATTCCCACTGATGAGTAGGTGTTACTCCTTGGGCGATTTTAGATGATCCCGAATAATTCTCCTTTTGGGTTTGGGGGAGAATTCGACGAAACAAGGGGAGCCATCCTGATTAGATAAAATGATTAACCATTCTGATCTAGGTTAGAGTGCACGCTGGGTATTTCTTTTCTCTCTCTCTTTGGCAGCGACCACGACCCAACCTAAACTAAAACTCATGAACCAAGTTAACTGAACCATCTTAAAACACTTTGATTTTTGGATTGTCTGTTAGTCGTATATATCATTGCCATTCATTCTTTCCATTTTGCATTACTCCATAACACCCCGTATCACTACGAAGATCCACATTTATTAGATATTCCATCGTATAGTTACATGCGAACTTGAAGGAACTTGTTCCAGTTTGAGGATGGATTCTGGTTTAGAAGAAATTGAATAGGATTATTCAATTGTCTTTTCTCTTTACCTTCTCTCTGGTTGCGAGGGCTCCTGGTATAAGGAGAGTACACCTATTACGCTTATTGGATAGACTTATTCCAAACCTTAGGCCTGTGCCAAAGGTTAGGGAAGGAAGAAAACCAATTAGCCTGCAAGTGGTGTATAGAAGGTAATAAGTAAAGACATAATAAAGGGATTGGAGTGAGGGCATAGAAGTATATGGTTACTATCATGAATCAGGATAGTGGAAGAGACATTACTGGGAATACCAGGTTACCCCTTTGAAACATTTTCATATTTCAGTTTCACTATGCAAAGTTAATTGAAAACTGATTTCCCAATTAAATTCTGACTCCAGAGTATGTATTTACCAAGCTTGATTCTCACATCTGTATGGCGTTACAGATGCTGAGTGGGAGTAGAATATTGGGAATTGGGTGATCTTATCATCAATATATCGGAATTCTTTGTAATTGGTGATATTTTAGGAAATCACCTGGGTTTTTGCCAGACGGCAAATGTTTGGTTTTGAATATCCGTTGTTATGCACCATTTTCAAACTGATATATCTGTACGTTTATTTATAAAGTGAGATATAACTTTTTGAAATTATGTCTATGACATTTACCAATATTAGTTGATAGTTAGGTAAGGTGCATTCAACAACGGTATAATTCTTCTTAACCATAGCACAGTTTTCAACTTATGACGCATAGGGTGTGAATTATTAAACTCGATGGACTTGTACAAGAGTATTGTATATTGTCCAGTATCCATTAGGACAAAGGGGTTGGTACTCATACTATATTCTGTTTACTCATGACTTCTCTAGTTTTAGACAAGTATTTCATAGAAATACATGGTCCAAATTTTGAGAAGTCATAGGTATAAGAATAAAGTAGAGAACCATATGTTACAAGTATCAGGATTCTTCAAGGTGATCAAAGATGTAGATACTTGTGTAAGGTATTCTATTGTAAGTAATAGTTTTGAGAACTTGCTTCTCTTTCAGGTTACTCATATTTGGAAGAACTCCTAGATGAGTAATGCTGCTTGGCCTCCTTCCATTTGGTTGATATGCACTGGAGTCAGGTGCATGATTTTGAATTTGGTTCCAATAAATTATCGCTCTTGTTTCTATATTGGATATAGAATGGATTCAAATCTTAACGATGTTAAGTTATATGGAGTAGTCTGACTGATGCTTAAAACCAGAATTTGGACAAACTCAAGGCACGTTTCGGTAATGGCAGTTTGTGGGTTATCCCGGGCATTGATGAGGGTTAACTTTTTACCATCTGGAAGATCAATAGTTATATTGTTCTTGACTCGCCACAGTTTTAGTAAAATAGATTCTTTTAAGAAAACATTAGTGGGAGTATGGTAGAGCTGGAAGTGATTCCAGAACCATAAACGATTACTGAAAATTTTATAGAACCTAAGGATTCAATTGGTTTCGACAATCAACTAGCCAATCCGCAGATTTGGTGGGTAACCTCAGGCACCCGATAGGTACTTCGGTTTTCTCAAAGACGGTGATAGAGAGGTTCTTGTTTACCTAAACTTGATACTACTGCTGTTCTAGACTATAAGACCCGGCTGGAGGATAAGTATAATGTCGTTCTAAACTAGCTTTAGAAGTGCACGTGTATTGACTCTGCCAGAGGGTTTTGTATTCGGTAGGAGCAGCGGAAGCATAGTGGGTAAGTAGCTTATGTCTATTTATAGACTAAAGCAGGTATAGCGGATATAGATCATCTAGTTTTGAAGTGGCAGTCATAGAGTTTTGTTAGTGTATATGCCCTAGAGGCCATTACTGTATCATACTAGTATGTATATTACTTAATGGAAGCTTGGGATATTCACCTTGTATTGAAAATCTTGCTCAAAATGGTAGTATGCTACTTGGTTTGCTTCTGCTTTAATGTGTGCATGTGTTTCTTTTAGCATATCTCTTTTACACATTAGTGGAGCCCTTAGGATCTTTGCTTGATTACCAGCGTTGTGATGGCAGTCACACTCGTGGGGGCTGGGTAATCCATAAGCACATCCTTATGCAGTTCCCTAGTCGAAGGACTATCGAGATAGGGCATCGATACTCCGGAGTAGACTAGCGTATGCGCTTCTTATCCCAGCATGGGAGACGGTCTGTCCCACAACCGTCAGTACGTCGTACTTGAGATAGTATACGGGTGCTCGTTAGGTTACGAGTACACTGGACAGGACTCGTCGGGAACTGTTGGTTGGTATTATACCTATCGTCAGTTATCAGTTCCCAGGTAACATGAGTACAGCTTAGTCCGTTGACTTGACACCGTCACTTCGCCTCGAGTGTGTTCCCACTGTACTTTGATTACTACCCTACCACGGCTCAAAGGAGTCGTGCAAACAGGTAGTTTTTGGGTGCAGTCCCGAAGCACTTGGAGGCAGTGACGGTTAGATAGGATTCGTCTCTCCCGGTATTGGGGGTTGATATAGCGCTCTGTCTAGGAGAGCCATTACACAATATCCCTGGCCAGGGCAAGCGAGATAGACTGGTAGGTTTCCAGTGTGTCACGCCCCGAAAGTACGAAACATGACCGGCACTTAAACTACGAACTTCTCGAGGCATACGTAATCTAAGTGAGCCGAAAACCCAGAAATCCAAACCAAGAAAAGTAGTAGAGTGAAGGAAAACCAATTTAAAACAAGTAGTTTAATAGCATAAGCCGAATTATGCGGTTTTTAAAAAAAAATCAAATATTTCCCGAAAATTTCGGCAGAGTCTCCTTTGTAAATACTGGCCCCCAAACGGGATACAACATGAATAGTATACGAAATCAAAAAAAAGGCATCCCCAAGCGGGAGCTAGCTCTTCGTCAATCGATGGTCACAACCACACAAGAAATATAAAATACAACGCCAACGGCGAGGATCAAAATTCAGAAGGAAACTCAAAACCACAAGAAAACCACAGAAATATAACACGCGACTCTAAGGTCGAAGAAATAACATTACTGGTCTCTATCTCAAAATAAATACATGTTTGCTTGATGGAACTTCTAGATACAACAAAATAATGATATACAAGATATATAATGGGGGTACGATACAAGTAAACCCACTTACTAGCAAATCACCCGAAGGAAACTATGCCCGCAAAGCCGTAATGAAACCTGTACGGCAAACCTGCAAGAAACTGGGGCACAACGGGGGTGAGTTGCCAACTCGTGAATAGAAAAACATCTACGAAAAGAAATCGCATAAATAACGCAATCCTAGGTCAATGATCATAATATATCCTCAAAAATATAACCAGCAACCCCTAATAATGGTTAGGGCAAATATCTTACCCAAGTGTAAATCCATGTGCCCGTGTCAGTGCCTCAGGTAGCAATGTATGAATGCATGAAACAGAATGCATGTACTGAAGAAAACTGCTTTCATAAATCAGTGAGATTTCTCTATTTTAAAAGTGACGTACCATAAATGAAATCAGCATAAAACAATGCCCAGCATCGACACAAAACAAGTGTCCAGATATCTCGATATCTCTGTATCACAATCTCTGTACCTCAATATCTCAAAATCTCAATATCTCAATCACAATATCTAGGGCGCCGTCAATCCAGACCGGCCCCTACCATCCATCTCAAGACCACGACGGTATCCTCCGGATATCCGACGCGTCAGGAAAAATCATCGGTCGGTAGTGCTCCCTTGCCAGGCTCAACGTCAACAACACGATCCTCTTGCCCCGGGATACCGCACCGGGCCCACCATGTACCCGAAACGGTTCCTCCACTCTTCGAATCGGGTCTCGAAATCCATCAGCAAACTCATGGTGGACGACTCATACATCATGGGAAAACCGAACTTTTTATTTTTATAAGAGAGAAAAGGTTTATTTATGTTTTTGCGGTTTTCCTTCAAATCCAGAAAATCTCATGGAAATCCGAATCCAAAACCTCAATAACACGTAAAATAGTGAATATATGCATGAGAATCCATGAATGCGGCAAAACAATGAATAACGGTATGCATGAAGCGACAAGTAATAACTACAATATCTAAGCTGGCATATAAACTATGTACACTAATATTATGTCAAACTACTGGCTATCAAGCTAAGTTAAACAATAATATTTTCTAAGGTGTACGTGACATGGAAATTACCGATGAAGATGTGTGTGAGCCGGCAAGTAAGTGTATGTGGTACATACGCATCATCGGTAATGGTGCCGGTGTCCTAACAGCATAATGTCAACAATGCAATATGAAATAACAATATAAGTATGTGATGCGGAGCGAGCAACCAAAATGAGCGGGAGCTAAATATTGAACAATGGTGCCATTTGAAATAACACGAATCGTGGGGTTTTGAAAATAGGGCTACGGTAGTTTTAAGAAAGGATACGTCTTTTGAAATATCCGTAGATCCCTTGACCTGTCTTTTAAAATTCCCACGATCCGCTAGTTTTAAAATAGGTAGGAGTCTAATCTAATCTAACAACTACACTAAACTATACGGCTGAACTACAGGTAAGGAAACCGCCTATCATCTGAGTCGATACATATACATACCTGTATATGTATAGTCGGTGATCCCGCCTCAATAATATCATATCCGATACCATATCTATAATCAGACATCCTAAGTCAAGAGTGCGGATCAATCATCAATATATAGCTCGTACGTAAATCCGTCGTACGGCATCCCAAATCTGGGTACGGGTCAAAATCATATTCATCACACTATTCATCCGGTATCCTCTTTATCAAAGATCATAGTCTAAGGTACTGACCTATGTCTAATACAATACTAATATCATCAATATAGTCATGATCTGACTACTGATCGACAGTCTCGTACAAACCGATATCATCAGCACATATCATCATCAAAGGGTATACATCGCCCAATACAGCCTAGGATCAATATCCTAGCATATCATATCTCATATCACGATCACATGTCGACCACCTATTTATAACACTATTCACCCGTATCGTCGCCCCAAGATCCGCTATAACACCAGGACGTACCTCAAGTATGAATCCTGCCATATCACCGATATCACAATCTCAACACAAATCTCATCGACTCATCTCAATCCCAAGTATCATCCCCAAATCCGTATGTGAACACATAGTCCCATACCTATGTGAACACATAACTATATATTCCCGTATGAGCACAAAAGAAAGAAGAAAGTATGCAAGTATGGGTGGGTGTGTGCAAGTGTGTGCGACCGCTACTCTAGGGTTTCGCGGCACTCAATCATCCAAGAACACCAAATATCCATATTTATCATCAATAACTCAAACAATATATAAACAATATATATATATATATGTGTGTGTATACGTATTCGTATACATCACCACGAACTGCGGGGGTGCTATACGCTATCCACCCGACTTCTCCACGTAGAAATAAATCTACTCACCTGGTCCTCGCTCGCCGGTGCCGACGTCGCCACGCGCTTGCTTGTCGTTTCGAAGTCCACATGGGGTACCTATATATCAAAACGCACCATATCGCATTAAAATCCGACTCATGACCAAAACGACGCACGAATCCCACATAGGTCAAAACCTATGGTTGCTTTCACAAATCGACCCAAAAACCCTCGACGTCGGCGTACAAACGCCAAACCATCGAGAAAGATCCCAACACACTCATTTGTACAATTACAAGCACTAATTATAATATAAAATAGCTTAAAATTCACAAAAACCCCAATTTCACTTAAAAAGTCATTTTTCCGAAAATCTAGCAAGCACAAATCACCGTTTTAGTACAAAACTCGATGTATAAACGAATCTAGCGGCCACAATATTCACTAAATATCTTAAATAAGTTATAAAAACTATTTCCATAATTTAATCTCATAAATTTGCATAATTTCCAAAATCCTAGTTTGCAAAAATATCAATTTTTAACACCTTTTAAAGCAAAATTCACAATTCATCAATTAAGCTTGGTTTTGCATGAACCAAAGTCATTAAACCACTCATTATAATATTAATAATGACATGAAACCTTAATTTAGTTTTTAATCCCACATTGTAATTTAATTTCATAAACCTAGTTAGCAAAAATAGCATATTTAGCAAAATTTTAATTTAACAATTAGCAACCTAGCAACTAGCTTATCTTTTACATGATTTAACATGTTAAACTACAACTCACCACCACAAATAAATGATCAAAACCCTAACTAGATCCAACCTAAACATAAATTTTCAAGTTAGCAACTAGAACCAAAATTAAACACCAAATTTAACTAAATTGGAGTAATTAACCAACAATCAAAACATAGGTTAAGGTTTATACCTTACAAATCAAGAGATCTAGCATGCAACATGACCTCCAAAACTTGCTTCCAAGCTCCAAGATCAATGCTTGCATGGCCAAGGAAAAATGGGTAAGGGTTGGGTTTTAAGTTTGCTTTGAATTTGTAGGGATTTTGGTGCATTTTTGATAAATTTTTTGAAGAGAAAAGAGATATGAAATGGATGGGGCTGCTGCTGAATTTGGGAGAAGTGGGGGTTTCGGCCAAGTGGGTGGGAGATGGGAGAGAGAGAATGAGGTGTTGAAAGTCAAAGGCATACTTTTATGTTTATTATTTTCCTTTAATTTCAATGTTTTCTTTTCCTTGTTCTAATTTGTGTGGAAATGGAGTGGGGAAGTAGGGGGAGGGCTGCTGAATTTCAGCCAAGAGAGGAAATAAATGGGGGTGTGTGAGTGTGGGTATGGGTGTGGGGTGATGAAAAATGATAAATACAATACCCCAAACATCCATTTACACTAAAAAAAAAGCCTTTTTTCCTCAATAATTTCTAAACCGTTTTGGCAAACGATTTCGTTTCAAAAACCACATGATAAAATTTTGTTTAATGTTTTATGATGCACAAAATTTGTTTCAACTCATTCCAATTTGTAATTTTCCTTAATTAAATATATTAGTGACGGCTTAAAATAATATTAAAAAAATTAATTTCGGAAAAAATTTCAGAAAATTTGAAATTTCACCAGTGGGTCAATAAACACCAAATACTAGCAATTTCATAGCTAGAATATGTATATTTAATTTTATAATAAAGATATTTGTATTTTGACTTTTTACAGAAAATCCCCTTATTTTACCGTTTTTTCGAAATTTCACCGAAACGATTTTCAAAACTTTACAATCTTCCCCCCTTAAAGAAATTCGGTCCCCGAATTTAAATTAAAACTTCCCCCAAATACTAAAATATTTCAGCCAAAACCATCAAATCGCCGGGGCTCCGGAATCATAAATACATAAAACAAATCGTAGCGCAACGCATGCGCATGAAAAAATGAGCCTATAACTCAAAATCAAACTCCATCCAGCATCCCGCAATTATCGGAGTCATGGAGAAGACATCAATGTCAAGATCTAATATGAAAACCAACATGATATACATCGTTAAAACATCTGGAAGCAATGCATGCCAAATCTTCTTCAAATCGCTGTGCGATGCTCGCAGCACTGCACAGTGGCGGACGTCTATTGTAAGAAAATTACTACATATATATATCATTTGTTTAATATGTATGTTCCGCCGTTTTGGAAACAATTTAGAAGGGTCTGCTTGTTTTAAACATTTCGTGTCATATCAGACACGTAGGTAATACTGAGACTATAGCTCGCTTTTTGGAAATCCCTTCAATAACTATCAATGCATGCAAAATATATTCAGGTACTGTCCTCTGACTAGTCCTGCTCAGTACAAAAACTCATAGCAATCATCATAAAAACATACTGCTCTATAAGAAAAATCAATCCCAAAATACGCGTATGCATACTACGTGCGTTTGGTGCGCACGGAAATCAAAATCCAAATATGTGCCATACATATGCACAGAAACAACATCCAAGTGCATCAGGTGTGCACGAAACATCTTTCGTAAGCTACATGTGTGCCTGACAGCAAAATCAGGTGCATCTGACATGCACAAAAAATCTCGATTTAGTGCATCTGGTGTGCACCAAAATCACATCTCAAAACATGCGCTCAACATGTGCGAAAATCCAAGGCAGGTGCATCCATCATGCACGAAATCATGAAATCCAATATCAAGCGCCGAACATGAGCAAAATCAAATCAGGTGCACAAGGTGCACAAAACAAATATCGAGTATCACAATCGAAATCGAAGTCCAGTGCATCTAAGTGCACAAAAGGCGTATCACTGCACTGCAAGCATATATAACTATACAGAGTGCAGGAACCAAATCGTGTGCGTGCATACGCACAAAATAAACTCAATGTCTAAAACCGTAAAATCACAAACATGAGGAACCAAGGCACCAAAACTATCTCAAGTGCAACAACTGTGCAAAAATCGTGAATACTTAGTAGGTGCAACCATGGCGCATGAAAACGATATCATGAAACTCAATCATCAAAACCAAATCATGTGAATAGATCACTCAAAACATCGAAATCAATAATGGCGGAATAGTACCGCTCAAGCGCATCCTCTAAGAATCTTAGGCCAACTGTCGCGGTCACTAGTGGGACGTCTCGTCGATGATCATGAACTCTGGCCTGCTGGTGTGCGTAACAATGACCACTCCTTGGTCAAGGTCTTCACTGTGAATTACCAATCTCTCGGTCCATCGGCTCATCGGCCCTGTCAGGTGTGCTAACGGGGATGATCCCGTTCTGGCACGTCTCTTGTCATCTCCCGGTCAATCATCGCGACCACTCGTAAGACAGCATATCACTGGCGTCGGCCTCTGGCTCTCTGAATGTACGTGACACATCTGATCCTGGGTGCAAGTATCATTGCAGCAGTGTCCTGGAAGGAATCCTGCTCACGGTCTCTTCCATGTCTCGTCTCTGCCAACTGTCTGGAAGTCATCGTCCTTTCCTATATCTGCATCTTGCTCTGGAACGACTGCATACTCATCGCAACTCCTTCTGGAAGGTAAATCCAAGTACCATGCCTCGGCATGCGCATCGCATCTCTGATGTCGGCGTAGTGGAACGTCATCATATCCAGATCTTGTACGAACCTCTTACTCCATTTTTCTATAATGTCGACCGCTTCGGACTCGTCTCGTCGTGGCTGAATGGACTGAGCTCCAACGGCTATCCTCGTATCGGGAGTCTCCCAAGAAATGCATCTCACCACCTAGCATCCGAATTAAGTCGAACCATCCAATCGATTGTCAAAACATCATAATCCCCCAAGGGCGCAACATCTTGGGCACAGTTTAATAGTATCGAGTACATACCACAGCATTGGTGGTCCAGCCGTAGAAGGGCAAACCCAAGCCTCACTAATGGCGCCGTAGAACTGCCGCAAACCCGAAGGTTCAAAGGCTTTCACACGGTCATTAAGTCGAGTTAGGGTTTCATTCTTCTAGAGGGACCATAGAATTGCCTGCATGTCTTTCATACTACTTTAAACTTGGAATAATAGGTTTCTGACATTCGATCGTCTCTGTCGACTCTCAACGTCTCCGCGTGAAGTCTTCTCTAGATGGAATCAATCTGTCTGATGACCTCGCATCGAGGTAGGCGAACGAACCACATGTTCTAGTCATTCATCCTCGGTGACTAGCGACCTTCTATCATCTCTTAGTGCAACTCATACTGCAATAGCTCCAACATCTGGGGTGATATCTCGTCGTTCGCAGCAATAGCTGGCTCGCTCGTCTGCACGCTGAACAGTGCCTCGACCATCATGAATAAGCAATACACCAACGGTCATCAAAATCTGGCTGGCCTCTATCATTGGCTCAATCCTCTAGTGTCGATCAGCACATCCGAGTAACCTCATAAAGGTGATCCGCCAAACGCTCGTGGCGTGGAAACACAGTAAAAAGACACATCTCCACGATCGTGTGTCGCCGGAATTTCGCCCTGGTCAGTCCTCGTTCGTGACGAGCTCGTGCTGACCACAACTCTAGCTGTATCTCTCCCTGCCCGTAATCGTGGCAGCAAAACCATAACTGGTACTGATAAGGCTAGATCGGAATGAATATAATACTGAGCAAAGAAATGTACATCCTAAGGCTTCATAAGTGGAGTAGCATATCGTAAGTATGCCGCGGAACATACCCACGGTACGCCACTCTACTTTAGTCACCTATTCCATCAACCAAGGGTCATCCTACGCTCCGAAGGTATAACCTAACGCTCTGATACCAACTTTGTCACACCCCGAAAGTACGGAACATGACCGGCACTTAAACTACGAACATCTCGAGGCGTACGTAATCTAAGTGAGCCGAAAACCCAGAAATCCAAACCAAGAAAAGTAGTAGAGTGAAGGAAAACCAATTTAAAACAAGTAGTTTAATAGCATAAGCCGAATTATGCGGTTTTTAAAAAAAACATCAAATATTTCCCGAAAATTTCGGCAGTCTCCTTTGTAAATACTGGCCCCCAAACGGGATACAACATGAATAGTATACGAAATCAATAAAAAGGAATCCCCAGGCGGGAGCTAGCTCTTCGTCAATCGACGGTCACAACCACACAAGCAATATAATATACAACGCCAACGGCGAGGACCAAAATTCAGAAGGAAACTCAAAGCCACAAGAAAACCACAGAAATATAACACGCGACTCTAAGGTCGAAGGAATAACATCACTGGTCTCTATCTCAAAATAAATACATGTTTGCTTGATGGAACTTCTAGATACAACAGAATAATGATATACAAGATATATAATGGGGGTACGATACAAGTAAACCCACCTACTAACAAATCACCCGAAGGAAACTATGCCCGCAAAGCCGTAATGAAACCTAAACGGAAAACCTGCAAGAAACTGGGGCACAACGGGGGTGAGTTGCCAACTCGTGAATAGAAAAACATCTATGAAAAGAAATCGCATAAATAACGCAATCCTAGGTCAATGATCATAATATATCCTCAAAAATATAACCAGCAACCCCTAACAATGGTTAGGACAAATATCTAACCCAAGTGTAAATCCATGTGCCCGTGTCAGTGCCTCAGGTAGCAATGTATGAATGCATGAAACAGAACACATGTACTGAAGAAAACTACTTTCATAAATCAGTGAGATTTCTGTATTTTAAAAGTGAGGTACCATAAATGAAATCAGCATAAAACAGTGCCCAGCATCGACACAAAACAAGTGTCCAAATATCTCGATATCTTTATATCACAATCTCTGAACCTCAATATCTCAAAATCTCAATATCTCAATCACAATATCTAGGACGCCGTCAATCCAGACCGGCCCCTACCATCCATCTCAAGACCACGACGGTATCCTCCGGATATCCGACGCGTCGGGAAAAATCACCGGTCGGTAGTGCTCCCCTGCCAGGCTCAACGTCAACAACACGATCCTCTTGCCCCGGGGTACTGCACCGGGCTCACCATGTACCCGAAACGGTTCCTCCACTCCTCGAATCGGGTCTCGAAATCCATCAGCAAACTCATGGTGGACGACTCATACATCATGGGAAAACCGCACTTTTTATTTTTAAAAGAGAGAAAAGGTTTATTTATGTTTTTGCGGTTTTCCTCCAAATCCAGAAAATCTCATGGAAATCCGAATCCAAAACCTCAATAACACGTAAAATAGTGAATATATGCATGAGAATCCATGAATGCGGCATAACAATGAATAACGGTATGCATGAAGCGACAAGTAATAACTACAATATCTAAGCTGGCATATAAAGTATGTACACTAATATTATGTCAAACTACTGGCTATCAAGCTAAGTTAAGCAATAATATTTTCTAAGGTGTACGTGACATGGAAATTACCGATGAAGATGTGTGTAAGCCGGCAAGTAAGTGTATGTGGTACATACGCATCATCGGTAATGGTGCTGGTGTCCTAACAGCATAATGTCAATAATGCAATATGAAATAACAATGTAAGTATGTGATGCGGAGCGAGCAACCAAAATGAGCGGGAGCTAAATATTGAACAATGGTGCCATTTGAAATAATACGAATCGTGGGGTTTTGAAAATAGGGCTACGGTAGTTTTAAGAAAGGATACGTCTTTTGAAATATCCGTAGATCCCTTGACCTGTTTTTTAAAATAACCACGATCCGCTAGTTTTGAAATAGGTAGGAGTCTAATCTAATCTAACAACTACACTAAACTATACGGCTGAACTACAGGTAAGGAAACCGTCTATCATCTGAGTCAATACATATACATACCTGTATATGTATAGTCGGTGATCCGGCCTGAATAATATCATATCCGATACCATATCTATAATTTGACATCCCAAGTCAAGAGTGCGGATCAATCATCAATATATAGCTCGTACGTAAATTCGTCGTACGGCATCCCAAATCTGGGTACGGGTCAAAATCATATTCATCATACTATTCATCCGGTATCCTCTTTACCAAAGATCATAGTCTAAGGTACTGACCTATGTCTAATACAATAGTAATATCATAAATATAGTCATGATCTGACTACTGATCGACAGTCTCGTACAAACCGATATCATCAGCACATATCATCATCAAGGGGTATACATCACCCAATACAGCCTAGGATCAATATCCTAGCATATCATATCTCATATCACGATCACATGTCGACCACCTATTTATAACACTATTCACCCGTATCGTCGCCCCAAGATCCGCTATAACACCAGGACGTACCTCAAGTATGAATCCTGCCATATCACCGATATCACAATCTCAACACAAATCTCATCGACTCATCTCAATCCCAAGTATTATCCCCAAATCCGTATGTGAACACATAGTCCCATACTTATTGAACACATAACTATATATTCCCGTATGAGCACAAAAGAAAGATGAAAGTATGCAAGTATGGGTGGGTGTGTGCAAGTGTGTGCGACCGCTACTCTAGGGTTTCGCGGCACTCAATCATCCAAGAACACCAAATATCCATATTTATCATCAATAACTCAAACAATATATAAACAATATATATATATATATATGTGTGTATACGTATTCGGATACATCACCACGAACTGCGGGGGTGCTATACGCCATCCACCCGACTTCTCCCCGTAGAAATAAATCTACTCACCTGGTCCTCGCTCGCCGGTGCCGACGTCGCCACGCGCTTGCTTGTCGTCTCGAAGTCCACATGGGGTATCTACATATCATAACGCACCATATCGCATTAAAATCCGACTCATGACCAAAACGACGCACGAATCCCACATAGGTCAAAACCTATGGTTGCTTTCACAAATCGACCCAAAAACCCTCGACGTCGGCGTACAAACGCCAAACCATCGAGAAAGCTCCCAACACACTCATTTGTACAATTACAATCACTAATTATAATATAAAATAGCTTAAAATTCACAAAAACCCCAATTTCACTTAAAAAGTCATTTTTCCGAAAATCTAGCAAGCACAAATCACCGTTTTAGTACAAAACTCGATGTATAAACGAATCTAGCGGCCACAATATTCACTAAATATCTTAAATAAGTCATAAAAACCATTTCCATAATTTAATCTCATAAATTTGCATAATTTCCAAAATCCTAGTTTGCAAAAATATCAATTTTTAACACCTTTTAAAGAAAAATTCACAATTCATCAATTAAGCTTGGTTTTGCATGAACCAAAGTCATTAAACCACTCATTATAATATTAATAATGACATGAAACCTTAATTTAGATTTTAATCCCACATTGTAATTTAATTTCAAAAACCTAGTTAGCAAAAATAGCATATTTAGCAAAATTTTAATTTAACAATTAGCAACCTAGCAACTAGCTTATCTTTTACATGATTTAACATGTTAAACTACAACTCACCACCACAAATAAATGATCAAAACCCTAACTAGATCCAACCCTAAACTTAAATTTTCAAGTTAGCAACTAGAACCAAAATTAAACACTAAATTGGAGTAATTAACCAACAATCAAAACATAGGTTAAGGTTTATACCTCACAAATCAAGAGATCTAGCATGCAACATGACCTCCAAAACTTGCTTCCAAGCTCCAAGATCAATGCTTGAATGGCCAAGGAAAAATGGGTAAGGGTTGGATTTTAAGTTTGCTTTGAATTTGTAGGGATTTTGATGCATTTTTGATAAATTTTTTGAAGAGAAAAGAGAGATGAAATGGATGGGGCTGCTGCTGAATTTAGGAGAAGTGGGGGTTTCGGCCAAGTGGGTTGGAGATGGGAGAGAGAGAATGAGATGTTGAAAGTCAAAGGCATACTTTTATGTTTATTATTTTCCTTTAATTTCAATGTTTTCTTTTCCTTGTTCTAATTTGTGTGGAAATGGAGTGGGGAAGTAGGGGGAGGGCTGCTGAATTTCAGCCAAGAGAGGAAATAAATAGGGGTGTGTGAGTGTGGGTATGGGTGTGGGGTGATGAAAAATGATAAATACAATACCCCAAACATCCATTTACACTAAAAAAAGCCTTTTTTCTTCAATAATTTCTAAACCGTTTTGGCAAACGATTTCATTTCAAAAACCACATGATAAAATTTTGTTTAATGTTTTATGAAGCACAAAATTTGTTTCAACTCATTCCAATTTGTAATTTTCCCTAATTAAATATATTAGTGACGGCTTAAAATAATATTAAAATATTTAATTTCGGAAAAATTTTCAGAAAATTTGAAATTTCACCAGTGGGTCAATAAACACCAAATACTAGCAATTTCATAGCTAGAATATGTATATTTAATTTTATAATAAAGATATTTGTATTTTGACTTTTTACAGAAAACTCCCTTATTTTACCGTTTTTTCGAAATTTCACCGAAACGATTTTCAAAACGTTACACAGTGTTATCTCAGGTGTTCTGGGTTACACTCCGGCATGACTTGTACCGCTAGTAGGGGACTGACGTTTACCGCCCCCTAGGCCCGCCATGCGATGTTCTTAGACGAACAGACCGGACTGTACGGAGACTGTCACATACAGGCTCAGTAGGAGTTCAGATGGGTTTACCTCGTCTGTCTTCTTATCAGCATCTACATGGGGAACGTTACGCACAGCTAGTTCCGCTTGCAGTCTGTGGTTAAACCCACTGCCAGCGTAGTGTCGAGTCCTTAGAGTACCACACAGAGGGTTATTCGCCTTTGGGCAAAACAGAGTAAAGGTCGCATGGTTTTGCGACGGGTTCGTTCACATCCGCGCACTTGTGCACGTTTGGTGTCCGGACAGTCATTACTAGCGGGCTCTGGTTTGAGCCGGATCCTAGTATATGTTTTAGGGTTAGTTTTATCTCATTGTATTCCTGTTCCTCGGAACACGAATGCGGGTGTGTATGCACAGTTGATTGAGGCGGAGGAAGAGGATTTTCATTAGGGTTTTGGAACGGGTGCGTATGCACAGTTGACAGTCGTCTTTTTCCAAACCCTAATGAATTTGTGATATATCAATTAATAATATTAATTAAATGAAATTGTGTCATGGTTGGGTTTGTTGATTTGTTGACCATGGTTGACTAATTGACCATGGTTGAAACTTTGACCATCATCATTACACATCAAAGATGCTCTTTGATCTTTGCAAAAACCATTTAATGTGAAATGATAATTGTCTCATAAAACCAACCATCAACTTTTTTATTTGATTAAAATTATTAATTTGATTAATGCACATATATTGTTATGGTTGTAAAACTATTCTCATTCTATCATAACCATTCTCTCTCTTCCCTTCTTCCTCCTCCTCCTCTAGTTCAAGGAGAATCATTCTCATGAGTTGAGAAATCTCTCCTTGGAGATAAAACACCGAAACCCACTCTCTACTCACCCTAAGATTGAAGATCTAGCAAGCCGGACACTTTAGTTCTCTCAAGATCGAAAAAGGAGCTCAAGGTAGAAACCCTCAGGTGGATCCATCTTCGACAAGAGAAGGCAACGAGGAAAGCACCATCCGACCACCACCAAGAGTCCAAGAGAAGGAGTTCAAGTTGAGGTATAACCCCTAACCGAGTAGCAATAGCTCTTGTTTGTTGCTAGTGTGTAGTTTAGCAAAGATTCGTGTTTTATAGTCCATGTTACCATGACCCGAAAAATCGTTTTTCATCATTTCCGCAAGCCCAAAAGAACCGGGAGAGGTAACGTGGACTTACAGTAGTATTAGAGCCTAGCTAAACACACCCTAGCATGTTAGCAAAGTATCTAGAATTTCGATCGGACAAAAAACCGCAAAATACGTTAAAAATATCAAGTTTCTGCCGATTTTTATTTCTGCTCAAAAAATAATAAATCATGTCTTAAAAATCGGCTCAGGCTTTTTAATGAACAGGCAAGAAAAACGATCCAGCGAACCGACCAACTCACTGCGGTTCCGCGGCAGAAGCTTGCTTCTGCCGCGGATCCGTGGCCGAGTTGACTCGGCCGTGGATCGTTTCTCCTGCAATTTGTTTCTGGTGATGTTTTGTGATTTTTTAGATGGTTTGTTTCTGCCCAGAATTTCCAGAGAACAAGTTTATTTTTGGGGTTGTTACAAATCCGTATTTTGGTCGATTTTCTGTAGAATTTGGCTAATGGATTGTATCTGTAATGTTATATGTATTGAACGTCTGTTAATTGCTATACGTCTATTAGTGGGGGTTATACATATCTGTGATCTGTGATGTTGATGGTATGTGTATATGAATTCGTTGGATTTTCGTGGATGAATAGCCGGGGGGTTGTGAGATGAGAGTTTTTCCTTTTATCTTTCAATTCATGTAATATGTAAATTGATGTAATATTATTTGTATGGCCGCACAACCGGGTCGGGGTTGTAGCCGTCATTGTATAATTTCTTTTTACTGTTTTTGGTCCTAGGATAGACCCAAGGTGGGGTGCACAAACTACCGGGTACCTCGAAGTGCCGAGTGGCCTACTCACGTCGTTGAGGGAGGTTGCTTCACTTCGGATACTTGGTGGGTAGTTTTCCGCACCCGTAGGGGTCTAGGGTGGGGTTTGGCTATTCATCGCGACCGTGTAATCCACTCTTCATTACAGGCTTGTACGAATTGCGGATTCCAAGTCTATCCAATGTATTCATCTATGATCCGGAATGGCTATCATTGTATGTGACGAATGTTTATATATATCTATATGATATCTATTTAGGCGTTGCTTATGTTTTGCATCCGCGCTAGTCCATCCCCCGCTCTGTCGTTAGTTAAGTAACCTAACGGGTGATGACAGGACCCCGTGGCGAATACGGATGGCATAAGCGTACGTCATATCTTCGTTGTTTTCTGCAATGGTAGGATTAAATGATAGGACGCATTGGAATTAATGCAAGAAAAAAATAAACCAAGTAAAATTCGTTGGAACACTTTGAAAACCACTCGGTTCTTTTCAAAACCAAACTTTTAAATGCGGAGCTTGAACCACTCCTTTTGAAAGTTATCTCGTTCCTTCGATTATATCAAGTTCACTACGTTCACAGTTTTGCCAAAACCATTCGTAGCCCTCCGTCGTTTCATATGAATGGTCAATAAGTATTCATGCTATGTTCGTTGGCCAAAGTCAAGGCATAGTGATTGGTAGCTATTGGGTATTCATATGCAGCATAGATAGATGTGTTGGTTTGGGGCAGGCGTTCTACCTTGTTGGCCAAAGTCAAGGGTATGTGCTGGTGGGCTCAAATTAACCTGAAGAATGACGGGTAGAACTTGACATGTGACTTATGATTTGTTGGCCAAAGTCAAGGTCATAAAAGAATGGAGCAAAAATCCACATCGGGAGTTTCAAAAGAACTGAAACTTGCTAGCGCTGCATACCATTTGGAGTGTGATGATTCTGGTAGGATTCCTTCAGTTTTGTCACGCAATGATATTTGGATCCCGATCCTACTGTGAGTATATGCTACTCCTCCGGAACTTTCTCACTTAACGATCAATGTTGTAAACCAAGTAAGTGTCTAGAAAGGTGTTAGTGGGGCTACGCCCACAGGGAAAAGAGGTTATTTAATTAAGGAACTTCGCGAAAGCGTTGGAAAACCTCCCTCGAAGTACCGACACTGGCCTGGCTGAACGGTTAAGCAAGTATTGTACGGTGAAATTGATCCCGACTAGTTCTTCCTTTATGGTTTGAGAAGGGATTCGAGAGACAGTGGGAGCCATCCTGTTTAGACAAATTAAAAACCACTCTAAACTTGCAAGAGCATCATGCTAAAGTGTTTCTTCTCTCTCTCCTAATTGCAGCGACCAAACATCATGACTGGACTTAAGTTACTACTAGATAAAAACATACTGACAGGGCCAAACTACAAAGATTGGCTCAGGAATGTCAAAATGGCAATCACTTATGACAAGTTGGGGTATCTTCTTACCACCAAAGCTCCCCCTGTCCCAGGTCCCACCTCCAGCGTCGCGGATAAGGAAATCCGTAAGACTTGGGAGATCGACTGCGCAGAAGCCAAGTGCCTCGTGCTTGCCTCTATAGACAACGAACATCAGAGGAGGTACGAGAATATGGACCTCGAATCTATATTTCTCCATACAAAAGAACTGTATGGAGAGCAATCTCGTATCGCCAGATATGAAGTGTCGAAGAAGTTGTTTTCGGAAAGATTGGCCGTCGGATCATCGGTAGCGGAACACGTGCTTAAGATGATTGGCTACATAGAGGAGCTCACGGACCTTGGGACCACGTTGGAGAATGAGCTCTATACGGACTTGATTCTTCAGTCCCTTCCTTCCACTTACGCCCAGTTCATTCTGAATTTCAACTTGCAAGAAAAGGAAGTTGAACTTTCAGAGCTCCTCGATATGCTGAGGAGTGCAGAGGGCACCCTACAGAAAGGTAGGGAAACATCCACTTTGTTTGTAGGAGGATCTTCCTCTTCTAGGTCCAAGACGAAAGCCAAGGGAAAGAAGAAGAAAACCGCCGCCAAACCAAGGGGCGGTGTTAGTAAGGTGGATACGAAGGGAAAGGAAAAAGCAACAAAGGTGGCGGGGAAACTTGTGGATAAGGAAGAATGCTTTTTCTGTCACAAGAGTGGACACTGGAAGAAAGATTGCAGGGCTTGGAAAGCCAGAACACAGGATCTGAAGCAGGTTGCGGCTTCAGCTTCAGGTGTGTATGTTATTGAAAACTGTCTATCAATAAACTCTACGTCCTGGGTATTGGATACCAGATCAGGATCTCATATCTATAATTCTTTGCAGGCGTTGAGAAAGCGTAGGTTTTTGAAAGCAGGTGACATGACCCTCAAAGTTGCAAACGGAGCTAGCATGGATGCTAAGGCCATGGGGGACTATCATCTGGGAATGTCAGATGGACATGTTTTGGTTTTACGTAATTGCTTTTTTGTACCCAATGCAACTTGTAATATCATTTCTGTATCTTTAGTTTCTAAAGAAGGTTATGAATTTGCGTTTGTAAGTAATGTTGTAAACATTCACCTTAATCAAGTTCTGATTGGGTCAGGTACATTGAGCAATGGTATATACGTATTAAACCAACCATAGATTTTCAATGTCCAAAATACACACAAAAGAAAGTCTCCGGAAATAAATCATACTTTCTTATGGCATTGTAGACTGGGTCACATCAATGAAAGAAGCTTGACGAAGTTACATACAGAAGGATATTTGGATCCGTTCGAATATCAATCATATGCAACTTGTCAATCCTGTCTCAAAGGAAAGATGACAAAGACTCCGTTCACTGGACACGGAGTGAGAGCGAGCGAGCTCTTGGGACTCGTACACAGCGACGTGTGCGGTCCAATGTCTACGCATGCACGAAGCGGTTATTCTTACTTCATTACTTTTACGGATGACTTTTCAAGGTACGGTTATGTATTCTTAATGAAACATAAATCCGAAGCCTTTGGAAAATTCCAGGAATATAAGAATGAAGTAGAAAAACAAACAGGCAAAAGTATCAAAACACTGAGATCTGATCGAGGTGGTGAATACTTAATTGCGGAGTTCCTGGATTACTTAAAAGAGAATGGAATTCTCTCTCAGCTTACTCCTCCATACACTCCGCAACATAACGGTGTATCGGCGAGACGGAACCGAACCCTATTGGATATGGTACGGTCCATGATGAGTAACGCTGAGTTACCGCGATCATTCTGGGGATATGCGTTAGAATCAGCTGCATACCTTTTGAACCGAGTTCCAACTAAGACTGTGCCTACTACACCATATCAGATATGGTGTGGGAAGAGACCCTATCTTAATCACATTAAGACTTAGGGATGTCCAGCTTTTGTCAAAAAGCAGCATGCGGACAAGCTCGAGGCATGCTCAGTACAGTGCAAGTTTGTGGGATATCCAAAGAACTCCAAGGGATATTTCTTCTATTGCGAAGAGGAATAAAAGGTTTTTGTTTCTCGTCATGCCCACTTCTTGGAAACTGAGTTTTTGGAAAATCAGATAAGTGGGAGCGCAATAGAACTGGAAGAAATTACAGAACCACGAGCTATTACTGAAAGCTTAGTAGAACCAGAGGGTTCGAAAGATCAGGACATTCCTACGCCGCTCCGCAGAAGTAGTAGGCAGTCTCATCCGCCCGAGAGATACTACGGTTTTCTCATAGACGGGGATAGAGAGGATTGCATCATTGATAGTGATGATCCGACTAGCTTCCAGCAGGCCATTCAGAGCGTTGACTCGATAAAATGGCTGGATGCAATGCGGACCGAAATGGAGTCCATGTACACCAACAAAGTATGGACGTTGGACATTGCTCCAGATGGGGTAAAACCCGTAGGATGCAAGTGGATCTTCAAAAGGAAGATTGGTGTAGATGGACAGGTTGAGACCTATAAAGCTAGACTTGTTGCAAAGGGTTTCCGTCAAAGACCTGGCTTAGACTACGACGAAACCTTTTCTCCAGTGGTTATGCTGAAATCCGTTCAGATCATTCTTGCCATTGCTGCCTTCCACGATTATGAGATCTGGCAAATGGACGTAAAGACCGCTTTTCTAAATGGAAATTTAGAGGAGTGTGTCTATATGGACCAACCAGATGGTTTCATTCAGAGTTGGAGCAGCGGAAAGGTATGCAAGTTGCTTAAGTCCATCTATGGACTAAAGCAGGCATCGCGGAGTTGGAACATCTGTTTTGATGAGACGGTCAAAAAATTTGGCTTTATCAAAAATCCAGATGAACCATGCATCTATAGTAGATTTGTAGCGAGAACTGTAGTATTCCTCGTTTTATACGTGGATGGCATTCTCTTGATAGAAAATGACATTCCTATGCTACAATCTGTCAAAGGGTTCTTATCACACAGGTTCTCCATGAATGACCTGGGTGATGCCTCATACATTCTGGGGATCCGGATCTATCGTGACAGATCCAAGAGGATACTGGGACTCTCACAGTCCAGGTACATCGACACCATACTGAAGAGATTCAGTATGGAAGATTCCAAGCGCGGTAATCTACCGGCTTGTCACGGGATCACCCTCTCCAAAGAGATGTCTCCCAAGACTGATTTGGAAAGGGATCGCATGTCTATTGTACCCTACGCTTCTGCAGTAGGCTCTATAATGTATGCGATATTGTGTACCAGACCATATGTAGCTTATGCACTGAGTGTGGTAAGCAGGTATCAGTCAAACCCTGGGGAGAAACACTGGATAGCAGTAAAGAACATTCTCAAGTACCTGAGAAGGACTAAGGAGATGTTCTTGGTGTATGGCGGAAAAGACCTCCAGATCGAGGTCTTTGCTGACTCCAGCTTCCTGAGTGACAAGGATGATTCCAAGTCCATGTCGGATTATGTCTTTACCCTCTATGGATAGGCGGTGTGTTGGAAGAGTTCCAAACAGGAAACCGTGGCTGACTCGACGATGGAAGAGGAATATATCGCTGCAGCAGATGCCGCAAAGGAAGCTGTATGGATGAAGAAGTTCCTCATGGAGCTTCAGGTGGTTCCTACCATTGTTGATCCAATACCGCTGTATTGCGACAACAACGAAGCTATAGCTTTAGCGAAGGAACCCAGGTCCCGTCAGAAGTCCGGGCACATCTTGAGGCGGTATCACCTGATCAAGGAGATCATGGGTCACCAGGAGATCGAGGTTCGAAGAGTTGCTACGGAAAATAACACTGCTGATCCATGCACCAAGGCCTTACCCCAGACTCAGTTCGAGCGGCTAATCGAGATGATAGGTTTTCGATACGCCAGCACATGGCCTTAGTGCAAGTGGGAGATTGTTAGTGTATATTCCCTAGAGGCCATTACTGTATCATACTAGTATGTATATTACTTAATGGAAGCTTGGGATATTCACCTTGTATTGACAATCTTGCTCAAAATGGTAGTGTGCTACTTGGTTTGTTTCTGCTTTAATTTGTGCATGTGTTTCTTTTAGCATATCGCTTTTACACATTAGTGGAGCCCTTAAGATCTTTGCTTGATTACCAGCGTTGTGATGGCAGTCACACTCGTGTGGACTGGGTAATCCATAAGCACATCCTTATGCAGGTCCCTAGTCGCAGGACTATCGAGACAGGGCATCGATACTTCGGAGTAGACTAGCGTATATGCTTCTTATCCCAACTTGGGAGACGGTCTGTCCCACAGCCGTCAGTATGTCGTACTTGAGATAGTATGCGGGTGCTCGTTAGGTTACGAGTACACTGGACAGGACTCGTCGGGAACTGTTGGTTGGTATTATACCTATCGTCAGTTATCAGTTCACAGGTGACATGAGTACAGCTTAGTCCGTTGACTTGACACTGTCACTTCACCTCGAGTGTGTTCCCACTGTACTTTGATTACTACCCTACCATGGCTCAAAGGAGTCGTGCAAACAGGTAGTTTTTGGGTGCAGTCCCAAAGTACTTGGAGGCAGTGACGGTTAGACAAGATTCGTCTCTCCCGGTATTGGGGGTTGATATCGCGCTGTGTCTAGGAGAGCCATTACACAAAGTCCCTGGCCAGGGCAAGCGAGATAGACTGGTAGGTTTCCAGTGTTATCTTAGGTGTTCTTGGCTAAACTCCGGCACGACTTGTACCGCTAGTAGGGGACTGACGTTTACCGGCCCCTAGGCCCGCTATGCGATGTTCTTAGACGAATAGACCGGACTGTACGGAGACTGTCACATACAGGATCAGTAGGAGTTCAGATGGGTTTACCTCGTCAGTCTTCTTATCGGCATCTACCTGGGGACTGTTACGCACAACTAGTGCCGCTTGCAGTCTGTGGTTAAACCCACTGTCAGCGTAGTGTCGAGTCTTTAGAGTCCCACACAGAGGGTTATTCGCCTTTGGGCAAAACAGAGTAGAGGTCCCATGGTTTTGCGACAGGGTTCGTTCACATCCGCGCACTTGTGCACGTTTGGTGTCCGGAAAGTCATTATTAGCGGGCTCTGGTTTGAGCCGGATCCTAGTATATGTTTTGGGGTTAGTTTTATCTCATTGTATTCATGTTCCTCGGAACACGAATGCGGGTGTGTATGCACAGTTGATTGAGGCGGAGAAGGAGGATTTTCATTAGGGTTTTGGAACGGGTGCGTATGCACAGTTGACAGTCGTCTTTTTCCAAACCCTAATGAATTTGTGATATATCAATTAATAATACTAATTAAATGAAATTGTGTCATGGTTGGGTTTGTTGACTTGTTGTCCATGGTTGACTAGTTGATCATGGTTGAAACTTTGACCATCATCATTACACATCAAAGATGCTCTTTGATCTTTGCAAAAACCATTTAATGTGAAATGATAATCGTCTCATCAAACCAACCATCAACTTTTTCATTTGATTAAAATTATTAATTTGATTAATTCACATATATTGTTATGGTTGTAAAACTATTCTCATTCTATCATAACCATTCTCTCTCTTCCCTTCTTCTTCCTCCTCCTCTAGTTCAAGGAGAATCATTCTCATGAGTTGAGAAACCTCTCTTTGGAGATAAAACACCGAAAGCCACTCTCTACTCACCCTAAGGTTGAAGGTCTAGCAAGCCGGACACTTTAGTTCTCTCAAGATCGAGAAAGGAGCTCAAGGTAGAAACCCTCAGATGGATCCATCTTCGACAAGAGAAGGCAACGAGGAAAGCACCATCCGACCACCACCAAGAGTCCAAGAGAAGGAGTTCAAGTTGAGGTATAACCCCTAACCGAGTAGCAATAGCTCTTGTTTGTTGCTAGTGTGTAGTTTAGCAAAGATCCGTGTTTTATAGTCCATGTTACCATGACCCGAAAAATCGTTTTTCATCATTTCCGCAAGCCCGAAAGAACCGGGAGAGGTAACGTGGACTTACAAGTTTGACTTCATCAGAACAACAGATGGATCTAGATTTGAGAAGGTAGTAGGGAGAGATGTCCTGGTATTTGGATGAAATGCTCTAGATAAGAGGTGATATTCTTATACTACTATCTGGTATACTGTGGTTATCCCAAGGGGTTTCTCCACATAGGATTTGGATAAAATATCAAGGATTCTGGTGACTAGATCTATGGTTTTAGATCTAGATTTAGGAAGTGTCCTAATTCGGGTACTTGACACTATTCTAAAGTATTTTAGAATGGACGACTCCTGGCGAGATGGTGTAACCGCAGGTGATGGATTCACCCTCTCCAAAGAGATGTCTTCTAGACTGATGAGTAGAGGGATTTACATGATTGACATATCACTTGCTTAAGCAATTGAGTCAATCATGACATGTCAAGTACAATACCAGATATTGTTTTTGCACTGGCTGCAAGAAACATATCTTAATCCATTCCTGGAGAAACATTAGGAAGCAGTTATGAACATAAGTCGATGTTCTTGGTATATGGTAACGGTATCCTCCTTTAGGAGGCGGTTATCATTTCAGGCTTCCAAGGTGACCTGGATGACAGAGTGACTGTCAGAGTTATAGTTTTCCCTCTTCTGAGGGGCAGTATGTTAGACAGGTGGTCCAAGCGGATACTGAGGCAGGCATGGCACAGGATACTGATTAAATTCAGTGGATGATACAGTCTAAGAAATTTGTTGGATTTGGAGTTCATTTATGAACAGGGTGCCATCAGATATCCAAACAAATTCTAAGACAAGGTATTGCTCATTTCGGGAGATAGTCTTTCTCTGCGAAGTTGAGATATAGAGAGATAAAAACAGAAACACTGGAGCGGATCCACTCACTGAGGCTAATTCTCGAGCAATAGTTTCATAAACGCGCTTTATGAGACTGATTAGTAGAGAATTTGGGTGCTCGGTATCATACGGGCTGTGAGTATGCGACATCGCAATAATTAGCCTTAAGTGCAAATGGGCGATTGTTGGCTATAGTACCCTCAACTCAATTATTGAATCGCAGGAAAGCGATTGTGATGATTGAGGGAGAACCTATACTGGTAGAAAAATCTTACTCGAGATGATATTATGCTATTTGGTTTGTCTTTATCATCAAGTACAGCATAGGGTAGCACTAAAGATCATTATTACATGTTGATAGAGCCCATAGGAGTCTTGCTTGACTACCAGCATTATGATGGCGATCATATAAGTGGGAGCTGGATGGTCTGTAAGCACATACTTAAAATGTCCCTAGTCGTGGGAGTATCGAGACTGAGCAGCAGTACTCCAGAGTAGACTACTGTATACCTATCAAGACCCCGACGAGGGGCGATGGCCGATCTCACAAGCCATTGGTGTATGTCCGTCACCTATGATAGTATACAGGTGCTCATTGGGTTATGAGTACACTGGACAGGACTCGTATGAAACATGCTAGTTGGTATTATACCTATTGTCAGATAGCAGTTCCCAGGTGACATGGGTACAGTTTAGTCTGTCGACCTGAGATCATCATTTGTCTCATGTGAGTTCCCACTGTGCTTTGATTACTACCCTACCACGGCTCAAAGGAGTCGTGCAAACAGGTTTTAGTTGGGTACAGTCCCGAGCCACATAGAGGCAGTGAGAGGATCGACTGGGATTCGTCTCTCCCGATATAGGGGTTGATGTCGCAAAGTGCACGGGTGGCCATCACCAAAAATCCTCGGCCGGAGTAATCGAGAATTACTAATTTGGATCAGTAGTTTCTCAATGGTGACGGGCTTCATACCTACAAGAAATATTGCGTTATTAGGGGGTCTGAATTTATCCACCCCCTAGACTCAATATGTGATACTCTTAGACGAACAGACCGGACTGTATGGAGATTGTCACAGACAGGCTCAATAGGGGTTTGGATGAGCTTGCTCGTCAGCCTTCCTTTCGCTCAATACCTGGGTAGCCGTTACGTAAAGCTAGTACCACTCGTATTAGTTGACCTAAGCCGCACCATTATTGCTGGGGAATAATGTCCAGAAACCGTATAAACCAAGTGGTTGTCCCGTGCCGAATGCCACCAAACAGTAACCTTCTCGGCGATAGGCCTTAGCTTTAAACATGACATGCTTGTGGTTAAACCCACTGCCAGCGTATTGACGAGTCTTAGTGTCCCACATAGAGGGTTTCCCTTGTTCTGGAGAAATGATGTAGTAGCCGTATTGGATACGTGCAGGGTTCCGATCGATTAATGTACTTAGTACCTGGACTTTCGATCGGACAGTTGATAGTACTAGCCGGCTCGGGTTTGAGCCGGATTATTAAATCAGGTATTGATTTAATAATTTACGTATATGTATTTCGATACGTATATTCTAGTATTATGTTCTTTGTGTTATTCTATCATTTTGGGTATTTGTATTTCTGTACGAATGCAGGTATGTATATACAGTAGAATGTAATCCGTATTTTTCCGGAAAACATTCTAGAAGGTGGCCACCCCATTTTTTGGGATTTGACCATTTATTAGTAAATGGTAAATGAGGTGGAAATTGACATTTGAAAGGTGTATGGTGAGAACCATGCTTGCATAGTGTGCACAAATGAATTATTAATTCATTTGTGCATACTATTCAAGTATGGGTGCCTTTTTAAAATGAAACAGATGTTTTACAAAACCTAGCATGCTCATTTTCTCTCTCATGGTAAGCTTAATTATTTATTAGCATGAATTTTTTCTTGAACTCTCCCTCACCATTTGTGCTTCACTCCTCTCTTGATTTTCCATTGTTGTTTCCACCTTCATTCACCACCTCCTCTCAACCCACTTATGTGTTGAGAATCATGAGAGGAGGTGAGATGAGATTGCTAAACACTTGGTACACTCACTATATCATTGGCTTTCTAGAGTAGCAACCTAGAAACCCTAGTTGCTTTACTTGCATCCATTATGTGGAGCTAGAGCCATGACTACATCCCTCGGGTGGATCGTCTTCGACGAAGGAAGACCGGCGACCAAGTTCAACCGGGCACATCTCAAGGAGCTAAGGAGAAAGATGGAAGACCGAAGGACTTAGTTCTTTTGGTATAATCTTTCTAACTTTGTAGTTTAGCTTCTATAGTTAGCTAGTATAGGGTTTATGGTCTCAATCTTGGCGTGGTTTTGTTTGCGCCAGAATTTTTATACGCCGTTTTTGTTCTACATCAGACACTTTTGATGGCCAGGGCGTCGGCGAAACCCAGCAAGATCAAGTCAAGAATTGCTTCATCTCATGCGCTCACTTTTTGAGGCATACAATTTATTCCAATAATAAATTGCAGCCATACTTCAATAGTGTACACAAACTAATAAACAAAAGATAAATGCCATGCTTCACCCATTCCTAAAATATCTCCTCTTTTCCACCTCTTTTTGTATTTTCTAAAAATAGAAAATCTAACCATGCTTTATAATACACACACACACACACACACACACATATTAATATATATTAAGAAAATAATTAGTGAGCAATAATATTAGTTAATATATAATTATATCAAATATCAATATATATCATATTATTAAATCAACACTTGATTCAATAATCCAGTTATATCACATATAACCGACTAATAGCATTCATCTGTATATCATATTATCGAAATAACACTTGATTCAATAATCCGGTTACATCACATATAACCTAATCGTTATCAAATAACAGCCAGATTAGAATACGATATCACATACTCATATTTAATCAAGCCCCCGCACATATCAGCATACGTGCCCTACATCGTTTCACTTGAACTATGAAATCTCTATGAGAGACTCTAAAAACTCATCAATACGCCAGCAGTTGGTGATGATCACATCAGTCACCCATAAGCCGTCAGTGGTACTAGCTGGACGTAACGGCTACACAGGTATTGAGCGAATAGAAGATCAACAAGCAAGCTTGTCCAAACTCCCATGAAGCCTTAAGTAACACTTACCGTACAGTCCGGTCTCTTCATCTGATATGTCGCATATCAAGTCTAGGGGTAGAATCGTCAGACCTCAGTAACTTGATAAGTCCGATGTATGGCTCATAACGGTTTGAGAAACTACTGATAACACTTACCAGTAAATCTCATCAGCCCTAGCCAAGGACTTACTGTTATAGCCAATCGTGCATAGCGTAACATCAACTCCCTATACTGGGAGAGACCAAACCTCTCCTATCGCTCACTGCCTCCATGTGACTCACGACTGTACCCAAAATCCATCTGTTTGCACGACTCGTTTGAGCCATGGTAGGAAGGAAATCAAAGCACAGCGGGAACCACACAAGACACTATGACAATCTCGGGTCTACAGACTAACCTGTACCAGTGTCACCTGAGAACTGCTATCTAACGATAGGTATAGTACCATCTAGGAGTTCTTCGCGAGTCTTGTTCGGTGTACCCATTCTCTAATGAGCACCTGTATACAATCTTTGATGTCAAACACCAATGGTTATGTGATCAACTATCGCCCCCTACAGGGTCAAGAAACGTACACACTAGTCTACTCTGGAATATTGATGCCCTGTCTCAATACTCTCTCGACTAAGAACATTTAAAGGATGTGCTTGTGAACTACACAGGTCCCAGTAGTATGATCTACATCATAGTTCTGGAGGTCAAGCAAACATCCTAAAGGCTTTATCAACATGTATCTGAGAGATAGTATAATAATATAAGTGTACATATTGAGATAAAGAACAACCAGATAGCTTACTATCATGTCGAGCAAGAAAGTCCTCTATATATATGTCCAAGCATCCACTATAGGGCATACATATTCCTAACAATCTCCCACTTGCACTATGGCCTATTATTATAGTATCTCATACCCAACATCCCAAAAAGTCTCTCAAACTGCGTCTGGGGAAGGGCCTTCGTGAGTGGATCCGCTACGTTATCCTTCGTGTCAACTCTTATGACCTCGATCTCCCGTCAATCTACTATCTCCCGGATTATGTGATACCGCCTCCAAAAGTCTCTCAAATAGGCCCCTCTTTTTGAAGGCCTATTCAACTTGCTTATCAAAGAATATGTCTAGATCAGGTGAAGAAAAAACCCAAAACCAACTTACTGTCGTCCTTATCATTCTGGAAGCTCGAATCGGTAAAGGACTCCACCTGGAGTTCACCGTTACCATACACCAAGAACATCTTTTTAGTCCTTCTCAAGTACTTAAGAATGTTCTTCATAGTTGTCCAGTGCTTTTTCCTAGGATCTGTTTGATACCTACTCACGACACCTAGTGAGTAAGCTACATCCGGTCTGGTACATAACATCGCATACATGATTGACCCGACAGCCGAAGCATAGAGTATCCCTTGCATGCGAGCCCTCTCCAAATCAATCTTGGGAGACATATCTTTGGAAAGAGTGATTCCTGAACAAGAGGATAAATTACCACGCTTAGAATCTTCCATACTAAACCTCTTTAGTATGGTGTCAATGTACCTAGATTGGGACAATCCCAACATCCGCTTAGATCTATCTCTATAGATCTTTATCCCCAGGATGTAGGAGGCATCACTAAAATCTTTCATGGAGAACTTGTATGATAAGAAAAGCTTGACCGAGTGTAGCATAGAAACATCGTTTCCTATCAAAAGTATGTCATCCACATACAATACGAGGAAAACAGCCTTACTCTCTACAACCTTCTTATATATATATAGTCATCTACATTTTTTATGAAGTCAAACTCTTCAATAGCTTCATCGAAACAGATGTTCCAGCTTTGCGATGCCTTCTTTAATCCGTAGATTGATTTAAGAAGCTTGCACACGCTTCCGCCGCTCCTATCGTCTATGAAGTCCTCTTTCTGTGTCATATACACGCTCTCTTCTAAATCAATATTTAGAAAAGCGGTCTTGACGACCATCTGCCAGATTTTGTAGTCATGGTATGCAGTAATAGAAAGTAAGATCATGATGGACTTAAGCACGGCGACAGGAGAAAAGGTTTCATCATAGTCGACACCTGGTCGTTGACGAAAACCTTTTGCTACAAGTCTAGCTTTGAAAGTCTCAACTTATCCATCTACAACAAGTTTCTTCTTAAAGATCCACTTGCTCCTGATGGGTTTTACCCCTTCAGGAGCAACTTCCAAAGTCCATACTTTGTTGGTGTACATGGATTCCATCTCAGATCGCATAGCATCCAGCCATTTCACAGAGTTCCCACTTATGATGGCCTGTTCGAAACTAGTTGGGTCATCATCTTCCATGATCCAATCCTCGCTCCCACCGTCTATGAGAAAACCATAGTATCTCTCAGGTGGATGAGGAACCCTACTAGATTTGCGGAGTGACTGAGGTTCGTTAGGGGCTGTTGAATCCTCCAGTATTACCAAAGCGTCAGTTATAGTTTGTGTAGCTGGAACTTCTTCCAGTTCTACCTCATTACCACTAATTTCTTTCACAAGAAATTCCTTTTCTAAAAAGGTGTCATGTTGAGTAACAAACACTTTTTGTTCCTCACTATGCTAGAAAAGGTATCCATGCGAATTCTTTAGATACCCCCACAAACTTGCAAAGAACTGACCTTACCTCGAGCTTGTCCGGATTTTTCTTTTTGATATAGGCCGGACAATCCCATATCTTAACTCGTTTAAGATATGGTCTCTTTCCACTCCATATCTCATATGGTGTTTTAGGCACAGATTTTGATGAATTAGATTCAATAAGTATGTGGCTGTCTCAAGCGCATAACCACAAAAAAAAATTGGTAGCTCAGCAGTACTCATCATAGAGCGCACCATATCTAATAGGGTGCGATTTCTCCGCTCCGATACACCGTTGTGCTGTGGTGTATATGGAGGAGTAAGTTGAGAGAGAATCCCATTCTCTTTTAAATAGTCACGGAATTCCGTGCTCAAGTATTCTCATTCCCGATTAGATCGAAGGATTTTAATACTTTTACCCATCTGGTTGTCAACTTCGTACTTATATTTCTTGAATTTCTCAAAAGCATCAGATTTTTGTTTCAACAAGAACACATGTCCGAATCTTGAGAGATCATCGGTGAATGTAATAAAATACAAGGAACCATTTCTGGCATATGTAGACATAGGACCGCATATATCACTATGTACCAGTCCCAAGAGTTTAGTAGCTCTTTCTCCATGTCCAGTAAACGGAGTTTTGGTCATTTTACCTTTGAGACATTAATGGCAAGTTTCATAAGATGCAAATTCAAACTGATTAAAATATCCATCTTTATGCAACTTAGCTGGTCTTGTCGCATTGATATGACCTAGTCTACAATGCCACAAGAAGGCTTCATTCATTTCTGAACTTTTCCTCTTGTGTGTGTTCTGTACGTTTAGAACTGTAATTTGATTTAGAACGTATATACCGTTACATAACGTACCAAATCTAATCAACATTTGATTTAGAAAAATGTTCATAACATTATCCTCCAATACAAAGTTATATCCTTCTTTATGCAACAAAGAAACTGATATAATATTGTACATCATATTTGGTAGGTAATAAAAGTCATTCAGAATCATTGGATTACCATTTGGTAATACTAGGTGATATTTGCCAACTGTTTTGGCTGCCACAATTGCTTGATTCCTTACTTTTAGAGATATATCACCCTTTCCCAGTTCTCTACCTCTTCTTAACCCATGTGATAAATTACAAACGTGGGATCCTGATCCGGTATCCAATACCCAAGAAGTAGAGTAAATTGAGACACAGTTCTCGGTAACGAACATACCCGAAGAAGATGCATCAGCATGCTTCTTCTTTGTTTGGGTGGCGTGGGAATCCGGGTATTCCTCTATTCCTTACTCAGACTTATGATATTCATAAAATAGAGAGGAACCAACGTACCTTAGCCCAGTATAAAAAGTGGGTTCGGTCAATACATCTATATTATTATCTTGATTAAGGTGTGTCATTGGTCGCTACCTGGAGAGAGAGAGAGAAGGAAATGATTTAGCGTGCGCTCTTTACAATATTAGATTGGTTATTATCTTATCTAATCAGAATGGCTCCCACTGTTTTTATCAAATCTTCCTTCAAAATATAAAAGGTAAGATTAGCCAGGATTAATTACACCATACAAGTTCGCCAATCGGTCAGCCAGACAGGTATTGGTGCTCCGAGGGATTCTCTCCATGCTTCCGCATGGAACTAATTAAATAACCTCGTTTCCGCATAGGCATAACCCCATTATCACCTTTCTTAGACGCCTACTGGATCAGCTAATTGTAAAGTGGAAAACTCTCCCAGGAGTAACTCTTACTCGCAGTGGGTATCGGGATCCAACTATCTTATAGAAGGTATGCAATATCATTGCAAATTTCAACACTTGAGATTCCTAATATCTGTTTTTACTCCCAAGCGATTTATGACCTTGACAAGGTCAACAAACCATAAACCGTAAGTCAAGTTCAACCCGTTCATTTCATGATTGAATTAAACTTACCCGCAAGACCCTTGACAAGGTCAACAAGGCCATACGACTACCCTAATGCAATCGTATCATATACAGCATATAAGCACTAATCAGCTACCACACACTAGGCCTTGACAAGGTCAACAAATGCAGCACGAATGCTAAATAGCACTTATCTGAAATGACCGAGGGTTATGACTGGTTTTATAGAAAACCTATAATGTTATGAACTTGATATCGTTGTAGAATCTAGTGATTTGAAAAGGAGTTTTTTTTGTAGGTTTTGCTAGTTTTGCTAAAGAGGTCACTCCCGGTGAAGGGATCTCGGATCTTTCCTCATCGAATGAGCTGTTGGATATTCATCAAAGAATAGCACTATGCAAAGCAAGAACTAGAAAAGCTATGAAAACAAAAACCGGGTGGATTGTAGCATTTGCTATTTTTGCTGAAGAGGTCTCTCCAGGTGAAGGGATCTCGGCTCTTGCCTCATCGAATGAGGTGCTGGATATTCATCAAGGAATACCACTATGCAAAGCAAGAACGAGAGCTACCTTTTTTTATAAAAAAAATTGATTCTACAACATCTTTAGGTTTCTTTTCTTTCCATTAATCTTATTAATAAATACCCGTCATTTATGCTTCCCTAAACATCATAGAAAAGAAACGAAAATAGAACGTGCGCTTATGCCATCCGCATTTGACACGGGACCCCGTCATGCACCGTTAGGTTACTTAACTAACGACAGAGCGGGGGTTGGACTAGCGCGGGTGCAAAACATAAGCAACATTTATTATATATCATATATATATAATATAGCATTCATCTCACGCTATTATATGATCACATCACAGAACCAAGATGCAGAAGTCAACATAAGAAATATTGGATATACTAGGAGGTATCTGTTTTAAATTAAGCCAATAATGAAAAACACGGATTCCACGGTCGTGATGAATAGCCAAACCCATCTCTCTAGAGCCCTACGAGAGCGGCAAGCAACACTGCCAATTCTAGAGTTAGTAGACCCGGTCTTGACTCCTCGAGATGGTCTCCCACTGGACTCTATAACCCGGTTACTTGTTCTAAGTGCACGGCGGCGCCCCGGCCGTCAATCTGACGCCGGAATGCGGAAACGAAAAACTTTTCAAACTAGAAAAACGGCACCACCGCGCACAAAAATCCCGGATCGGGCCATTGAACTAGTCCTAGCTAACTAAAGAACGGGTAGAGAGATGTACCGAGCGATCCGTGTCCTTTGGTCTTCTCGTCGTTGTCCCGATCTCCCACGGAATGTCCGGTCTCAACTCCTCGCCGGAAGGGCACCACGTCGCAGGCTTCTTTTACGGGCACCCACCTCTGGACCGAGGAAACTCGGGCACGAAGTTGGCGAGTCGACGTGCCCAAGAATTGCTGTAGAATAGTGTAGTGTTCTTGGTCTCATGGGGTTTAAAGAAGTTGCCATAATGTGGAGGAAATGAGATAAACTTTTGGAGATGGAGATGTGGGGATTTTACAAAGCCAAAGATATCAAAAAATCCCCACCATAATTTTTGGACAGCCCTCCAAAGAGCTTGCCCGGCCATGCATCTCTCAAGAATGGGAGAAGGGAACCAATTATCAAGGGGGGGAGGAGCAATAATAATCAAGGAGAGAGAAAGGGTGATGATGATCAAGAATCATCACCAATCAAAACCAACACTCCACACACCTCATCAACAACCATGATTACTTCAAAAAGTCAAGCAATCATGAACTCAAGAAAGTCAAATGAGGGTGCAACCATCATGAAGCAATAATATGCAAAGACCACCCTCCAAAATGCTTATTTGCACAAATGCAAATAAGCCCTCCTCCACCAATCTTCAGCCAATGAAAGATACAAAGAAATATGGCCGAAACTGAAAATAAACTGGCAACTTCAGAAAACTGATCCCGTAATAAATTACAGGAAAACCCCGCTACTTTATATATATACCCGCATTTGTATTCCGATCGAAATACAAATGCAATGAGACAAAGTCTACAATGTACTATACTAGGATCCGGCTTAAACCAAAGCCCGCTAGTATTAACCGTCCGATCATGATCCGTGCAATACCGCACGTATCTGATCGAACCCTGCCATATCTCCATACAGCCTCTACAGCTTTCGCCCGAAACTTGAGCAACTGTCTGTGGGGGACTCTAAAGACTCGTAAATACTATGGCTGTGGATTTAACCACTAGCACGTCAGAGGTATTAGCCATACGTGACGGGCTACCAGCTATTGACCAAAAGGGATGTCGATGAGCGAACTCATCCTGACACCCTACTGAGCCTGTCAGTGACAATATCCGTACAGTCCGGTCCATTCGTCTATGAGCATTGCATGGCGGGCCTAGGGGGTTGGTAAAAGTCAGACCCCCAAAAGCGGTACAAGTCGTGTCGGGGTGTAGCCCAGAACACCGTGAGATACTACTGGAATACCTACTAGTAAATCTCCTGCCTCGGTCGAGGGCTTTATGTAATGCCTCTCCTAGACACAGCGTGACCTCACCCCCAATACCGGGAGAGACGAACCCCTGAAGATCCGCTCACTGCCTCCATATGGCTCGGGAATGTACCCAACTAAAACCTGTTTGCACGTCTCCTTTGAGCGTGGTAGGGTAATAATCAAAGTACAGTGGGAACTCACACGAGACAAATGACGATCCTCAGGTCGATGAACTAACCTGTACACATGTCACCAGGGAACTGCTATCTGACGTCAGGTATAAGACCAACTAGCATGTTCCCGGCGAGTCCTGTCCGGTGTACTCATAACCCAATGAGCACCTGTATACATCTTAGGTGAACCAACTGACACCAGTGGCTTGTGAGACCGGCCACCGCCCCTCGTCGTGGTCTCGACTGTATACACTAGTCTACTCTGGAGTATCGATGCCCTGTCTCGAAAATCCCATGACTAGGGACCTTTTAAGGATGTGCTTATAGACTACCAGCTCCCACGTATATGATCGCCCTCATACTGCTGGCAGTCAAGCAAGAATCCTAGGGGCTCTATCAACGTGTAATAGCGACCTGTAAGGTCACCTAAAGCAGTACACAACGATAAAGATAAACCAGATAGCATACTATCATCTTGAGTAAGACTGTCCTACCGGAATAGGTACTCCCTCAATCATTGCAATCACGTGCCTGTGATCCAATAATAGACTCTGAAGGCACTATCTCCAACAATCTCCCACTTACACTCAAGGCTAATTATTGCGATGTCGCATACTCACAGCCCGTGTGATACCGAACACCCAACTCCTCTACTAATCAGTCTCATAAAACCCGTTTGCGAAACTATTGCGTTCGAGGAATAGCCTCAGTGAGTGGATCCGCCTTGATGTTTATTTCTATGTCTCTCTTTATCTCAAGTTCGCGGCGAAAGCCATCTCCCGAAATGAGCAATACCTGTCTTAGAATTTGTCTGGATATCTGATGGGACCTAGCTCATAAATGAACTCTAAATCCAAATTTCTTAGACTGTATCGTCAACTGAACTTAATCAGTATCCTGCACCATGCCTCCCTCAGTATCCTCCTGGAACACCTGTCCATAATACCGCCCCTTGTCAGAAGGAAAACTATAACTCTGACAACCTCTCTGTCATCCAGGTCACCTTGGAAGCCTGGAATGATAACTGTCTCCTAAAAGAGACTGTTGTTATCATATCCCTAGAACATCCACTTATGTTCTAAAACTGCTTCTGACCGTTTCTCCAGGATTGGATTAATATCAACTTATTGCATCAAGTGCAAAAACAACATATGGTGTGGTACTTGACATCTCATGATTGACTCAATTGCCTTAGTAAGTGATCTGCCAATCATGCGCATCCCTCTCCGCTTTAGTCAGTAAGACACCTTTAGAGAGGGTGACTCCATCACCTGCAGATACACTACCGTGCCAGGAGTCGTCCATTCTAAATACTCTTAGAATGCTGTCTAAGTACCCAGATTGGGAAACTGCCCAAATCTAGATCTAAAACCATAGATCCAATAACCAGAATATTTGATATGAAATCCATTTCATTTGTGGAGAAACCACTGTGTGACGACCAAAGTATAACCGATCGTAGTATAGGAGTTTCTTTTCCTACTCTGTGTATGTCATCCAAATACCATGACAACACACCCTACTACCTTCTTAACAGATCCATCCCTTATTCTGATGAAGTCAAACCTATGACTGTCACATCAGAAATAGATGATCTATTTCCGCTATATCTGCTTTAGTCTATAAATAGACATAAGCCGCTTGTCCACTATACTTCCGCTGCTCCCACTGATTACGACAACACTCTGGCAGAGTCATATAGACGTGCACTTCTAAAGCCTGTTTAGAATGACGCTATATTCATCCTCCTGCCAGGTCTCACAGTCTGGAACAACAGCAATGGAAAGTCCGGGTAAACAAGAACCTCCCTGCCACCGTCCTTGAGGCTGCCGGAGTACCCCTCGGGTGACTGAGGTTACCCACCATATCTGCGGAGTGGCCAATGGAATGTCAAATCATATTGAATCTTTAGGTTCTTATCAAATTTTCAGTAATCGTTTGCGGTTCTGCAATTACTTCCAGTTCTACTATACTCCCACTACTGTTTTCCGAAAAAATCCATTTTTAATAAAACTGTGGCCAGTCAAGAACAATATCACTATTGATCTTCCAGATGGTAGAACGTCAACCCTCGTCATAGCCTGGGTCAACCCACAAACAGCCATTACATAAACGTGCCTTGAGTTATCCGGAGTCTGGTTTTAAGCATAAGCCGGACAACTCCCCGTACCTTAACATCATTAAGATATGAACTGTTATATATCCAATACAGAAACAGAAGCACTGATTTAATTGAACCAGATTCAAATCATGCAGCTATCTCCAGTGCATGTCAAGTAAATGGAGAGAGACTGATCAGCGTTACTCAACATAGGAGTACTTCCAATTATGAGTAACCTGAAAGAGAAGCAAGTTCTCTTAATCATTACTATCAACTGAATACCATACACAAGTATCTACATCTTCAATCACTTTGAAGAATCCCGATACTTGCAATACCTGGTTCTCTACTTTATTCATATACCTATAACTTCTCAGAATTCGGACCATGTGTTTCTACGAAACACATGTCTAAGAACCAGAGAAGTCACAAGTAAACAGAATCTAGTACGAGTACCAACCCCTCTGTCCTAATGGACACTGGACAACAAACAATACTCTGTATAAGTCTCTTGAGTCTAATAACTCATTCCCTGTGTGTCGTAGGTTGAAAACTGTACGTGTGGTTAAGAAGAATTACACCGCTGTTTAATGCTCCTTACCTAACCATCTACTGATATAGGTAAATGTCATAGACATAATTTCAAAAAGTATATCTCACTCTATGAAAATAGACCTACAGATATATCAATTTGAAATTGGTGCATAATAGCGGATATTCAAAACCAAATATTTGCCGTCCGGCAAACAACCCAGGTGACTTCCTCAAATATCACCGATTACAATGAATCCCGATATAATGAGGATGATCACCCAATTCCCAATAACTTACTCCCACTCATCATCTGTAAAACCATACAGATGTGAGAATCATACCTGGTAAATACATACCCTGGAGTAAGTATCTAATCGGGAAATCAGTTTTCTTTTAACAGCACACAGTGAAACTAAAACATTGAAATGTTTCGTAGGGGTATCCGGGTATTCCTAGTAATGTCTCTTCCATTATCCAGATTCACAACTGTAACCGTACATTTCTTTGCCACCTCTCCAAATCCCTTCATATGTCTTTAGTCATTACCTTCTGTACACCCCTTTAGGCCAAATGGTTTTCTTCCTTCCCTACCGTTCGGCACCAGCCTATGGTTTGGAAGAAGACTATCCAATTAGCATAATGGGTGTACTGTCCTAATCCTAGGAGCACTCGCAATGCGAGAGAAGGTGAAGATAAAAGACAACCGAATAAACCTTATTCCTATTTCTCCTGAACTAGAATTCATCCCCGAACTGGAACAAGTTCCTTTCGAGTTCGTATAAAACCATACGATAGAGTATCCAATAAACTGTGGATCTTCGTAGTGATACGGAGTGTCCTGGAGAAATATAAAGGTGATTTAGGATTGGCGAAGAAATACTTGGTTTGGTCGTGAATAGCAGTCGCAATTTACTTTGCCCTCTTACTAATCCCTTCATATGTCTTTACTTAATACCTTCTATACACCATCGTTATGCTAATTGGTTTTCTTCGTTCCCCACCGTTCGGCACCAGCCTAAGGTTTGGAAGAAGACTATCCAATTTGCGTAATAGGTGTACTATCTCCTAAACCAAGGAGTACTCGCAACTTGAGAGAAGGTAAAAGGAAAAGACAACTGAATAGTCCTATTCGTTTTCTCCAGAACCGGAAACCATCCTCGAATAAATTCCTTCGAGTTCGTATATAACCATACGATGGTTTTGTCCAATGGAAGTGGACGTTCGCAGTAATACCGGGTGTCCTGGGGAAAAGGGTAAAAGTAGGAGTGGCAATGAGGTTTGCAACTCTGACAATCCAAAAGCCAGTGTTTAAGAAGATTCGGTCAACTTGGTCACTGAGTCATAGTCTAGGGTCGGGTCATGGTCGCTGCCAAAGAGAGAGAGAAAAGAAACACTCAGCGTGCACTCTAACCTAGATCAGAATGGTTACCAATTTATCTAATCTGGAAACCTCCCACTGTACCGTCAAATTCTCCTCCAAACCTGAAAGAAGAATTAGTCGGGATCACCCAAGGAGTAAACCAACTCATCAGTGGGAATCGGGATCCAACTATCATCGCATGATAACGTGACGGACTTTGCTCACGTTATCACACTCCAGAAGGTATGCGCATATCTGGCAAGTTTCAGTTTCTTTAGAAACTCCCGATGTGATTTTTTTGCCCCATGCTCTTATGACCTTGACGAAGGCCAACAAATCATAAGTCACATGTCAAGTTCTACCCGTCATTCTCCAGGTTGATTTGAACCCACCCGCACAACCCCTTGACTAAGGCCAACAAGGCTATACGACTGTCCCAAACTAACGCATCTATCTATGCTGCAGAAAGGCAACAAGAAGCTACCATACACTATGCCTTGACGAAGGCCAACAAACATAGCATGAATACTACTTGCTACCCGTCTGAAACGACGGAGGGCTACGAATGGTTTCTGGCGAAAAACCTTTAACGTAATGAATTTGATATCGTTGAAGGAACTGGATAGCTTTTAAAAATATAGTGGCGAAAACCTTTGCTAAAGAGGGCACTCCCGGTGAAGGGATCTCGGCTCTTTCCCCGTAGAATGAGGTGCAGGATATTCCAACTGAATACCACGATGCAAAGCAAAAGTAATCGGCTATAGAGAAGTTATTGCCCTGATGCAAACTTCTATCCAAGGGGTCACTCCCGATGAAGGGATCTCGGCCCTTGCCTCGTCGACTGAGGTGCTGGATATTCATAACTGAATACCACTGTGCAAAACAAAAGAGAACGCCCTTGCAATAACAGCTTTTTGAAAAATTGTTCCAACAACATCAGAATAGGTTTGTTTAACTTGCATTGATCCGAATCAATGCAGTCCCATCAATTGATCACACCACAAAGAACGAAAATAATGACGTACGTATATGCCATCCGCATTCGCCACTGGGTCCCGTCATTACCCGTTAGGTTAGTTAACTAACGACAGAGCGGGGACTGGACTAGCGCGGATGCAAAACATACACAACATCTACTAGTATATATATCAATATATAATATTTCACTCAAGACGTGATAAAATGCAACATCACAGAAATGTACAGCATCACAGAACAATACAGATATCTGGGATCCCCGGGTTTCACAGAGCCGCTACTGAAACCCGACGTTCCCATGGTCGTGTGGATAGCCTGTGCAATGAAATCCTAGACCCCTACGGGCGCGGCAAGTTACCCGCCAAAACCTGAAGCGAAGCAGCCCCCTTCAGCAACGTGAATGGACCACCCAGCACTTCACGGAATCCGGTAACTTGGGCACCCCTCCTGGGTCAACCTGTACCCCCTACGAGTGCGGCGAATAGCCCGCCAATTCTAGAGTGAGGCCCCCTCTGTCTCAATGCCATGAGATGTGGGCCCGTTGCCCTCTAGAACCCGGCTATCCGTGCACCCCACCTTAGGGTAATCCTAGTACAGAAAGTAAAATATACATACAACGGGTACATCGACCTCAACCTGGTCATACCCCAAAAGAATAATATACAAACAGGCAATGACGGCAGTCCACATGTCGGACGCTCGCCCCGCAATATCAAATGTACATAATACAATCAAAACTGTACTACCATTGCATCCAGGCTATCCCCCACGACCAATCCGCAACATCACAGCACAACACAGAACATCAACGTGAATGTCACGTTCGCAAATCCGTCTAACCGGGCTATAGCAGTTAGACAGGATTTACCGATCAAGTGATATTCACGGTCGCAGATATAATGTAAATATTGTGAACTAATGTGTTTAAAATTTTCGATCGATCAAATTTTACCAAGTGGGCCCCAAGCATTACTGTAGCACTTAAAGAAATTCTAGGCCCAAAAATAATATTCCAAAACCCCTATTTTCAACCCAGAAGCCCACTGAAAAGATTTGATGCATTGATCACGCTTTACTGCCGCGGAACCGCGGCCCCAACAGGGGTTTGGCCGTGGTTCCGCGGTCCCCTTAAGGAATCAATGCATCGAATTTCTCCAGAATTCTTATAATTTCCTGCTTCTACTTCTGCAACACACTGAAAAATTTTTCGAGCCCAATAAAATTTGACAGAGAACTGATGCATGAGAAAAACGCGGTTTTGGAACATTTGTTCGATCGAAGCTTTAAACATACTAGAGCAAGCTAGACTAGGTTAATGGCGTGACTCTGATACCATGTAAGTGCACGGCGGCGCCCCGGCCGTCAATCTGACGCCGGAATGTGGAAACGAAAAACTTTTCAAACTAGAAAACCGGCACCACCGTGCACAAAAATCCCGGATCGGGCCATTAAACTAGTCCTAGCTAACTAAAGAACGGGTAGAGAGATATACCGAGCGATCCGTGTCCTTCGGTCTTCTCGTCATCGTCCCGATCTCCCGCGGAATGTCCGGTCTCCAACTCCTCGCCGGAAGGGCACCACGTCGCCGGCTTCTTTTACGGGCTCCCACCTCTGGACCGAGGCAACTCGGGTAGGAAGTTGGCGAGTCGACGTGCCCAAGAATTGCTGTAGAATAATGTAGTGTTCTTGGTCTCAAGGGGTTTAAAGAAGTTGCCATAATGTGGAGGAAATGAGATAAACTTTTTGAGATGGAGATGTCGGGATTTTACAATGCCAAAGATATCAAAAAATCCCCACCACAATTTTTGGACAGCCCTCCAAAGAGCTTGGCCGGCCATGCATCTCTCAAGAATGGGAGAAGGGAACCAATTATCAAAGGGGGGAGGAGCAATAATAATCAAGGAGAGAGAAAGGGTGATGATGATCAAGAATCATCACCAATCAAAACCAACACTCCACCAACCTCATCAACAACCATGACTACTTCAAAAAGACAAGCAATCATGAACTCAAGAAAGTCAAATGAGGGTGCAACCATCATGAAGCAAAAATATGCAAAGACCACCCTCCAAAATGCTTATTTGCACAAATGCAAATAAGCCCTCGTCCACCAATCTTCAGCCAATGAAAGATACAAAGAAATATGGCCAAAACGGAAAACAAAATGGCAACTTCAGAAAACTGATCCCGAAATAAATTACAGGAAAACCCCTCTACTGTATATACATACCCGCATTTGTATTCCGATCGAAATACAAATGCAATGAGACAAAGTCCACACTATACTATACTAAGATCCGGCTTAAACCAAAGCCCGCTAGTATTAATCGTCCGATCATGATCCATGCAATACCGCACATATCTGATCGAACCCTGCTATATCTCCATATGACCTCTACAGCATTTCGCCCGAAACTTGAGCAACTGTCTGTGGGGGACTCTAAAGACTCGTCAATACTATGGCTGTGGATTTAACCACTAGAACGTCAGAGGTATTAGCCATACGTGACGGGCTACCAGCTATTGACCAAAAGGGACGTCGATGAGCGAACTCATCCTGACACCCTACTGAGCCTGTCAGTGACAATATCCGTACAGTCCGGTATGTTCGTCTATGAGCATCGCATGGCGGGCCTAGGGGTTGGTAAAAGTCAGACCCCCAAAAGCGGTACAAGTCGTGTCGGAGTGTAGCCCAGAACATCCTGAGATACTACTGGAATACCTACCAGTAAATCTCTTGCCTCGGCCGAGGGCTTTATGTAATGGCTCTCCTAGACACAGCGCGACCTCACCCCCAATACCGGGAGAGACGAACCCCTGAAGATCCGCTCACTGCCTTCATGTGGCTCGGGACTGTACCCAACTAAAACCTGTTTGCACGTCTCCTTTGAGCGTGGTAGGGTAATAATCAAAGTACAGTGGGAACTCACACGAGACAAATGACGATCCTCAGGTCGATGAACTAACCTGTACACATGTCACCAGGGAACTGCTATCTAATGTCAGGTATAAGACCAAATAGCATGTTCCCGGCGAGTCATGTCCAGTGTACTCATAACCCTATGAGCACCTGTATACATCTTAGGTGAACCAACTGACACCAGTGGCTTGTGAGACCGGCCACCGCCCCTCGTCGGGGTCTCGACTGTATACACTAGTCTACTCTGGAGTATCGATGCCCTGTCTCGAAACTCCCACGACTAGGGACCTTTTAAGGATGTGCTTATAGACTACCAGCTCCCACGTATATGATCGCCCTTATACTGCTGGCAGTCAGCAAGAATCCTTGGGGCTCTATCAACGTGTAATAGCGACCTGTAAGGTCACCTAAAGCAGTACACGACGATAAAGATAAACCAGATAGCATACTATCATCTTGAGTAAGACTGTCCTACCGGAATAGGTCCTCTCTCAATCATTGCAATCACGTGCCTGTGATCCAATAATTGACTCTGAGGGCACTATCTCCAACCCTTGTGCTCCCCACCTTGAGTATATCCTAATGCGGAAAAGTAAATAATATACATCAATAGTGACATCATCCTCAACCTGGAAGTGTCCCAATAAAAAAATATTACATATAATTTTACATGAATAAAAATTAAAAAACTCTCATTTCACGGAAAAAAAAACATGTCTATTCAATCACGACGATCTAATATAACATATCACAGCAACACATAACATCACATATCATCAACGTAAGTAAATATGTGTATCCCGAATTCCGTTGACATATAGCAACAAGATCAGGGATACCCAACATATAACACTTACGGTCGCAAAAAAGAAATGAAAAACTATAATATTTAGAATCCGCAAATACCTTAGACACCATAAACCCGGAATATCTCATATTCCGAATTTCATGTCTAACCCTATAAACCTTGCATTTTAGTCTCAAATTGAAAAATCTTTTCGATAAGCAGTAGGATAATTCAACAAGATTCCCGACTAAGTGTTCGCGTACGATACGCGATTGCGACGAAGTTTTGATCCGAATCGAAACTCTATGGCAATCGATCAACCGAGATTAAAATGCTAGATTTATAAAATACTAACTAGTTTCATAAAACTAATTATTATGGATTCTAAATATTGTATCACATATCATCAAAATCTAGACAACGTTAAACATTACGATCGATTTATCAAACACCCGCAAATCCTAGTGACCTCAACAACTTGAGCATCACTAAAAACACCCAGAAAGTACCAAATATAACAATGGAGCAGCACAAGAAGTATGAGCCATCAATTCACCAAACATGCGGCGAAACCGCGGCCAAACCATTGGTTTGGCAACGGTTCCACGGCGGTTTGGTTGAATCATGGTCTCGTACTTCTTGGGGCTTCATAGAAAAACCTGCATGATTTTCTGGATATTTTTAATATGAAAATTTTCAACTTTTGAAAATCTGGACAAAAACTTGTCAAAATTCAGCTTTGAAAATTCGATCGAACACTTTAACGTCGTAAAGACTTTCCCTAATGTTCTAGCTTGGCTCTGATACCATGAAAGTGCTTCCTAGCACCATCACAAGGTTAAAACCGGCATCAAGCATGCAATTTTCAAAAAATCGGGATGCTAAGCTACACTATCCAAAGATCTAACTAGATTATTAGGATTAATATGATATCTAAAGAACTTTAAACTAAGTGAAGAATGCTACAACCTTTATACACCAAGTCCTTCTCTTCTCAAGCTCCGGATATTAGTCCCTACGACTCTACTAGGCTCTACTTGAAGAAGGATCGATCTTCCTACGTGACCTTCGTGTCGAAATTGATCCACCCGAGACTCCACTAATCCACGCAACATCTTCACTAATCTCCTATTAGTGAAGGAAGCAACTTAAACTCAAGTGCTAATCAATTGTAAGATGATGAAGTAGGGGTGTTTAGCTCACTTAGTATCTATTCAAAGTCCTATGGTTCATATCACATGTGAGGGCTAAAGCTTTGAGCATGAGAAGGAAGAAGAAGAAGGAAAATGGAGAGTGTGTGAAAATGAGCTCAAGATCAAGTCAAGAATGGCTTCATCTCATGTGTTCACTTATTGAAGCATACAATTTATTCCAATAATAAATTGCAACCATGCTACAATAGTGTACACAAACTAATAAACAAAAGATAATGCCATGCTTCACGCATGCCCAAAATATCTCCTCTTTTCCACTTCTTTTTTGAAAATCCAATACACACACACACACATACACACACACATATATACATATATATATTATGAAAATTATTAGTGAGCAATACTATTAATTAATATATAATTATATCAAATATAAATATATATCATATTATTAAATCACCACTTGATTTAATAATCCAGTTATATCGCATATAACCGACTAATATCATTTATCTTTATATCACATTATCGAATCCATTTTTGATTCAATAATCTGGTTATATCACATATAACCTAATCGATATCAAATAACCGCCAGATTAGAATACGGTATCACATACTCGTATTTAATCAGGCCCCTGCACATATCAGCATACATGCCCTACTTCATTTCAATTGAACTATGAAATCTCTGTGTGGGATTCTAAAGACTCATCAATATGCCAGCAGTAGGTGATGATCACATCAGTCTCCCACAAGCCGTCAGCGGTACTAGCTGGAGGTAACGGTTACCCAGGTATTGAGCGAATAGAAGAACAACAAGCAAGCTTGTCCAAACTTCTATGAAGCCTATAAATAACACTTACCGTACAGTCCGGTCTCTTCGTCTGATATGTCGCATATCAATTCTAGGGGTGGAATCGTCAGACTGCAGTAACTTGATAATTCATGCCGACGTATGGCTCATAACGGTTCGAGAAACTACTGATAACACTTGCCAGTAAATCTCATCAGCCCTGGCCAGGGATTTATTGTTATAGCCAATCGAGCATAGCGCAATATCAACTCCCTATACCGGGAGAGATGAAACCCCTCCTATCGCTCACTGCCTCCATGTGACTCGGGACTGAACCCAAAATCCGCCTGTTTGCATGACTCATTTGAGCTGTGGTAAGGAGGAAATCAAAGCACAATGGGAACCACATAAGAAAGTATGACGATCTCGGGTCTACAGACTGACATGTACCAGTGTCATGAGAGAACTGCTATCTAACGATAGGTATAGTACCATCTAGGAGTTCTCGGCGAGTCTTGTTCAGTGTACCCATTCTCTACTGAACACCTGTGTACAATCTTTGATGTCAAACACCAATGGTTATGGGATCAATCATTGTCCCCTACAGGGTCAACAAATGTACATGTTCATATCAGATTTTTGCATTTTTATACCGCCCAATTTTTATCATATTGCTTATCGGTAGGTACTCTTGAGCCGTGTTTGCTAGTCAATTGCAGGATACAGGTTCTCGGCTCTAAACGGTGAAATTCATGGAAAAACACGACAAATTACGGATTACTGCCAACCACAGATAAAACACGGGTCTCCGCTCTCTATCCGCATGTTGCCACACACCAGTTTAAGAGACAAAATGGCAAATCAATGTTATTTTCATGCACAAAGCTCAATGGCAACACAAAGTCCAAGAAATCTACGTGGAGCTCAAGAAAATCATGACAAAAGATCCAGATCCAATCACCTTTTGATCTGCTAAAATTCTGGAAGCAATGTGAAAAGATTATCAGAAACAACATATACCAGACTGAAAGAAAGAGAAAAAGAGAGAAAACCACAAAAGGACAGAAGCCAACTCCTCTATATGGCCGCGGATCCACGGCCAATAGGGGGTCTAGGCCGCGGATCCGCGGCCGTACAGGCTCTTCAGATGGAAAGTTTTTAGGGACAGATTGGTCTTTTCATGAAGGGACAGATTGTTGCCCTAGGTTTTCAGTTGCCTGCTGTTCACACCATAATATTGCATTATTATATTCCCCATTCTTATTCTTTTTATAAATAAACAGGTGCTTTAGACGCATGTCTACTACATATTACAGGTTACAGGTTCTTGGAGCGAAAACAGTGAAAAAGACAAAAGACGATGCAAAAAGGGACTTTTGACCAATAAATAGAAGGATCTTAATCAAGCCTACACAAAAGATCGGTACAAGGCAACGCAAGGTCCAAAATTATAAAGAAAACAGTTAAAAGTCCACTGCAATTGTTCACTGGAGATCTGGAAGAAATAGTGAAGCCAAATTGATTAAAGATCCAAAGAAATAAAAAGCCCAAGAAGCCCAGAATCAGTTCCAAAATTTCCAGACATAAAATTTTACCAAAAGCTTGGAAGTCTACTTTGACTAGGTCTTCCTAAGGATATTTTGGTAAATGTAGACATGCGAATCAATTGTAACCTAGGGTTTCTATCTCCTATAAATAGAAGCCCAAATCATTGTATTCTTTTCATGCCTCCTTTTAATGAATAAAATTTAGAAATCTTTTGGAGAGCATCGGTGTTTCTTCTCCATTCAGAAATTCAGATTTGACAACCCTGCATGGATGATCGGAGGGATGCATCTGTAAGTAATTTAATTTCTTGCCTTAGTGTAGATTTCAATTCCTTGCCCTAGGTAGATTTAATTTCATGCCTTAGGAACTTATTTAGGGTTTAGCTTTGGGGAAGGATTTTGAGAGATGAGATCTCTCATCCCTTTCTTACCCACCAAATATTTACAATAGGACTCCATGCATACATGCACATACCGCTCCCTACGGCACTCTATCTCTCGAGGTAGCGGTGATACCGTAGTATAAAGGCCCGGGTGTGATGTTTTCCATGGAGGTTAGGGTAAGGATCTCTAAAGGAAGGACAAGAACCTAGAGGAAGGAACACCTTCCCGAACGGATCTAATCCCCTTTATTGATAATTACCATAACTCCTCACAGATCTTCATTCGGGTATTGAAAGCGGTGAGATTTAATTACATTTCCAAACCATCCCTAAACCTAGCCCTAGCAAGAGTAGATCTAGATAATTGCCCTAGGTTAATTAGATTTTTAGATTTAATAATTAATCCGAACACCCTTCGGAATTAACTCGTTAGAGCGAATCGGAAATTCACAACATCCCTGTGGACCGACCCGTACTCACCGGCTAGCTGCAAAGCGACGCCGTTCTTGATTGCGGTTACAAATATTTTTGATCTATCTTTTAGAAAGCGCAAGCACGCTAAACACTCTCAATCACCTGCCTATAAATAGTCCAGAACTTGCCAAAGCCAAGTGTCCATAATCTTGTATTTAGAATTTAGAATACATGTGTTGTTCTTCTTCCTCCTCTCATCTCTTCTCCATTAAAAACTTGTAGTGAGCTTTTGTGAGCGAAGAATGAATAAAGGAGTTCTTTGTTATCATGCTTGTCTTGTTCTTTTTATAATTGCTTGTAATTTTCTTTTGCTAATCTAGTTGTTGTTATTTATTGTTTGTTTCTTTCTTGTTCTCTTTTCCTTTATCCTTAAACAACCATGATGCTTACGCTTGATCCTTTCCGAGGTGAGGTCGTAAATAGCTAGTTGTAATCTTCTAACCTCTTTCTTTCTATCTTTCTCCTTTTTTTATTTTCTTTTTCCTTATAATGGGTGAGTAGTTTTCATACTTGTTAGGGTATGATAAGGAAAGTTTGAGAGAAGGAAATCTCTCTCACTCTTTTCTTGCCCAACATCTTGATTCGGACTCCCGTTAATTGAACCACAATCCGCTCCCTACGACACCCTATCCTACATGATAGCGGTGATTCCTTAGTGAGACCGGTTGTGGTTGAATTAACCGGAGGTTAAGGCTAAGAGCCAAGAACGGACGGACAAGCACCAAAAGGAAGAACTTATGCGTTGGAAAGCCTAGCTTATACTCGCAAGTTCCTTCCTAGTCGTGCTAATCCCCGTTGTTGCCGATTACCGTAACACCGACATTAAGAGTGGCAACAAAAGAAGTGAGCGACTCCTAACTCAAACTAACCTAATCCTAACCCTAACAAGCTCTCTTTATATATCATTTTATCACTTAAGTAATTTAAAAACAAACATGGACAATTGGACTTAACTCGTTAAAGCACAAAAAAAAAGATTCCCATCTCCCTGCGGACGACCCGTACTCAACCGGCTAGCCACAAGCGAAACCGTCTTGATTGCGGTAACAAACTTAGCACGCAAAATCCTTACCAATCAAATGGCGCCGTTTCCGGGGAGATGGTAGTTTATTTCTTTGTGTAATTTCGGTTTAATTTGTGAATATAAATATAACCGAAAAACAAAACAAAAAATATATACTTTGTAAAAAAACCATCTTGTTATTTTTGATTAGTTTTTGTGCAAGTGTGCAGGATAAAAAGACGGTCGAGTTCAGTGCCAAAGACGTGGGAAGATAGACCCATATCTCGCGGCTACACCGCGATGGATTAAGACGGAGCCAACGGTCTACTATAAAATTCTGGAGCAAATCCAGTGAGCAAATAAAGATTCAGGAGCTCCAGAAAAGAAGAGGACACAAAAGGCAGCATAGCACAGGAAGCTGAAGGGACAAATCCACTTACCCACCGCGGAACCGCGGCATAAGCCTACTATTGCCGCGGAACCGCGGCCATCTATGGCCGTCGACTCCTAAAAATTTCTGTAAGTCTCTATCTCTTCTTCCCCACTCCTCTGAACTCCACTGAACTGTGTTTTCTGCAGCATTCTTTGCGCAAACTCTCTTCCCCCTTCCAATAAATTATTTTTGTGTAGGATTCTTTGCGCCGCACTAAAATAAAAATTGTTTGCAGTTGATTGTTACTGCTTTGCATATATTAATACGGACTTTAAGGGGCTTAAAACCAATTCAGATTGGGTGGGGATTTCATCACCCTTCCCAGGACCCCAGAAATCATAAAAAGCATATGCATTGACCATTGCTTAAATTAAAAAATACTAGACTCAGCCCTAAGGACTTCACGCTCAATAGGACAGAGGACTAGTTACAGGCATCGGCCGTTTATCCTATCCTGACTTTTACGGTGTCTAGGCAAGTGTGTCCAAGGCAAGCGGTTACTTAATTAGGACCACTACTTACGTAGTGGGGGGCCTCCCACTTACCTGGCACTTACCTAGCCGCAATTGTTGGAGAAAAGGCGGTTTGAGGTCCTGTTTCTAGCCCTTTAGAACAGTTAGGAGCTGTCTAGCTGACCTAGATGACCCTAGATCTAGGTGTGATTGTGCATATCTTGTTTATGATTGCTTGAAGCCGTAAGCCCGTACATATTTCTGGAAAGCTCATTCTAAAAATAAAAAAAAACAAAAACTTTTATAAAAACTTGCCCTTTATCGCCAGAATCCATTTTTTTCACCCACCACCCATCGTATTTCTCCATTGACGTTTTCTTACCCTCACCTTCTCCGCTTTGACTATACTAAACTCGTTTAGTGTATGTCCGTTTGGACTCGGGACACTAGCGCCCGCCTAGTCCGCGTTACGTTAGTCGCTACCGACTACGCGATCGACTCAGACGTCGAAACTCCGTCCACGCCTCTTTCACCCTTACCTTTGCCGGCCAACTCCGACGTTGACCGGAATTCTGTTCATACATCTTCACCTTCACCATCACCAACCTCTTCTTCCGCGATGTCAGGATTTAATCCAAACATCTCTTTGACTCCCCCGGGATTGACTTCACCTCCTATGGAGGCAAATAACCCACCACCACCGCCTGTTGTAGCGCCGCAGCGAATCGCGCTCCAGGATCGTTTCTATCCCACCCGTTCTGCACTTCCCACCTGTCTTTCCCTTCCACCGGCCAATGGGGATAATTTTGAAATTAAGCCCCATTTCATTAACATGCTTCCGAAATTTCATGGGCTTGAATCTGAAGATGCCTATATCTTCATCAACAAGTTCCAAAATGTTTGTGCCATGATGAAAACTACCCAGCTGTCGGACGATGCTATACGACTACGGGTCATCCCGTTCACTTTATGCGATCTTGCTGAAAAACGGCTGTATAGCACCGCTTCCCACTCCATAACCAGTTAGGACGAATTTGTGAAAGCGTTTCTCAAGAAATTCTATCCGAATCATAAAACCGCAAGGATCCGTAACGAAATCAACCAATTCTCTCAGCTTCCTTCTGAACCCTTTTGGAAGTGCTTTGACCGGTATAAAGACCTTCTTGTTCAGTGCCCTCACCACGGTATTGAGAAATGGCAACTTTGCCAAACCTTATACAAGAGCCTGAACCCAGCAACCAAGCAGTTGTTGGAAACCATTTGTCAGGGCCACTTCCTATCGAAATCTGACGAGGAAGCGTGGCAATTCTTCGACGACCTTGCGGAACAAATGCTTCAATGGGAGAGCACTAGACCAACTACTTCTTCTTCTTCCTCCACCTCTATTGGTCAGTCTAGGGTAGGAATTCACCAACTTGATGTCTCTATTGCGATGAAAGCTGAAATGGCTACAATAACGAGAAAACTTGAAGCGATAGAGAGCAAATTTTCATCTCCTGCTCCTGCCCCTGTTCTTCCCTTTCGTACCATTTGTGCTTGTTGTTCTGATCTTTCTCACTTAACCGAAGAGTGTCCTTACAATCCACCATCTCAAGGACAGGATCAGGTTAATGCTACAATTCAGCAAAGACCGAGAAATGATCCATACTCTTCCACCTACAATCCCGGTTGGAGGAACCACCCCAATTTCACCTGGAATCAGAATCAGCAACAATTCCAAGGCAACAATTTCCGGAGGCCCCCTCCTCCGCAACAACAAGCGCAACAACAAACTCAACATCAGTTTCAGCTGCCCTTCTAACCCCAACCTTTTCAAAATCAGACGAACAACTTTGCACCCAACAATTCTTTTCCACAAAAAAACTTTGTACCGTCAAACAACGATAAGGTTTCCTCGCTAGAATGAAGTCTGGAGGCATTCGTTAAACAATCGACACAATCCACCGCCAACATCCAGTCGTCTATTCAGTCTTTGGTGCAACACACTGCTGCACACGGGCAAAGCATCAAGACCATCGAAGCCCAGATTGCACAGCTGAATGCGGCGTTAAGCGAGCGAGAAAAGGGGAAGCTTCCATCGCAACCACTCCCAAATCCCGGTCACCCACATAATGTACATATTGCTCTTGAACAACAGAACCATAATGTGAGTGTCGTGACTACATTGAGATCGGAAAGGATGCTGCACAACAACATCGATACAACAATTGAGGATAATGACACCCCGGCCGCTTCATCTTCTTCTTCTTCTTCATCTTCTGAGCCTATTCTCCATTCATCTAAAGGCTCATCTTCTTCTTCTTCTTCTACTCTGAACGGACCCACTTCTCACTCCACGAAAACACCAGCTCTGGGATCCGTTCCAGCTCCATAATCTCCTCCACAACCGTTGGACTCAACCAATTTTAAAAACGTTCCATTTCCAAACCGGTTGAGGTCCAATAAACAAAATCCACAAATGGAGAAGATTCTGGAGTTGTTTAAGCAGGTTAACATTAACATTCCCCTTTTAGATGTTGTCCAACAAGTCCCGTCCTACACGAAAATCTTAAAGGACTTGTGCACGAAAAAGTGGAAGTCTCAGGTACCCAAGAAAGTTTTCTTGGCTAGTGCTGTGAGTGATGCTCTTACCCAATCTTTACCATAAAAACGGAAGGACCTTGGCTGTCCTACGATTTCTATTACCATTTGGGATAAGAACATCAACCGCGCACTATTAGATATTGGTGCCAGTGTTAACCTACTTCCGTACTCAGTATATGAGCAATTAGGTGCAGGAGAGCTGAAACCCACACACTGTACTCTCCAAATGGCCGACCGATCAATCACCTATCCTAGGGATGAGCTAGAGGATGTGTTAATCAAGGTTGGGGACTTCATATTCCCCGTTGACTTCATTGTATTAGACACACAGCCTTTAGCTAACCCCCGGAATCAAATTCCGGTGATACTCGGTCGCCCATTCCTTGCAACCTCAAATGCTGTGATCAATTGTCGCAATGGTTCGATGAACCTATCTTTTAGAAACATGACAATTGAACTCAATATTTTTAGGTTGGGGAATCAGCCCTCCGAACCTAATGCTCATATACTAGACGTTTGCTCAATCAAGGAGATCACCCCAGAAGAGTGTGAATTCGAGGAGTTTTTGTTCGATCATGATAACCTTAACGCCACTAGTGCGTTCCTCTTCGAACCTGCTGCTGTTTCTGCACCCGATAATGACTACGAGTGTTTTATGTTCTCGAACGATCTTAGCCGCTCACCACCCGAGTTTGAATCCTTCGAATTTCCGGATGAGTCACCTGAACCATCCAACTCGGTCGCTTACACTCGTTTTGAACCTTTGCTGGAATCCTTTGAGTTCGAAACATTTTCACCAATCTTGCCTTCAATCGTTTCACCTCCAACGCTCGAACTCAAGCCTTTTCCGTCTCATCTTAAGTACGCTTACTTGGGTGAGAACGAGACCCTCCCTTTTATCATCTCGGCTTCTCTAGCTCCAAAGAAAGAGAAACCCCTTCTTGCAGTCTTGCACAGCAATAGGCAAGCTTTTGGCTGGTCCATGGCAGACATCAAGGGGATTAGTCCCCTGATCATTGAACATCACATTCATCTGATGGATGATGCCAAACCAGCCAGAGATCCTCAAAGGCGACTCAACCCAGTCATGAAGGAGGCTGTGAAAAAGGAAATCGTGAAGTGTCTGGATAGTGGTATCATTTTACCCTATCTCTGATAGCCAGTGGGTTAGCCCCATTCACGTTGTCCCCAAGAAATCAGGCATAACGGTCATTACTAACGAGGCCAATGAGTTAATCCCTACTCGCACCCAAACTGGGTGGCGAGTCTACATCGATTACAGAAAACTCAATGCCGCAACGCGGAAAGACCACTTTCCGCTACCTTTCATTGACTAAATGCTTGAACGATTGACAGAACACGAGTACTACTGCTTTCTTGATGTCTACTCCGGCTATAATCAAATTCCCATCGCCGAAAAAGAACAGGACAAGACCACATTCACTTGTCCTTTCGGCACGTTCGCATATCGTCGCATGCCCTTCGGGTTATGCAATGCGCCCGCTACCTTCCAGCGGTGTATGATGGGAATCTTCTCAGACGTGGTGGAGAAATTCCTGGAGATCTTCATGGACGATTTCTCCATCTTCGGCGATTCCTTCAACGAGTGTTTGCTGCATCTTGACGCTGTCCTTACCCGATGTAAGGACAAGAACCTCACTTTGAATTGGGAGAAGTGCCACTTCATGGTGCGCGAAGGTATTGTCTTAGGATATATCATTTCGCAAAATGGCATAGTGGTTGACAAAGCGAAGATTGAGGTCATTTCCAATCTCCCTCCTCCCAGATGCGTCAGAGACATCCGAGCCTTCCTTGGCCATGTCAGTTTCTATAGACGGTTCATCAAGGACTTTAGCAATATTGTTAGGCCCTTGACTCTTCTACTGGCCAAGGACACGCCATTCGACTTCAACTCGAGCTGTGTGACTTCGTTCGATTCATTAAAAAGCTCACTCACTTCTGCTCCCGTTCTTTCTTCACCTGACTGGACGCACCCATTTGAGATTATGTGCGATGCATCCGACTTTGCCATTGGTGCTGTCCTTGGACAACACATCAACAAGATGCCGCAAGTAATCTATTATGCGAGCCGAACCCTGAACGACGCCCAACTCAATTATACAACAACTGAGAAGGAATTCTTAGTTGTTGTATTTGCTTTAGAAAAGTTCAGGCCCTACCTTATCGGCTCTCCAGTCATTGTTTACACAGACCATTCTGCTCTGCGCCATCTTTTTGTGAAGAAAGATGCAAAATCTCGGCTAATACGTTGGATCCTCTTGCTTCAAGAGTTTGACCTTGTCATTAAGGACAAAAGAGGATGTGAAAACGTAGTCGCCGACCATCTCTCACGACTTCCTTCTTCACCGTCGCCTCAACTTTCGATAAACGACGATTTTCCGGATGAACAGCTCTTGACAGTATCTCGCGAACCCTGGTTCGCAGATATTGTGAACTATTTGGCCACAGGGCTACTACCCACTGAATGGTCAAGTCAGGACAGACATCGATTCTTATCCTAAGTAAAACACTTTTGCTGGGACAAACCCTATCTGTTCAAGTACTGTCCCGACCAAATTATTCGTCGGTGTGTCCCTGACGATGAATTCAAGAGTGTGCTATCATTTTTCCACGATCAAGCATGTGGCGGGAATTTTGGCCCCAGAAAGACAGCTGAGAAGATCTTGCAATGTGGTTTCTACTGGCCACAACTCTTCAAAGACGCTCATGACTATTGCAAGACTTGCTCCCGGTGCCAACACTTGGGCCGGATATCCCGGAGGAACGAGATGCCGCTCCAACCAATCTTGGTTGTGGAGATTTTCGACGTTTGGGGGATAGATTTCATGGGGCAATTTCCCAGCTCTTTCAGGAACTTGTACATCCTTCTTGCTGTTGATTACGTCTCTAAATGGGTCGAGGCTGTGCCCAGCCGGACTAACGGCAACAAGGTTGGCGTTAGGTTTCTTAAAGAAAACATTTTCTCCCGGTTTGGGCACCCCCGAGCGATCATTAGCGACAATGGAACTCATTTCTGCAATAAGACTTTCGAGGCCTTGATGCAGAAATATTCCATTAATCATAAGCTATCTACGCCCTACATCCTCCAAACCTGTGGGCAAGCCGAAGTTTCAAATCGGAAAATCAAACAGATACTGGAAAAGACGGTTTCCAAGAACCGAAAAGATTGGTCGTTGAAACTCACTGATGCCCTTTAGTAATTTCAAATGGCTTATAAGACCGATCTTGGAATGTCTCCCTATCGGCTTGTGTACGGAAAGGCTTGCCACCTCCCTGTCGAAATAGAGCATCGCGCATTTTGGGCGATAAAAGAACTGAATCTGTCTCTCGAAGATGCGGGCAGCCATCGGAAGCTGCAGTTGAACGAATTGAGCGAGCTTAGGGATGAGGCTTACGATAACGCGGTTGTCGTTAAGAACCGAACGAAGGTGTTTCACAATAAACACCTTTTTTGCAAAACTTTCGTACCGGGTCAACAGGTACTGCTTTACGACACCCGGCTACACTTCCATCCAGGAAATCTCAGATCTCGCTGGAAAGGGCCGTATTTTGTGCGGAATGTGTATCCGCATGGCGCTGTGGATTTGGAGAATCCAAAGGACGGTTCGTTTTTCAAAGTCAACGGACACAGACTTAAACCGTACCTTAGCGCCGAACCAACAGAGGAGCTCCTGGTCTTACAAGAGCCGGTTTACCCTGCATAATCTTCCTCTGCCTACCACCAAACTTCGGTTATCCAGCCAAGAACAGTGGACACTGTTCCAAATAAGTTTGGGGGTATGTATATACCTTTTTGTATATATTTGTGAATATTCTTTTCCATTTTTACTATTTTTCTTTTCTTTAAACACTAAAACAAAAAAAAACAAAAAAAATTGTGTATATCTAACCGACAATTTTGACCCTTCAATGATCTCTTCATGCAATGGCAGTGAGGACACTGTCCAGTTTAAGTTTGGGGATACGCTCGGTACGCATTTCTAACCTTCGCATTCATATGTATATTTTGCATCTGTATATTAAAATCCATAAAATCCATTAAAAATCAGAAAATTTTCTAAAAAAATAAAAACTTTTCTGTCAAGTTAGCTAGTGGGAGAACTCTGATTCAACATCTCGACGGTTTTGTTTGATAAGATAAGAATAACTAAATCTTATTTTTAGATTTTGAAAACCTGAAAGTTAACTCTCCTTTGAAGTTAACTATAGCTGATATACGTCTTTACATCACACTACACGTGTCGTGAGTTTTGAAAATTAGATGACAAGTCTTTTATGTCTAAAAACTTTTAAATGGATAAATGATTTTCTGAGGATCAAATAGGTTTGTTCTGAAATAAGTAATATCAAGAATAGTTTATGAAGTAAAGTTAATATGAAGGAATGTTATTGATGCCTTAATTGGAACTAAGTCTGAAAAATAACCCATCTGGAACTTGATTGGAATGATTACACACCGAACCCACTAAACACGCCTTTTATCCAAAAAAAATAATTGAACTGCCGGTTATATCTCCGTTTGTATTGAATCATCATGATTTTCACGCTAAATTGTCTTTTGTTTTTGGACCTAGGTAACTTGAGTAATTAAGTCCGCTGGGGTGTCTCTACACCTAATGCCCTAAAGCCAACTGGTTTGGGTGCATTGGCCCAAAGCTCGTTAAGAAGCCTAGAAAGTCCAGATTAAAACAAAGTCAAGCAAGTGTTCTCTCCGAGTTAAAATTCCTAACGGTTCTTTATGTGAGAATAATCTTGACAAAAGACAGGTTTTTATAAAAAATATTTCTAGTGGAGATATGAAGGTTTTATTCTATGATAAAGACTATTGCACGTTCACAGAGGTGTGTAAGAAATGAAAACAAGAAAAAGGTGGAGTGAAAGATAAGACCTAGTTTCCTGTTAAGGAAGATAGAAATTCTGAAATTGAAACCTTACTGGAAAACGAAACTTGAAAAATGCTTAACTCTTTATAAAACTTGTGTGATCCTTTTAAAAATTTTATCTGGGCTTTATTGTGTGACATGATGACTTTATTCGATCCTTCTGGAACTTAATGACACTATTTGCACTACACGTAAAGACATATAAAATCTTAAGTTAAATAAGATGCGAGGTGTGAAAAATAAAGGTTCGATAGTCTAGACTTAGGATAACAGAATTGTTATTTTCTGGAACAAAACTTTAGGGTTTGAATCATAGTTATTTTGCAAAACTAGCTTGACCGGATTTTGTGGGTAGTATCCGCTGAAAACCCTCAGGAGACAACACTCCTCCTACTGGGGACACCTAGAGGTTTAACGGCTTGTTGCACATACTCAGTGCAATCGCGTTCCATGTGAAAGTGAGGTTAGGAATTTTTGTGAATAAATTGGCTTTGCTTGGGACGAGCAAATGATAAGTTTGGGGGTATTTGTTCATATCAGATTTTTGCATTTTTATACCGCCCAATTTTTATCATATTGTTTATCGGTAGGTACTCTTGAGCCGTGTTTGCTAGTCAATTGCAGGATACAGGTTCTCGGCTCTAAACGGTGAAATTCATGGAAAAACACAACAAATTCCGGATTACTGCCAGCCACAGATAAAACACGGGACTCCGCTCTCTATCCGCATGTTGCCACACACCAGTTTAAGAGACAAAATGGCACATCAATGTCATTTTCATGCACAAAGCTCAATGGCAACACAAAGCCCAAGAAATCTACGCGGAGCTTAAAAAAATCATGACAAAAGATCCACATCCAATCACCTTTTGATCTACTAAAATTCTGGAAGCAGTGTGAAAAGATTATCAGAAACAACATATACCAGGCTGAAAGAAAGAGAAAAAGAGAGAAAACCACAAAAGGACAGAAGCCAACTCCTCTATATGGCCACAGATCCGCGGCCAATAGGGGGTCTAGGCCGCGGATCCGCGGCCGTACAGGCTCTTCAGATGGAAAGTTTTTAGGGACTAATTGGTCTTTTCATGAAGGGACAGATTGTTGCCCTAGGTTTTCAGTTGCCTGCCTATAAATAGTCCAGAACTTGCCAAAGCCAAGTGTCCATAATCTTGTATTTAGAATTTAGAATACATGTGTTGTTCTTCTTCCTCCTCTCATCTCTTCTCCATTAAAAACTTGTAGTGAGCTTTTGTGAGTGAAGAATGAATAAATGAGTTCTTTGTTATCATGCTTGTCTTGTTCTTTTTATAATTGCTTGTAATTTTCTTTTGCTAATCTAGTTGTTGTTATTTATTGTTTGTTTCTTTCTTGTTCTCTTTTCCTTTATCCTTAAACAACCATGATGCTTACGCTTGATCCTTACTGAGGTGAGGTCGCAAATAGCTAGTTGTAATCTTCTAATCTCTTTCTTTCTATCTTTCTCCGTTGTTTTATTTTCTTTTTCCTTATATTGGGTGAGTAGTTTTCATACTTGTTAGGGTAGGATAAGGAAAGTTTGAGAGAAGGAAATCACCCTCACTCTTTTCTTGCCCAACATCTTGATTCGGACTCCCGTTAATTGAACCATAATCCGCTCCCTAGGGCACCCTATCCTACATGATAGTGGTGATTCCTTAGTGAGACCGGTTGTGGTTGAATTAACCGGAGGTTAAGGCTAAGAGCCAAGAACGGACGGACAAGCACCAAAAGGAAGAACTTATGCGTTGGAAAGCCTAGCTTATACTCGCAAGTTCCTTCCCAGTCGTGCTAAGCCCCGTTGTTGCCGATTACCGTAACACCGACATTAAGAGTGGCAACGAAAGAAGTGAGCGACTCCTAACTCAAACTAACATAATCCTAACCCTAACAAGCTCTCTTTGTATATCATTTTAGCACTTAAGTAATCTAAAAACAAACCTGGACAATTGGACTTAACTCGTTAAAGCACAAAGAAAAAGATTCCCATCTCCCTACGAATGACCCGTACTCAACCGGCTAGCCACAAGCGAAACCGTCTTGATTGCGGTAACAAACTTAGCATGCAAAAACCTTACCAATCAGTACACACTAGTCTACTCTGGAATATCGATGCCATGTCTCGATACTCTCTCGACTAGGAACATTTAAAGGATGTGCTTGTGGACTACACAAGTCCCAGTAGTATGATCTGCATCATAGTCCTGGTAGTCAAGCAAACATCCTAAGGGCTTTATCAACATGTATCTGAGAGATGGTATAATAATACAAGTGTACATGTTAAGATAAAAAGCAACCAGATAGCACATTATCATGTCGAGCAAGAAAGTCCTCTATATATACGTCCAAGCATCCACTATATCATACAATAATGGCCTCTAGGGAATACATATTCCTAACAGTCTTAATGGGTTTTACCCCGTTCTGGAGCACTCAGCAAAAACCAAAATCCATAATTTGCTGAAGTGCGTGGAGTCCATCTTGGATATGAAGCATCTGATCACCTGAAAGTTTCCACTTCCTATGACCTACTGGTAACTAGTAAGGTCATCATCACCATGATGCTGACCTCCCTGTCACCGTCTATAAGAAAACCGAAGTGTCTCTCGGGTGTCTGGGGTCACCTACTGAAATCTGAGGAGTGGGTAACGGTTTGTCAAGTCCAATTGAATTCTTAGGTTTTACTAAATTTTCGGTAACCGTTTTTGGTCCAGGAATTACTTCCAATTCTACCATACTCCCACTAGTTTATTTTGTAAAAAAGATCCTTTTATAAAAAGGTGGCGAGTTAAGAATAATATAACTATTGATCTTGAAAATAGTAGAAACAATATCCTAGCGAATGCTTAGGATAACCCACAAACTGTCATTTCCAAAGCGTGCTTCGAGTTTGTCGGGATTCTGCTTTTAGACAGAAACCAAATAACTCCATATCTTAACAACCTAAAGATATGTAACCATTCTATATCTATATAGAATCAAGGCACTAATTTAGATGGAATCAGATTCAAAATTCATGCAGCAGTTTCCAGTGCATATCACCTAATGGAAAAGGGCCAATACAGCATTACTTATCATGAAGCGCATCCACAGATGAGTAACCTGTGAGAGAATCAAGTTCTTGATATTACTATAATGGAATACTTAGCATAAGTATCTACATTTTCGATCACTTCGAAGAATCCCGATACTTCCAACGTATGGTTCTCTACTTTATTCTTATACCTATAAACATCTCAAAATCTTTAGACCTTGCATTACTATGAATGCGTTTCTAAAACCAGAGAACTCATAGGTAATCTTGAATGAAGTATGAGTACCAACCCCTTGTCCCGAAGGACACTGGACAACATACATTTCCATGTATAAGTCTCGAGAGTAAACCAACTCTAATTCCGTGTTTTGTAATTAGAAAAATGTATCGGGGTTAAGAATGTCTTACACCGTTATTCAATACACCTTACCTTATCCTTAACTCATAAAGGTAAATGTTTACCATATTTTTCAAAATGTATATCTCACTTTATAAAAATAAAGGTACAGATATTTCATTTTAAAATTTGGTGCACAACAACGGTTACTCGATACCAAATATTTGCCGTCAGGAAAAAACCAGGCGATTCAATCCAATATCACCAATTACAACGAATTCCGATATTGACGACCAAACTGCCCATTTTCCAATTTTATACTCCTACTCATCATCTGTAACACCATACAGATGTGAGATCCAAATCTGGTAAATAAATACCCTGGAATCGGGATTGATTTGGAAAACAGTTCTCTATTACATGTATACGGAAAAACTGGAACATGAAAATGTTTCATAGGGCATGGTCAGGTATTCCTAGTAATGCCTTTTCCATTATCCAGATTCATAACAGTAGTCACAATTTCCTTTGCCCTCACTTCAGTCCTTTTATATATCTCTACTTCTTACCTTCTGCACACCGTTGCTGCGCTAACTAGTTTTCTTCCTTCCTTACCTTTTGGCGCCAGCCTGAGCTTTGGTAGAAGACTATCCAATAAGCGTAACAGGTGTACTCTCCTAATCAAGGAGCTCTCGGAACCTGAAAGAAAGTAAAGGGAAGAGACAACCGAATAATCCTATTCAGTTTCTTCAGAACCAGTGGCTATCCTCGACTGAAGTAACTTCTTCGAGTTCGTATTTAATTATACGATGGTCGTTCCAAGCAATATGGATCATCATAATGACACGACGTGTTCTGAAGAAATGCAAATGGTAGAGCAGGAGTGGTAGGGATATATGCGACTTTGTCACGAGTCAAGCCAAGCCAAAGCCAAGGATGTACAAAAGTTCGGTCAAATTGGTTCATGAGTTTTTAAGGTAAGTCATCGGTCGTTGTACCAGAGAGAGAGAAAAGAAACACTCAGTGTGCACTCTATCAAAATTAGATTGGTTATCACTTTATCTTATCAGGATGGCTCCCACTGTTTCCTCGAATTCTCCTTCAAACCCTAAAAGGAGAACTAGTCGGGATCATTTACAATTTACAAGTTTTCTAACCGTTCAGCCAGGCCAGTGTTGGTACTTCGAGGGAGGTCCTCCATGCTTTTGCACAGACTCAATTAATAACCCCGTTTCCGCAGAGGCATAACCTCGTTAACACTTTCTATACACCTAATAGGTTAGCTAATTACGAAGTGAAGAAATCTCCCGAAGAATAATACATGCTCATCAGTGGAAATCGGGACCCAACTATCATCATGTGATAACTTAACAGAATCCACTCAAGTCACCACACTCCAGAAGGTATGTGCATACCTGGCAAGTTTCCCATATGTTTGAAACTCCCCATATGGTTTTTGCCCTTAGGATCCAAATGACTTTGATAAGGTCAACAAGTCAAAGGGTCCTAATCAAGTTGAACCCGTCATTATCCTGATTGCATTAGACCCACCCACATAGACCCTTGACAAGGTCAACAAGGTCAAATGACTGTCCTGACCAATCCACATATCCATGCGACAAAAAACTATTACTGTAACTGTCACTTCCCGAAATTTACGGAATATGACCAGCACCTAGACTACTAACGTCTCAAGGCGTACGTATTCTAAGTAAGCCGAAAACCCAGAAATCCAAACCAAGAAAAGTAGTAGAGTGTAGGAAAACCATTTTAAAATCAACCAGTTTGCAACATAATATACAACGCCTAAAGGCGAGGATCACAACAGAAGGAACTCAAACAGCAGGAAATCCATAGAATATAACGCGCAACTCTACGGTCGAAAGAATAGACATCACTGGTCTCTATCTCAAATAAGTACATGTTTTGGTTGATGGACCTTCTAGATACAACTGAAATATAATATACAATGTATAATGATAGGTACGATACAAATAACCCAACGGGGGTGAGTTGCCAACTCGTACTAGCAAGTCCCCCGAAAGAAGTAGTGCCCGCAAAGCCGTAATGAAACCTGTACGGCAACACCTGCAAGAAACTGGGGCACAACGGGGGTGAGTTGCCAACTCGTGAATAGAAAAATATCTACGAACAGAAAATTGCATGTATGACGCAATCCTAGGTCATACGATCAGAATATATATCCTCAAATATATAACCAGCAATCTATAACCATGGCTAGGGTAAATATCTAACCCAAGTGTAATCCCATGTGCCCGTATCAGTACCTCAAGTAGCAATATGTATGGATGATGTATGAATGCATGAAACAGAATGCATGTACTGAAGAAAACTGCTTTCATAATTTAGTGAGATTTCTGTATTTCTAAAATGAGGTATCATAAATGAAATGAGCATAAGAAAGTGCCTAACATCGACACAAAATAAGTATCCCAATGTCTCGATCACAATATCTCGGGCGCCGTCAGTCCAGATCGGCCCCTACCATCCATCTCAAGACCACGACGGTATCCTCCGGATATCCGACGCGTCGGGTAAAATCACCGATCGGTAGTGCTCCCCTGCCAGGCTCAACGCCATCTCCTGCGATCTTCTTTCCCCCGGGGTACCGCACCGGGCCGACCATATACCCGAAACGGTTCATCCACCTCCTCGAATCGGGCCACACATGTCACTCTCAGCACCGAGAAAACACATGGTGGACGCACTGAAATATCATATCAAGGGTAACCGGGCTTTTAAAACAATTACATAATCTCTTTGAAATACCCACGATTCCCAAATCCAGAAATATCATAGAAACAACATATCTCAATGCGCATAATCAGAAAGTATAATGTAGGTGACATATCAATGAAGTGTAAGTATAACAGTATATCATGCAACATGGAATAATAGTATGCACATACAAGGGTCATATCCTGATGCAATAATACTACTGTGTAGTGACATGGCAATTACCGATGAAGATGTGTGTGAGCCGGCAAATAAGTGTACGTGGTACATACGCATCATCGGTAATGGTGTTGGTGTCCTAACATCATGATATCAATAATGGAATATGGATCACAACAGTATGCAATGCGGAGCAACAACAATAATGTGCGGGAGCTGAATACTAAACACAATGATCTCTAAAACTGCATCTAATGTCATAAGAGTCATATAGCTACACCACTATAAGGATGAGCTAAGCTAACAATAGGAAAGGGAAACCGCCTAACCTCTGAGTCGATACATATATATATACATATATAGTCGGTGATCCCGCCTCGATAATATCACATACGATACCATATCTCTATAATCAGTTATTCTCAAATCAAGAGTGCGGATCAAACATCAAGGTATAGCTCGTACGTGAATCCGTCGTACGGCATCCCCAAATCTGGGTACGGGTCAAAATTATATTCATTTTATTACTCATCCGGTATCCTCTTTATCAAAGATCATAATCCAGGTACTGACCTACGTCTAGTACAAATCTAATATCATCACTATAATTATGATCTGACTACTGATCGACAGTCTCGTATGAATCGATATCATCAGCACATATCATCTCAAGGAGTAACAACGCCCAAGCCAGCCTATCATAAATATCTTATCATATCATATCATATCATATCCTATCTCGTATCATAATCACATGTCGATCATTTTATATATATATATATATATATATATATATATCACTATTCCTATAGCATCATTATCCCAAAATCCGCTAAAGCATCAAGACGTATCTCAAATATGAATTTTACCATATCACCGATATCATAATCTCGGATCAAATATCATCGACTCATCTCAAACCCAAGTATCATCCCCCAATCCGTATGTGAACACATAGTCCCATACTCACGTGAACACATATCTATATAGAATCCCATAACCACATATGAAATAAGGATGTATGCAAGTATGTATGTGTGTATATGTATGTGTAGTGCACCCACTACCCTAGGGTTTCGTAACCTTTCACCAATCCAACACACTAATATCCACCTTAACATTATCATTAATCCCAATTAACATATAATAATTGTTGGTGTGTATACGCATCCGTATACATCACCACGAACTGCGGGGGTGCTATACGCCATCCACCCGACTGCTCCCCGTAGATATAAATCTACTCACCTAGCTTTATGCGTGCCAGTACCGATGTCGCCATTTCATCTCCAATGCCTTGACGCCACGTGGGGTACCTACAAGGATATCACACGCTAAAACACATGAAAACCATGTCGGAAACCAAAATGGTGCACGCTACGCCGATAGGTAAAAACCTACAGCCTCGCATGCAAACACAGCCAATATCCCTCTACCGTTGGCGTTCAAATGCCACCCGATAGAAACGAATCACCAAATACCAAAATCCATACGAAAACAAGTCGTAAATCATGCGCCAACTCAAGAAAATCAACCCAGATTCTACCCTGGTTGGAACCAGACAAAACTAGACATACCCAGGGTCAAGTTTACAGGTAAAAGAGCTGTGCATCAAAAACGAGGGGGTTCCCTACTGCTCTGGCCGCAAATTGCGGCCAGGGGGAATTTATCTGCGGCCGGAGTAAGGTGGTTGGGGCTAGGGTTTTGGGTGTTGGTTCCTATCTGCCTGCACATCCTACTGCCAAGTCAAAATTATTTTAGGAGGTCCGGGTTGATAGCAGTTTCCAGAAAGGTTACAAAGTCGACAAAATCGATAAAATACGCCAAGTCGAAACTTTCAGGTAACTAACTGGGAACCTGGGGTAATCTTGGTTAAACTGGTCTCAAATACACCTAATAAGCTTACCCTAACGATCAAAACCATCACTTGGCCATATCTCACTCAAAATCACTGAAACTAGCACTAGATCACAAATATAACACTAAATTTTAGCCTACTACCCATAACTTGCAAGATAAGAGTCGAGTTGTGAGATTATACCTCAAGGGGGTCCTAGGATGTAGGAGAAGAGAGGATGAAGGAAGGAGGAAGGGCTGTTGCTGCTGGGGAGCTGCTCCATTTGCTGTTTCCTGGCTGCTGCTGCTGCTGCTGCTTGTTATTCTTGTATTAATCTTTGTTGTTGTTTGCAGCAGCTACTGCAGGGGCTGTTGTTTTGGTGTTAAGGGCTGATGTTGTTGTGTTTGCTTTGGTGAAGTGGGAGAGTGATGTTGTAGTGTTTGATGAGGGTGTGGGTTGTAGTATATGATGTGGTTGTTGTGGCTGTTGGTATAAGATGATGCTACTGCTGATGCAGCTGAAGTATGTTGGGTGGCTGAAATGTGTTGATGGTGGTGTTCATACCAGAATATTGAATTTTATACCGCCTATTCTTACGCTCGTTTGGTTATAGGCAGGTGCTTTTAATTAGTGTTTGCTACATATTTACAGGATACTAGTTCTCAGCTCTAAACAGTGAAATTCATGGAAAAGTACGACAAATTCCGGATTACTGCCAACAGATAAAACACGGGTCTCCGCTCTCTATCCGTATGTTGCCGCACACCAGTCTAGGGGACAAAATGGCAAATCGATGTCATTTTCATGCACAAAGCTCAATGGCAACACAAGATCCAACATATCTACGCGGAGCTCGAGGAAATCATGGCAAAAGATCCACATCACATCACCTTTTGATCTACTAAAATTCTGGAAGAAATGTGAAGAGATTCTGAGAAAAGTACTATACCACACTGAAGAAGACCACAAACCAGGGAAAATCACCCAAAATGAAAGCCCAACTCCTCATAATGGCCGCGGTTCCGCGGCATAAGCATGCTTAGGCCGTGGAACCGTGGCCATGTGGACTCGTCAACTGTTGATTTTTCAGGGGTAGATTGGTACATTCATTTTGGTCCTGATTGTTGCCCTATATTCTTTGTTTCCTGCCTATAAATAGTCCAGAACTTGCCAAGCCAAGGGTGTTCATTCTTATGCCCTCTTTTTGTTAGTTTTAGTTTTCTTCTTCTTCTTCTTCATCTTTCCTCCATGAAAATTGTAGTGAGAGCTTTTTGAGTGGAAGATCAATGAAGATGAGGGTTTTTGTATCATTCTTTTGCTTAGCTTCCCCCTTGAGCTCTCTACCATAACTTGATCTTGCAACCTCTTAAGTGAGCTTGCATGTTTAAGTTTGGTCATTGATCTCAAGGGGTTGTATCATTTTTTTCTCTCTTTTGTGCTTCATTCTCTATGAGTTCTTTGCCTTTTCTTGATCTTGCAACCTCTTAAGTGAGCTTGCAAGTTTAAGATTTGGTTATTGAACCCATGTCTTGTTTTGGGTTCTATGGTTCCTAGTTTCATTTCTTGCTTATTTACTTTCTTGCACTTTAAATTCCATGCACTTACTTACTTGTAATCTTTTCTTTTCTTTGTTCTTTTCTTTTGCTCTTTTGGGTTCGTTTTGTGAATGGTTGTAATTGTTGTTGTTAAGAATAAATACAATATTGTAAGTTAATGTTTCTTTGCTCATTTCCTTTTCCTGTTATTTTCCTTTGAACTCCGCCCAAACGTTACGCAAGCGCTCCGTTAGGCACCCTACCCTACCAAGGTAACGGTGATTCCTAACCGCGACCGGTTGCATTCGTTTTGGCCGGAGGCGAAAGCAAGAGACAAGAACGGACGGACAAGGGTCAATAAGCCGGATTCCATGAATACCGTGCTTTAGTACCCTAATTCACGTTGTTGCCGATTGCTCTAGCTTCAATTGGTCAAGACTCGGCTCAAAGGTTTTGAGTGCGGATTTCTTTAACTTACACTTTCGTATCTTTTTCTTAACAACTTTATACTTGCATATAAAACACTTAGGATAGAACTGAACAAACATATACACATTCTTTATTGACTCGTCTAAAACTCGAACGGACATACAACCATCTTCCTGTGGATCGACCCGTGCTCAACCGGCTAGCTACATAGCGACACCGTCCTGATCGTGGTTATAACTTTAGAACTTTGAACATCCGACACGCCAAAAGCGTGCGATCAAATGGCGCCGTTGCCAGGGAGACGGTAGCGTATTTTCTTTCTTGTTATTCGGGTTAATATTCTTTTTGTATATATTTATAAATAAAAAAATAAAATAAAATAAAATCTTTTTTTTATTTTTGATAATTTTTGTGTGCAAGTGTGCAGGTTAATCTGGAGCAAGTACAATAATCCAAAAAGAAAACAGAGAATTTTATTTTGGAGAAGAGACCAAGGGGGGTGCAGGGACCCAAGTTGAAGCCCCAACTAAGCAACTTGACCGCGGAACCGCGGTCAAAGGGGGGGCTTTAGCCGCGGTTCCGCGGCCGTATTGAGGCCTCAGTGCCCCAATTTTTTTCCTGCCCTGTCTCTGTTCTTTTATCGTCTCTGTAAATTCCACTATACTGTATTTTCTGCAGATTTTTGCGGATTTGCAAACGGCGATTGTGGGGAGCAAAGTGTACGTTCAAGACTAAGGTGATTGCAAAGTACGGTGCCAAAGATCCGGGTTGTTTGACCGGCGCAAGCGAACTTTTCAAGCTTACCGGATTTGATTCAACGGGGGTTTCCTAATCTAAAAACTTAACGGTACGTACTTTACTAACACCTTCTTCTCAAATCCGACGCATCCAATATACTATTCTTTGCAGGATTCTTTGCAAGTTCGCTAGCAAACGCTAAAAATTGACTAACCCGTATTTGTTGCAGTGCCGTGCTTAAACTAAAAAACGATTGTTTGATTCTTTATAGAATTTTTATTGAATTGCGCATTGCATACATTAATACGGACTTAAGGGCAAGCGAACCCCACAACATACGGTAAAGGATTTCATCACCTTTTCCGTGGCCCACAAATCACGAACTTGAGCATAACGTTTACCCGCACAAATTTTAAAAGAAACTAGACTTTAAGCCTTAAGGACTTCGCGCTCACTAGGAGAAGTTAACTGTGTTTAGAACCTCGCTTAACGGTATATTGTTTATGGGGTGTCTAGGAAAGTGTTAACGGCGAAACCGCCAAAAGAGAAAGGGTTATTTAATTAAGGACCTTCGCGATGTTAGTTATGTATATGCCCTAGAGGCCATTGTTGTACATATGATGTATATTATAATGGATGCTTGGGTATATATAGAGATGACTTTCTTGCTCGTCGTGATAGTATGCTATTTGGTTTCACTTTATCTTAACATGTTGACTTGTATTGGTTTACTGTTTTACTCTCACATGTTGATAAAGCCCTTAGGATCTGTACTCGACTACTGGGACTATGATGAGATCATACTAGTGGGGCCACGGTAGTCGATGAGTACATCCTATAACTGTTCCTAGTCGAGAGTATATCAAGACAGGGCATCGATACACCAGAGTAGACTAGCGTATACGCATATTGACCCATATGATGGGCGATGGATGATCCCATATCCATCGGTGTTTGAAATCAGAGATGGTGTACGGGTGCTCAGTGGAGACTGGGTACACTGGACGGACTCGCCGAGAACTCCCAGATGGTGATATACCACACGTCAGATGGCAGTTCTCCGGTGACACTGGTACAGGGTAGTCTGAAGACCCGAGATCGTCATAGAGTCTTGTGTGATTCCCACTGTGCTTTGATACCACTGTAAGGTTCCTAGGCACTCTTGTGAAGGTGCATGAAGCAACTAACCCTAATCAAACCCTAACCTCATTTAATCATCCTTAAACATGTTTAACAATAAATCATATCATGTCACAATAATATATATCACATATATATTATATATTTGCAACAAAAGAAAATAATATAATTAACATATATCGCATATATATATCAATGTATCAAGAAATGTTCGGGTAGTCGTGCGGCTTTGTTGGCTTTCGTCAAGGGACGTACGGCTGGGTTTAATTCAATCAAGAAATGTTCGGGTTGAACTTGACTAGCGGACTATGGTTTGTTGGCTTTCGTCAAGGTCATAGAACGTTAGGGGCATTGGGAATTTCAAGTGTTGAAATTTGCAATGAGATTGCATACTTTCTATGAGATAGTTGGATCCCGATACCCACTGCGAGTAAGAGTTACTCCTGGGAGAGTTTTACACAGGACAATTAGTCATTCAAGTAGGTGTCTAGAAAAGTGTTAACGGGGTTACGCCTCTGGGAAAATGAGGTTTACTTTAATTAGGTCCGTGCGAAAGCACGGGGAACCTCCCTCAAAGTACCGACACTGATCTGGCTGAAAGATTGACGAAATTGTAGGGTGTAATTAATCCCGGCTAATCTTACCTTTTAGGGTTTTAAGGTAGATTTGATAAAAACAGTGGGAGACATCCTGATTAGATAAGATAATAACCAATCTAATCTTGCAAGAGCGTACGCTAAAGTGTTTTCTTCTCTTTCTCTCTCCAGGTTGCGACCATGTCAGGCCATAATCAAGATAATAATATGGATGTATTGACTGAACCCGATTATTGTACTGAGCAAGGGAACGTTAGACCCATTCTTTCTTATAAGAGTTATAAGACTGAACAGGAAACAGGAAAATATCTGGATTCTCATGCCGCCCAAAAGAACATGTATGTTGATGCATCTTCTTCGGGTGTGTTAGTTATTGAGAACTGTTTTTCAGTTCACCCTACGTCCTGGGTATTAGATACCGGATCAGGATCCCACATATGTAAATTGTTACATGGGCTACGTAAAGGTAGAGAACTGGGAAAAGGTGATCATTCCGTCCAAGTAGGGAATGGTGCAAATGTTGCAGCCAAAGCAGTTGGCGAATATCACCTTGTATTACCAAGTCGTAATACACTGATTCTAAATGAGTGCTATTATATACCGAACATGATGTGCAACATTATTTCAGTTTCTTTATTAAGTAAAGAAGGATATAATTTTGTAGTAAAGGATAATGTTATGAACATATTCCTAGATCAAAAGTTGATTGCATCAGGCTCGTTACATAATGGCATATTCATTCTAAATCAGAATACAGTCCTGAATATACAAATCACACACAAGAGGAAAAGTTCAGATATGAACGAATCCTACTTGTGGCATTGTAGACTTGGTCATATCAATGCGACACGACTGGCTAAGTTACATAAGGATGGTTATTTGAATCTGTTCGAATTATCATCTTATGATACTTGCCATTCATGTCTCAAAGGAAAAATGACCAAAGCTCCGTTTAGTGGACACGGAGAAAGAGTTACTGAACTCTTAGGACTAATACACAGTGATGTATGTGGTCCCATGTCTACGCATGCCAGGAACGGTTCTTCCTACTTCATTACATTCATTGACGATCTCTCTAGCTACGGACATGTGTTTCTGATGAAACACAAGTCTGAAGCTTTTGAGAAATTCAGAGAATATAAGCACGAAGTAGAGAACCAAACGGGCAAAAGTATTAAGATTCTTCGATCTGATCGAGGAGGTGAATACTTGAGCAATGAGTTCCAAGATTATCTAAAAGAGAATGGGATTCTCTCTCAGCTTACTCCACCTTATACACCACAGCACAACGGTGTATCGGAACGAAGGAATCGCACCCTATTAGATATGGTGCGTTCAATGATGAGTACAGCTGAGTTACCTATTTCCTTCTCGGGGTATGCGCTTGAGACAGCCATACATCTATTAAATATGGTTCCTACCAAATCAGTGCCTACCACTCCATATGAGATATGGAAAGGGAAGAGGCCATCTCTTAAGTATGTTAAGATATGGGGTTGTCCAGCCTATGTCAAAAGACAAAATCCGGACAAACTCGAGGCAAGATCTGTCTTATGTAAGTTTGTAGGATATCTCAAGAACTCACAAGGGTATATCTTCTACCACACTGAGGAACAAAAGGTGTTTGTTTCTAAACATGCCACCTTTTTGGAAAAGCAATTTCTTGCAAAAGAAAATGATGGCAATAAGGTAGAACTGGAAGAGGTTCCAGCGATGATCAGTCGAAAATACTGCATATTTTTACCGGCAATTTCCTTGTCATCTGCATACATATAGGAGAGTACGGTATTCATAATTCACATATTAGCTAATTGGTCGCAAAATATCAAATTACATGTATTCGACCTTAAAACCGGAAATTCTAGGGAAATTAACTGCATTGCATTACATAGCATATTTTCTATATCTTGCAACACCTATTTTGAAGTCTATGCAGGAAAAGAGATACGTGCTCGATCAATTCATTGCTCGACCATTACAATTGCTCGTAAACTCATTGAAAGCAAATCTGGTATCAACATAGAAGGGCAACTGCAATCCTGAACATCAAAGAATAACCCAAACAGTAGTAGCAAGCCACAGCAGAAAGCACAGTTCCCAAGGCCACTGTTGCGCGGCGGAAGCGCGGCCCAAAGCCACCTCACGCGGCGGTTGCGCGGCGGATCCAGAGACTTAACTCCTCAAACTTCACCACAACTCCTGTTTCAGTGCCCTCAGATCATAAATGCATACAAAAGTCCAGAAGAATCCAGACACTTCCACCAGATCATCAAGCTCCTAAACTAGCCTAGAACTTCTAGAACTTTCCTAAACCCTTGCTTAAACCCTAAGCTAAACCCCAACAAACTTGTCAACAAACTTTGGGAGGGAAAGTCTAATTCAAACCAAAACCTAGTTCTATAAATAGGACCCTAGGCTCTCTCATTGAAAAATCTTGGAGAAACTTAGAAATCTTGGGAAAAATCTTGATTCAATCTTGAGAGTGATAGATTCAACCCATTTTTAGTTTAGCCATTCTCTTTCTCCATCTTCTTCTTCCTCAAGATTAGTGAGAAATCTTGTAGGAAACCCTAACCCTAATTCCACTCCAAATCCAACATCTTGAGTACCAAATCAAGCGAGAAATCTTCAACCTTTTAGGAGCAGAGCCGATCTTCAATCGGGCAAGTGATCCAAGCCGATCCGCGATCCACGGAGACGAGCGAAGCCAAGTCGACGATCAAGTTCCTCCTCTTGTAGTTCTTGAGTGATTGTAACGGAATTGTTGATATAAATAAAAGGTGAAATTCGTTAATCTTGCTTTCTTTTAAAATTCCGCATCATGTTATCTTTACTATTCTTGAATATTGTCTATGTGGTGATGCGCGAGTAAAACTCCGCTCGTTAAGGAGTCGAGAAGATCTTTAGTATGATGATGTAGCAAATTTGTAATCAATTCTTGAATCCCACGAGATTGTAAACCCTAGCTATTTCAAGAATTGACAACCCAATTCGATTCGATGCTTTCTTGATCAACATCGCTCGAGATTGGGGTGATCCGATCGATTCTTGAAATTACTAGAGGCTAGAATATAAATGGTATCCTCGAAAGAGCAAGGGTTAAGAGATGAAACTTTAATTTCATCAAGAAAACCCTAATTCTCGTCGATAACCATTGATCTAGCATCAATTCTTCGAAGGACAAGAATATGAAATATTGTAGACTACAACACATATAAAGATCCTATCGATTCCTACGAGCCTCTTTATCAGTCTGGATTGTCGTTTGGAAAATACCATTGAAACCGATTCTTGTTGTTTATAGTTCTTGATTCTTTAGAAAAGATTAGTGACACACGAATACAAATCAATCAATTGAATCGTGTTTTCTCTTATTGTTCCTTAACATTTCATTTCAAACAAATAAAGGTACAAACGAATCTCGAGATCCCTGAGGACGATCCGCACTCATTCATTAACTTCAACTGACACCGTTGTTTGATTGCGGTCAAATATTTTTTGGTTGTGATTTCTTTACTATTTGATTCGATAAACACATCCACGAAAATCATCAAATCAAAATGGCGCCGTTGCCGGGGATCGCGCGTTAATTCGTTTACATTTTATAGTTTGAAGTGAAAGAATTATTACGTTTCATTTCTTGAAATCAAAATTCGTACAAACTCTTATACGTGTGTTGTGAATTGATTGCAAGGTGATCTGGAGCAATCTGAGCTGTGGAAAAATTATTTGGGATATACCAGAGAGCTGGAGATAGCAATATCAAGCAGCTGAAGAAATTTCGTACACTGTTCCCAATACTTGACCGCGGAAGGGCGGCACAAAGAGGCTTTGTGCGGCGGAAGCGCCGCAGGCTTGAGGGTTCTCTGGATAATTTTCCAGCAGGTGATTTCTCTCTCTCTCCTCTCTCCCTTTTTAGCTCCAACTAATCCTTTCTGCAGGATTCTTTGCAAATAATAGCTGCGCCGCAAAAGCAAATTAAAATTGTGCGTGATTTTGTTTTCTTGGTTGTTTTGCATTGCTAATACGGAAAATTAAGGGGCACGGCCAAATCCAAATTAGGTGGGGATTTCATTACCCTTCCTAGGCCCCGAAAATCGCAAAACTTGCATCCGCATTTACCCTCATTAATTAAAAGAAATCTAGAGATGACTCTAAGGACTGTCGCGCTCAATTAGGACAAGAGAAGGCCGTGGGTAATTCATTGCTTATCTGCGTTTTTCTGTGGTGCCTAAGGCGAGTGTGTCTAAGGCTAGTGGTTATTAATTAGGTCCACTGTAGTGGTGGTTCCTTCCCACTTACCTGGCACTTATCCGGCCACAGGGGGACAAAGAGGCAGTGGAGGATTGATCCCGCGACTTGTCTTTTGGCAGTTAGGAGCGGTCTAGAGCCGGACCTAGGTGACCATTAGATTCTAGGGTTTGTGTGCTGCATTTGGTTGTCGCATCATTTTTTTCAAAATCCGTCCCTTTTCAAAAGCAAACACCGCATTCATTTTACCCCTAATTATAAGCCAACGCTGCCACTTGTGCTAACCCTTTTTAGTACAAGATAGGCTGGACACGGGATTCTAGTGCCCGTTTAGTCCGCGTACCTTTTATCGACTCTGAAGTCGATAATTCTCCATTTACCTTTTCTTTACCTACTACCACACCCACACCGATGGATCCGAATCCATCAAACTTCTTTAACCCCAATCTGCCACCGTCCGTTGGTGCGCAGAATCCTCCACACATTTCTCTTCAGGAAAGATGTTATCCACTTAGAGGTCCTCTTTCGACCTGCTTATCCACACCACCAGCGAACGGGGATAACTCTGAAATAAAGCCCCAGTATATCAACCTTCTACCTAAGTATCACGGACTCGAGACCGAGGACGCTTACGTTTTCATTACCAAATTTGAAAACGTATGCGCTATGATGGGTACGTCTCAACTTTCTGTGGATGCGATGCGTCTACGACTTCTTCCTTTTACCTTGTGCGATATAGCCGAGAAGTGGCTATATAACACCACCGCACACTCCATCACAAATTGGGAAGAATTCGTCGCAGCATTCCTAAAGAAATTTTACCCAGTCCAACGAACGGCTCGAATTCGTAGTGAATTGAACCAATTTGCCCAGCTCCCTACCGAACCATTTTCAAAGTACTTTGAACGTTTCAAGGATTTACTGGTTCAATGTCCTCATCACGGCATCCCGAGATGGGAGTTGTGCCGAATCATCTATGAGGGCAGTAACCCTAGCACCAAACAAAGCCTTGAAAATATGTGTCAGGGTACATTTATGACTAAAGACGATGGGGAAGCCTGGCGATACTTAGAAGAATTCGCTGAAAAATCACTGATTTGGGAGAGTGGAACCCAACCATTGAATAGGGGTGGCGTACACCAAGTAGATGTGTCCATAGGTGTTCGAGCTGAAATGGCAGCAATGCAAAAGAAGCTCGACGCTATGGAACACAAATTTGCAACAGCCTCCCTAAACCCGGTATCACTCCCCAAAACTATTTGTGGGTGCTGTTCTGATCCGTCACACTTAACGGAAGAATGTCCTTTAAACTCGGCGTTTCAAGGTCAAGAGCATTCTAATGCCGCATTTCAACGACCTCGAAACGATCCATATTCTTCCACGTACAATCAGGGTTGGAGGAACCACCCGAATTTTGCTTGGAACCAAAATCAATCTCAAAACACGGTTCCAAACACAAATAACTTTCAAAGGGCTCTTCCTCCACCACAACAGCAACCCCTTCAACTCACTCAGCACCCCTACCAGTCACAAAATTTCCAAAACCAGGGCAACACTCATGCACAGTCTAATCCTATGCAGTCCTGTTCTGACGATTTCTCTCAATTTACTCAAACCATGAAATCACTTTTATCCAATTTCATGGAGGTTTCAACTGAGGTTAGATCTTCCGTCAGTGAAATAAAGAAAAACTCAGCGTCACAAGCTGAGAGTATTAGAACGATGGAAGCTGAAATCGCACGCCTCAAAGCTGAAATGAGTGCGAGAGAAAAAGGGAAACTTCCCTCTCAACCCCTACAGAATCCTGGGCATTACAATGTAAATGCCATTACCACGTTGAGATCGGGAAGAGTGCTGAATAATAATGTCGGGGAAGATATTGATAATACTGAAAATCATGTCAAAACCCCGGCTGAGACCTTTCCACATACACACACTTCTCCTTCTAATCCTTCTTCTTCTACCAAACCACCTTCGCACGAGCCTATTCTCCAGTTCCCTTTAGGCTCAACACCTTCACCCAACCCTTATAGTTCTCCACAGACGGTCCCCACACCTCTTTTGGGATCTCGTCTACCCCCCTTTCCTTCTCCTATGATGGACCCTGCGCTTATTGCGAAAGCACCTTATCCGAATCGGCTAAGGGCTAACAGAACGAGTCCTCATATGGAGAAAATTTTAGAAATGTTCAAACAAGTTAACATCAATATCCCTCTCCTAAATGCAATTCAACAAGTCCCCGCTTATGCGAAAATTCTAAAGGACTTGTGCACTAGGAAGAGGAAGACTCAAGTGCCGAAGAAGATCTTTATGGCTAATAACATCAGCACTGCTTTTATTCCCCAGCTACCAAAGAAACGAAAGGACCCAGGATGTCCTACAATATCGATTTCGATTGGGGGTAAAAACATAAATCGTGCTCTTTTAGACCTTGGCGCGAGTGTTAACTTGTTACCTTATTCTGTCTATGAGCAACTAGGAATTGGAGAGCTGAAACCTGCTCATTGTACTCTCCAGATGGCGGACCGATCTATCACCAAACCAAGGGGTGAATTAGAGGATGTGCTGATAAAGGTCGGGGAATTTGTTTTCCCTGTAGACTTCATTGTGCTCGACACACATCCTGTAGCAAACCCCCGGGGCCAAATTCCGGTGATTTTAGGTCGTCCTTTCCTTGCCACTTCCAACGCTGTTATAAACTGTAGAAATGGTTCAATGAATTTATCATTTGGGAATATGACCATTGAACTAAATATCTATAGAGTTGGGAGTCAGCCATCAGAACCTAGTGCTCATATTTTAGATGTGTGTTCTGTCCATGAGATCGCTCCCGATAGTTGTGGAGCCGAGGAACTTTGCTTTAATGATCTCGATGACATTAGCACATCTCTGCTTGATCTTACACTTAGTGAGGACACTACACTTACACTTGAGTCCTGCACTTCTGACTTTTCTCCACCCGAGTCTGTATCTTTCACAGGCTCTGAGCTTCTTTGTAAATCCAAAAATCATTCTATGATCCTTCCTTCAATCATTTCTCCGCCTGAATTAGATCTCAAGGTCTTACCTTCTCACCTAAAATATGCATATCTTGGTGAGAACGAGACTTTACCGGTTATAATTTCCACTTCTCTTGCATCAGAGCAAGAGAATGCACTTTTATCGGTATTAAGATCTAATAAAGAGGCGTTTGGTTGGAGTATGGCGGACATCAAAGGGATCAGTCCTTTGATTGTTGAACATCATATACATGTGATGGATGATGCCAGACCGACCCGAGAACCACAGAGACGGTTAAATCCCGTCATGAAGGAAGCTGTCATGAAAGAGATCGTCAAATGTTTAGATAGTGGTATTATATACCCGATCTCCGATAGCCAGTGGGTAAGTCCTATACACGTCGTTCCTAAGAAATCCGGCATCACAGTTATCACAAATGAAGCGAATGAGTTGATTCAAACACGCGCCCAAACTGGGTGGCGTGTATGCATCGATTATAGAAAACTCAACGCTGCTACAAGGAAAGATCATTTTCCTTTACCATTTATTGATCAAATGCTGGAACGCTTAGCGGGACGACAATACTATTGTTTCATGGACGGTTACTCAGGCTACAATCAGGTCCCCATCGCCAAAAAGGATCAAGATAAAACCACTTTTACTTGTCCTTTTGGTACCTTTGCTTACAGTCGCATGCCCTTCGGGCTATGCAATGCTCCCGCTACCTTTCAGCGGTGTATGATGGGGATATTCTCTGATATGGTAGAGAATTTCCTGGAGATCTTTATGGACGACTTTTCGATTTTTGGAGACTCTTTTTCTGAATGCCTAGCGAATCTGGACGCTGTTCTTACTCGATGCAAAGAGAAGAACTTGACTTTGAACTGGGAAAAATGCCACTTTATGGTCCAAGAAGGAATAGTCCTTGGACATGTCATTTCACAGAAGGGCATTGAGGTTGACAGAGCTAAAGTAGATGTCATTCAAAACCTCCCTCATCCCAAAAGCGTCAAAGATATTCGCTCTTTCCTTGGTCATGCTGGATTTTATAGGAGATTCATAAAGGACTTTAGCAAAATTGCTAGACCTTTAACACTACTCCTGGCCAAGGATACGACCTTCCACTTTGACTCGGATTGCGAGACAGCTTTCGACTCACTTAAACACTCACTCACTTCAGCCCCCGTTTTATCATCACCAAACTGGGACTACCCTTTTGAGCTGATGTGTGACGCATCTGATTTTGCAGTAGGTGCTGTCCTTGGACAGCACATCGAAAAGATGCCACATGTGATTTACTATGCTAGTAAGACCTTGAATGATGCGCAAATCAATTATACAACCACAGAGAAAGAACTATTAGCGGTTGTATTCGCATTAGAGAAATTCAGGCCTTACTTAATCGGCTCACCTATTGTTGTATATACTGATCATTCCGCTTTAAAACATCTGTTGGCGAAGAAAGATGCCAAAGGTCGACTAATACGTTGGATCCTTCTTTTACAAGAATTCGATCTTGTTATCAAAGATAAGAAAGGATGTGAAAACGTAGTAGCTGACCACCTTTCACGCATCGTTTCTTCCCCTGTGACCCTGCCGATCAATGACTCATTCCCTGACGAACTACTCTTGAGCGTATCCTCTGAACCATGGTTCAGGGATATTGTGAACTATCATGCCACGGGATTGATACCAAGCGATTGGTCTAAACAGGACAAATACCGCTTTCTTTCCCAAGTAAAACACTATTACTGGGACGAGCCTTATTTGTTTAAATATTGTCCTGATCAGATCATTCGCCGGTGCGTCCCGAATGAAGAGTTCAAGAGTATTCTTTCATTTTGTCATGATCAGGCCTGTGGGGGTCACTTTGGTCCTAGAAAAACAGCGGAAAAGGTTTTGCAATCTGGATTTTATTGGCCGACCTTATTCAAGGACGCATTTGAACATTGCAAAACCTGTACACAATGTCAGTATACGGGTAAAATATCCCAAAGGAATGAAATGCCTCAGCAACCCATTCTGGTTGTTGAAATGTTTGATGTTTGGGGCATAGATTTTATGGGTCCTTTTCCCAACTCCTTTGGGAATCTGTACATATTGCTGGCGGTTGATTATGTTTCCAAGTGGGTAGAAGCCATTCCAAGTCGCACTAATGACAGGAAAGTTGTCATTAAGTTCTTAAAAGAGAATATCTTCTCGCGATTTGGACACCCACGCGCTATTATTAGCGATAATGGGACACACTTCTGCAACAGATCTTTCGAGACTCTGATGCGGAAATATTCAATCAACCACCGTCTTTCTACACCCTATCACCCCCAAACAAGCGGGCAGGCTGAGATCTCAAACAGACAAATCAAACTTATCCTGGAGAAAACTGTTGCCAAAAATAGAAAAGACTGGTCGACCAAATTGACGGATGCTCTTTGGGCATTCAGGACTGCATATAAGACCGACCTAGGAATGTCTCCATATAGGATAGTTTTTGGAAAAGCATGTCATCTACCTGTTGAGATAGAACATAAAGCATTGTGGGCTATAAAGGAAATTAATTTTGATTTAAACCTTGCTTGCAACTTTCGGAAGCTGCAACTAAACGAGCTAAGCGAACTCCGCGATGAAGCTTATGATAATGCTGTAATCACAAAGAATAGGACTAAGGTTTTTCACGATAAAAACATTGTAAGGAAAACATTTTTGCCTGGTCAACAAGTCCTTCTTTATGATTCACGATTACACCTTCATGCGGGTAAGCTCCGATCTCGTTGGAAGGGACCTTTTGTTGTGCGGTCTGTATACCCGCACGGGGCAGTAGACATTGAAAATGTTAAAAACGGCACTGTTTTCAAAGTAAATGGACATAGATTAAAGCCGTACTTTTCCACTGACCCCACGGAGGAGCTCTTGTTCTTACAAGAGCCAGTTTATCTTGATTAAAATTCCTCCGTCTCACTTTCATGTCCAGTATATCATTGCATCATTATTTTGAATGAAGGTGAGTAAATAAAACAAGTTTGGGGGAAGTTCTTCACTTATATATTTTGCCCCCACTAATAATTCCTCCCAGATTTACAGATTTTTGTAGGTATAACTATCGGCAACAGTGAGGACACTGTTGAAAACAAGTTTGGGGGAGGTTTGTGCTTATTTTCGCATCATTTGCATATCATCTGCATAAGCACAAAACAATTCTTTTAAAAATCTATAAAAATTGAAAAATTTTCAAAACCCATAAAATTTAAAAATTTTCAAATATAAAAATAATATTAATATTTACATTTTTTTTTTGTATATAAATAAGATAATGAAAGTTTAGACAGTGAACAATTACATCCATGAGATTGGAAAAATTTTAGAAAACTAAGAAAATTAGAAGTTTTCTTATACGAACTAGTAATAAGTAGTTATGAGCCGTTGTCCCAAGGGTTAGTAAGATGAAAGACGTCACTAATCTGAGGATAAAAATAAGTCTGAAAAATAGTTTCTATTCTGAAGCCAAACATTTTGAACGTTGCTACCCTGCTATTCGCACTTACACACATCTTAAAGCCTGGGATAGTAGAGGATACCTTGAAATGCTCTTGTCTTAAAGCCAAAAGTATGAAAAGAAAAATAGTATTTTTGAAAATGGTGAGAAAAATGGACACTGGTTTTGTTATCACCAAGGGCAAGAAAAATATATAGCAAAAGGGTGCTTCTTCACCTAGTGCCCCAAGGTCAACTGGTCTGGGTGTCACTGCTATGCCTGAGGTGGTGCAAGATTAGGAAAATACACCAAGTTAGCGAGCACATTAGTAATCGGTCGGTTAGTACCTCAAGAAGTATTAACGGTCGCATGAAAGTGTGTAAGCAATCTCGTTTGCCAAGTAGTACTGAGGTCGACGGGCAAGAGTATGATAGCTTGAATTGAATTCTCCGGGTGCAAGGATGTCTTTACACACACGCAGGGTGATATGATCAATGTCTGGAATAAAGATAGGAATGAAGAATAAGACGATGTTTTATTGAGGGAGGACGTGATTTCTGACATCTTTTCATGACCATTAAGATAGGGCTCATGACAACCGAAAAGCTAGCTTAGTTGGAAACCCTAATTTTCAAGGCTTTTCTTTTACAATTCTTATCTTTAAATGTAATATTCATGATCTTGCTTTTATTTTTGGATTTTGTGGGTGCAATCCGCTGAAAACCCTCAGGAGACAACACTCCTCCTACTAGGGACACCTAGAGGTTTAAAGGCTTGTTGCACGTGCTCAGTGCAATCGTGTTGCCTACGAAAGTGTGCTAGTTAGTTTTTCTCTTTCTTTGTTTTCTCCTTCTCTTTTTAATAAAACATTCTCTCGAGATGATCGAAATTAAGTTTGGGGGTATTTGATCAGTCGAAAATACTGCATATTTTTACCGGCAATTTCCTTGTCATCTGCATACATATAGGAGAGTACGGTATTCATAATTCACATATTAGCTAATTGGTCGCAAAATATCAAATTACATGTATTCGACCTTAAAACCGGAAATTCTAGGGAAATTAACTGCATTGCATTACATAGCATATTTTCTATATCTTGCAACACCTATTTTGAAGTCTATGCAGGAAAAGAGATACGTGCTCGATCAATTCATTGCTCGACCATTACAATTGCTCGTAAACTCATTGAAAGAAAATCTGGTATCAACATAGAAGGGCAACTGCAATCCTGAACATCAAAGAATAACCCAAACAGTAGTAGCAAGCCACAGCAGAAAGCACAGTTCCCAAGGCCACTGTTGCGCGGCGGAAGCGCGGCCCAAAGCCACCTCACGCGGCGGTTGCGCGGCGGATCCAGAGACTTAACTCCTCAAACTTCACCACAACTCCTGTTTCAGTGCCCTCAGATCATAAATGCATACAAAAGTCCAGAAGAATCCAGACACTTCCACCAGATCATCAAGCTCCTAAACTAGCCTAGAACTTCTAGAACTTTCCTAAACCCTTGCTTAAACCCTAAGCTAAACCCCAACAAACTTGTCAACAAACTTTGGGAGGGAAAGTCTAATTCAAACCAAAACCTAGTTCTATAAATAGGACCCTAGGCTCTCTCATTGAAAAATCTTGGAGAAACTTAGAAATCTTGGGAAAAATCTTGATTCAATCTTGAGAGTGATAGATTCAACCCATTTTTAGTTTAGCCATTCTCTTTCTCCATCTTCTTCTTCCTCAAGATTAGTGAGAAATCTTGTAGGAAACCCTAACCCTAATTCCACTCCAAATCCAACATCTTGAGTACCAAATCAAGCGAGAAATCTTCAACCTTTTAGGAGCAGAGCCGATCTTCAATCGGGCAAGTGATCCAAGCCGATCCGCGATCCACGGAGACGAGCGAAGCCAAGTCGACGATCAAGTTCCTCCTCTTGTAGTTCTTGAGTGATTGTAACGGAATTGTTGATATAAATAAAAGGTGAAATTCGTTAATCTTGCTTTCTTTTAAAATTCCGCATCATGTTATCTTTACTATTCTTGAATATTGTCTATGTGGTGATGCGCGAGTAAAACTCCGCTCGTTAAGGAGTCGAGAAGATCTTTAGTATGATGATGTAGCAAATTTGTAATCAATTCTTGAATCCCACGAGATTGTAAACCCTAGCTATTTCAAGAATTGACAACCCAATTCGATTCGATGCTTTCTTGATCAACATCGCTCGAGATTGGGGTGATCCGATCGATTCTTGAAATTACTAGAGGCTAGAATATAAATGGTATCCTCGAAAGAGCAAGGGTTAAGAGATGAAACTTTAATTTCATCAAGAAAACCCTAATTCTCGTCGATAACCATTGATCTAGCATCAATTCTTCGAAGGACAAGAATATGAAATATTGTAGACTACAACACATATAAAGATCCTATCGATTCCTACGAGCCTCTTTATCAGTCTGGATTGTCGTTTGGAAAATACCATTGAAACCGATTCTTGTTGTTTATAGTTCTTGATTCTTTAGAAAAGATTAGTGACACACGAATACAAATCAATCAATTGAATCGTGTTTTCTCTTATTGTTGCTTAACATTTCATTTCAAACAAATAAAGGTACAAACGAATCTCGAGATCCCTGAGGACGATCCGCACTCATTCATTAACTTCAACTGACACCGTTGTTTGATTGCGGTCAAATATTTTTTGGTTGTGATTTCTTTACTATTTGATTCGATAAACACATCCACGAAAATCATCAAATCAAGCGACACAAACTACAACAGATGATTTAGTGGAACCAGAGGATTTAGTAGTACCCAACGAACCCCAGCCTCTCCGCCGATCTAGTAGGGTTTCTCATCCACCTGAGAGATACTACGGTTTTCTCATTGATGGTGGAAGCGAGGACTGCATCATGGATGATGATGAACCGACTAGTTTCGAGCAGGCCATCACGAGTGGTGACTCTATGAAATGGCTGGATGCAATGCGATCTGAGATGGAATCCATGTACACCAATAAAGTATGGATTTTAGAAAATGCTCCTGAAGGGGTAAAACCAATTGGGAGCAAGTGGATTTTTAAAAAGAAATTTGGTGTAGATGGAAAAGTTGAGACTTTCAAAGCTAGACTTGTAGCAAAGGGTTTTCGTCAACGACCAGGTGTGGATTATGACGAAACCTTTTCTCCAGTGGCTATGCTTAAGTCCATCCGGATCTTACTTGCCATTGCTGCATACCATGACTACGAAATCTGGCAAATGGATGTTAAGACCGCCTTTCTAAACGGTGATTTAGAAGAGAGCATGTACATGACTCAGCCAGAGGGCTTCGTAGATAGTGGGAGCAGCGGAAAGGTGTGCAAGCTGCTTAAATCTATTTATGGGTTAAAGCAAGCATCGCGGAGTTGGAACATCTGTTTTGATGTTGTAGTCAAAGAGTTTGACTTCATCAAAAATATAGATGAACCTTGTATCTATAAGAAGGTAGCAGAGGGTAAGGTTGTCTTCCTCGTATTGTACGTGGATGACATATTCTTGATAGGAAATGATATTCCTATGCTGCAATCAGTCGAGCTCTTCTTATCATAGAGATTCTCAATGATCTAGGTGATGCCTCCTGCGTATTGGGAATCATGATCTATAGAGATAGATCTAAACGGATACTAGGATTGTCCCAATCCAGGTACATTGACACCATACTAAAGAGGTTTAGCATGGAAGAATCCAAGCGTGGAAACTAACCCACGATCTCTGGGCTCACTCTCTCCAAAGAGATGTCTCCCAAGACTGATTTGGAGAGAGCTCGCATGCAAGGGATACCCTATGCTTCGGCAGTAGGCTCTATCATGTATGCGATGCTATGTACCAGACCCGATGTAGCATACTCACTAAGTGTAGTGTGTCGGTATCAAGCGGATCCTGGAGAGAGTCATTGGACAACTGTGAAGAACATTCTCAAGTACTTACGAAGGACTAAGGAGATGTTCTTGGTGTATGGTAACGGAGAACTCCAGGTGGAGTCCTTTACCGATTCCAGCTTCCAAAGTGATAAGGACGACTCTAAGTCGCATTCGGGTTTTGTCTTTACCCTCAATGGAGGGACGGTATGTTGGAAGAGTTCCAAACAGGATACCGTTGCAGACTCAACGATGGAGGCTGAATACATCGCTGCCAACGATGCTGCCAAGGAGGCTGTCTGGATAAAGAAGTTCATTAGTGAACTTGGTGTGGTTCCATCCATTGAGCATCCAATACCTCTGTATTGCGATAACAATGGAGCTGTGGCGTTAGCCAAGGAACCCAGGTCCCATCAAAAGTCCAGACATATTCTGAGGCGGTATCACCTGATCAGGGAGATAGTTGATCGCCGGGAGATCGAGGTCAGGAGAGTAGATACGAAGGACAACACTGCGGATCCATTCATGAAGGCTATTCCCCAGATACAGTTTGAGAGATTATTCGGGATGCTAGGTATGAGATACTACAGCAGCTGGCCTTAGTGCAAGTGGGAGATTGTTAGTTATGTATATGCCCTAGAGGCCATTGTTGTACATATGATGTATATTATAATGGATGCTTGGATATATATAGAGATGACTTTCTTGCTCGTCATGATAGTATGCTATTTGGTTTCACTTTATCTTAACATGTTGACTTGTATTGGTTTACTGTTTTACTCTCACATGTTAATAAAGCCCTTAGGATCTGTACTCGACTACTGGGACTATGATGAGATCATACTAGTGGGGCCACGGTAGTCGATGAGTACATCCTATAACTGTTCCTAGTCGAGGGTATATCGAGATAGGGCATCGATACACCAGAGTAGACTAGCGTATACGCATCTTGACCCATATGATGGGCGATGGATGATCCCATATCCATCGGTGTTTGACATCAGAGATGGTGTACGGGTGCTCAGTGGAGACTGGGTACACTGGACGGACTCGCCGAGAACTCCCAGATGGTGATATACCACACGTCAGATGGCAGTTCTCCGGTGACACTGGTACAGGGTAGTCTGAAGACCCGAGATCGTCATAGAGTCTTGTGTGATTCCCACTGTGCTTTGATTTCCACCTTACTATGTCCAAGAGGGCGTGCAAAACGGTGGCTTTTGGGTACAGTCCCGAATCACATGGAGGCAATAAGCGATAGGAGGGGATTCGTCTCTCCCGGTATAGGGAGTTGATGTTGTACCGTGTTCGATTGGCTATAACTGGAAGTCCCTGGCCAGGGCTGATATAGAGATTTACTGGTAAGTGTTACTAGTAGTTTCTCGACCCGTTATGAGCCACACATCGACACGACTTATCGGTTACTGGGGTCTGACGTATACCACCCCTAGACTTGATATGCAACATATCAGACGAACAGACCGGACTGTACGGGAGTGTTACTGATTGGATTCACAGGAGAACGCACAGGCTAGCTTATTGATCTTCTGATCGCTCAATACCTGGGTGGCAGTTACGTTTAGCTGACCGCTTGCAGCTTATGGGTGTTTGATATGATCATCACCTGCTACCGGCGTATTGACGATTCTTTAGAGTCCTACACAGAGGTTTCTTGGCTCAGGCGAAACGGAGTAGAGGCACATATGTGATATGTGCAGGACCGAGAATAATGCGATATGAGATACCGTATTATATTCTCACGATATTTAGATATGAACTGAGACATCGGATCAAGTGTTGATTCGATGAATCGGTACATGATATATTAGTCGGTAATATTCGATATAGCCGGATCATCAAATCAAGTGTTGATTCGATGATTTAATGTATACTAATATATATGATATATTGTATTACATTATCTAATATAGGCTCGCTTTATTATTTCATTTTCTTACTGGATGATACATTGATATATATGCGATATATGTTAATTGTATTATTTTCTTTTGTTGCAAATATATAATATATATGTGATATATATTATTGTGACATGATATGATTTATTGTTAAACATGTTTAAGGATGATTAAATGAGGTTAGGGTTTGATTAGGGTTAGTTGCTTCATGCACCTTCACAAGAGTGCCTAGGAACCTTACACGCGAAAGCGTCGGAAAACCTTCCCTTATCTCTGCACTTACCTGGCCTCGTGATCAGTGTATTTTGAGCCCGTTTCTCAACACAGTTTTATTTCGACAATCAAGTTCTGGAGCAGGTCTAGTTGACCTAGGCGAACCCTAGACCAATTAGGTGCGTGGTATTTTTGTGTCGTGATTATTTTTTTCCAGATTATTTTTGTTTGTGTATTTCATTCTTTTGTTAATATCTTACTAAAAAAGTTTTAAAAAATCACATTCTTTTTCCCCTCCTTTTCTCTTCCTTTCTTTCTTTCTCTCTTCATATCATGGGTACTCGACCTAGAAAAACTCTTGCCGAACTTTGGTACCCACAACCAGACATTACTTCTTACGGTTCTTGCTTTGGCCGAACGTCGAACGATCCCTCCATGCCCAAAATCTCTTTGAAAGATCGGATAGACGCGTCTAGGACAAACACTTGCCCTCCGCAATCCACTTTGTATCAACCTTTTCAACCTCCCCCACCCTCTTATGTTGATACCCCTTTTGCAAGTCGTCCTTTGTCCGTCGCTGAACATATTGAACAATCCTGTAGCCGATCATTCACTCCTTTCACCACTACAGCTTCTTGGGATCAACAATTCCATTCACCTTTTTATCCAAATGTTGATCCTGCTCCTGTCCAGCCATTCAATTCCTACCAGGCCTACCCGACTTTTGCACCTTTCCTAGACATTGCTTCTGAACCGCCATTTGGGAGTTTTCAGTATCCAAACAATATTGAATCTTTTACTGAAACCCCTTCACAACCCATGTCTAGTCTGGAACAGTCTTTGGAAGACTTTAGGATAGCGTCGTACCAACATATGATGGATTTGAATGCGTCCATGGCCGCCCTCATACAACCTAGTGACCCGGTAGCTAGTTTTCAACTAGCTCCAAATTTTCCAATGTATGAAGAGGCGGTAGGATAGGTTGAGAATTTGAGTGGAGAGAGTGAGATGTACCCCCTTCCGAATCAAGCCTACCCGTTTCAACTTGAATCCCACAACTCCGATTTTGAATGTCTATCTAATGTTCCAAACGATTCATTGATTAAAGATAGAACAGATAATGAGTTGTGCGACTTTGTAGTGTTTGATTTACCTGATTGTGAAGGGTCCCTTTCGAGTGAACCACACCCAATCCTTTTGACCTTTACACCTCCACTCTAGAACCTGAATTGAATAATTTCCATGCTTTTGTTAAGGTGTCTGAGAATATTGATTTTCACTTAATTGAGGATATTGACGCCGGGAATATTTTGGATGATGAACCTGTAGATTTGGCAGAGTTTTTCTCTCCAATTCATCATCCCGAGTCATTAACTGTTTTCCTGAACCCCATATGCGTCTTGATTTTGATGAAATTTGCATGGATAAGCTGAATTTTGAGGAAACTTTTGAGGATATTTTTGAGGATGAACCGGTTTTAATTGATGAGTCGGATTTTCCAATTCATCATGTTCCTTTCATTGACTGTGTACACCCTCCTGAACCTTTAACCAATAACCTTCCTCAATCACCTACCTCCATCCTTTCCATCGTTCCGACCTTGCAAGAAACCGTCTCACTTTCATTTCATATGTCTGGTTCACCGAGTTTGGCGTACCGATGGTTTCTCACGAATCTTGAGGGATTTGACCCTATTTCTCGCCATATTGATAGATTAGTACAATCCATCTTTTCACATCGATCATTACAGATTGTACTAATTTATTCAATCCATTTCCACCCTCAAGTTCGTATTCCACTTCTTTCTCCCTTCCGTCATTCTTCCTCCCATATACCGAGATCGTATCCCGCTTCTATCTTCATACGGTCTCGCGTATTCTCCCTCTCTTTTCTCTATGCCTTCTTCCACCAACCTGTACATTATAGCGATAAAATCTTTGAATGGTTGGTGCTCACTTTTGGCCTGTGTAAGGCCTTGTATAGTTTGAAACTGTTTTCTTTCCCCCTAATCCTAAACTTCAACGCTTAATAGTAGAAACACTATTTTACTTAAGTTTGGGGGGAACATTTTTTTATATATTTTTTGTTTTCCTTTCTTTTGTTTTGTATATAATTTGTTTTTAGGGAGAGCGCCGACAATTTTGACCTTCTTGGTATAGCCTAACGGTGAGGGCACTGTCAAGTTTAAGTTTGGGGGTGTGCTCGGTAAGCTTTCTTCCTTCGCATTCATTTGTATATTTTGCATTTGCATACCTTATTAAAAACCCACAAAAATCGAAAATTTTATAAAAATATAAAAACTTTGTCGTTAAGTTAGCTAATAGGGTAACTTAGATTTTTATTCTGAAAGTTTAGTTGATATATTAGAAATAACTAAATTCTAGGCTTAGGAATTGAAAATCCTAAAAATAACCCTCATTCTGTCTAACTTTGGTAAGTATACGTCCTTACAGTTTTTTTGAGAAATAGGTAATCTTGAGTTCAGTTCTTGAGTTAAGTCAAGATGAAGGGAAAGTATTGAAGCTTTACTGAAGGATAAGTCTGAAAAATAGTTTCTTTTCTTGAGTTCAAATTTAGATAGTATATACCCTACAAACTGCACTTACACACACCTTGAAACTTGGGATAGTAGAGGATACCTAGAAATACTCTTGCCTGAAAGCCTAGTATGAAAGAAAAAACGGTATTTAAAGCTAAACACCAAAAGAGCATATTGAAAAATATATCCGGTCTTGAAAAAGAAAAAGAAAAAGAAAAATAGAATAAAGTCAAGACCTGGAAACTGCTATTTACGCTTTAAAAGCTCACACATTTGGTAATCGACCGTTAGTGCCTCAAGAAGCATTAATAGTCGCATGAAAGGTGTGTGAGCAAATCCGTCCATCCTTAATGAAAAGAAGTAGTATTAGGTATTATGGCAAGGGTATTATAGCTTGAATTGAATTCTTGAGTGTAGGGGTGCAAATATACACACACGTAGGGGTATACAATCGATGTTGGGATAAAAGATAGAAATAAAGAATAAGACTTGTGTTTTCTGTAAAGTTGATAAAAATCTCTGATTTGAGGCTGCACTTTAGAAGGAAAACTCAGGAGAACCAAAATCTTTCTAAACTTTTTTGGAACGTATAAGATCCAAGGTTAAATAGATAGGAGGTGTGAAAAATATGGGTTGGATATTTCTAACTTAGGATGATAGAGTTTCTAACGTAAATACTAAACTGTAGGAGTAGAATCGATGTTAACTTATGACACTAGCTTGACGGGATTTTGTGGGTGTAATCCGCTGAAACCCTCAGGAGACAACACTCCTCCTACTAGGGACACCTAGAGGTTTATCGGCTTGTTGCACGTGCTCAGTACAATCGCGTTCCCTGCGAAAGTGCGGTTATGACTTTTTTGTGAATAATTGGTTTTGCTTGGGACGAGCAAAAGTTAAGTTTGGGGGTATTTGTTCATACCAGAATATTGCATTTTATACCGCCCATTCTTACGCTCGTTTGGTTATAGGCAGGTGCTTTTAATCAGTGTTTGCAACATATTTGCAGGATACTAGTTCTCAGCTCTAAACAGTGAAATTCATGGAAAAGTACAACAAATTACGGATTACTGCCAACAGATAAAACACGGGTCTCCGCTCTCTATCCGTATGTTACCGCACACCAGTCTAGGGGACAAAATGGCAAATCGATGTCATATTCATGCACAAAGCTCAATAGCAACACAAGATCCAACATATCTACACGGAGCTTGAGGAAATCATGGCAAAATATCCACATCACATCACCTTTTGATCTACTAAAATTCTGGAAGAAATGTGAAGAGATTCTGAGAAAAGTACTATACCATACTGAAGAGGACCACAAACCAGGGAAAATCATCCAAAATGAAGGCCCAACTCCTAATAATGGCCGCGGTTCCGCGGCATAAGCATGCTTAGGCCGCGGAACCGCGGCCATGTGGACTCGTCATCTGTTGATTTTTCAGGGGTAGATTGGTACATTCATTTTGGTCCTGATTGTTGCCCTATATTCTCTGTTTCCTGCCTATAAATAGTCCAGAACTTACCAAGCCAAGGGTGTTCATTCTTATGCCCTCTTTTTGTTAGTTTTAGTTTTCTTCTTCTTCTTCTTCATCTTTCCTCCATGAAAATTGTAGTGAGGGCTTTTTGAGTGGAATATCAATGAAGATGAGGGTTTTTGTATCATTCTTTTGCTTAGCTTCCCCCTTGAGCTCTCTACCTTAACTTGATCTTGCAACCTCTTAAGTGAGCTTGCAAGTTTAAGCTTTGGTCATTGATCTCAAGTGGTTGTATCATTTTTTATCTCTTTTGTGCTTCATTCTCCATGAGTTCTTTGCCTTTTCTTGATCTTGCAACCTCTTAAGTGAGCTTGCAAGTTTAAGATTTGGTTATTGAACCCATGTCTTGTTTTGGGTTCTATGGTTCCTAGTTTCATTTCTTGCTTATTTACTTTCTTGCACTTTAAATTCCATGCACTTACTTACTTATAATCTTTTCTTTTCTTTGTTCTTTTCTTTTGCTCTTTTTGGTTCGTTTTGTGAATGGTTGTAATTTTTGTTGTTAAGAATAAATACAATATTGTAAGTTAATGTTTCTTTGATCATTTCCTTTTCCCGTTATTTTCTTTTGAACTCCTCCCAAACGTTACACAAGCGCTCCGTTAGGCACCCTACCGTACCAAGGTAACAGTGATTCCTAACCGCGACCGGTTGCGTTCGGTTTGGCCGGAGGTGAAAGCAAGAGACAAGAACAGACGGACAAGGGTCAATAAGCCGGATTCCACGAATACCATGCTTAAGTACCCTAATCCACGTTGTTGCCGATTGCTCTAGCTTCAATTGGTCAAGACTCGGCTCAAAGGTTTTGAGTGCGGATTTCTTTAGCTTACACTTTCGTATCTTTTTCTTAATAACTTATACTTGCATATAAAACACTTAGGATAGAACTGAACAAACATATACACATTCTTTATTGACTCATCTAAAACTCGAACGGACATAAAACCATCTCCTTGTGGATCGACCCGTGCTCAACCGGCTAGCTGCATAGCGACACCGTCCTGATCGTGGTTATAACTTTAGAACATTGAACATCCGACACGCCAAAAGCGTGCGATCAGGCGGGCTGATGTAGCTGCTGATGTGATGAAATTGGGGCTAATGTTATGTATCAGTGGCTGTTTCAGCAGCTGATGTCAATTGGGTGGCTGAAGTGTTGGTGTGGGTGCTGATGTTATGACATTGGGGCTGATGTTCAGGATGGGGTTGGGATGCTGATGTAGCAGAGGTTTGGCTGAAATATGCTGACAGTGGCTGATGTGTGGTGAATGAGAAGGAGAGATGTGAGAGGCAAAAAGTTTTGAAGTGAATGGTGATTGTGACATTACCTAGGAGCCACCTCCCTCTCTCTCTTAATGAAAGCTAGCATGACCACCATCATGGCTCACTCTCTCTCTAGCCACAAGTCAACCCCCGTCCTAATCACCCTTAAACAAAGCTAAAGACCCTTAATTAACCCCAATTATCTTAACCAAATGGTTAACCCATCATGGTTGGCTAAACATGGTTCCACCCTAGGCTCAACCCAAGTTAACATGCAAAAGTGTGTGCAGTCCAGATAAATTTCCAATAAAATATTTATAAAACCAGATAAAATATTTAAAAGCCATTTTGGTAAACTTTTTACCAAAAAACCCACATTAAGACACACTTACCACTAAACACAAACTCAGGTGTTACAGTCTTTCCCCTTAAGAAAATTTATCCCCGAATTTAAAATATAAAGCAACGCATACCTTCAAAAAGATGAAGGAACTTCTCCCGCATCTCGCCCTTGGCCTCCCAAGTGACCTCTTCACCATTCGAGCTGCACTAAAGCATCCTTACTGATGGCAAGACCTTCGATCTATGTTTCTTCACTTGTCGGTCCAATATCACGACTGGTTGTTCGGTGAATGTAAGATTGCGCCCGGCTGAATGGTCTGATGTTGAATCATGTGCGAAGGGTCATGTAGGTATCTGTGAAGCATCGACACCTGGAACACGGGGTGAACATCTGGGAAGTCGGGTGGAAGAGCCAAACGATATGCTACTGTGAACGTACGGTCGAGGATCTCGAAGGGACCCACAAATCTGGGCCAAGCATCCCCCTTCCATCCAAACCTCATCACTCCCTTCATTGGAGAGATCTTCAGAAAAATGTGATCGCCAATTGCGAACTCTAATCTGCGGCGGCGTCTGTCAGCGTACGATTTCTGCCCGCTCTGAGCTGTCCTCACCCTGTCTCGAATCAGCTGTATCTTCTCGGTCGTCTCATGTACGATTTGTGGCCCTAAAATACTGCTCTCACTGAGCTCTGCCCAACAGACGGGCGATCTGCATCTCCTCCCATTACAAGGCCTCGAAAGGTGCCATCTGAATAGTGTCCTGGAAGCTGTTGTTGTAGGTGAACTCCACCAAGAGTAAATGATGATCCCAGCTACCACCAAAGTCAGAAACGCACACTCTGAGCATGTCCTCGAAAGTCTGAATAGTCTGCTCTGACTGGCCGTCGGTCTGCGGATGCAATGCTGTGCTGAAACTCGAGCGTGTGCCCAATGCCTCCTGAAGCCTCTGCCATAGTCGGCCGGTAAACTGGGTGCCTCTGTCGGACATGATACACGTCGGGACTCCATGCAGTTGTACAATCTCGTCGATGTAAATCTGGGCGTACTGAGCAAATCCGAAAGTCGTCTTCACAGGCAGGAAGTAAGCCACTTTCGTCAAACGATCCACGATCACCCAAATAGAGTCATACCCTTGCTTATTCCTGGGTATACCCACAACGAAATCCATCAAAATCTGTTCCCATTTCCACTCGGAATGGGTAACGACTGTAGTTCACCTGCTGGTCTCTGGTGCTCGGCCTTGACTTACTGACAAGTCAGGCATCTCGACACGAAATCTGCGTTGTCCCTCTTCATTCCGTCTCACCAGTAAACATCTCTCCTATCATGGTACATCTTGGTGGAACCCAGATGAACATTGTACACCGATCGATGTGCCTCCTCAAGAATCTCACGCTGTAGTCCCTCGGCACCTGGTACACACAGTCTAGTCCAAAATCACCGTATCCCCTGATCATCAAATCAGTTATGCGAATAGATCGCCCAAACATCGAAATCGAGTGGGAGAGTGATGTTGTAGTGTTTGATGAGGGTGTGGGTTGTAGTATATGATGTGGTTGTTGTGGCTGTTAGTATAAGATGATGCTACTGCTGATGTAGCTGAAGTATGTTGTGTGGCTGAAATGTGTTGATGGTGGGCTGATGTAGCTGCTGATGTGATGAAATTGGGGCTGATCTTATGTATCAGTAGCTGTTTCAGTAGTTGTTGTCAATTGGGTGGCTGAAGTGTTGGTGTGGGTGCTGATGTTATGACATTGGGGCTGATGTTCAGGATGGAGTTGGGCTGCTGATGTAGCAGAGGTTTGGCTGAAATATGCTGACGGTGGCTGATGTGTGGTGAATGAGAAGGGGAGATGTGAGAAGCAAAAAGTTTTGAAGTGAATGGTGATTGTGACATTACCTAGGAGCCACCTCCCTCTCTCTCTCTTAATGAAAGCTAGCATGACCACCATCATGGCTCACTCTCTCTCTAGCCACAAGTCAACCCCCATCATAATCACCCTTAAACAAAGATAAAGACCCTTAATTAACCCCAATTAACTTAACCAAATGGTTAACCCATCATGGTTGGCTAAACATGGTTCCACCCTAGGCTCAACCCAAGTTAACATGCACAAGTGTGTGCAGTCCAGATAAAATTCCAATAAAATATCCATAAAACCAGATATAATATTTAAAAGCCATTTTGGTAAAAATTTTACCAAAAACCCCACATTAAGACACACTTACCATTAAACACAAACTCAGGTGTTACAGTCTTCCCCCTTAAGAAAATTCGTTCACGAATTTAAAATATAAAGCAACACATACCTTCAAAAAGATGAGGGAACTTTTCCCGCATCTCGCCCTTGGTCTCCTAAGTGACATCTTCACCATTCGAGCTGCGCCAAAGCATCCTTACTGATGGCATGACCCTCGATCTAAGTTTCTTCACTTGTCGGTCCAATATCACGACTGGCTGTTCGATGAATGTAAGATTGTGCGCGGCTGAATGGTCTGATGCTGAATCATGTGCGAAGGGTCATATAGGTATCTGTGAAGCATCGACACCTGGAACACGGGGTGAACATCTGGGAAGTCGGGTGGAAGAGACAAACGATATGCTACTGTGCCAGCACGCTCGAGGATCTCGAAGGGACCCACAAATCTGGGCCAAGCTTCCCCCTTCCATCCAAACCTCATCACACCCTTCATTGGAGAGATCTTCAGAAAAACGTGATCGCCAACTGCGAACTCTAATCTGCGGCAGCGTCTGTCAGCATACGATTTCTGCCCGCTCTAAGCTATCCTCACCCTGTTTCGAATCAGCTGTATCTTCCCGGTCGTCTCATGTACGATATGTGGCCCTAAAATACTGCTCTCACTGAGCTCTGCCCAACAGACGGGCGATCTGCATCTCCTCCCATTACAAGGCCTCGAAAGGTGCCATCTGAATAGTGTCCTGGAAGCTGTTGTTGTAGGTGAACTCCACCAAGGGTAAATGATGATCCCAGCTACCACCAAAGTCTGAAACGCACGCTCTGAGCATGTCCTCGAGAGTCTGAATAGTCTGCTCTGACTGGCCGTCGGTCTGCGGATACAATGCTGTGCTGAAACTCGAGCGTGTGCCCAACGCCTCCTGAAGCCTCTGCCATAGTCGGCCGGTAAACTGGGTGCCTCTGTCAGACATGATACAAGTCGGGACTCCATGCAGTCGTACAATCTCGTCGATGTAAATCTGGGCGTACTGAGCAAATCCGAAAGTCGTCTTCACTGGCAGGAAGTGAGCCACTTTCGTCAAACGATCCACGATCACCCAAATAGAGTTATACCCTTGCTTAGTCCTGGGTAGACCCACAACAAAATCCATCGAAATCTGTTCCCATTTCCACTCCGGAATGGGTAACGGTTGTAGTTCACCTGCTGGTCTCTGGTGCTTGGCCTTGACTTGCTGATAAGTCAGGCATCTCGACACGAAATCTGCGATGTCCCTCTTCATTCCGTCTCACCAGTAAACATCTCTCCTATCATGGTACATCTTGGTGGAACCCGAATGAACACTGTACACCGATCGATGTACCTCCTCAAGAATCTCACGCTGCAGTCCCTCGGCACCTAGTACACACAGTCTAGTCCAAAATCACCATATCCCCTGATCATCAAATCAATCAAGCGAATAGATCGCCCAAACATCGAAATCGAGTGGGAGAGTGATGTTGTAGTGTTTGATAAGGGTGTGGGTTGTAGTATATGATGTGGTTGTTGTGGCTGTTGGTATAAGATGATGCTACTGCTGATGCAGCTGAAGTATGTTGGGTGGCTGAAATGTGTTGATGGTGGGCTGATGTAGCTGCTGATGTGATGAAATTGGGGCTGATGTTATGTATCAGTGGCTGTGTCAGCAGCTGATGTCAATTGGGTGGCTGAAGTGTTGGTGTGGGTGCTGATGTTTTAACATTGGGGCTGATGTTCAGGATGGGGTTAGGCTGCTGATGTAGCAGAGGTTTGGCTGAAATATGCTGACAGTGGCTGATGTGTGGTGAATGAGAGGGAGAGGTGTGAGAGGCAAAAAGTTTTGAAGTGAATGGTGATTGTGACATTACCTAGGAGCCACCTCCCTCTCTCTCTTAATGAAACCTAGCATGACCACCATCATGGCTCACTCTCTCTCTAGCCACAAGTTAACCCCCATCTTAATCACCCTTAAACAAAGCTAAAGACCCTTAATTAACCCCAAATATCTTAACCAAATGGTTAACCCATCATGGTTGGTTAAACATGGTTCCACCCTAGGCTCAACCCAAGTTAACATGCACAAGTGTGTGCAGTCCAGATAAAATTCCAATAAAATATCCATAAAACCAGATAAAATATTTAAAAGCCATTTTGGTAAACTTTTTACCAAAAACCCCACATTAAGACACACTTACCACTAAACACAAACTCAGGTGTTACAGTAACGTTTTGAAAATCGTTTCGGTGAAATTTCGGAAAAATCGGTAAAATAAGGGGGTTTTCTGAAAAAAAAAGTCAAAATACAAATATCTTTTTTATAAAATTAAATAAACATATTCTAGCTATATAATTGCTAGTATTTGGTGTTTATTGAGCCGCTGGTAAAATTTCTAATTTTCTGAAAAAATTTCCAAAATTAATTATTTTAATATTATTTTAAGCCGTCACTAATACATTTAATTAGGGAAAATTTCAAATTGGAATGGGTTGATACAAATTTTATAATTCATGACAAACTAAACTGGCATGCAAAATATTATTTCTGAAATGAAATCGTTTGCCAAAACGGTTTTAGAAATATCAAAGAAAAAGGGTTTAATTAGTGAATGTTGTGTTAATGGGAATTGGGGTAACACAATTATCTTTTTCCCTAACCCACACACCCACATCTCACCCTCTCTTCCTCTCCCCATGTGGCTGGCCCCCCTTTGACAACCCTCTCCCTCTCTCTCTCTCCAATCACCTCACTTTTCATTTACTTAAACAATGAAAAGAAAAGAAAATGAAAGAAAGTCAGTGCGGGCCTAGTCATTTCTCCTCACTTTCAACCCCTCCCTCTCTCTCCTCACTCCCCTCAATTCTGGACGAAAATTCCAGAACTCCAACAGCAGCCCCTCCTTCCCTCTTCTCCTCTCATTTTCCATCAAAAAATTCACCAATTTCCATCAAAAATCAAAGCTAAAATTCAAATCAAAGCCCTACCCATTTTCCCTTATCTCTTTTAGCATGGATCTTGGTGCAAGGATTTCAATTTGGAGGTCTAGTTTCATGTTGATCTCAAGATAGTTTTGAGGTATAAATCCTAACCTATTGTTCAATTGTTGGTTTAAATTCTTTAATGTAGCTTATTAGGTGCTTAAATATGGTTTAATTGCAAGTTTGGAAATCTAAAGAGAATGAGTTTGAATTAAAAAGTTAGGGTTTTAAATTCAATAGGGTTGTTGTCACTTGTTTAAGGTTGCATGGTGTAGTTAGCATGTTAAGACATGTTAAACCTAATCTAGAAGATAATTTGTAAATTGTTGCATCTAAAAGTCCAAATTTAGTTATTTAAGCAAACTAGGTTTTGGTTTTTAGTTGCAAATGGGTGATTTAAAATCTAATTAGATTTTGATGACTTTATTAACATTATAAAATGTAGTTTAATGCTTTAGATCATGCAAATCCAAGCTAGATTGTTATATGTGCATTTTTTCTATAAAATGGTCGAAATTGGTTAAAATTTCAAACAAGATTGCTAGATTGTTGTATGTGCATTTTTGCTAAAAAATGGTCGAAATTGGTTAAAATTGCAAACAAGATTTTTGAAATTGAATTAAATTGTAGGTTTAAAATTTACGTAATGGTTTCTATGGCATAATTAAGATATTAAGTTATCATCTTGGTCACTAGAATTGTTAAAACATCATGTTTTGTACAAAAACGGTAAACCTTGCTTGCTAGGTTTTCGGAAAAATAGCTTTTAAAGTGAGTTTGGGGTTTTTGTGAATTTTAACCTATTTCATATTATAATTAGTGTTTGTGAATGTGCAAATGAGTTAGTTTGGGTTTTTCTCGATGGTTTGACGTTTGTACATCGACATCGAGGGTTGGTTTAGCTATTCTTGCATTCGTAGACGATAGGTTTTGACCTATGCGTGATACGCGTGCCGAATTGGTTTTCGTATACCGTTTCGATTTCGGATTTCGTTTTTATGCGATACGATACGTTGTGACATTTAGGTGCCCCCACGTGGACTTCGAGACGACAAGCAAGAGCGTAACGACGTCGGCACTGGCGAGCGAGGACCAGGTGAGTAGATTTATATCTACGGGGAGAAGTCGGGTGGATGGAGTATAGCACCCCCGCAGTTCGTGGTGATGTATACGAATACGTATACACACATATATATTGATTATATATTGTTGAGTTTATTGATGATAAAGATAGATTTTTGGTGTGATCGGATTAGTTTAGTGTTGCGAAGCCCTAGAGTAGTGGTTGCGCCACACCTACACACACACCCATACTTGCATACATTCTTCTTTCATTTGTGCTTATGTGGGAATATATATTCATGTGTTCACATGGGTATGGGACTATGTGTTCACATACTGGATTTGAGTATAGTATATGGGATTTGAGGTGAGTTGATGAGATTGATTTGAGACCGTGAGATCGGTGATATAGCAGGATTCGTATATGTGATACGTCATGATGTCATAGCGAATCTTTGGACGACGATACCATGTTAATAGTGGTAATAATGAAATGATTGACATGTGATCGTGTTATGAGATATGATATGTTAGGATGTTTATGATAGGCTGCATTGGGCGATGTATACTTCATTATGATGATATGTGCTGATGATATCGGTTTGTACTAGACAGTCGATCAGTGGTCAGATCATGATTATATTGATGATATTAGTATTGTACTAGGCATAGATCAGTACCCGGATTATGATCTTTGATAAAGAGGATACCAGATGAATAATATGATGAATGTGATATTGACCCGTACCCAGATTTGGGATGACGTACGACGGGTTTACGTACGGGCTATATATTGATGTTTGATCGGCACTCTTGACTTGAGAATATCTGATTATAGATATGGTATCGGATGTGATATTATTGAGGTGTGATCACCGACTCTTATATATATATGTATGTGTGTGTGTGTGTGTGTGTCGACTCAGATGTTAGGCGGCTTTCTTACCTTCAGTTAGCATGTTAGCTCAGCCCTATAGTTTAGTGTAGTTGTTAGACTAAATTTATATTAAATGCAGATTAGTTATCATTGTGTTTAGTATTCAGCTCCCGCACATTATTGCTGTTGCTCCGCATAGCATACTTATTGTAATTCATATTTCGTTATTGATATCATGCTGTTAGGACACCAGCACCATTACCGATGATCCGTATGTACCACGTACACTTACTTGCCGGCTCACACACATCTTCATCGGTAATTGCCATGTCACGTACACTTAGAAAATACTATTGCTTGACTTAGCTTGTTAGTTAGTAGTTTGACATGATATTAGTGTACTTGCTTTATATGCCAGTTTAGACGTTGTTGTTATTACTTGTCACTTCATGCATACTGTTATTCATTGTTATGCCGCATTCATGGATTCTCATGCCTATATTAACTAGTTTATGTGCTATTGAGGTTTTGGATTCGGATTTCCATGATATTTCTGGATTTGGGAACCGCGGGTATTTCAAAGAGAATATGTAATTGTTTTAAAAACCCGGTTACCCTGATATGATATTTCAGTGCGTCCACCATGTGTTTTCTCGGTGCTGAGAGCGACATATGAGACCCGAGTTCGAGGAGTGGAGGAACCGTTTAGGGTACATGGTGGACCCGATAAGGTACCCGGGGCAAGAAGCGCATGGTGATGACGATGTGAGCCTGGCAGGGGGAGACTACCTACCGGTGATTTTACCCGACGCGTCGGATATCCGGAGGATACCGTCGTGGTCTTGAGATGGATGGTAGGGGCCGTTCTGGACTGACGGCGCCCTAGATATTGAGATTGAGACATTGAGATATCGAGATATTGAGGTACTGAGATTTGATGATACAGGCCAGTCCGGATAGCCGGAGCCAGAGATTTTGAGACATTGAGATTTATGTTTTGTGTCGATACTAGACACCGTTTATGCTGATTTCATTTATGATACCTCATTTTAAAAATACAAAGGAAATCTCACTAAATTATGAAAGCAGGTTCTTTAGTACATGTATTCTGTTTTCATGCATTTATACATCATCCATTTGATATATTGCTACCTGATACACTAACACGGGCACATGGGATTACACTTGGGTTAGATATTTACCCTAGCCATTGTTATAGGCTGCTGGTTATATATTTGAGGATATATTATGATCGTTGACCTAGGATTGCGTTGTTCATGCCATTTCTGTTCGTAGATGTTTTTCTATTCACGAGTTGGCAACTCACCCCCGTTGTGCCACAGTTTCTTGCAGGTTTTGCCGTACAGGTTTCATTACGGCTTTGATAGCACTGCTTCTTTGGGTGACTTACTAGTAGGTGGGTTTATTTGTATCGTACCCATCATTATACCTTGTATATTATTATTCTGTTGTATCTAGAAGTTCCATCAACCAAACATGTATTTATTTCAGAGATAGAGACTAGTGATGTTTATTCTTTCGACCTTAGAGTCGCGCGTTGTATTTCTATGGATTTCTTGCTGTTTTGAGTTTCCTTTTGAGTTTTGATCCTCGCCCTTGGCGTTGTATATTATATTGCTTGCGTGGTTGTGACCGTCGATTGACGAAGAGCTAGCTCCCGCTTGGGGATACCTTTTTATTGATTTCGTATACTATTCATGTTGTATCCCGATTAGGGGCCAGTATTTATAAAGTAGACTCTGCCGAAATTTTCAGAAAATACTTGATATTTATAAGGCGCATAATTCGGCTTATGCTATTAAAACTACTCGTTTTAAATTGGTTTTTCCTTCATTCCACTGCTTCTTTGGTTTTGATTTCTGGGTTTTGGCTTACTTAGATTACGTACGCCTCAAGACGTTTCATAATTTAAGTGCCGGTCATGTTCCGTACTTTCGGGTCATGACAAAGTTGGTATCAGAGCGTTAGGTTTTACCTTCGGAGTATAGGATGACCCTTGGTTGATGGAATAGGTGACTAAAATAGAGTGACGTACCGTAGGTATGTTCCGCGGCATACTTACGATACGCTACTCCACTTAAGAAGCCTTAGGATATACATTTCTTTGTTCAGTATTATATTCATTCCTGATCTAGCCTCATTGGTACCAGTTATGGTTTTGCAGCCACGATTACGGGCAGGGAGAGCTACGGCTAGAGTTGCGGTCAGCACGAGCTCGTTACGGACGAGGACTGACAAGGGCGTAATTCCGGCGACACATGATTGCAAAGACGTGTCTTTTTATTGTGTTTTCGCACCACGAGCGTTTGATGGATCGTTGTATGAGATTACTCGGACGTGCAGATCAGCACCAGAGGATCGAGCCACTGATAGAGGCCAGCCAGATTTTGATGACTGTTGAGGTATTGCTTACTCCTGATGATTGAGGCACTGTTCAGCGTGCAGACGATTGAGCCAGTTATTGCTGCGAACGAAAAGATATCGTCCCAGATGTTGGAGCTATTGCAGTACGAGTTGTACTAAGAGATGATAGAAAGTCGCTAGTCACCCAAGGATGAATGACTAAGACATGTGGTTACCCCGATGCGAGGTCATCATATAGATTGATTCCAGCTAGAGACGACTTTACGCGGAGACGTTGAGAGTCGATAGAGACGATCGAATGTCAGAAACCTATTATTCCAAGTTTAAAGTATTCGGAAGAGCATGCAGGCAACTCTATGGACCCTCTAGAAGAATGAAACCCTAACTCGACTTAATGACCGCGTGAAAGCCTTTGAACCTTAGGGTTTGCGGCAGTTCCACGGCGCCATTAATGAGGCTTGGGTTTGCCCTTCTACGGCTGGACTATCGTTGCTGTGGTATGTACTCGATGCTATTAAACTGTACCCAAGATGTTGAGCTCTTGGGGGATTATGAGGTTTTGACAAATCGATCGGATGGTTTGACTTCTTTCGGATGCTAGGTGGTGAGATGCATTTCTTGGGAGACTCCAGATACGAGGATAGCCATTGGAGCTCAGTCCATGCAGCCACGACGAGACGAGTCCGAAGCAGTCGACATTAAAGAAAAGTGGAGTAAGAGGTTCGTACAAGATCTGGATAAGATGACGTTCCACTTCGCCGACATCAGAGATGCGATACGCTTGCTGATGCATTGTACTTGGATATACCTTCCAGCAGGAGTCGCGATGAGTATACAGACGTTCCGGAACAAGAAACAGATATAGTAAGGGACAATGACTTCCGGACAGTTCGGCAGAGACGAGATTTGGGAGAGACCTCGACAGGACCTTTCTGGGATAAATTACGAGAAGGCTTGGACCCAGGAGTGGTCATGTTATGCATACCAGCAGGCCAGAGTTCAGGATCGTCGACGAGACTTGCTATGAGTGACCACGACAGTTGGCCAGAGGTTCTTAGAGGATGTGCTCGAGCGGGACTATTCCGCCATACTTGATTTCGGTATTTTGGGCGATCTATTCGCATGATTGATTTGATGGTTAGGTTTCATGACATTTGCTTTCATGCACCATGGTTGCACCTATTGAGTATTTACGATTTTTGCACAGTTGTTGCACTTGTTATCGTTTTCGTGTCTTGGTTTCTCATGTTTATGATTTTAGGGGTTTCATACAGTTGAGTTGATTTTGGTGCATATGTACGCACACGATTTGGTTTTTGCACTCGGTATGGTTCACATATGCTTGCAGTGCAGTGATACGCATTTTGTGCACTTAGACGCACTGGACTTCGATTTCGATTGTGATGCTCGATATTGGTTTTGTGCACTTTGTGCACCTGATTGGATTTTGGGCATGTTCGACGCTAGATATTGGATTTCATGATTTTGTGGATGATGGATGCACCTGATTTGAATTTTCGCGCATGTTGGGCGCATGTTATGAGGTACGATTTTGGTGCACACCAGATGCACTAAATCGAGATTCTTCGTGCATGTCAGATGCACCTGATTTTGCTGTCAGGCACACACGTTGCCTATGACAGATGTTGAGTGCACACCCGTTGCACCTAGATGTTGTTTCTGTGCACATGTATGGCACATTTATGGATTTCGATTTTCGTGCGCACCAGACGCACATGGCATTCATATATATATTTAGGACTGATTTATGTTGGAGCAGTATATTTTATGATGTTTGCTATTTGGTTTAGTACTGAGCAGGACTAGTCATAGGACAGTACCTGAGTATATTTTTGCATGCATTGATAGTTATCGAAGAGATTTTCAAAGAAGAGCTATAGTCTTAGTATTTACCTACGTGTCCGAGATGACACGAAACATTTTATAAAGGAAACCCTTCTGAAATTGCTTTCAAAACGGCGGGACGTGCATATTAAACAAATGATATATATATATATATATATATATATATATATATGTAGTTATTTTCTTATGATAGACGGCCGCCACTGTGCAGTGTTATGCGCATTTCACAGCGACTTTAAAAGATTTGGCATGCATTTCCTTCAGATATTTACATATATAGATTGGATATTTACATGTATAGTTTCGAGTTATATCACATTGGTTTTGTATTGGATTTGACATTGTGTCTTTACCATTACTCCGAAGATTGCGGGATGCTTGACGGAGTTTTGATTTTGAGTTATATGCTCATTTTTCATGCACATGCGCTACGATTTGTTTTATGTATTTATGATTTCGGAGCCCCGATGACTTGATGGTTTTGCTTAGATGTTTTAATATTTGGGGGGAGTTTTAATTTAAATTCGGGGACCGAATTTCTTTAAGGGGTGAAGATTGTAACGTTTTGAAAATCGTTTCGGTGAAATTTCGGAAAAATCGGTAAAATAAGGAGGTTTTCTGTAAAAAAGTCAAAATACAAATATCTTTTTTATAAAATTAAATATACATATTCTAGCTATGTAATTGCTAGTATTTGGTGTTTATTGAGCCGCTGGTAAAATTTCTAATTTTCTGAAAAAAATTCCGAAATTAATTATTTTAATATTATTTTAAGCGGTCACTAATACATTTAATTAGAGAAAATTACAAATTGGAATGGGTTGATACAAATTTTATAATTCATGACACACTAAACTGGCATGCAAAATATTGTTTCTGAAGTGAAATCGTTTGCCAAAACGGTTTTAGAAATATCAAAGAAAAAGGGCTTAATTAGTGAATGTTGTGTTAATAGGAATTGGGTAATACAATTATCTTTTTTCCTAACCCACGCACCCACACCTCACCCTCTCTTCCTCTCCCCATGTGGCCGGCCCCCCTTTGACAGCCCTCTCCCTCTCTCTCTCTCCAATCACCTCACTTTTCATTTACTTAAACAATGAAAAGAAATGAAAATGAAAGAAAGTCAATGCGGGCCTTGTCTTTTCTCCTCACTTTCAACCCCCCCCCCTCTCTCTCCTCACTCCCCTCAATTCTGGCCGAAAATTCCAGAACTCCAACAGCAGCCCCTCCTTCCCTCTTCTCCTCTCATTTTCCATCAAAAAATTCACCAATTTCCATCAAAAATCAAAGCTAAAATTCAAATCAAAGCCCTACCCATTTTCCCTTATCTCTTTTAGCATGGATCTTGGTGCAAGGATTTCAATTTGGAGGTCTAGTTTCATGTTGATCTCAAGATGGTTTTGAGGTATAAATCCTAACCTATTGTTCAATTGTTGGTTTAAATTCCTTAATGTAGCTTATTAGGTGCTTAAATATGGTTTAATTGCAAGTTTGGAAATCTAAAGAGAATGAGTTTGAATTAAAAGTTAGGGTTTTAAATTCAATAGGGTTGTTGTCACTTATTTAAGGTTTCATGGTGTAGTTAGCATGTTAAGACAAGTTAAACCTAAGCTAGAAGATAATTTGTAAATTGTTGCATCTAAAAGTCCAAATTTAGTTATTTAAGCAAACTAGGTTTTAGTTTTTAGTTGCAAATGGGTGATTTAAAATCTAATTAAGATTTTGATGACTTTATTAACATTATAAAATGTAGTTTAATGCTTTAGATCACGCAAATCCAAGCTAGATTGTTGTATGTGCATTTTTGCTATAAAATGGTCGAAATTGGTTAAAATTGCAAACTAGGTTTTTGAAATTGAATTAAATTGTGGGTATAAAATTTATGTAATGGTTTCTATGGCATAATTAAGATATTAAGTTATCATCTTGGTCACTAGAATTGTTAAAACATCATGTTTTGTATAAAAACGGTAAACCTTGCTTGCTAGGTTTTCGGAAAAATAGCTTTTAAAGTGAGTTTGGGGTATTTGTGAGTTTTAACCTATTTCATATTATAATTAGTGTTTGTGAATGTGCAAATCAGTGTGTTTGGGTTTTTCTCGATGGTTTGACGTTTGTACATCAACATCGAGGGTTGGTTTAGCTATTCTTGCATGCGTAGACGATAGGTTTTGACCTATGCGTGATACGCGTGCCGAATTGGTTTTCGTATACCGTTTCAATTTCGGACTTGGTTTTTATGTGATACGATACGTTGTGATGTGTAGGGACCCCCATTTGGACTTCGAGACGACAAGCAAGAGCGTAGCGACGTCGGCACCGGTGAGCGAGGACCAGGTGAGTAGATTTATATCTACGCGGAGAAGTCAGGTGGATGGCGTATAGCACCCCCGTAGTTCGTGGTGATGTATAAGAATACGTATACACATATATATTGATTATATATTGTTGAGTTTATTGATAATAAAGATAGATTTTTGGTGTGATCGGATTAGTTTAGTGTTGCGAAGCCCTAGAGTAGTGGTTGCGCCACACCTACACACACACCCATACTTGCATACATTCTTCTTTCATTTGTGCTTATGTGGGAATATATATTCATGTGTTCACATGGGTATGGGACTATGTGTTCACATACTGGATTTGAGTATAGTATTTGGGATTTGAGGTGAGTCGATGAGATTGATTTGAGACCGTGAGATCGGTGATATAGCAGGATTCGTATTTGAGATACGTTATGATGTCATAGAGGATCTTTGGACGACGATACCATGTGAATAGTGGTAATAATGAAATGATCGACATGTGATCGTGTTATGAGATATGATATGTTAGGATGTTTATGATATGCCGCATTGGGCGATGTATACTTCTTTATGATGATATGTGCTGATGATATCGGTTTGTACTAGACTGTCGATCAGTGGTCAGATCATGATTATATTGATGATATTAGTATTGTACTAGGCATAGATCAGTACCCGGATTATGATCTTTGATAAATAGGATACCAGATGAATAATATGATGAATGTGATATTGACCCGTACCCAGATTTGGGATGCCGTACGACGGATTTACGTACGGGCTATATATTGATGTTTGATCCGCACTCTTGACTTGGGAATATCTGATTATAGATATGGTATCGGATGTGATATTATTGAGGCGTGATCACCGACTCTTATATATATATATATATGTGTGTGTGTGTGTGTGTGTGTGTGTGTTTTTGTGTGTGTGTGTATCGACTAAGATGTTAGGCGGCTTCCTTACCTTCAGTTAGCCTGTTAGCTCAGCCCTATAGTTTGGTGTAGTTGTTAGATTAGATTTATATTAAATGCAGATTAGTTATCATTGTGTTTAGTATTCAGCTCCCGCACATTATTTCTGTTGCTCCGCATCGCATACTTATTGTAATTCATATTTCATTATTGATATCATGCTGTTAGGACACCAGCACCATTACCGATGATGCGTATGTACCACGTACACTTACTTGCCGGCTCACACACATCTTCATCGGTAATTGCCATGTCACGTACACTTAGAAAATACTATTGCTTGACTTAGCTTGTTAGTTAGTAGTTTGACATGATATTAGTGTACTTGCCTTATATGCCAGTTTAGACATTGTAGTTATTACTTGTCACTTCATGCATACTGTTATTCATTTTTATGCCGCATTCATGGATTCTCATGCCTATATTCACTAGTTTATGTGCTGTTGAGGTTTTGGATTCGGATTTCCATGATATTTCTGGATTTGGGAACCGCGGGTATTTCAAAAGAGAATATGTAATTGTTTTTAAAACCCGGTTACCCTGATATGATATTTCAGTGCGTCCACCATGTGTTTTCTCGGTGCTGAGTGCAACATGTGAGACCCGAGTTCGAGGAGTGGAGGAACCGTTTCGGGTACATGGTGGACCCGGTAAGGTACCCCGGGCAGGTGATGACGATGTGAGCCTGGCAGGGAGAGACTACCTACCGGTGATTTTACCCGACGCGTCGGATATCCGGAGGATACCGTCGTGGTCTTGAGATGGATGGTAGGGGCGGTCTGGACTGACGGCGCCCTAAATATTGAGATTGAGACATTGAGATTTCGAGATATTGAGGTACTGAGATTTGATGATGCAGGCCAGCCCGGATAGCCGGAGCCTGAGATTTTGAGACATTGAGATTTATGTTTTATGTCGATGCTAGACACTGTTTATGCTGATTTCATTTATGATACCTCATTGTAAAAATACAAAGGAAATCTCAATAATTTATGAAAGCTGTTTCTTTAGTACATGTATTCTGTTTTCATGCATTCATACATCATCCATATGATATATTGCTACCTGATGTACTGACATGGGCACATGGGATTACACTTGGGTTAGACATTTACCCTAGTCATTGTTATAGGCTGCTGGTTATATATTTGAGGATATATTATGATCGTTGATCTAGGATTGCGTTGTTCATGCGATTTCTGTTCGTAGATGTTTTTCTACTCACGAGTTGGCAACTCACCCCCGTTGTGCCACAGTTTCTTGCAGGTTTTGCCGTACAGGTTTCATTACGGCTTTGCTGGCACTGCTTCTTTGGATGACTTACTAGTAGGTGGGTTTATTTGTATCGTACCCATCATTATACCTTGTATATTATTATTCTGTTGTATCTAGAAGTTCCATCAACCAAACATGTATTTATTTCAGAGATAGAGACCAGTGATGTTTATTCTTTCGACCTTAGAGTCGCGCGTTGTATTTCTATGGATTTCTTGCTGTTTTGAGTTTCCTTTTGAGTTTTGATTCTCGCCCTTGGCGTTGTATATTATATTGCTTGCGTGGTTGTGACCGTCGATTGACGAAGAGCTAGCTCCCCCTTGGGGATGCCTTTTTATTGATTTCGTATACTATTCATGTTGTATCCCGTTTGGGGGCCAGTATTTACAAAGGAGACTCTGCCGAAATTTTCAAAAAATACTTGATGTTTATAAGGCGCATAATTCGGCTTATGCTATTAAAACTACTCGTTTTAAATTGGTTTTTCCTTCACTCCACTGCTTCTTTGGTTTTGATTTCTGGGTTTTGGCTTACTTAGATTACGTACGCCTCGAAACATTTCATAATTTAAGTGCCGGTCATGTTCCGTACTTTCGGGTCATGACAATTACAGAGCTACCACACACTACACCTTGACAAGGTCAACAAACGCGGCACGAATACTAAGAAATACTAATCTGAAATGACGGAGGGCTACGGCTGGTTTTTGGCGAAAACCTTTAACGTAATGAACTTGATATCGTTGAAGGAACTCGAGTGGCTTTGAAATGGAGTGGTTTAAGCTCCGCTTTTTAAAACTAGTAACACAAATTTTTGTTTAAGAGCGAACTCCCAATGAAGGGATCAAGGCTCTTCTCTTATAGAATGAGATGTGGGATATTCCTAACCGAATATCTCCATGCAAAGCAAAAGAATATGACTATGAGTTTTGAAGAAAACCGAGTGGTTTTAAAATTGGTTCCGACAACATCATTTAGGTTTTTTTTTCCTTGCATTATTATGATAATATGTTCCCATCATTTTATATTTCCAAGCCACAAAAGAAACAACCAAAATAACATGCTTTTTATATGCCATCAGCATTCGCCACGGGGCCCCGTCATGCACCGTTAGGTTACTTAACTAACGGCAGAGCGGGGCTGGACTAGCGCGGATGCAAAACATATAGAAGTATATATATATATATATATATATATATATATATATATATATATATATAAACTTCACAGGAAGATAATAACCATCACAAGCATGCGAACAACAATATGGAACAGCGGATAATCTAGGATCCCCGCGTGTCATTTGAGCCATAAATGAGACGCGATGTTCCCCAATCGTTTGGATAGCCAGTGCAATGAAGATCCTAGACCCCTACGAGTGCGGCAAGTTACTCGCTAATCTACGAAGTGAGGCAACCCCAATAAACAGAGTGAATGGACCACCCATCACTTCACGGAATCCGGTAACTTGAGCACCCCTCCGTGGGTCAACCTATACCCCCTACGAGTGCGGCGAATAGCCCGCCAATTTTAGAGTAAGCCCTTCCCCTCCCCCCTCCTCCCGATCTCAACGCCATGAGATGCGGTCCCGTTTCCTTCTAGAACCCGGCTATTCGAGCACTCCACCACGGGGTGATCCTAGTATAGAAAAGAAAAATATATACAATGGTGACAACGATCTCAACCCGGTCACGCCCCAATAAAAGAATATACAAATTGGCAGTGACAACAGTCCACATGTTGGACGCTCGCCGTGCAATAAACAATATACAACTAAATCTGAACTGTACATCTAGCATTGCACACAAGGCTATCCATCACGACAATCCATCCATAACATCAGTGCAATACAAAACATCAACGTGAATATCATGTTCGTAAACTCGTCTGATTGTACATATAGAAACCAGTCGGATTCTGCCACTCTATGATATTCACGGTCGCAGAAATAAACATACGTACTGATACACACAAATTCAAATTTTCGATCGACCAAAACTTTCCGCATTGGCCCCTAGTACAAACTAGTACTTAAACAATTCTAGGCCAAAACCATATATTCCAAAAATCACATTTCCAAACTATAGAGCACCAGAAAAAATTTGGGGCCCAACGGCCAAAATAAGGCCGCGGAACCGCCGCAAATTAGCATGTTTCGAAGCGGTTCCGCGGCACAATTTTGGCATCATAGGCTCAAAAAATTTTCTGGCCACTTGTTTTTCCTGCACATATTTTTAAAACAATCTAAATGATTTTTTGAACAACTTTCAAAATCGGACAGCAAACATGAAAACTAAAAATGCGATCCGGAAAAATCCATCAATCGAGACTTTAAACTTGTGCAAACTAGCTGGTAAAGGTTTATGGAGGCTCTGATACCATGTTGGAATCTGGTGCCCACGCCGCGGAGGCCGCGGCCGAGGCGGAAGCGAAAACAAAAATTCTTGCGAGCACTGGAGTCCCATGAAACCCAAGATTCGAACCACATACCTAAATAGATATTCTACAAGTGCAAGGGATTATGAAATACAAACTTTATCGCGTGTCCACCCAATTGTGGAAGACCCTTCCATGCCCGTAGCCGCCGGGATCGGGCTTGAGAATTGACCACCCTTGCCGAAGACGATCCATCCGAGGGAACGCAGAGGAGTCTCAAACCGATGCCCCAAAGTTGCTAGATTTGGGCGGTCGGTGATATAGGAATATTCCACTAAATTTTTCTATCAAGAATCTTGCTCAAACATGGGAGCAAGAAGAAGAAGAAAGAGAAGGAGAAGATGAAGCATGAACCATGGAGGAAGTGAGGAAGTTGAAAAATCATCTAGTCTTTTTGTAAAAAGGAATGGATACAATAATATGAGCCATGCACCAATAGTGCAACCAAAAGAAAATAATGATTTTAAAATAAAGCCATGCCTCTCTACATAGTTGTAGCCATGCTTCATTGTCTCCGACTTTACACCTCATTTCCCTTTTTAATTTCCAAAATAGAAAATTAAATATGAGGTGTTCTTTTTCTAGAAGTATTGCCATATAAATACATAATACTTCATCTGGTATATGTATCGCTATATATACGCGTATCCGTATAAAAATACGGATAGCACCAAAGAGAGAACATAAATAGTGAACAATAATACTAAAGTACATGTATCAAATTACATACATAAATACATACATACATACATACATATATATATATATATATATATATATATATATATATATAAATTATTAAATCAAAACCTGATTTAATAATCCGGCTTAATCATAAGCCAGTTAGTATTATCAACTGTCTGATTAAAGTCCGTATACCGCGTACACGTAATTAATCGGACTCCTGCATGTACCACCGTACGGCTCCTGTATCTGTCGCTTGAACCGGAAAAACCCTCTGTGTAGGACTCTAAGCACTCGACAATACGCTGGCAGTAGCTTTAACCACAATCACGTCAACGGCACTACCTGTACGTAACGGCTGCCCAGGTATTTGTCGAAAGAGGGGTCGACAATCAAATGTGTCCTTGCCCTACTGAGCCTGAATGTGACAATCTCCGTACAGTCCGGTCTCTTCATCAAAGAGTATCGCATATCGGGTCTAGGGTGTGGATAACTTCAAACCTCTACTAATCCGATAAGTCGTGTCTGAGTCAAGCTCATTACCAACTGAGATACTACTGATCAACTGTCAGTAAATCTCCTATACCGTGGCCACGGATTTCTGGTGATAGCCAACCGAACACAGCGCGATATCGACTCCTAATACCAGGAAAGATGAATCCCCGACAGTCGGCCACTGCCTCCATGTGGCTCGGGAATGTACCCAAATAAAACCTGTTTGCATGACTCCTTTAAGCCGTGGTAGGGTAGTTGTCAAAGTACAGTGGGAACTCACACGAGACAAATGACGAATTCAGGTCAAAAGACTAAGATGTACTCATTCCACTTAAGAACTTCCATCTAACGATAGGTATAATACCATCTAGAAGTTCTCGGCGAGTCCGTCCAGTGTACTCACCTCCAGTGAGCACATGCATACTATCTTAGGTGACATAACACCAATGGCTTGTGAGACTGGCCACCACCCCTCGTCGGGATCTCGAAACGTATATACTAGTCTATTCCGGAATATCGATGCGCAGTCTCGATACTTCCACGATTAGGGACATTTAAGAATGTGCTTATAGGCTATCCAGCTCTCACGTATATGATCTTCATCATAATGCTGGTAATCAAGCAAGAATCCAATGGGCTTCATCATTATGTATTAGCGTCACGCAATAACAAGTAAAACATGTACATATCAATGGTAAAGACAAACCAGATAGCATACTAACATTTCGAGTAAGATTGTTCTATCTGTATATGTCCTACCTCAATTATCATAATCGCATGCCTGCAATTACAATAATTGCCTTGAGGACACTATATCCAACAAAACCCCTCTCAATTTTATTTCGTTACACAGAAACCTCTTGTGGTTATTTATTTCAAAAATTGACTAAATTAAGCTCTTATTTTAATGAAAATACGGATGTTCTAGATGCACTGAAGGTAAACCATATTCGTGGTGCCGTTTAGTGGGCAGTTTGGCCTAATTTGGTGAAGAAAACTTCTGGTTTGAGAATTTGGAGAAAAAGAGTCAATTTGAGTTAAATCAAAATTTAGAGAAAAACTAACTGATATAATGATATTAGGATGGATAATTTAGAATCGGTTAAATGTGGGGTCATATGAGACGTTTATCGCCAAAAAACTTTGCAAATCAAACCACAGAGGATTCTTGTACAGCTTAATAAGAGATTGGGGTGTTTTCATGATGGGTTTAAACTATAAGGTGGTTTTGAAAAATTCGAGTAAACCATATGGTGGTTTCTATGAAATAGGTCTTAATTCAATCATTCATTTGCGGATACATCCCCTGTACTATAGGACTATGGGGGTTGAGCGCTTATACCCCTTAAAATATCATAATAAACGATTTTTCCCTCTTTGATTGAATTTTTTTTTTAATTCCTATTATAACTCTTTCCGCTTTCTCTTTAAGCGTGAAGAACTTATAATCCTAATAATCTAATGAAAAGAATATCTTGACAAAATTGATAAAGAAAATAATAATAAAACAATATTGAAAAATACTCATCTTGAAATTCTTTTCCACTCTTCTTGAAATTAATGGAGAAAATAATTAAACGTCAAGTTTTCAGTTTAGAGTTAAAGACTTAAATACATTCGACATAATGGAAAAGTTCGGGGATGTAATCGAAGAAATGACAACATCGGTCTTTCAGGTTATGGATAAAATATTGGTAGTTTATGATTAAAGATTGGTTTTCTTAGAGTAAAAGAGAAGAAGAAATGGGTAAATTGGGTATTGGGAAAATATCTATTTACCATATGGGATATAAATGCTTATTATTATAGTTCGGGGATATAAGTGCTCAATCCCAAATAGTTGAAGGGGTCTGCATGCAATTACCCCTATTTATATATTACAAACTTTAATATTTGTCAGGGTGAACAAGGGCCAAAATAAAATACCTTTTCTTCTGTTTGGATTTACCTCCAGAGATTTTGTACATCTAAACTCTTTTTCCTTGGGAAGATCACTAAATGAACAGTTGAAATTTTTAAAATATCGGTTAACAAGCCAAGAAAGGAACCTTATTTATTATACATTATAAATTCTGTGTATATCCAATTTAAGGTTTCCATCCTTCATAACATTTTTAAGTTCAACTAGGCTTTCTAAAAGAAAAATTACTACTTCCGTTCACTTGCCTTCATGAATCGGCAGTTGGAATTCCCGTTATGGGAATTCTATTGTTCGCTTCGTCAGTTCCTTCCTTCGCTTGACTTGGCTCTCCGTTCCGCTCCGTCAGTGCATTCCTGCGCTTCACTGACTTGACGAGGCGAGGTGCGCCCTCAATCGGCGGGGCCTACCCTCAAACGGCGGGGTCTTTGCGCCTCCCGGGCCCTTTTGCTCTACCTGGCATAAAGATATGGCTCTGCCACTGTCACTATAGCTAGAAATATATTAACCATATGTGATATGCCTCTAACAGCTTACACAAATTAATTAAACTAAATGTTTCGATCAACCCTAATGAAATTGTGAAATAAGAGTTGGATTAGACGTTTTTAAAAGCAGAGGAAGTTGTGATTGGAGGGACACACGATGTCAAGTTATCTTGGCCAAAAATGATACTTTGGACGCTGATGCATTAAGAACTGAAGCTAAAGCAGCCATTGCAAGAAGAGCTATGTCGCTTGTGAGAACCATAAATGTGAGGATGGTAATAGTCGAAGGGCATGCAAGAAAAGCGGTGGAGGCTTTTCAACCGGACAAATAAGAAGAGTTATAGATAGAAATCTATGTTGTTCATGTCCTGCCTCATATGGGGCATTTTGATTTATGCAAGTGTCCATTTTGTAAGCTGTGTGTAATTGGACAGCTTATTGAGATAGCAAAAACACGTCTTCAATTTTGGTTGATCAATTTGTAATAATAATGTTAAAAGTTCATCCATATATAAATAAATGCTTTTATCATTTGTGCGGGAAAAACAACAACCTAAGCTGCTGCCCCTGTCTGTATAGTTTATTGTGTAAATTGTCAAAAAGCCCCCGACCCAGTTCAAACTTGTGTAAAGACTTCCGGGTCTTTTCTTTTGTTAAAAAACTCATGGGCCCAATTAAAACCAGTTTATCATGGCTGCATGTAATATCTAAGCAGTTGTCTGTAATATCAAAGCAATTGATGCGAATAAAGGCCTAAATGAAATGCATCCCAAGGTTTTGTCACAAAGATTTTGAATTGTAGGTCTTTTCCAACAATTTCAAAAATATCAGGGGCTTTTAGATAACTTCCGAGCGGACCGGTTTTTTTTTATATATATAATTTACCCTGATTTATTAGACCGCTGCAATTAATTTTTATAAGACCAATATGTTAGATTTAAGATATTAGCCCACTTCCTGCCTATTGCAGGCTTTAGGGCCCATTGCTATCCCTAAACATTTATTTACTCCTAATGATTGGATTGTTCCCCTGCTCCTAATTTTAGCACATGGCTGCTCAGCATTTGACATTTTAAAATAGAAATGGTTACGGAACAAAAGAAATATGTCTACTTCTAAGGCTATTTCTTCTCTCTTTACCAAATCACTTGCATCCGCGTATTACAGACAATGAAGGGTAGATATCTTAAAATGTCCTGCCAAAATTTTACCAAGAACCTTGACAGTGTTAAAACCAAAACTATCTCTTTGGCTTTAAAATAATCATTATTATTGCTAAACGCAATTTTATTTTATATTATGTAATCATCGAAACTCTTACTTTATTCTTTCTTCTATTGTCCATTCATAATCAACATTTATACAGGGGAGGTATTTAATCATAATCACATAAATCGGAAAAGTAGAAAGGTATACCGAGTCACACATGTTATAGGCAGAAGATAGCTTTCTACAAATCGGGTAAAATGAAGGAAGGTTTCTTACAGTCATGTGGACGTAAATAACTTATTTTATCATTATGCAATTGTACAACCGGAACAGATCATGCGCCTGTATATCGGTTATAAACTAGAGTCCAAATAGTGGTCAAATAGCCCTTTATCAAATTATGGGCTTTTTAGTGTAATGCAGGCCCAATGTAGAGTTTAATCCTAATTGTAGCGTATTGTTTATACTAAATTTTCGTGGAAATACATTCAACTTCCATTGTTTTTCAAGTAATTGTCATAAACTTTTCTTACTATTCAATAGTACCACCGCTAACCGTTTTCGACAGCGTTAGGTACCAAACTAGAAAACACCGAAAGCTTGTGGTACTTCTATAAAATTTACGAAGTTCAATTCAGATGAAATAGGGTATTTACTAAAAAATTTAGCCAATATTGACATACATCCATATATAAAACAAACATCATTAGTACAATAAGAAAAATTTCTGATTTTGGCTGAACAGAAGAACATAACTTGGCATAAGCCTTGGTTTTAAATTAGAGAGAGAGAGATCCGGACCCAACTGTTTTCTTATTATACAATTTCTGTTTTTAGATCCCTTTGAAAAATATAGACCTAACCCCAGAAAAGGCCATTAACTCATGTTGCTGTCTGATTATAATTTATATCTATTTATATGTCTGTGATAAATGTAGGCAGATGTAGCTTCTCTCTATTTTGAGTAACTAGGTGATGGCCAATAAATAAGACTCAACTGACCAATTTAATTTATGCCGAATTTTAATTCATGATTATAGTTAGATGTTGCATTCTAATCATGTGGTTATACCAAATGACAATATGAAAAATTAAATTTGGTCAAATCATACTTAATGCTCAACATTTCTATAGTTTTCTAGTAATAAATTTTCAGCCCAAAACCGTACGTGTGAAATTAAACTAGTCGTTTTCAATATAATTTGGATTTTGCAAATCTGTCTCTTTTAGCATGCATGCGTGAGAATCTATTATTTCATATTTTCTTGAATTTGTTTTAGAGTTGAATGTAAAATTTATTAATTTTTCTCATAGTTTAAGACAATTCAAAACAAAAGAAGTGTCTTCCTTTATCATTAGTTTTCTCAACAAGAAACTTTTAATAGTCAGATTGAACAGTCTGAGATGAAGCGGCAGCGAGCAGGGACGTAACAGACGGCGGCAGTCCGAGATGAAGCGGTAGTGCGCAGGAACGTAACAGACGGCGGCTGTCAGGTGCAGGTTGGGCGGGTGTCGGACAGTGGATCTGGGTCGGTTACGGATCTGAAACCTTATATATATCGGGGCTTTCTCTTTCTTTTTTCTCACACATTTCTCATCTGAAAAATCCCCAAAAATCCGGGTCGGTTACGAATCAGGGCGAGATCTCTGCATTTATGGAAGGTGCGCCGGTTCGTGCATCCTATCACTGAAGCGACCGTCCGCGTGTCAAGCGTCGGTTGGCCAACGCGACGTGTGCGGACCAGCGGCGTCTGGTGGGCAGGAGGATTCCCGCTGGGGATGACCGAGCAGGGAAGCTGCTCGGTTGCCTCTTGGTGAGGGCTTTGATCCCTGTTGGTTGGGGTAGGAAGCTACCAGCCGGGGATAGCCGAGCGAGGGTCGGGCTCGACTGCCTCTGGGAGGACTTTTTGATCCCTGGCGTTGCGAGTAGGGAAGCTACCGAGCAGGGATAGCCGAGCAGGGTAGCCGCTGAGCTGCTTCTAAGGAGGACTTTGATCCTTAGCGTTGGTAGGGCCGTAGGAGGCCTGCTAAGGATGACCGGGCAGTGAAGCTGCGCGGTTGCCTCTTGGCGAGGGCTTTGATCCCTGGCGTTGCGAGTAGGGAAGTTACCGGCCAGGGATGGCCGAGCAGGGAAGCCGCTCGGCTGCCTCTAAAGAGGACTTTAATCTTTAGCGTTCGAGGGGCCGTAGGAGGCCTGCTAAGGATAGCCGGGTAGTGAAGCTGTGCGGTTGCCTCTTGGCGAGGGCTTTGATCTCCGGCGTTGCGTGTAGGGAAGCTACCGGCCAGAGATAACCGAGCATGGTAGATTCTCGGCTGCCTCTGGGACGACTTTGATCCTTAGCGTTGGAGGGGATGTAAGAAGCCTACTAAGAATAACCGGGCAGTGAAGCTGCGCGGTTGCCTCTTGGCAAGGGATTTGACCTCTGGCGTCGTGGTAGGCAACTACCAGCCTGGGATGACCGAGCGGGGTAGCCGCTCAAATTCCTCTTGCGAGGTCTTTGATCCCCGGCGTCATGGGTAGGGAGCTACCAGCCGGAGACGACCAAGCAAGGGTCAGGCTCGGTTGCCTCTTGTGAGGGCTTTGATCCTTCAGGACGGGGACCGAGCAGGGTTACTGCCCAGTGCCTCTTGGCAAGGACTTTGATCCCTGTCGGTTGTGGTAGGAAGCTACCGGTCGGGGATAGCCGAGCAAGGGTCGGGCTTGACCGCCTCAAAGGAGGACTTTGGTCCTTAGCGCGGGGAGGGGCTGTAAGAAGCCTACCAAGGACCCTTGGCCGGGCAGGGTTATTGCCCGGTGCCTCTTGGCGAGGGCTTTTGTCCTTAAGGATAGCCGAGCGAGGGTCGGGATCGACTGCCTCTGGGAGGGCTTTTTGATCCCTGTCGGTTGTGGTAGGAGGCTATCGGCCTGGGATAGCCGAGCGAGGGTTGGGCTCGACTGCCTCTGGGAGGACTTTTTGATCCCTGGCGTTGCGAGTAGGGAAGCTACCGGCCAGGGATAGCCGAGCAGGGTAGCTGCCTCTAATGAGGACTTTGATCCTTAGCGTTGGAGGGGTCGTAGGAGGCCTGCTAAGGATAACTCGGCAGTGAAGCTGTGCGGTTGCCTCTTGGCGAGGGCTTTGATCCCTGGCGTTGCGAGTAGGGAAGCTACCGGCCAGGGATAGCCGAGCAGGGTAGCTGCTCGGTTGCCTCTAAGGATGACTTTGATCCTTACCGTTGGAGGGACGTCGGAGGCCTGCTAAGAATAACCGGGTAGTGAAGCTGCGCGGTTGCTTCTTGGCGAGGGCTTTAATCCCTGGCGTTGCGTGTAGGGAAGCTACCGGCCAGGGTAGCCGCTCGGCTGCCTCTAGGGAAGACTTTGACCTTAGCGTTGGAGGGCCGTAGGAGGCCTTCTATGGATAACCGGGCAGTGAAACTGCGCGGTTGCTTCTTTGGTGAGGGCTTCGGATCACAAAGACAGAACTCTATTTGCAATGTTCTAACGTTCCCTTTATTTGAATGGAAAGGAATTTTAGACAACATTTACACCGTCTTCGCAAGAGGAGGGGACACACTCGTTGGCATTGACCTCATTGGTATAGCTTGAGCTTCTCGGCGTTGTAAGGCCGCGGGAACTTGCATCTGTCCGCATCTTGTAGGCGATAGGCTCCGCCGGGGAGTACCTCAGAGATGAGGAAATGACCGTCCCACTTTATGTAAGTCGATGTACTACATCCCACGACTTGCGGGGAGGCGGAATAATGAAAAACGATCTTGTTTTAGGCGTAAACATCGACTAACCGAGAATCTTTGCATAAACAATAACTAACAAGAAACCATAGAAGTGTTACCTACTATGTTAAGTGATTATACCTAAAGAACCGAGTCCTTCGTCTTGTCATTCTCCACGTCCTCTCCGGCCTTCTCTATGTAGTAGAAGATCCACCCGAGAGCTTTACTACAAGCTTCACCTGAAACTAGAGGTAACTAGGTTTCTTGAAGTGCTAATCCAAGTAACCTAGGTAATATAGAGTATGGTTAAGGATTAAGTAGTCTATTCTAATCCTTGGTCTCAATACATGAGAGGGGAGGATTAGGGTTTGAAGAGAGAGAGCTTGAGGAGAGAGAAAGTGAGCAAGAGAATGAGATGAGAAAATAAGCTATCATAATATGTATCAAGCATTATGATTTATCCAACAAAAGAAAATGAATGATTAATCATCATGCTTAATAAATATAAGAGGGTGATTCATCTCCATGAGTGATTAAGCATTTATGATGCATTAATGACTTGGATGAATCACTCAAATGACTCACTAATCTCATTTAATGCATATGCCACCTTAACCCCCAAGTCACCATCTCCTAGAAGCTTCTCGCGCAATTACGAGAACGCCCCTCCTATCCGTAAAAACACGTAAAACGTTAGACTGTATAAATCCAATAACCGGATACTAGAAACTGGCTTAAACCAAAGCCGACTAGTAAAAACTGTCCGGATGTCGTACGTGCGTAAACACACGTACGCGTCCGAACCCTTGTCGTAAAACCATACGACCTCTATATCGTTTCGCCTGAAGTAGGGAAACTCTCTGTGTGGGACTCTAGAGACTCGTCTACTACGCTGGCAGTGGGTTTAACCACAGACCGCAAGCGGCACTAGCTGTACGTAACGGTCCTCAGGTAGATGTCGATAAGAAGGCCGATGAGGAAACCCATCCGAACTCCTACTGAGTCTGATGTGACAATCTCCATACAGTCCGGTCCGTTCGTCTAAGACTATCGCATATCGGGCCTAGGGGGCGGCAAGCGTCAGTCCTCTAATAGCGGTATAAGTCATGTCGGAGTGAAGCCCATTACACCCTGAGAAACTACTAGAACCTACCAGTAAATCTCGCTTGCCCTGGCCAGGGACTTTGCGTAATGGCTCTCTGACACAACGCGATATCAACCCCCAATACCGGGAGAGATGAATCATGTCTAACCGCCACTGCTTCCAAGTGCTCGGGACTGCACCCAACAGCTACCTGTTTGCATGACTCCTTTGAGCCGTGGTAGGGTAGCAATCTAAGAACAGTGGGACACACTCGAGGCGAAGTAGCAGTGTCAAGTCTGCGAACTGTTGTGCCACGGCAGCGCCCCGGCCGTCTACTCGAGGCCAAAATGCAGAATCAAAAAATTTCTTAACTTTAAACTGGCGCTACCGCGGACAATAAACCCGGATCGTAACCATTAACCTAATTCTAGCAAACAAGAGAGAGGGTAGAATGCTATACCGAGCGATCCGTGTCCTTCGGTCTTCGTCTCCACTCCAATCTCCCGAGGAGTCTCCGTCCGTCACCTCCTCGTCGGAAAGGGCACCACGTAGCCGGATTCTTTTACGGGCTCCCATCTCTGGACCGAGGCAACTCGAACGCGAAGTTGGCTAGCTGACGCGTCCAAGGGTACTGTAGGTTGTAGTGTAGAACCTTGTCTCTTGGGGTTTATGAAGTTTCCTTTGATGTTGGAGAAGAGAATGAACTTTGGAGAGGAGGAAGGTGTATTTGTGAAGCATGGAAAAATGAGATGATAAAATTTCCCTCATCCAAAAAATGAACCTCTCATTTTTTTCTCTCCTTCCCTAATGTGGCCGGCCCACCCTTATCACAAAATGGTGGAGGGAAAAACAAAACAAGAAGGAAGGTAAGTGTAGTAAAAGCAAAGGGTTGACCACATCCAAAGGAAATGATAACCATCTCAAATCACATTCTAATCTAATTTAATGCAAAGGAAAAGATGGATAAAGCATCTCATGATGATAGTCATATCATGAAACCACAAATGCATAAAACCCCCTCCTCAATAAGTTATTTGCAAACTTGCAAATAACCCCCTCCACCAGAAAGTCCGGCCGTGAAGGAACAAAGGAAAACCGGCCGGAACGGAATGCAAACTGGCAACTTCAGAAAACTGATCCCGTAATAAATTACAGGAAAACCCCGTTACTGCATATACATGCCCGCATTTCTATTCCCACTGAATACAAATGCAAAGAGACAAAATCTACACTGTCCAATACTAGGATCCGGCTTAAACCAAAGCCGGCTAGTAAAAACCGTCCGATCACGATCCGTACAATACCGCACGTATCTGATCGAACCATGCCATATCTCCATACGGCCTCTACAGCGTTTCGCCCGAAACTTGAGTAACTGTGTGTGGTGGACTCTAAAGACTCGTCAATACTATGGCTGTGGACTTAACCACAAGCACGTCAGAGGTATTAGCCATACGTGACGGGCTATCAGCTATTGACCAAAAGGGACGTCGATGAGCGAACTCATCCTGACACCCTACTGAGCCTGTCAGTGACAATATCCGTACAGTCCGGTCCGTTCGTCTATGAGTATCGCATGGCGGGCCTAGGGGGTTGGTAAAAGTCAGACCCCCAAAAGTGGTACAAGTCGTGTCGGAGTGTAGCCCAGAACACCCTGAGATACTACTTGAATACCTACCAGTAAATCTCCAGCCTCAGCCGAGGGCTTTGTGTAATGGCTCTCCTAGACACAGCGCGACCTCACCCCCAATACCGGGAGAGGCGAACCCCTGCAGATCCGCTCACTGCCTCCATGTGGCTCGGGACTGTACCCAACTAAAACCTATTTGCACGACTCCTTTGAGCCGTGGTAGAGTAGTAATCAAAGCACAGTGGGAACTCACACGAGACAAATGACGATCTCAGGTTGATGAACTAACCTGTACATATGTCACCAGGGAACTGCTATCTGACGTCTGGTATAATCCCAACTAGCAGGTTCCCGGCGAGTCCTGTCCGGTGTACTCATAACCCAATGAGCACCTGTATACATCTTAGGTGAACCAACTGACACCAGTGACTTGTGAGACCGGCCACCGCCCCTCGTCGGGGTCTCGACTCAATACACTAGTCTACTAATGGAGTATCGATGCCCAGTCTCGAAACTCCCACGACTAGGGACCTTTTAAGGATGTGCTTATAGACCACCAGCTCCTACGTATATGATCGCCCTCATACTGCTAGCAGTCAAGCAAGAATCCTAAGAGCTCTATCAACGTGCAATAGTGATCAGTAATGTCACCTAAAGCAGTACACGATGATAAAGATAAACCAGATAGCATACTATCATCTTGAGTAAGACTGTCCTACTGGGACAGGTCCTCCCTCAATCATTGCAATCACGTGCCTGTGATCCAATAATTGACTCTGAGGGCACTATCTCCAACAATCTCCCACTTGCACTCAAGGATAATTATTGCCATGTCGCATACTCACAGCCCGTGTGATACCGAACACCCAACTCCTCTACTAGTCAGTCTCACAAAGCTCGTTTGCGAAATTATTGCGTTCGAGGAATATCCTCAGTGAGTGGATCCGCTGTGATGTTTCTTTCTATGTCTCTCTATATCTCAAGTTCGCGGAGAAAGCCATCTCCGGAAATGAGCAATACCTCTCTTGGAATATGTCTGGATATCTGATGGGACCTAGCTCACAAATGAACTCCAAATCCAAACTTCTTAGACTGTATCGTCAACTGAACTTAATCAGTATCCTGCGCCATGCCTCCCTCAGTATCCGCCTGGACCACCTGTCCAAAATACTGCCCCTCGTCAGAGGGAGAACTATAACTCTGACGACCTCTCTGTCATCCAGGTCACTTTGGAAGCCTGGAATGATAACTGTCTCCCGAAGGAGAATGCTGTTATCATATCCCAAGAACATCCACTTATGTTCTAAAACTGCTTCCGATTGTTTCTCCAGGATTGGATCAATATCAACTTATTGCATCTACTGCAAGAACAACATCTGGTGTGGTACTTGACATTTCATGATTGACTCAATTGCCTGACCAAGTGATCTGCCAATCATGCACATCCATTTCCTCTTTAGTCTGTAAGACACCTTTAGAGAGGGTGACTCCATCACCTGCAGGTATACTACCATGCCAGGAGTCGTCCATTCTAAATACTCATAGAATGCTGTCTAAGTACCCAGATTACGAAACCACCCAAATCTAGATCTAAAATCATAGATCTAGTAACCAGAATGTACGATATAAGATCCAATTCCTATGTGGAGAAACTACTGTGTGACAACCAAAGTATAACCGATCGTAGTACAGGAATATCACTTCCTACTCTGTGTATGTCATCAAATACCAGGACATCACACCCTACTACCTTCTTAACAGATCCATCCCCTATTTTGATAAAGTCAAACCTATGACTGTGACATCAGAAATAGATGATCTATCTCCGCTGTATCTGCTTTAGTCTATAAATAGACATAAGCCTGATGTCCACCAATGCTTCCGCTGTTCCCACTGACTACGACAACCCTCTAGCAGAGTCATATAGATGTACACTTCTAAAGCTAGTTTAGAAGGACGCTATACTCATCCTCCTGCCGGGTCTCACAGTCTGGAACAACAGCAATGGCAAGTCTGGGTAAACAAGAACTTCCCTGCCACCGTCCTTGAGGATACCGATGTACCTCTCGAGTGCCTGAGGTTACCCACCATATCTGCGGAGTGGCCAATGGAATGTCAAACCAGATTGAATCTTTAGGTTCTTGTTAAATCTTCAGTAATCGTTTGCGGTTCTGGAATCACTTCCAGTTCTACCATACTCCCACTACTGTTTTATGAAAAAATCCAATTTTATTAAAACTGTGGCGAGTCAAGAACAATATCACTATTGATCTTCCAGATGGTAGAAAGTCAACCCTCGTCATAGCCTGGGTCAACCCACAAACAACCATCACAGAAACGTACCTTGAGTTATCCGGAGTCTGGTTTTAAGCATAAGCCGGACAACTCCCCGTACCTTAACAATGTCAAGATATGAACTGTTCTATATCCAATACAGAAACAGAGGCACTGATTTAATTGAACCAGATTCAAATCATGCACCTGTCTCCAGTGCATGTCAAGTAAATGAAGAAAGGCCGATCAGTTTTACTCAACTTAGGAGTGGTTCCAATTATGAGTAACCCGAAAGAGAAGCAAGTTCTCTTAATCATTACTATCAACTGAATATCATATACAAGTATCTACATCTTTGATCACCTTGAAGAATCTCGATACTTGCAATACCTGGTTCTCTAATTTATTCATATACCTATAACTTCTCAAAATTCGGACCCTGTGTTTCTACGAAACACCTGTCTAAAAACAAGAGAAGTCATAAGTAAACCGAATATAGTACGAGAACCAACCCCTCTGTCCTCATGGACACTGGACAACATAAAATACTCTGTATAAGTCCCTTGAGTCTAATAACTCATTCACTGTGTGTCGTAGGTTGAAAACTGTACTATGGTTATGAAGAATTACACCGCTGTTTAATGCTCCTTACCTAACCATCCACTAATATAGGTAAATGTCATAGACATAATTTCAAAAAGGTATATCTCACTCTATAAAAATAGACGTAGAGATATATCAATTTGAAATTGGTGCATAACAATGGATATTCAAAACCAAATATTTGCCGCCCGGCAAACAACCCAGGTGAGTTCCTCAAATATCACCAATTACAGCGAATTCCGGTATAATGAGGATGATCACCTAATTCCCAATAACTTACTCCCACTCATCATCTGTAAAATCATACTGATGTGAGAATCATACCTGGTAAATACATACCCTGGAGCAAGTGTCTAATTGGGAAATCAGTTTTCTTTTAACAGTACACAGTGAAACTGAAACATTGAAATGTTTCGATGGGGTATCCTGGTATTCCTAGTAATGCCTCTTCCATTATCCAGATTCACAACTGTAACCGTATAATTCTTTTTCATCTCTCCAAATCCCTTTATATGTCTTTAGTCATTACCTTCTGCACACCCCTTTAGGCCAAATGGTTTTCTTCCTTCCCTACCGTTCGGCGCCAGCCTATGGTATGGAAGAAGACTATCCAATAAGCATAAAGGGTGTACTGTACTAATCCTAGGAGCACTCGCAAAGCGAGAGAAGGTGAAGATAAAAGACACCTGAATGAACCATATTCCTATTTCTCTTGAACCAGGATCCATCCCCGAACTGGAACAAGTTCCTTTCGAGTTCGTATATAACCATTTGATGGATTATCCAATAAACTTGGGATCTTCGTAGTGATACGGAGTGTCTTGGAGAAATACAAAGGTGATTTAGGATTGGCGAAGAAATACTTGGTTTGGTCGTGAATAGCAGTCACAATTTACTTTGCCCTCTTACTAATCCCTTTCTTTGTCTTTATTTAATACCTTCTGTACACCGTTTAGGCTAATTGGTTTTCTTCATTCCCCACCGTTCGGCACCAGCCTAAGGTTTGGAAGAAGACTATCCAATTTGCGTAATAGGTGTACTATCTCCTAAGCCAAGGAGTACTCGCAATCTGAGAGAGAAGGTAAAAGGAAAAGACAACTGAATAGTCCTATTCGTTTTCTCCAGAACCGGAAACCATCCTCGAATTCCTTCGAGTTCGTATATAACCATACGATGGTTTTGTCCAATGGAAGTGGACGTTCGTAGTAATACGGGGTGTCCTGGAGAAAAGGGTAAAAGTAGGAGTGGCAAAGTGGTCTGCAACTCTGACAATCCAAAAGCCAGTGTTAAAGAAGGTTCGGTCAACTTGGTCACTGAGTCATAGTCTGGGGTCGGGTCAATGGTCGCTGCCAAAAAGAGAGAGAAAAGAAACACTCAGCGTGCACTCTAACCTAGATCAGAATGGTTATCACTTTATCTAATCAGGAAACCTCCCACTGTAACGTCAAATTCTTCTCCAAACCTGAAAGAAGAATTAGTCGGGATCGCCCGAGGAGTAAACCAACTCATCAGTGGGAATCGGGATCCAACTATCATCGCATGATAACGTGACGGAATCCACTCACGTCACCACACTCCAGAAGGTATGCGCATATCTGGCAAGTTTCAGTTTCTTTAGAAACTCCCGATGTGATTTTTACCCCTAGGACCCAAGTGACCTTGACACAGTCAACAAATCAAAGAGTCCTAGTCAAGTTCAACCCGTCATTATCCTGGATTGCATTAAACCCACCCGTACGACCTCTTGACACAGTCAACAAGGCCGCACAACTGTCCTAACCAATTCCATTAATATGCTACAAACAAACTACTTAGCTACCGCACACTATGCCTTGACACAGTCAACAAACGCAGTACGAATACTAAGTAATACTTGTAAGAAATGACGGAGGGCTACGTCTAGTTTTTGGCGAAAAACTTTTAACGTAATGAACTTGATATCATTGAAGGAACTGCATAGTTTTTTTTATAAAAATATAGTGACGAAAACCTTTTCTAAAGAGGTCATTCCCGGTGAAGGGATCTCGGCTCTTTCCCCATAGAATGAGGTGCATGATATTCCAACTGAATACCACGATGCAAAGCAAAAGTAATCGGCTACAGTGAAGTTATTGCCCTGACGCAAACTTTTGTCCAAGGGGCCACTCCTGGTGAAGGGATCTCGGCCCTTGCCTCGTCGACTGAGGAGCAGGATATTCATAACCGAATACCACTGTGCAAAACAAAAGAGAAAGCCCTTGCAATAACGGCTTTTTGAAAAATGTTCTAACAACATCAGAATAGGTTTGTTTATCTTGCATTGATCCGAATCAACGCAGTCCCATCAATTGATCACACCAATACAGAACGAAAATAATGATGTACGTATATGCCATCCGCATTCGCCACTGGGTCCCGTCATCACCCGTTAGGTTACTTAACTAACGACAGAGCGGGGATTGGACCAGCGCGGATGCGAAACATATACAACATCTACTAGTATATATACAATATATAATTTTCGCTCAAGGCGTGATAAAATGCAACATCACAGAAATGTACAACATCACAGAATAATACAGATATCTGGGATCCCCGGGTTTCATAGAGCCGCTACTGAAACCCGACGTTCCCCTGGTCGTGTGGATAGCCTGTGCAATGAAAACCTAGAGCCCTACGGGCGCGGTAAGTTACCCGCCAAAACCTGAAGCGAGGCAGCCCCCTTCAGCAACGTGAATGGACCACCCAGCACTTCACGGAATCCGGTAACTTGGGCACCCCTCCTTGGGTCAACCTATACCCCCTACGAGTGCGGCGAATAGCCCGCCAATTCTAGAGTAAAGCCCCCTCCGTCTCAACGCCATGAGATGCGGGCTTGTTTCCCTCTAGAACCCGGCTATCCGTGCACCCCTCCGTGGCGTAATCCTTGTACAGAAAGTAAAATATACATACAACGGGTACATCGACCTCGACCTGGTCGTGCCCCAAAAGAATAATACAAACAGGCAGTGACGGCAGTCCACATGTCGGATGCTCGACCCGCAATATCAAATGTACATATATAAACAAAACTGTACTAACATTGCATCCAGGCTATCCCCCAGGACCGATCCGCAACATCACAGCACAACACAGAACATCAACGTGAATGTCACGTTCGCAAATCCGTCTAACCGGGCTATAGCAGTTAGATAGGATTTACCGATCAAATGACATTCACGGTCGCAGATATAATGTAAATACTATGAACTAGCATGTTTAAAATATCCGATCGAACAAATTTTATCAAGTGGGCCCCCAAGCATTACTGTAGCACATAAAGAAAATCTGGGCCCAAAAAGAATATACCAAAACCCCTATTTCCAGCCCAAAAGCCCACTGCAAAAATTTGGTGCGTTGACAAGTCAAAAGCGCGGCGGAACCGCGGCCCAAGCATGGGTTTGGCCGCGGTTCCGCGACGGTATGGTGAGATCTCACGACCAAATTTTCACGGATTGCTTATATTTCCATGCACAGTATTCTGCAACAACTTGAAAAAATTTTGGAGCCAAAAAAATTTCGACAGAAACTGTGAATTTTGAAAACGCGGGTTTTGGAATTTTGTTCGATCGAAGATGTAAACACACTATACAAAGCTAGACTAGGTTAATGGCGTGGCTCTGATACCATGTTGTGCCACGGCAGCGCACCGGCCGTCTACTCGAGGCCAAAATGCGGAATCAAAAAATTTCTTAACTTTAAACCGGCGCTACCGCGGACAATAAACCCGGATCGTAACCATTAACCTAATTCTAGCAAACAAGAGAGAGGGTAGAATGCTATACCGAGCGATCCGTGTCCTTCGGTCTTCGTCTCCACTCCAATCTCCCGAGGAGTCTCCGTCCGACACCTCCTCGTTGGAAAGGGCACCACGTAGCCGGATTCTTTTACGGGCTCCCACCTCTGGACCGAGGCAACTCGGGCGCGAAGTTGGCTAGCCGACGCGTCCAAGGGTACTGTAGGTTGTAGTGTAGAACCTTGTCACTTGGGGTTTATGAAGTTTCCTTTGATGTTGGAGAAGAGAATGAACTTTGGAGAGGAGGAAGGTGTATTTATGAAGCATGGAAAAATGAGATGATAAAATTTCCCTCATCCAAAAAATATACCTCTCATTTTTCTCTCTCCTTCCCTAATGTGGCCGGCCCACCCTTATCACAAAATGGTGGAGGGAAAAACAAAACAAGAAGGAAGGTAAGTGTAGTAAAAGCAAAGGGGTGACCACATCCAAAGGAAATGATAACCATCTCAAATCACATTCTAATCTAATTTAATGCAAAGGAAAAGATGGATAAAGCATCTCATGATGATAGTCATATCATGAAACCACAAATGCATAAAACCCCCTCCTCAATAAATTATTTGCAAACTTGCAAATAACCCCCTCCACCAGAAAGTCCGGCCGTGAAGGAACAAAGGAAAACCGGCCGGAACGGAATGCAAACTGGCAACTTCAGAAAACTGATCCCGTAATAAATTACAGGAAAACCCCGTTACTGCATATACATGCCCGCATTTGTATTCCCACTGAATACAAATGCAAAGAGACAAAATCTACACTTTCCAATACTAGGATCCGGCTTAAACCAAAGCCGGCTAGTAAAAACCGTCCGATCACGATCCGTGCAATACCGCACGTATCTAATCGAACCATGCCATATCTCCATACGGCCTCTACAGCGTTTCGCACGAAACTTGAGTAACTGTGTGTGGTGGACTCTAAAGACTCGTCAATACTATGGCTGTGGATTTAACCACAAGCACGTCAGAGGTATTATCCATACACGACGGGCTACCAGCTATTGACCAAAAGAGACGTCGATGAGCGAACTCATCCTGACACCCTACTGAGCCTGTCAGTGACAATATCCGTACAGTCCGGTCCATACGTCTATGAGTATTGCATGGCGGGCCTAGGGGGTTGGTAAAAGTCAGACCCCCAAAAGCGGTACAAGTCGTGTCGGAGTGTAGCCCAGAACACCCTGAGATACTACTGGAATACCTACCAGTAAATCTCCTTCCTCAGCCGAGGGCTTTGTGTAATGGCTCTCCTAGACACAGCGCGACCTCACCCCCAATACCGGGAGAGACGAACCCCTACAGATCCGCTCACTGCCTCCATGTGGCTCGGGACTGTACCCAACTAAAACCTGTTTGCACGACTCCTTTGAGACGTGGTAGGGTAGTAATCAAAGCACAGTGGGAACTCACACGAGACAAATGACGATCTCAGGTCGATGAACTAACCTGTACACATGTCACCAGGGAACTGCTATATGACGTCCGGTATACTCCCAACTAGCAGGTTCCCGGTGAGTCCTGTCCGGTGTACTCATAACCCAATGAGCATCTGTATACATCTTAGATGAACCAACTGACACCAGTGACTTGTGAGACCGGCCACCGCCCTTCATCGGGGTCTCGACTGTATACACTAGTCTACTAATGGAGTATCAATGCCCAGTCTCGAAACTCCCATGACTAGGGACCTTTTAAGGATGTGCTTATAGACCACCAGCTCCCACGTATATGATCGCCCTCATACGGCTGGCAGTCAAGCAAGAATCCTAAGGGCTCTATCAACGTGCAATAGTGATCAGTAATGTCACCTAAAGCAGTACATGATGATAAAGATAAACCATATAGCATACTATCATCTTGAGTAAGACTGTCCTACTGGGACAGGTCCTCCCTCAATCATTGCAATCACGTTCCTATGATCCAATAATTGACTCTGAGGGCACTATCTCCAACACGAACTATGCTATACTCATGTCACCTGGGAATTGTTTACCGGCGACTGGTATAAAACCAACCAACAGTTCCCTGTGAGTCCTGTCCGGTGTACTCGTAACCTAACGAGCACCTGCATACTATCTCCAGTACGACGTACTAACGGCTGTGGGACAGACCATCTCCCCAACTGGGATGAGAAGCGTACATACTAGTTTACTCCGGAGTATCGATACCCTGTCTCGATAATTCAATGACTAGGGACCTGAATAAGGATGTGCTTGTAGACTACCTAGCCTCCGCTAGTATGACTGCCATCACAACACAGGTAGTCAAGCAAGATCCTAAGAGCTCTATCAATACGTATACTCACATATTAAGATAGAAAAACCAAATAGTATACTACCATGTTTAGCAAGACTGTTATATACATGTGAATATCCTAAGCTTTCATTAAGTAATAAACAAACTAGTATGATACAATAATGGCCCCTAGGGCATATACACTAACAATCTCCCACTTGCACTAGGGCCATGTACTGGCATATCGAAGACCGATGATCTCGAGTAGCCTCTCAAACTGAATCTGAGGTAGGGCCTTTGTGAATGGATCAGCAATGTTCTTTTCAGTAGCAACTCTCCGAACCTCGATCTCCCGACGATCAATGATCTCCCTGATCAGGTGATACTGCCTTAAGATGTGTCTGGACTTCTGATGGGACCTTGGTTCCTTCGCTAAAGCTATCGCTCCGTTGTTGTCGCAATACAGAGGTATTGGATCAACAATGGTAGGAACCACCTGAAGTTCTGTTAGGAACTTCTTCATCCAGACCGCTTCTTTTGCGGCATCGCAAGCAGCTATATACTCCGCTTCCATCGCCGAGTCAGCAACGGTGTCCTGCTTGGAGCTCTTCCAGCACACCGCCCCTCCATTGAGGGTAAAGACATAACCTGACATGGACATGGAATCGTCCTTATCACTATGGAAGCCAGAATAAGCATAGGCCTCCATCCTGAGGTCTTTTCCGCCGTAAACCAAGAACATCTCCTTAGTCCTCCTCAGGTACTTGAGAATGTTCTTTACTGCTATCCAGTGCTTCTCTCCTGGGTCTGACTGATACCGGCTTACCACGCTCAGTGCATAAACTACATCTGGTCTGGTGCACAACATCGCATACATTATAGAGCCTACCGCAGAAGCGTAGGGTATAATAGACATGCGTTCCCTTTCCAAATCAGTCTTGGGAGACATCTCTTTGGATAGGGTGATTCCGTGACAAGCCGGTAGATTACCGCGCTTAGAATCTTCCATACTGAATCTTTTCAGTACAGTGTCGATATACCTGGACTGCGAAAGTCCTAACATCCTCTTAGATGTATCACGATAGATCCGGATCCCCAGAATGTAAGAGGTATCACCCAGGTCTTTCATGGAGAACCTGTGTGACAAGAATCCTTTGACAGATTGTAGCATAGGAATGTCATTTCCTATCAATAGAATGTCATCCACGTACAAGACGAGGAATACGACACTTCTGGCTGCAACTTTACTATATATAAATGGTTCATCTGGATTTTTGATAAAGTCATATTCTTTGACTGTCTCATCAAAACAGATGTTCCAACTCCGCGATGCCTGCTTTAGTCCATAAATGGACTTAAGCAGCTTGCATATTTTCCCGCTGCTCCCACTCTGATTGAAACCCTCTGGCTGATCCGTATAGACGCACTCTTCTAAATTACCATTCAGAAAAGCCGTCTTTACGTCCATCTGCCAGATTTCATAACCATGGAAGGCAGCAATAGCAAGAAGGACCCGAATGGATTTGAGCATAGCCACCGGAGAAAAAGTTTCGTCATAGTCCAAACCAGGTCTTTGACGAAAAACCCTTTGCAACAAGTCTAGCCTTATAGGTTTGCACCTGTCCATCTATACCAATCTTTTTCTTGAAGATCCATTTGCATCCTATGGGTTTTACCCCATCTGGAGCAAAGTCCAAAGTCCATACTTTGTTGGTGTACATGGACTCCATTTCGGTCCGCATTGCATCTAGCCATCGTACCGAGTCGCCGCTCTGGATGTCCTGCTGGAAGCCAGTAGGTTCATCATCATCTATGATGAAATCCTCTCTATCCCCATCTATGAGAAAACCGTAGTATCTCTCAGGCGGATGAGACGGCCTACTACTCCTGCGGAGGGGTGCGGGAATGTCCTGTTCTTCTTGAACTACTTGTTCTACCAAACTTTCAGTATTAGTTTGTGGTTCTGGAATTTCTTCCAGTTCTATTTCGCTCCCACTTATTTCCTTTTCTAAAAACTGCTGCTCTAGAAAATGGGCATTACGAGAAACAAAAACCTTTTGTTCCTCTGCGTAATAGAAATAATATCCCTTGGAGTTCTTTGGATATCCCACAAACTTACATTTTACTGATCGTGCCTCGAGCTTGTCCACATGCTGCATTTTAACAAAAGCTGGACATCCCCAAATCTTCATATGCTGAAGATGGGGTTTCTTCCCACTCCACATCTGATATGGGGTGGTAGGCACAGTTTTGGTAGGAGCCCTGTTCAGAAGATATGCCGCTGAATCTAGCGCATAACCCCAAAAAGATCGCGGTAACTCAGCATTACTCATCATGGAATGTACCATATCCAATAGGGTTCGATTCCGTCTCTCCGATACACCGTTATGCTGTGGAGTGTATGGAGGTGTAAGCTGAGAAAGAATTCCTTTCTCTTTTAGGTAACCTAGGAACTCGGCACTTAAGCATTCACCACCTCGATCAGATCTTAGTGTCTTGATACTTTTACCGGTTTGGTTTTCTACTTCATTCTTATACTCTTGGAATTTCTCAAAAGCCTCGGATTTATGTTTCATCAGATAAATGAATCCGTACCTTGAGTAATCATCCGTAAAAGTAATGAAATAGGAAAAAACCACCTCTTGCATGTGTAGACATTGGACCACATACATCGCTGTGTATGAGTCCTAAGAGCTCGCTCGCTCTTACTCCATGTCCAGTAATTGGAGTCTTTGTCATCTTTCTTTTGAGACAAGATTGACAAGTGGCATAAGTTTGATATTCGAACGAGTCCAAATATCCTTCTCTAGGTAACTTAATCAATCTTCTCTCATTGATGTGACCCAGTCTACAATGCCACAAGAAAGCTTTATTTAAATCTGGAGACTTTCTTTTTAGTGTGTCCTGGATATTGAAAATCTGGAGTTGGTTTAAGACATATATACCGTTATTTAGTTTACCGGACCCAATCAAACCATGATTTAGGTGGATGTTGACAACATCACTTACAAACGTGAAATCATAACCTTTATTTGATAACAAGGAAACTGATATGATATTACACGTTAAGCTTGGTACATAAAAACAGTTATGTAAAACCAAAATGTGTCCACCTCGAGCGAGGACTGATTAAATAGCAACGTGAGGATGGAGCTCGCTCAATGGGAATCGTGCCACTCCCAGGTGATAATCCCCGACGAACACAGCTCCCACGGTAGCTCCGTTAGCAACCTTTAGGGTCATATCACCTTCCTTCAGCACTCTACGGTTTCTCAGTGCCTGCAATGAATTGCATATGTGAGATCCTGATCCGGTATCCAATACCCAGGAAGTAGAGTTGATTGACAGACAATTCTCAATTACAAACACACCTAAAGTCGAAGCCACAGCTTGCTTCGGTTCCTGGTTCTTGGCGTTCCACACCTTGCAATCTTTCTTCCAATGCCCTTTCCTGTGACAATGGAAGCACTCATCCTGGGCCACTATCGGCACTGCAATCTTTTTCTTTCCCTTCCCTCCCACCTTACTTACACCTCCTCTAGGTCTGGGGGCGCCCTTCTTTTTCCTTCCTTTGGCCCTAGCCTTGGACCCGGAAGAAGAAGCACCGCTAACAAACATAGCGGGTGTTTCCCTTGCCTTCTGCAACGTTCCCTCTGCACTCCTTAACATGTTCAGGGGTTCCGGAAGTTCAACTTCTTTTCTTTGAATGTTGAAGTTCAGGATAAACTGGGCGTAGGTGGAAGGAAGGGACTGGAGAATAAGGTCTGTATAGAGCTCATTATCTAAAGTCATCCCAAGGTCTGCGAGCTCTTCTATATAGCCGATCATCTTTAGGACATATTCTGCTACCGATGACCCGACAACCAACCTCGCTCGAAACAAGTTCTTAGAGGTCTCGTATCTTGCTATATGAGATTGCTCTCTATAAAGTTCCTTTGTATGGAGAAATATGGCATCTAGTTCCATATCCTCGTGCCTCCTCTGATGTTCATTGTTCATCGAGGCAAGCACGATGCACTTGGCTTTCGCGCAATCAAAATCCCAGGTTTTGCGGATTTCCTTATCTGCATTACTGAATTTTGGACCAGGGACAGCAGGTGCCTTAGCGGTGAGGACGTACCCCAATTTGTCATAGGTCAAAACCATTTTGACATTCCGCAGCCAATCTTTATAGTTTGGCCCTGTCAGTATATTTTTCTCTAAAAGTAACTTAAGTCCAGTCATTTTCAGGGTCGCTGCAATTAGGAGAGAGAGAAGAAAACTCTTTAGCATGATGCTCTTGCAAGTTTAGAGTGGTTTTTAGTTTATCTAAACTGGATGGCTCCCACTGTTTCTCGAATCCTTCCTCAAACCATAAAAGAAGAATTAGCTAGGACTATTCTCACCGTACAATACTTGCTTAACCGTTCAGCCAGGCTAGTGTCGATACTTCGAGGGAGGTTTTCCAACGCTTTCGCGAAGTTCCTTAATTAAATAACCTCTTTTCTCTGGGGGCGTAACCCCGCTGACACCTTTCTTGACACCTACTTGGTTTATAGCATTGATCGTTAAGTGACGAATATCCTGATGAGTAGTTTATACTCACAGTAGGATCGGGATCCAAATATCATCGTATGATAATGTTGAAGGAATCCTACCAACATTCATCAAACTCCAAATGGTATGCATCTCTTTGTAAATTTCAGTTTCTTTAGGAATTCCCGATATAAATTTTTGCCCCATGCTCTTAGTGTTTATGCCCTAGAAGGCCATTACTGTATCATACTAGTTTGTATATTACTTAATGGAAGGTTGGGATATTCACATGTATATAACAGTCTTGCTAAACATGGTAGTATGTTACTTGGTTTTTCTATCTTAATATGTGAGTATACGTATTGATAGAGCTCTTAGGATCTTGCTTGACTACCAGCGTTGTGATGGCAGTCACACTAGTGGGGGCTGGGTAGTCTACAAGCATATCCTTATTCAGGTCCCTAGTCGTTGGATTATCGAGACAGGGCATCGATACTCCGGAGTAGACTAGCGTGTACGCTTCTCATCCCAGTTGGGGAGATGGTCTGTCCCACAGCCGTCAGTACGTCGTACTGGAGATAGTATGCAGGTGCTCGTTAGGTTACGGGTACACCGGACAGGACTCACAGGGAACTGTTGGTTTGTTTTATACCATTCATCAGTGAACAGTTCCCAGGTGACATGAGTACAGCATAGTCCGCAGACTTGATACTGCTACTTCGCCTCGAGTGTGTCCCACTGTTCTTAGATTGCTACCCTACCTCGGCTCAAAGGAGTCGTGCAAACAGGTAGCAGTTGGGTGCAGTCCCGAGCACTTGGAGGCAGTGGCGGTTAGACAGGATTCATCTCTCCCGGTATTGGGGGTTGATATCGCGCTGTGTCAGAGAGCCATTACGCAAAGTCCCTGGCCAGGGCAAGCGAGATTTGCTGGTAGGTTCCAGTAGTTCCTCAGGGTGTAATGGGCTACGCTCCGACACGACTTATACCGCTATTAGGGGACTGACGCTTGCCGCCCCCTAGGCCTGATATGCGATAGTCTTAGACGAACGGACCGGACTGTATGGAGATTGTCACATCAGACTCAGTAGGAGTTCGGATGGGTTTCCTCATCGGCCTTCTTATCGACATCTACCTGGGGACCGTTACGTACAGCTAGTGCCGCTTGCGGTCTGTGGTTAAACCTACTGCCCACGTAGTAGTCGAGTCTCTAGAGTCTCACACAGAGAGTTTCCCTACTCCAGGAGAAACGATATAGAGGTCGTATGGTTTTACGACAAGGGTTCGGACATATACTTATGTTTACGCACGTACGAATATCGGACAGTTTTTACTAGTCGGCTTTGGTTTAAGCTAGTTACTAGTATCCGTTTATTGGATTTATACAGTCTAAAGATTTTCCACGTTTTCATGGTTAGGAGGGGCGTTCTCGTAATTACGCGAGAAGCTTCTAGAAGATGGTGACTAAGGAAGTTTAGGTGGCATATACATTGAATGAGATTAGTGAGTCATATGGATGATTCATCCATGTCATTAATGCTTCATAATTGCTTAATGACTCATGGAGATAAATCACCATTAGATATTTATCAAGCATGGTTCTAAATCATTTTCTTTTCTTTTTTTGATAAAATAAAATGCTTGATGTATATTATGATAACTCATTTTCTCTTCTCATTTTTATGTTCATCTTCTCTCTCCTCAAGCTCTCTCTCTTCAAACCCTAATCCTCCCCTTTCATGTGTTGAGCACAAGGATTAGTTAGACTAATTAAACCATAACCCTCACTCTATATCATCTAGGTACTTTGATTAGCACTTAAAGAAACCTAGTTGCCTCAAGTTTAGAGGCAAAGCTTGGAGTAAAGCTCTCGTGGTGGATCGTCTACTACTTGGAGAAGGCCGAGGAGGATGTGGAGTTCGTAAAGACGAAGGACACGGTTCTTTAGGTATAATCACTTCACATAGTAGTTTAGAACTTCTATGTTTGATGTCAGTTATCGTTTAGCTTCAATTCATGCGGTTAGTCGATGTTTAAGCAAAGAACAAGATCGTTTTTCATATTTCCGCCTCCCCGCAAGTCGTGGGGTGTTGTACATTGACTTACAGTGGTATCAAAGCCTCGCTAAACAATAAATAACTCACTTGCAAAATTGTATGAATTTCGAACGGAAAAAACAAAACCGGAAAACCACGATATCATGGTATTCTGTCGATTTTTAAATGTGGTCCAAAATTTTTTCAGGGACCTTCAAAAAGCTCAAAATGATAGTATTAGAACACCCAAGAAAACTGGGCTCATGAATCGACTAACGCGCCGCGGAACCGCGCGCCGAGTTGCCGATTCATCAGCCCAATTTTGCTGTGTGGGTTCTCTGTGATATTTGGTATTTTCTGGAATTTTTTAATTTTTGCTCAGGTTTCAGTTTTACAGAGAAGTATTGGAGCAAAATTAAATGTGTTTAATCGATCGAAATTATACGGTATTTGCTTGTTGGATTATATCTGTGTTTGTATAATGTGTTCGTAAACCTCCCCTAACTGCTTGTATGTCGGTTGGTAGGGGGTTGCAAATTTCTGTAATGGTTTTTACTGTTTGTGGATATGAACTGTGTTGGACTGTTGTGATGTATAGTCGGGGTTATGTGATGGGTTATTATTTAATTCATTTGATGTAAATGTAATTTGTTGTAATATTATTTTGCGGGGCACATCCAGGTTGTGGTTGTAGCCACCGTTGTATTATTTCATTTTACTGTTTTTGCTCCTAGGACAGACCCAAGGTGGGATGCACAAACTGCTGGGTGGGTAGTTTGCCGTACTCGTAGGGGTCTTGGGTGGGGTAAAGGCTATTCATCACAACTGTGTAATCCGTTTTTTGTTGCAGGCTCAAAACAAACACGGATTGCTTGCAAATCCAATAAAGTTCATCTGTGAACTAGAATGCCTATTATTGCGTCTGACGAATGTACAATATCTATATATGATAGCTATTTAGACGTCACTTATGTTTTACACCCACGCTAGCCCAGCCCCCGCTCTGTCGTTAGTTAAGTAACCTAACGGGTGATGACGGGACCCCGTGGCGAATGCGGATAGCATAAGAGGACGTTGTATTTTCGTTGTTTTCTGCAATGATAGGTTAATGATGGGACGCATTATTTATAATGCAAAGAAAATAAACCAAAAGTTGAATCGTTGGAACAATTTAAAAGAAACCACTCGGTTATTTTAAAAGAGCAGAATTTTTAATTGCGGAGCTTTAACCACTCCTTTTAAAAAGCTATCAGGTTCCTTCGATTATATCAAGTTCACTACGTTCACGGTTTCGCCAAAACCAGTCGTAGCCCTCTGTCATTTCTTATGGATGGTCAGTAGTATTCAAGCTATGCTTGTTGGCTTTCATCAAGGCATAATGTTTGGTAGCTGCTGGGGTATTCATTTGTTGCATAGATAGATGAGTTGGTTTGGGACAGTCGTATAACCTTGTTGGCTTTCATCAAGGGTATATACGGGTGGGTTCAAATTAACAAGATAATGATGGGCAGAACTTGACATGTGTTTTATGATTTGTTGGCTTTCGTCAAGGTCATAAGAACATGGGGCAAAAATATATATCGGGAATTTCTAAAGAAACTGAAATTTGCAAAGAGATGCATACCATTTGGAGTTTGATGAATGTTGGTAGGATTCCTTCAACATTATCATACGATGATATTTGGATCCCGATTCTACTGTGAGTATATGCTACTCATCAGGATATTCGTCACTTAACGATCAATGCTATAAACCAAGTAGGTGTCAAGAAAGGTGTCAGCGGGGTTACGGCCCCAGAGAAAAGAGGTTCTTTAATTAAGGAACTTCGCGAGAGCGTTGGAAAACCTCCCTCGAAGTATCGACACTAGCCTGGCTGAACGGTTAAGCAAGAATTGTACAGTGAGAATAGTCCTGGCTAATTCTTATTTTATGGTTTGAGGAAGGATTCGAGAAACAGTGGGAGCCATCCAGTTTAGATAAATTAAAAACCAATCTAAACTTGCAAGAGTATCATGCTAAAGTGTTTTCTTCTCTCTCTCTTATTGCAGCGACCTTGTGACCATGACTAGGTTACATCTAGATAACAAGTTGACTGATCTAACTTATATGACTGGCAAAGGTCTGTCCAGATGACCATTGCCTATGACAAGCTGGACCACCCTATTACTACTCAAGATCCCTCCGTCCCAGGTCCAGTTTCCACCGTCGCGGATATGGATATCCGTCAGACAAAGGAAAAGGATAAAGCGAAAGCCAAGTGCCTCGTGTTGGCTTCAGTTGATGGTATAAACCAGAAGCAGCACGAGAAGATGGACTCAGTTTCCATCTTTCTCCATAACAAAGATTTATATGGAGGGCAATCTCATATCGCAAGATATGGGGCCTCGGACGAATTAATTCAAGCGAGGTTGGCTGATGAGTCATCTATAAGGGACAACGTCCTTACAATGACTAGCTATATTGATGAGCTCAAGGACCTGGAGACCACGTTGGGAAACAGGCCATATGCTGACTTATTTCCACAGTCCCTACGCTCTACTTATACCCTGAAAGAAACCAGGGAGACATAAGCTCTGCTTAATGGGGGACCTTCTTCTTCTACATCCAGGGCGAAAGCAAAGGATGAAAAGAAGAAGACCTCTACAAAGTCGATATACGGTGTCAGCAAAGTAGGAGGAAAGGGAAGAGAAAAAAGTTTCGGGACTTGGTATAGGTAAGGAGGGATATTCCTATTGTTATGGGAATGGACATTGGCAGAAGGATTGTAGGGCTTTGGAAGCTAGTAGCCAGGATACGTAGCATGTTGTGGCTTCAGCCTCAAGTGTGTTTGTAATTGAGAACTGTTTGTCAATTAACTGTACTTCCTGGGTACTAGATACCGGAGCAGGATCTCATATCTGTAATTCGTTACATGCTTTGAGAAACCGTAAAGTTATAAGGATAGGTGATTTGTCTCTCAGAGTTGCAAACGGAATGAGCGTGGACGCTGAATCCGTAGGAGAATATCGCCTAGGTTTGACAAGTGGGCAGATATTGATTCTACGTAACTGTCTGTATGTACCTAGTTTGACTTGTAATATCATATCAGTGTCCTCACTTTCAAGAGAGGGATATGACTTTACATTCGTAAGCGATGTAGTTCACATCCACCTAAATCAAGTTCTGATTGGGTCCGGTACATTAGATGACGATATATACGTATTGAATCAAGCTCAGGTTTTCAATGTCCAGAACACACTTAAAAGAAAGTCTCCAGAAATGAATCGGGCTTTCTTATGGTATTGTAGACTAGGTCACATCAATGAAACACGATTAACGAAGTTATATAGAGAAGGATATTTGAATCCGTTCGAATATCAATCTTATGCCACTTGTGAATCTTGTCTCATGGGAAAGATGACAAAGACTCCGTTTACTGGACACGGAGTAAGAGCGAGCGAGCGAGCGAGCTCTTAGGACTCGTACACAGTGACGTGTGCGGTCCAATGTCTTCACATGCGCGAAGTGGTTATTCCCACTTCATTACTTTTATGGATGATTTCTCTAGGTATGGACATGTCTTCTTGATGAATCATAAATCCGAGGCCTTTGAGAAATTCCAAGAATACAAGAATGAAGTGGAAAACCAAACAGGCAAAAGTATTAAGACACTGAGATCTGATCGAGGTGGTGAATACTTAAGTGCCGAGTTCCTGGGTTACTTAAAAGAGAAAGGAATTCTCTCTCAGCTTACTCCTCCATACACACTACAACACAACGGTGTATCGGAAAGGAGGAATCGAACCCTATTAGATATGGTTCGTTCCATGATGAGTAAGGCTGAGTTACCGCGATCATTCTGGGGTTATGCGCTAGAATCAGCGGCATATCTTTTGAACAAGGTTCCAACCAAGACTGTGCCTACCACGCCATATCAGATGTGGAGTGGGAAGAAACCCTATCTTCAGTACCTGAAGACATGGAGATGTCCAGCTTTTGTAAAAAAGCAGCATCCGGACAAGCTCGAGGCACGCTCAGAAGAGTGTAAGTTTGTGGGATATCCAAAGAACTCCATGGGATATTGCTTCTACTACGCAGAGGAACAAAAGGTTTTTGTTTCTCGTCATGCCCGCTTCTTAGAAACTGAATTTTTAGAAAATCAGAAGAATGGGAGCGTAGTAGAACTAGAAGAAATTCCAGAACCATAAGCTGTTACTGAAAGTTTGGTAGAACAAGAAGTTTCAGAAGAAAGGGACATACCAGCGCCTATTCGCAGAAGTAGTAGGCAGTCTCATCCGCCCGAGAGATACTACGGTTTTCTCATAGACGGGGATCGAGAAGATTGCGTCATTGAAAATGACGACCCTACTAGCTTCCAGCATGCCATTCAGAGCGGCGACTCGGTAAAATGGCTGGATGCAATCCGAACCGAAATGGAGTCCATGTACACTAACAAAGTATGGACTTTGGACACTACTCCAGATGGGGTAAAACCCGTAGGATGCAAGTGGATCTTCAGAAATAAGATTGGTGTGGATGGACAGGTTGAAACCTATAAGGCTAGACTTGTTGCAAAGGGTTTCCGTCAAAGACCTGGTTTGGACTATGACGAAACCTTTTCTCCAGTGGCTATGCTAAAATCCATTCGGGTCCTTCTTGCTATTGCTGCCTTCCACGATTATGAGATCTGGTAGATGGACGTAAAGACAACCTTTCTAAATAGAAATTTAGAAGAGAGCGTCTGTTCCCGCCAAAAATTTCTGCGCAGAAGAGTCCAAGGTATCAAATGGCAGCGATACGCTTAAGGAAATGCGAACCAATATCTTCCGGCCTGTATTTTGATAAGTTCTCGAAGGAGGAACTATTAAATTCTGATGTTATTGGAAGCATCTCGAAAAACCCTTCGATTTGATATATTATGGGCTTCATAATTCATCCGGGATCAAAAGTTATGAGGCATCACGTGTTCACACGTGATTGACCTTTAAGAACCCGCTGAAGGAGTTAAAAGATATAATAAAATCTCAGAAAAGACCCTACTGGGCATCACGTGCTCACACGTGACCATGGGTCACGTGCAGACACGTGATGGGCTTTTAAAGCCTCTAAAATAATGAATAGAATTTAATTCTAAAAGTCAGAAAATACCTCAACGAGATATCACGTGCTTACACGTGACCAATGGTCACGTGTTGACACGTGATGGTTAAAACAACAACATAAACAAGCGGCTATTAAAGGAACCAATTTGGGGGTCACGTGCTCACACGTGACCAAGGGTCACGTGCCAGCACGTGACAGGCTTTGAAAGCCTTACAGTTTAATAGAATTAAAATTCTAAATTTCTCTAAAATATTTCGAAATAGAATTAAAATTCTAAATTTCTCTAAATCTTTCTAAATGGAAAAGGATTATGCAGACCGTTGGATTAAAGATCCAAGGGTGATTAAATATCACCAATTTATGGAAAAATCCTAGACAAGGAAAGATTTTCCCAAATCTCACCGAAATAACAAACAGAATATCTTTGGATTTAAAATCCAACGGTGAATAAAATTCACTGAATGATCTAAAGGATCATATTAATGATGAAAACAAATCAAATTTTTCAATGAGAGATTTGCTAAACAAATTGATTCTCTTTCTTTCTCCTATAAATAGGAGCCAAGAAGAGAAGAGGGGGGACTACTTTTTGGGGAGAAGAAACAGAGGGAGGCGAATTTAATTCTCATGAGGAAAAAAAAAGAAAAGAGAGGAGAATTTAATTCTCTGCGAAAGAAAAACCCTAGGTAAGAAAAGAGAGGCTTCAAAAGAGAATTTAATTCTCAAAATCCAAGAGTTTAACTCTTATATGTAAAAAAAAGAACTTAGTTCTTCTTCTGGTTGAAGATCTGTACAGAGCACATCTCCCCATAAGTTGAGAATTTAATTCTCATCGGGTCGAGATCCTGCCATGCAGATCTTAAACTTAGAAGGGAAATTGAGTTTTGAGAATTTAATTCTCCCAAATTAATTGGAATTTAATTCCTACAGAATCATAATTAGGGTTTAACCCTACTTAAGAATTTAATTCTTTCGAAACAGGAATTTAATTCCTCTTAAAATGAAACTAGGGTTTAACCCTATATAAGAATTTAATTCTTTTACATATTCGGGAATTTAATTCCTTTAAAACGAAATTAGGGTTTTACCCTAAATAAGAATTTAATTCTTAATCTTACAGAGAATTAAATTCTCAAAATAAATTGAAGTGACTTAAAAGATCTCCATGCATGCAAAAGACCAAGGTCACGTGTCCCCACGTGACCCCTGAAAAGATCCCCAGAAATGAGAAGGAAAAATCACTGAGGCAATACCTCACATGCTCCACGTGACTCCCAAAATGCAGAAAGAAAAAGCAAAGGAAATGAAAGCTTTGGGCGCTCTCACGTGTTATCATGTGACCCTTCAGCAAATGCTTTAACAATTGGCGCACAGATCCCCATCACGTGCCAACACGTGAGCTCTAAAATAAAAATGAAAGTGTTTAACACTTAATGGTAGAACGAAGAAAGGAGTTTCGGCCGAATCTCAGGCACCTCACGTGCCCCACGTGACCTCTGAAGCACAAGGAATAGAAAAGAGCTCTAGGGCGCCCTCACGTGTCACCATGTGACCCATAGTGAGCATTATAACGCACAGAGCATGGGCTTTCATCACGTGCTCGCACGTGATGGCCGTCAGAACTAAAGTGTTAAACACTTAGCTGCAGAATAAAATAAGGGGAATCAGGGCGCTCTCACGTGTCCACACGTGACCCCTCTCTCCTTAGTGTTTAACACTAATCTGAAGACTTTGTCCTCAGTGTTTAACACTGATTTTCTTAGTGTTTAACACTAATTTGGAAAACTCTATTTGCAGTGTTTAACACTGATTTGCTTAGTGTTTAACACTAATGTGAAAACTCTGTTCCCAGTGTTTAACACCGATTATCTTTTAGTGTTTAACACTAACTTGCTAATCTTATTCCCAGTGTTCAACACTGTTGGTTTCTAGTGTTTAACACTAGCTTTAGCCCAATTGGCTAAGTTTCAGAGGCAAAGCCTCTCCTTCAATGGACCAACAGAGGGTCAATATTTCAAACATAATTGGACTTAGCCCAAACTGGCCATAAGTCCTCAAATCATCTTGAACTGAGCACATCTGCTCTTTCAACCAACTCATTGGTTCAAGGGTACATCTCTGAACTCCTCTGATATTTGTCGTTGTAATCCTTCAACGTCTTCAGAGAGGTGACGGGTCCCGACGACCACACATTAAGACGGACTGTGGGGTCCTTAAACCCACGGACTTATTTGTCCTTAAACTAAAAAACGGACTGTGGGGTCTTTAAGCCCACGGACTTATGCGTCCTTAAACTACCTATGGACCCCCATGTCCCTAAACTGGAGATGGACCACTATGTCCCTAAATTGGAGTTGGACCACCATGTTCTTAAACTGGTAATGGACCACCATGTCCCTAAACTGGAACAATCGAGCACCCAAATGCTCTTTTGTTGGATCTAAACGATCCTGTTAAGTTGATCTTAGTCTCAAATTAGACTAACGTATCCTTAATAAACGTTTGAGTTGATCTTAGCCTCAAACATGGCTAACGCATCCTCAAACCAAAACCCCAAACCCAAATCTAAGAAAATACGGATTTGGACTAATCCACGTCCTACGGGTAACGAAATAAATAGTCTCCGTATACAATCCACGGGCAATCACAAACAAAACAAACACCCACGACACGAAGTGACCAGTTGGAGAAGGAGAAAGTTGTTACCGCGGTGCGGTAGCGTAATTAACTGCAGGGGCTTGCGCCTGCAGGGAAGAGCGTCCCTACAATCAAAAACCCCTCAAGTGAGGGGGAATCTGACGAAGTCTGCTACATCGGCCGCATCCGTCTAAACCTTCGATACACGGTGCCATAAATCAACTTGGCATCTTCGGAGAGGTGGACGGATAAAACCAAATAGCATCTGCCCCGAATTTCAGGCAAGACGTCCATGTCTCGGCCGTCATTTGGAGGGGAACAACGTCTATATGGATCAGCCAGAGGGATTCATTCAGAGTGGGAGTAGCGGTAAAGTATGCAAGCTGCTTAAGTCCATTTATGGACTAAAGCAGGCATCGCGGAGTTGGAACATCTGTTTTGATGATACTGTCAAAGAATTCGACTTTATCAAAAATCCAGATGAACCATTCATATACAGTAAGATTGTAGGGAGAGTTGTTGTATTCCTCGTCTTGTACGTGGATGACATTCTCCTAATAGGAAATGATATTCATATGCTACAGTCAGTCAAAAGATTCTTGTCACAGAAATTCTCCATGAAGGACCTGGGTGATGCCAGCTACATTCTGGGGATCCAGATCTATCGTGATAGATCAAAGAGGATGTTGGGACTTTCACAGTCCAGGTACATAGACACCATATTGAAAAGATTCAGTATGGAAGATTCTAAACGCGGTAACCTACCGGCTTGTCACGGAATCACCCTCTCCAAAGAGATGTCTCCCAAGACTGATTTGGAAAGGGAACGCATGTCGATTATACCCTACGCTTCTGCGGTAGGCTCTATAATGTATGCGATGTTATGTATCAGACCAGATGTAGCATACGCATTAAGCGTTGTAAGCCGGTATCAGGCAAACCCAGGGAAGAATCACTGGATAGCAGTAAAGAACATTCTCAAGTACCTGAGAAGGACTAAGGATATGTTCTTGGTTTACGGCGGAAAAGACCTCAGGATGGAGGCCCATGCTAATTCCGGCTTCCAGAGTGACAAGGATGACTCCAAGTCTATGTCGGGTTATGTCTTTACCCTCAATGGAGGGGCGGTATGTTGGAAGAGTTCTAAGCAGGACACCGTTTCTGACTCAATGATAGAAGCGGAGTACATAGCTGCTTGCGATGTCGTAAAAGAAGCTGTCTGGATGAAGAAGTTCCTCACAGAACTTCAGGTGGTTCCTACCAGTGTTGGTCCAATACCTCTGTATTGCGACAACAACGGCGCTATAGGTTTAGCGAAGGAACCCAGGTCCCATCAGAAGTCCAGACACATCTTAAGGCGGTATCACCTGATCAGGGAGATCGTAGATCGCCGGAAGATTGAGGTAAAGAGAGTAAATACAGAGGATAACATTGCTGATCCACTCACTAAGGACCTACATCAGATTCAGTTCGAGAGGCTACTCGAGATCATCGGTCTTCGATATACCAGTACATGGCCCTAGTGCAAGTGGGAGATTGTTAGTGTTTATGCTCTAGAAGGCCATTACTGTATCATACTAGTTTGTATATTACTTAATGGAAGGTTGGGATATTCACATGTATATAACAGTCTTGCTAAACATGGTAGTATGCTACTTGGTTTTTCTATCTTAATATGTGAGTATACGTATTGATAGAGCTCTTAGGATCTTGCTTGACTACCAGCGTTGTGATGGCAGTCACACTAGTGGAGGCTGGGTAGTCTACAAGCACATCCTTATTCAGGTCCCTAGTCGTTGGATTATCGAGACAGGGCATCGATACTCCGGAGTAGACTAGCGTGTACGCTTCTCATCCCAGTTGGGGAGATGGTCTGTCCCACAGCCGTCAGTACGTCGTACTGGAGATAGTATGCAGGTGCTCGTTAGGTTACGGGTACACCGGACAGGACTTACAGGGAACTGTTGGTTGGTTTTATACCAGTCGTCAGTGAACAGTTCCCAGGTGACATGAGTACAGCATAGTCCGCAGACTTGACACTGATACTTTTCCTCGAGTATGTCCCACTGTTCTTAGATTGCTACCCTACCACGGCTCAAAGGAGTCGTGCAAACAGGTAGCAGTTGGGTGCAGTCCCGAGCACTTGGAGGCAGTGGCGGTTAGACAGGATTTGTCTCTCCCGGTATTGGGGGTTGATATCGCGCTGTGTCAGAGAGCCATCACGCAAAGTCCCTGGCCAGGGCAAGTGAGATTTGCTGGTAGGCTCCAGTAATTTCTCAGAGTGTAATGGGCTACGCTCCGACACGACTTATACCGCTATTAGGGGACTGACGCTTGCCGCCCCCTAGGCCCGATATGCGATAGTCTTAGACGAACGGACCGGACTGTATGGAGATTGTCACATCAGACTCAGTAGGAGTTCGGATGGGTTTCCTCATCGGCCTTCTTATCGACATCTACCTGGGGACCGTTACGTACAACTAGTGCTGCTTACGGTCTGTGGTTAAACCCACTGCCAGCGTAGTAATCGAGTCTCTAGAGTCCTATACAGAGAGTTTCCCTACTCCAGGAAAAACGATATAGAGGTCGTATGGTTTTACGACAAGGGTTCGGACGTATACGTGTGTTTACGCACGTACGAATTTCGGACAGTTTTTACTAGTCGGCTTTGGTTTAAGCCAGTTACTAGTATCCGGTTATTGGATATATACAGTCTAAAGATTTTCCGTGTTTTCACGGTTAGGAGGGGCGTTCTCGTAATTACGTGAGAAGCTTCTAGAAGATGGTGACTAAGTAGGTTTAGGTGGCATATACATTGAATGAGATTGGTGAGTCATATGGATGATTCATCCATGTCATTAATGCTTCATAATTGCTTAATGACTCATGGAGATGAATCACCATTAGATATTTATCAAGCATGGTTGTAAATCATTTTCTTTTCTTTTCTTGATAAAATAAAATGCTTGATATATATTATGATAACTCATTTTCTCTTCTCATTATTATGTTCATCTTCTCTCTCCTCAAGCTCTCCCTCTCTTCAAACCCTAATCCTCCCCTCTCATGTGTTGAGTACAAGGATTAGTTAGACTAATTAAACCATAACCTGAAAGGTTCCTAGGCACACTATAGAGGTCTCACAAGGCATCAACCATGCAAAATTCAAAATTTACGGTGCCGAGAAACCCTAGACTACGGATTGTTGGCTAGAATTCTAGGCGATATAGTAAACTAGTTAACAACTAAACTAAAGTTAAGAAGCTACAACCTTTGTAGATCTGGATATCCACTTCCTTGGCTCCACGTGGGCCTCCTCTCGCTGTCCGTCTCGAATCCCGAACTCAAACGTCGGCTTCATCGGAGAATTGGGCGGACTAGGTCGTCGGCTTCGTGTCGAAGATGATCTACGTCGAGGCATCGCAAGTTCAAGCTCCAACTTCACCAAGTTGTGAAACTTGTGAAGAAAACACCCAAAACAACTTGGCAAGAGGTAGAGGGTGAAGAAATAGGAGGTGGGTTCACTTTAGAATTGGATTTCTCTCACTTTAGCTCAAGTTGCCATTGATGGACCTTAAGCTTTTCTTGAAGAAGAAGATGAACAAGAAGAAAAAGAATATGATAAGTCTTTTAAAAAAGAAACTAATATGAATACTTATCATATCTTGACCATGGTCAAGTGTAGAGATTAAATTAAGGTTAGTTGGAATGGTTAGGGTTAAGGATAAGATAAGGATGGTGGACTTTGTCAAAGCTTCATGAAGCTTCAACATAGAAACAAAATAAGCCACCATTCTTAATAATATCCAAAATGAATAAATAAATAAATAAATAAGTAAATAATCAAAACCCTAACCATTATGCATGTAACCATGGTTTAATCTTTACACAAACCCAAGTGAGCAAGTATCATCAAACATGATACAAACAAGTGCACAAAAATATATCATATATACAATGTGCATCAAGTGAGAAAATCCTTTTAAAATGAACCAATACTAGTTAATGCAAAGTAATATATCAAATATATAATTATACATCAAATCATTAAATCAACACTTGATTTAACGATCCGGTCATATCGCATATAACCGACTAGTATCCTATGTATCGGCATATCGAATCAATTATTCGATAACTAGGTCATATCGAATATAACCTATCGAAACATTTATCTCGAGAATGAAATACGGTATCACATACACGCATTATTCTCGCTCCCGCACATATCTCATATGCGCTCCTATTTCGTTTCGCTTGAGCTAGGAAACCTCTGTGTAGGACTCTAAAGACTCGTCAATACGCCGGTAGCAGATGATGATCATATCAAGCAACCACAAGCCACAAGCGGTCTGCTAAACGTAACGGCCATCCGGGTATTGAGCGATCAGACGATCGACGAGCTAGCCCGCTCACACTCCTGTGAATCCAACCAGTAACACTTACCGTACAGTCCGGTCTGTTCGTCTGATACGTCGCATATCAAGTCTAGGGGTGGTAAACGTCAGACCCCAATAACCGATAAGTCGTGCCGATGTAAGGCTCATAACGGGTCGAGAAACTACTGGTAACACTTACCAGCAAATCTCTGATCATCCCTGGCCAGGGACTTCCCTGTTACGGCCAATCGAGCACAGCGCAACATCAACCCCCAATACCGGGAGAGACGAAACCCTTCCTATCGCTCATTGCCTCCATGTGACCCGGGACTGTACCCAAAGACCACCGTTTTGCACGCCCTCATGGACGTGGTAAGGTGGAGATCAAAGCACAGTGGGAATCACACAAGACTCTATGACGATTTCGGGTCTACAGACTAACCTGCACAAGTGTCACCTGAGAACTGCCATCTGACGTGAGGTATAATACCATCTGGGAGTTCTCGGCGAGTCCGTCCAGTGTACCCAGTCTCCACTGAGCACCCGTACACCATCTCTGATGTCAAACACCAATGGATATGGGATCATCCATCGCCCATCTCATGGGTCGAGAAGCGTATACGCTAGTCTACACTGGTATATCGATGCCCCGTCTCGATATACCCACGACTAGGGACCTTGAAGGATGTACTTATGGACTACCATGTCCCCACTAGTATTATCTGCATCATAGTCCAGGCAATCAAGTACACATCCTAAGGGCTTTATCAACATGTAACTATAAGACAGTTTAAAGAGACAAGTGTACATGTTATGACAAAGAGTAACCAGATAGCATACTATCATATCGAGCAAGAAAGTCATCTCTATATATGTCCAAGCATCCAATATAATATACATGATCTGTACAATACTGGCCTCTAGGGCATACATACAACTAACAATCTCCCACTTGCACTAGGGCCAGCTGCTGTAGTATCGCATACCGAGCATCCCGAAGAGTCTCTCAAACTGTATCTGGGGAATGGCCTTCGTGAGTGGATCCGCCATAATGTTCTTCGTGTCAACCCTCCTGTCCTCGATCTCCCGGCGATCAACTATCTCCCGGATCAGGTGATACCGCCTTAGAATATGCCTGGATCACTGATGGGACCTGGGTTCCTTGGCCAAAGCCACCGCTCCATTGTTATCGCAATACAAAGGTCTTGGATGCTCAATGGATGGAACCACTCCAAGTTCAGTAATGAACTTCTTGATCCAGACAGCCTCTTTGGCAGCATCGTTGGCAGCGATGTATTCAGCCTCCATCGTCGAGTCTGCCATGGTTTCCTGCTTGGAACTCTTCCAGCTAACCTCCCCTCCGTAAAGGGTAAAGACAAAGCCCGACTGCGACTTAGAGTCGTCCTTATCACTCTGGAAGCTCGAATCGGTAAAGGACTCCACTTGGAGCTCTCCGTTACCATACACCAAGAACATATCTCTAGTCCTTCGCAAGTACTTGAGAATGCTCTTCACAGCTGTCCAGTAACTCTCTCCAGGATCAGCTTGATACCTGCTCACTGCACTTAGTTAGTATGCTACATCGGGTCTGGTACATAGCATCGCATACATGATAGAGCCTATTGCCGAAGCATAGGGTATCCCTTGCATGCGAGCTCTCTCCAAATCAGTCTTGGGAGACATCTCTTTGGAGAGAGTGACTCCAGAGAATGTGGGCAAGTTCCCACGCTTGGACTCTTCCATACTAAACCTCTTTAGTATGGTGTCAATGTACCTGGATTGGGACAATCCCAAAATCCGTTTGGTTCTATCTCTATAGATCCTAATTCACAATATGCAAGAGGCATCACCAAGATCTTTCATTGAGAATCTTTGTGATAAGAAGAGCTTGACCGATTGCAGCATAGGAATATCATTTCCTATCAAGAGAATGTCATCCACGTACAATACGAGGAAGACAACCTTACTCTCTGCCACCTTCTTGTAGATACAAGGTTCATCTGGGTTTTTGACGAAATCAAACTCTTTGATAACGACGTCAAAGCAGATGTTCCAACTCCGCGATGCTTGCTTTAATCCATAAATGGATTTAAGCAGCTTGCACACCTTCCCGCTGCTCCCACTGTCTACGAAGCCCTCTGGCTGAGTCATGTACACGCACTCTTCTAAATCACCGTTTAGAAAGGCGGTCTTAACATCCATTTGCCAGATTTCGTAATCATGATATGCAGCGATGGCAAGCATGATCCGGATGGATTTAAGCATAGCCACTGGAGAAAAGGTTTCGTCATAGTTCACACCTGGTCTTTGACGAAAACCCTTTGCTACAAGTCTAGCTTTGAAAGTTTCCACTTTCCCATCTACACCAAGTTTCTTCTTGAAGATCCACTTGCTCCCAATGGGTTTTACCCCTTCAGGAGCAACGTCCAAAGTCCATACTTTGTTGGTGTACATGGATTCCATCTCGGACCGCATAGCATCCAGCCATTTCACTGAGTCCCCACTCGTGATGGCCTGTTCGAAGCTAGTTGGGTCATCATCTTCCATGATGCAATCCTCGCTTCCACCGTCAATGAGAAACCCGTAGTATCTCTCTGGTGGACGAGAAACCCTACTAGATCGGCGGAGAGGCTGGGATTCGTTGAGTTCTACTGAATTCTCTGGTTCTACCAAGTCTTCTGTTATAGTTTGTGTTGCTGGAACCTCTTCCAGTTCTACCTCAATGCTACTTGTCTATTTCATAAGAAAACTCTTTTCTAAGAAAGTGGCATGTCGAGAAACAAACACTTTTTGTTCCTCGGAGTGGTAAAAGATATACCCTCGTGAATGTTTGGGATATCCAACAAACTTACATAGAACAGACCTTACCTCGAGCTTGTCCGGATTTTGTGTTTTAACATAGGCCGGACAACCCCATATCTGAATAAAATTAAGACATGGTCTCTTGCCATTCCATATCTCATATGGAGTGGTAGGCACTGATTTGGTTGGAACTCTATTCAATAGGTATGCAGCAGTCTCCAGTGCATATCCCCAGAAGGAAATAGGTAACTCAGCTGCACTCATCATAGAGCGCACCATATCTAATAGGGTGCGATTTCTCCGCTCCGATACACCGTTGTGCTGTGGTGTATAAGGAGGAGTAAGCTGAGAGAGAATCCCATTCTCTTTTAGATAATCTCTGAATTCGTTACTTAAGTATTCTCCTCCTCGATCAGATCGAAGGATCTTAATACTTTTGCCCGTTTGGTTCTTTACTTCTTGTTTATATTCTCTAAATTTCTCAAAAGCTTCTGATTTGTGTTTCATCAGGAACACATATCCGAATCTAGAGAGATCGTCAGTGAATGTAATGAAGTATGAAGAACCATTCCTGGCATGGGTAGACATGGGACCGCATACATCACTATGTACCAGTCCTAAGAGTTCAGTAACTCTTTCTCCGTGTCCACTAAACGGAGCTTTGGTCATTTTTTCTTTGAGACATGAATGGCAAGTATCATAAGATGATAATTCGAACGGATTCAAATAACCATCCTTATGCAACTTAGCTAGTCGTGTCTCATTGATATGGCCAAGTCTACAGTGCCACAAGAAGGTTTCGTTCATTTCTGAGCTTTTCCTCTTGTGTGTGTTTTGTATATTGAAGACTGTATTTTGATTGAGAATGAATATGCCATTATGTAGCGAGCCTGATGCAATCAACTTTTGATCTAGGAATATATTCATAGCATTATCCTTTACTACAAAATTATATCCTTCTTTACTTAATAAAGAAACTGATATAATGTTGCACATAATGTTCGGTATATAATAGCACTCATTCAGAATCATTGTATTACCACTTGGTAATACTAGGTGATATTCGCCAACTGCTTTGGCTGCAATACTTGCACCGTTCCCAACTTGAACGGAATGATCATCTTTTCCCATTTCTCTATCTTTTCGTAGCCCATGTAACTGTTTACATATGTGGGATCCTGATCCGGTATCTAATACCCAGGACGTAGGGTGAACTGAGAAACAGTTCTCAATAACTAACACACCTGTAGAAGATGCATCAACATGCATGTTCTTTTGGGCGGATTGAGAATCCAGATATTCTCCTGTTTCCTGTTCATTCTTATAACACTTATAAGATAGAACGGGTTCAACGTCCCCCTGCACAGTATAACATGCGGGTTCGGTCAATACATCCATATTATTATCTTGATTAAGGCATGAACTGGTCGCTACCTGGAGAGAGAGAGAAGAAAACACTTTAGCGTATGCTCGTGCAAGATCAGATTGGTTATTATCTTTCTAATCAGGATGGCTCCCACTGCTTTTTATCAAATCTTCCTTCAAACCCTAAAAGGAAAGATTAGCCCGGATTAATTACACACTACAAGTTCGCCAATCTTTCACCCAGGCCAGTGTCGGTACTTTGAGGGCGGTCCCCGTGCTTTCGCACGAACCTAATTAATGTAAACCTCGTTTTCCCAAAGGCGTAACCTCGTTAACACCTTTCTAGACACCTACTTGATCAGCTAATTGCAATGTGTAAAACTCTCCCAGGAGTAACTCTTACTCACAGTGGGTATCGGGATCCAACTATCTCATAGAAGGTATGCAATCTCATTGAAAATTTCAACACTTGAAATTCCCGATAATACTTTTGCCCCTAGCGTCCTGTGACCTTGACGGAGGCCAAACTACCCACAGGGCGCTAGTCAAGTTCAACCCGTCATTTCTTGATCGAATTAAACCCACCCGTACGACCCTTGACGGAGGCCAAACTACGCCGTACGAACACCCTAATCCAATCGCATCATATGCTGGCAGATAAGCACTAGTTAGCTACCATACACTACGCCTTGACGGAGGCCAAACTACCGCAGCATGAATACTAAGTAGCACTTATCTGAAATGACGGAGGGCTACGCAGGTTTTTCTAAAAACCATGAGCGTAATGAACTTGATATCGTTGTAGAATCAAATGAAGTTTTGAAATGGAGTGATTTTGAGGCTTTTCTAGTTTTGCTAAAGGGGTCACTCCCGGTGAAGGGATCGTCGGCCCTTTCCTCGTCGAATGAGGTGCGGGACATATCATATATATCACTGTGCAAAGCAAAAACTCTTAAAAGCAATCAATAACCAAACCGAGTGTGTAGCATCTGCCAGTTATTGCTAAAGGAGTCACTCCCGGTGAAGGGATCTCGGTCCTTTCCTCATCGAATAAGGTGCGGGATATATCATATATATCGCTGTGCAAAGCAAGAACTGTAGCTACCCTTTTTATTTTGAAATTTGATTCTACAACATCTTACGTTTCTTTTCTTTCATTAATCACATTAATGAAGTCCCATCATTTAAATACCTAAACATCACAGATAGATATGACGTACACTTATGAAATCCGCATTCGCCTCGATGTCCCCTCGTGCACCGTTAGGTTAGGTAACTAACGACAGAGCAGGGCAGGGCTAGAGCGGGTGTAAAACATAAGTAACGTCTATATAATATATCATATATACTATATACTATATCCATCACAGAATCACATCACAGAAATCGCAGCAGAAGAAACATATGAAATATTGGATATACTAGGACGTCCGTGTTTTCAATACGAGCCAGTATAAAACAAGGATTCCACGGTCGTGATGAATAGCCAATCCCACACCCCTAGACCCCTACGAGAGCGGCAAGCAACCCTGCCAATTCTAGGGTTAGGAGACCCGGACTCGACTCCTCGAGTTGGTCTCCCACTGGACCCCAGAACCCGGTTACTTGTGCTCCCCTCCTTGGGTCTATCCTAATGCGGAAAAGTAAATAATATACAAAGGGTAACAACTTCCGCTACCTGGAAGTGCCCCAAATAAAAGAATATTACATACAAGTTTTTACATGAATGAAAATGAAAAACACTCATCTCACATAAAAACCCCCCCGGCCATTCGAACACGACGATCCAATATAACATATCCAGCAACACATAACATCACATGTCATCAACGTAAGTAAATATGCGCATCCCAATTGTCATTGACATATAGCAACGAAACCAGCGATATCACATATTACACTTACGGTCACAGAAAAGAAAGTGTAAAACTACAACAATTGGAATCCGCAACTTCTTTAGACATCGCATGCCTAATCAAATGAAATACTTAGACATCACATGCCTAACAGATATAAATCCCGCATTTTAGTCTCATTATCGAAAACTCTTTTCAATATCATGTGGGACTAAACTGCTAGATTTATAACATTCATTCAGTTATCTTATAACTGTTTGTGAATTCCAATTATTGTATCACATTCCAGATAAACAGAAAATGTTAAACTTTCCGATCGAACAATCGAATACCTAAGTTTTCCCGATACAACTCAACACATGAAATAAGTCTAACAACATTCCGTTCGTGCCTCAGTACCAACGGTCCAGCCGTAGAAGGGTCAAGCCAACGCCTCACATGTGGCACGCCGTACTGCCCCAAACCCGAAGGTTCAAAGGGCAGTTCAAGACGGTCACATAATCGAGTTAAGGTTTGTTGTCTTCTAGAGGGTCCATCGCGTTACTTGCACTACTTAGAACGTCGTTAAACTACGGAAAAATCCAACACTTGGAAATTTCCCGACATGGGAAAAGTTGGGTATTTATATCCGGTCGAACTTTTTAACAAATTCAAAAAATTATCCGGAAAAACACAAAGACGAAATTTGATAATCCGGTCGAAACACCGAAGCTCTAAAACACCCCAGAAAATTCAACACTTGAATAAATATTAAAAATTCCCATAAAACTCAGCACCAGAAAAGAAGAATTACTGTGCAAAAAATATTGCGCAATATGAACAGTAGGCGGCGGAACCGCGGCAGAAGCCATGCTTCTGCCGCGTTTCCACGGCTGTTTAGATGCATCATGAGCTCGTGTTTCACCATAATTCTTAGATCTTCCTACTGAATTTTTTAGGCATTTTTAATCCGGAAAAATCCCAGATTTTAGAAAAAGTCCAGAGAGCACTCGGGTTTTAGGGTTTCGGGTTCGCTCAGACTTCAAACGTCGTCTGGACTTTGCCTAAGGCTCTAGCTAGTCTCTGATACCAGTGAAATGTTCCTAGGCACACTATAGAGGTCTCACAAGGCATCAACCATGCCAAATTCAAAATTTACGGTGCCGAGAAACCCTAGACTACGGATCGTTGGCTAGAATTCTAGGCGATATAGTAAACTAGTTAACAACTTAACAAAAGTTAAGAAGCTACAACCTTTATAGATCCGGATATCCACTTCCTTGGCTCCACGTGGGCCTCCTCTTGCTGTCCGTCTCGAATCCCGAACTCAAACGTCGGCTTCATCGGAGAATTGGGCGGACTAGGTCGTCGGCTTCGTGCCGAAGATGATCTACGTCGAAGCATCGCAAGTTCAAGCTCCAACTTCACCAAGTTGTGAAACTTATGAAGAAAACACCCAAAACAACTTGGCAAGAGGTAGAGGGTGAAGAAATAGGAGGTGGGTTCACTTTAGAATTGGATTTCTCTCACTTTAGCTCAAGTTGCCATTGATGGACCTTAAGCTTTTCTTGAAGAAGAAGATGATCAAGAAGAAAAAGAATATGATAAGTCTTTTAAAAATGAAACTAATATGAATACTTATCATATCTTGACCATGGTCAAGTGTAGAGATTAAACTAAGGTTAGTTGGAATGGTTAGGGTTAAGGATAAGATAAGGATGGTGGACTTTGTCAAAGCTTCATGAAGCTTCAACATAGAAACAAAATAAGCCACCATTCTTAATAATATCCAAAATGAATAAATAAATAAATAAATAAGTAAATAATCAAAACCCTAACCATTATGCATGTAACCATGGTTTAATCTTTACACAAACCCAAGTGAGCAAGTATTATCAAACATGATACAAACAAGTGCACAAAAATATATCATATATACAATGTGCATCAAGTGAGAAAATCCTTTTAAAAAGAACCAATACTAGTTAATGCAATGTAATATATCAAATATATAATTATACATCAAATCATTAAATCAACACTTGATTTAACGATCCGGTCATATCGCATATAACCGACTAGTATCCTATGTATCGGCTTATCGAATCAATGATTCGATAACTAGGTCATATCGAATATAACCTATCGAAACATTTATCGCGAGAATGAAATGCGGTATCACATACACGCATTATTCTCGCTCCCGCACATATCTCATATGCGCTCCTATTTCGTTTCGCTTGAGCCAGGAAACCTCTGTGTAGGACTCTAAAGACTCGTCAATACGCCGGTAGCAGATGATGATCATATCAAGCATCCACAAGCCGCAAGCGGTCTGCTAAACGTAACGGCCATCCGGGTATTGAGCGATCAGAAGATCGACGAGTTAGCCCGCTCACACTCCTGTGAATCCAACCAGTAACACTTACCGTATAGTCCGGTCTGTTCGTCTGATACGTCGCATATCAAGTCTAGGGGTGGTAAACGTCAGACCCCAATAACCGATAAGTCGTGCCGATGTAAGGCTCATAACGGGTCGAGAAACTACTGGTAACACTTACCAGCAAATCTCTGATCAGCCCTGGCCAGGGACTTCCCTGTTACGGCCAATCGAGCACAGCGCAACATCAACCCCCAATACCGGGAGAGACGAAACCCTTCCTATCGCTCATTGCCTCCATGTGACTCGGGACTGTACCCAAAGACCACCGTTTTGCACGCCCTCATGGATGTGGTAAGGTGGAGATCAAAGCACAGTGGGAATCACACAAGACTCTATGACGATCTCGGGTCTACAGACTAACCTGCACAAGTGTCACCTGAGAACTGCCATCTGACGTGAGGTATAATACCATCTGGGAGTTCTCGGCGAGTCCGTCCAGTGTACCCAGTCTCCACTGAGCACCCGTACACCATCTCTGATGTCAAATACCAATGGATATGGGATCATCCATCCCCCATCTCATGGGTCGAGAAGCGTATACTCTAGTCTACACTGGTATATCGATACCCCGTCTCGATATACCCACGACTAGGGACCTTGAAGGATGTACTTATGGACTACCATGTCCCCACTAGTATGATCTGCATCATAGTCCAGGCAATCAAGTACACATCCTAAGGGCTTTATCAACATGTAACTATAAGACAGTTTAAAGAGAGAAGTGTACATGTTATGACAAAGAGTAACCAGATAGCATACTATCATATCAAGCAAGAAAGTCATCTCTATATATGTCCAAGCATCCAATATAATATACATGATCTGTACAATACTGGCCTCTAGGGCATACATAAAACTAACAATCTCCCACTTGCACTAGGGCCAGCTGCTGTAGTATCGCATACCGAGCATCCCGAAGAGTCTCTCAAACTGTATCTGGGGAATGGCTTTCGTGAGTGGATCCGCCGTATTGTTCTTCGTGTCAACCCTCCTGACCTCAATCTCCCGGCGATCAACTATCTCCCGGATCAGGTGATACCGCCTCAGAATATGCCTGGATCGCTGATGGGACCTGGGTTCCTTGGCTAAAGCCACCGCTCCATTGTTATCGCAATACAAAGGTCTTGGATGCTCAATGGATGGAACCACTCCAAGTTCAGTAATGAACTTCTTGATCCAGACAGCCTCTTTGGCAGCATCGTTGGCAGCGATGTATTCAGCCTCCATCGTCGAGTCTGCCATGGTTTCCTGCTTGGAACTCTTCCAGCTAACCTCCCCTCCGTAAAGGGTAAAGACAAAGCCCGACTGCGACTTAGAGTCGTCCTTATCACTCTGGAAGCTCGAATCGGTAAAGGACTCCACTTGGAGCTCTCCGTTACCATACACCAAGAACATATCTCTAGTCCTTCGCAAGTACTTGAGAATGCTCTTCACAGCTGTCCAGTAACTCTCTCCAGGATCAGCTTGATACCTGCTCACTGCACTTAGTGAGTATGCTACATCGGGTCTGGTACATAGCATCGCATACATGATAGAGCCTACTGCCGAAGCATAGGATATCCCTTGCATGCGAGCTCTCTCCAAATCAGTCTTGGGAGACATCTCTTTGGAGAGAGTGACTCCAGAGATCGTGGGCAAGTTCCCACGCTTGGACTCTTCCATACTAAACCTCTTTAGTATGGTGTCAATGTACCTGGATTGGGACAATCCCAAAATCCGTTTGGTTCTATCTCTATAGATCCTAATTCCCAATATGCAGGAGGCATCACCAAGATCTTTTATTGAGAATCTTTGTGATAAGAAGAGCTTGACCGATTGCAGCATAGGAATATCATTTCCTATCAAGAGTATGTCGTCCACGTACAATACGAGGAAGACAACCTTACTCTCTGCCACCTTCTTGTAGATACAAGGTTCATATGGGTTTTTGACGAAATCAAACTCTTTGATAACGACGTCAAAGCAGATGTTCCAACTCCGCGATGCTTGCTTTAATCCATAAATGGATTTAAGCAGCTTGCACACCTTCCCGCTGCTCCCACTGTCTACGAAGCCCTCTGGCTGAGTCTGTAAGTGCACGGCGGTGCCCCGGCCGTCAATCCGACGCCGGAATGAGGAAGCGGTGATAAACTTTAATTTTGCGGACTTAGCAAACCGGCACCACCGCGCACTAAACATCCGGATCGTAACCATTAACTAGTCTAAGCTACTAACAAGATAGGGAAGAGAAGTATACCGACAGATCCGAGTCCTCCGGTCTTCTCGTCGTTGTCCCGATCTCCTGCGGAATGTCCCGTCTCCTCCTCGTCGCCGGAAGTGCACCACATCGCCTACTTCTTTTACGGGCTCCCACCTCAATGCCGAGGCAACTCGGGCACGAAGCCGGCTACTCGACGTGCCCAAGATATGCTGTAGAATATCTAGAGAAGAAGTATTATTTGGGGTTTTTGGAGCTTTGCCATTTTGTGGAGGAAGAAGAACTTGGAGAGGGGTGAAGGAAAAATGTGATATACAAAAGAATGAGAATAACAATTTTTCCCCCCACCAAAAAAAATGAATCCCATTCCTTCTCTTAGGAATGGCCCCCCCCCACCAAGTGTGATTGGAGAGAGAAAAAGTAAGGTCAAGAGGGTGGGTGGATTGCAATGATGCAAGCAAGTGATGATGAAAGAAAAACAAATGATCACAAGAAAACCCTCACTCCAACACCACCATCACCAACAACCATGATGACTTTAAAAGTCAAGCCATCATGAGGAAGTCAAGAAGTCATGGTCAAGGGATGGGCTCCATCATGAAACCATCATGATAAAACAAAAATGCAAAGACCCCCTCCACTAATGCCTATTTGCAAGAATGCAAATAAACCCTCCTCCACCAATCTTCGGCCAATGAACGGTACAAAGGAAATTGGCCGAAACGGAAAGCAAACTGGCAACTCCAGAAAACTGGTCCCGTAATAAATTACAGGAAAACCCCGATACTGTGCATACACACCCGCATCTGTATTTCGACCGAAATACAAATGCAATGAGACAAAGTCTACACTGTACTATACTAGGATCCGACTTATACCAAAGCCGGCCAGTAAAATCCGTTCGATCCTGATCCGTGCAATACCGCACGTATCTGATCGAACCCTGCCATATATCCATACGGCCTATAGTACAAACTGTCCGATCCTGATCCGTGCAATACCGCACGTATCTGATCGGACCTTGCCATATCTCCATACGGCCTCTACAACCTTTCGCTCGAAAGCTGAGTAACAGAATGTGGGGGACTCTAAAGACTCGTCAACATCTTGGTTGTGGATTTAACCACTAGCACGTCAGAGGTATAAGCCAATACGTAACGGGCTACCTGGTATTGACTAAAAGGGACGTCTGTGAGCGAACTCAGCCTGACAACCCTACTGAGCCTGTCAGTGACAATATCCGTACAGTCCGGTCCGTTCGTCTATGAGCATCGCAAGGCGGGCCTAGGGGGTTGGTAAAAGTCAGACCCCCAAAAGCGGTACAAGTCGTGTCGGAGTGTAGCCCAGAACACCCTGAGATACTACTGGAATACCTACCAGTAAATCTCCTTGCCTTGGCCAAGGACTTCGTGTAATGGCTCTCCTAGACACAGCACGACCTCACCCCCAATACCGGGAGAGACGAACCCCTGAAGATACGCTCACTGCCTCCATGTGGCTCGGGACTGTACCCAACTAAAACCTGTTTGCACGACTCCTTTGAGCCGTGGTAGGGTAGTAATCAAAGTACAGTGGGAACTCACACGAGACAAATGACGATCCCCAGGTCGATGAACTAACCTGCACACATGTCGCCAGGGAACTGCCATCTGACGTCTGGTATATGACCAACTAGCATGTTCCCGGCGAGTCCTGTCCGGTGTACTCATAACCCAATGAGCACCTGTATACATCTTAGGTGATCCAACTGACACCAGTGGCTTGTGAGACCGGCCACCGCCCCTCGTCGGGGTCTCGACTGTATACACTAGTCTACTCAGGAGTATCGATGCCCTGTCTCGAAACTCACACGACTAGGGACCATTTCAGGATATGCTTATAGACCCCAGCTCCCACTTATATGATCGCCCTCATACTGCTGGTGGTCAAGCAAGAATCCTAGGGGCTCTATCAACGTGTAATAGCGACTTGTCAGGTCACCTAAAGCAGTACACGATGATAAAGGTAAACCAGATAGCATACTATCATCTCGAGTAAGACTGTCCTACCGGGATAGGTCTTCCATCAATCATTGCAATCACGTACCTGTGACCTAATAATTGACTCTGAGGGCACTATCTCCAACAATCTCCCACTTGCACTCAAGGCTAATTATTGTGATGTCGCATACTCACAGCCCATGTGATAACGAACACCCAACTCCTCTACTAGTCAGTCTCACAAAGCTCGTTTGCGAGACTATTGCGTTCGAGGAATAGCCTTAATGAGTGGATCCGCTTTGTTGTTTCTTTCTATGTCTCTCTATATCTCAAGTTCGCGGAGAAAGCCATCTCCCGAAATGAGCAATACCTGTCTTAGAATGTGTCTGGATGTCTGATGGGACATAGCTCATAAATGAACTCCAAATCCAAACTTCTTAGACTGTATCGTCAACTGAACTTAATCAGTATCCTGCGCCATGCCACCCTCAGTATTGCCTTGGACCACCTGTCCAAAATACTGCCCCTCATCAGAAGGAAAAACTATAACTCTGACAACCTCCTTGTCGTCCATGTCACCTTGGAAGCCTGGAATGATAACTGTCTCCTGGATAAGGCTGTCGTTATCATATCCCTAGAACATTCACTTATGTTCTAAAACTGCTTCCGACCGTTTCTCCAGGATTGGATTAAAGTCAACTTATTGCATCTAGTGCAAGAACAACATCTGGTGTGGTACTTGACATCTCATGATTGACTCAATTGCCTGAGCAAGTGATCTGCCAATCATGCACGTCCCTCTCCATTTTAGTCTGTAAGACACCTTTAGAGAGGGTGACTCCATTACCTGCAGGTACACTACCGTGCCAGGAGTCGTCCATTCTAAATACTCTTAGAATGCTGTCTAAGTACCCTGATTGGAAAACCACCCAAATCTAGATCTAAAACCATAGATCTAGTGATCAGTATGTCTGATATAATATCCAAGTCATATGTGGAGAAAACACTGTGTGACGACCAAAGTATAACCGATTGTAGTATAGGAGTTTCCTTTCCTATTCTGTGTATGTCATCCAAATACCATGACATCACACCCTACTACCATCTCAACAGATCCATCCACTATTCTGATGAAGTCAAACCCATGACTGTCACATCAGAAATAGATGATCTATCTCCGCTACATCTGCTTTAGTCTATAAATAGACATAAGCTACTTGTCCACCAATGCTTCCGCTGCTCGCACTGACTACGACAACCCTCTGGTAGAGTCATATACACGTACACTTCTAAAACTAGTTTAGAATGACGCTATACTCATCCTCCCGCCGGGTCTCGCAGCCTGGAACAACAGCAATGGTAAATGTGGGTAAACAAGAACTTCCCTGTCACCGTCCTTGAGGCTACCGTAGTACCTCTCGGGTGCCTGAAGTTACCCACCGTATCTGCGGAGTGGCCAATGGAATGTCAATCCAGATTGAATCTTTAGGTTCCTTATCAAATCTTCAGTAATCGTTTGTGGTTCTGGAATCACTTCCAGTTCTACCATACTCCCACTACTGTTTTCTGAAAAAATCCATTTTTAATAAAACTGTGGCGAGTCTAGAACAATATTGCTATTGTTCATCCAGATGGTAGAAAGTCAACCCTCGTCATAGCCTGGGTCAACCCACAAACAGCCATTACAGAAATATGCCTTGAGTTGTCCAGTGTCTGGTTTTAAGCATAAACCGGACAACTCCCCGTACCTTAACACCGTTAAGATATGAACTGTTCTATATCCAATATGGAAACAGAGGCACTGATTTAATTGAACCAGATTCAAATCATGCAGCTGTTTCCAGTGCATGTCTACTAAATGGAAGGAGGCCGATCAGCGTTACTCAACTTAGGAATGCTTCCAATTATGAGTAACCTGAAAGAGAAGCAAGATCTCTTGATTATTACTATCAACTGAATACCATACACAAGTATCTACATCTTCCATCACTTTGAAGAATCCCGATACTTGCTACACCTGGTTCTCTACTCTATTCAAATACCTATAATTTCTCAAAATTCAGACCCTGTGTTTCCGCGAAACACTTGTCTAAAAACTAGAGAAGTCATAAGTAAACCGAATATAGTACGAGGACCAAGCCCTCTGTCCTGATGGACCCTGGACAACATACAATACTCTGTATAAGTCCCTTGAGTTTGATAACTCATTTATTGTGTGTCGTAGGTTGAAACTGTACTTATGGTTAAGAAGAATTACACCGCTGTTTAATGCTCCTTACCTAACCATCCACTGATATAGGTAAATGTCATCGACATAATTTCAAAAAGTATATCTCACTCTATGAAAATAGACGTACAGATATATCAATTTGAAATTGGTGCATAACAGCGGATATTCAAAACCAAATATTTGCCGGCCGGCAAACAACCCAGGTGATTTCCTCAAATATCACCGATTGCAACGAATCTCGATATAATGAGGATAGTCACCCAATTCCCAACAACTTACTCCCACTCATCATCTGTAAAACCATACAGATGTGAGAATCATACCTGGTAAATACATACCCTGGAGTAAGTATCTAGTCGGGAAATCAGCTTTCCTTTAACAGTACACAGTGAGACTGAAACATTGAAATGTTTCGATGGGGTATCCCGGTATTCCTAGTAATGCCTCTTCCATTATCCAGATTCACAACTGTAACCGTGTAGTTCTTTGCCACCTCTCCAAATCCCTTCATATGTCTTTAGTCATTATCTTCTGCACACCCCTTTAGGCCAAATGGTTTTCTTCCTTCCCTACCGTTCGGCACCAGCCTATGGTTTGGAAGAAGACTATCCAATAAGCATAATGGGTGTACTGTCCCAATCCTAGGAACACTCGCAATGCGAGAGAAGGTGAAGATAAAAGACACCTGAATAAATCTTATTCCTAATTCTCCTGAACCAGAATCCATCCCCGAACTGGAACAAGTTCCTTTCGAGTTCGTATATAACCATACGATGGAGTATCCAATAAACTGTGGATCTTCGTAGTGATACGGAGTGTTCTGGAGAAATACAAAGGTGATTTAGGATTGGCGAAGGAATACTTGGTTTGGTCATGAATATCTGTTGCAATTTACTTTGCCCTCTCACTAATCCCTTGCTTTGTCTTAACTTAATACCTTCTGTACACCGTTTAGGCTAATTGGCTTTCTTCCTTCCCTACCGGTCGGCACCAGCCTATGGTTTGGAAGAAGACTATCCAATTTGCGTAATAGGTGTACTACTCCTAAACCAAGGAGTACTCGCAACCTGAGAGAGGGTGAAAAGAAAAGACAACTGAATAGTCCTATCCGTTTTCTCCAGAACCGGAAACCATCCTCGAATAAATCCCTTCGAGTTCGTATCTAACCATACAATGGTTTTGACCAATGGAAGTGGACGTTCGTAGCAATACGGGATGTCCTGGAGAAAAGGGTAAAAGTAGGAGTGGCAATGAGGTTTGCAACTCTGACAATCCAAAAGCCAGCGCTAAGAAGGTTCGGTCAACTTGGCCACTGAGTCATAGTCTTAGGGTCGGGTCAATGGTCGCTGCCAAAGAGAGAGAGAAAAGAAACACTCAGCGTGCACTCTAACCTAGATCAGAATGGTAACCAATTTATCTAATCTGGAAACCTCCCACTGTACCGTCAAATTCTCCTCCAAACCTAAAAGAAGAATTAGTCGGGGTCACCCGAGGAGTAAACTAACTCATCAGTGGGAATCGGGATCCAACTATCATCGCATGATAATGTGACGGAATCCGCTCACGGTGTCACACTCCAGAAGGTATGCGCATATCTGGCAAGTTTCAGTTCTTTTGAAACTCCCGATGTGATTTCTGCCCCATGATTTTATGACCTTGACGAAGGCCAACAAATCATAAGTCACATGTCAAGTTCTACCCGTCATTCTCCAGGTTAATTTGAATCCACCCGCACAAGCCCTTGACGAAGGCCAACAAGGCTATATGACTGTCCCAAACCAACGCATCTATCTATGCTGCAGAAAGGCAACAAGCAGCTACCATACACTATGCCTTAACGAAGGCCAACAAACATAGCATGAATACTACGTGCTACCCATCTGAAACGACGGAAGGCTACGAATGGTTTCTGGCGAAAACCTTTAACGTAAATAACTTGATACCGTTGAAGGAACTGATAGCTTTTTAAAAATATAGTGATGAAAACCGTTGCTAAAGAGGTCACTCCCGGTGAAGGGATCTCGGCTCTTTCCCCGTAGAATGGGGTGCAGGATATTCCAAATGAATACCGCGATGCAAAGCAAAAGTAATCGGCTATAGTGAAGTTAATGCCCTGACGCAAAATTCTGTCCAAGGGGTCACTCCCGGTGAAAGGATCTCGGCCCTTGCCTCGTCGACTGAGGAGCAGGATATTCCAACTGAATACCACGATGCAAAACAAAAGTGAACGTCCTTGCAATAACAGCTTTTTGAAAAAGTGTTCCAACAATATGAGATTAGGTTTGTTTTTAAACTTGCATTGATCCGAATCAATGCAGTCCCATCAATTGATCACACCAAAAAGAACGAAAATATACTGATGTATGTATATGCCATCCGCATTCGCCACTGGGTCCCGTCATTACCCGTTAGGTTAGCTAACTAACGACAGAGCGGGGACTGGACTAGCGCGGATGTAAAACATATACAACATCTACTAATATATATACCAATATATTATATTCGCTCAAGGCGTGATAGAAATGCAACATCACAGAGAATGTACAGCATCACAGAAACAATATAGATATCTGGGATCCCCGGGTTTCACAGAGCCACTACTGAAACCCGACGTTCCCCTGGTCGTGTGGATAGCCTGTGCAATGAAATCCTAGACCCCTACGGGCGCGGCAAGTCACCCGCCAAAACCTGAAGCGAGGCAGCCCCCTTCAGTACCGTGAATGGACCACCCAGCACTTCACGGAATCCGGCAACTTGGGCACCCCTCCTGGGTCAACCTGTACCCCCTACGAGTGCGGCGAATAGCCCGCCAATTCCAGAGTGAAGCCCCCTCCGTCTCAATGCCATGAGATGCGGGCTTGTTGCCCCCTAGAACCCGGCTATCCGTGCACCCCTCCTGGGGTAATCCTAGTACAGAAAGTAAAATATACATACACCGGGTACAACGACCGCAACCTGGCCGTGCCCCAAAAATAATAATACAAACAGGCAGTGACGGCAGTCCAAATGTCGGACGCTCGCCCCGCAATATCAAATGTACATAATACAACCACAACTGTACTAGCATTGCATCCAGGCTATCCCCCACGACCGATCCGCAACATCACAGCAAAAACAAAACATCAACGTGAAAGTCACGTTCGCAAATCCGTCTAACCGGGCTATAGCAGTTAGACCGGATTTACCGATCGAGTGACATTCACGGTCGCAGATATAATGTAAATACTGTGAAAAATGTGTTTAAAATTTTCCGATTGATCAAATAATTAACAAGTGGGCCCCAAGCAATACTGTAGTACTCACAGAAATAATTGGCCCAATTTTAATATTCCAAAACACCCAAAATAATAACAGAAGCCCACTGGAAAAATATGATACAGTGACGTCACCAATGCGCGTCGGAACCGCGGCCCAATGGTGGGTTCGGCCGCGGATCCGCGCTACATTGGTCGACTGACTGTGTCGAATTTTCCCAGTGGTCTTAGAATTTCCTGCACATCAATTTTATACAACCTGAAAAAATTTTTGACAACAAAAATTTCCAACAGAAAACTGATGTGATCAAAATACGGGTTTTGGAACTTTTTGATCGATCGGAAATGCAAACACATTACACAAAGCTAGACTAAGTTAATGGCGAGTCTCTCATACCACTGTAAGTGCACGGCGGTGCCCCGGCCGTCAATCCGACGCCGGAATGCGGAAGCGGTGATAAACTTTAATTTTGCGGACTTAGCAAACCGGCACCACCGCGCACTAAACATCCGGATCGTAACCATTAACTAGTCTAAGCTACTAACAAGATAGGGAAGAGAAGTATACCGACAGATCCGAGTCCTCCGGTCTTTTCGTCGTCGTCCCGATCTCCTGCGGAATGTCCCGTCTCCTCCTCGTCGCCGGAAGTGCACCACATCGCCTACTTCTTTTACGGGCTCCCACCTCAATGCCGAGGCAACTCGGGCACGAAGCCAGCTACTCGACGTGCCCAAGATATGCTGTAGAATATCTAGAGAAGAAGTCTCATTTGGGGTTTTTGGAGCTTTGCCATTTTGTGGAGGAAGAAGAACTTGGAGAGGGGTGAAGGAAAAATGTGATATACAAAAGAATGAGAATAACAATTTTTCCTCCCACCAAAAAAAAAATGAATCCCATTCCTTCTCTTAGGAATGGCCGGCCCCCCCCACCAAGTGTGATTGGAGAGAGAAAAAGTAAGGTCAAGAGGGTGGGTGGATTGCAATGATGCAAGCAAGTGATGATGAAAGAAAAACAAATGATCACAAGAAAACCCTCACTCCAACACCACCATCACCAACAACCATGATGACTTTAAAAGTCAAGCCATCATGAGGAAGTCAAGAAGTCATGGTCAAGGGATGGGCTCCATCATGAAACCATCATGATAAAATAAAAATGCAAAGACCCCCTCCACTAATGCCTATTTGCAACAATGCAAATAAACCCTCCTCCACCAATCTTCGGCCAATGAACGGTACAAAGGAAATTGGCCGAAACGGAAAGCAAACTGGCAACTCCAGAAAACTGGTCCCGTAATAAATTACAGGAAAACCCCGATACTGTGCATACACACCCGCATCTGTATTTCGACCGAAATACAAATGCAATGAGACAAAGTCTACACTGTACTATACTAGGATCCGACTTATACCAAAGCCGGCCAGTAAAATCCGTTCGATCCTGATCCGTGCAATACCGCACGTATCTGATCGAACCCTGCCATATATCCATACGGCCTATAGTACAAACTGTCCGATCCTGATCCGTGCAATACCGCACGTATCTGATCGGACCTTGCCATATCTCCATACGGCCTCTACAACCTTTCGCTCGAAAGCTGAGTAACAGAATGTGGGGGACTCTAAAGACTCGTCAACATCTTGGTTGTGGATTTAACCACTAGCACGTCAGAGGTATAAGCCAATACGTAACGGGCTACCTGGTATTGACTAAAAGGGACGTCTGTGAGCGAACTCAGCCTGACAACCCTACTGAGCCTGTCAGTGACAATATCCGTACAGTCCGGTCCGTTCGTCTATGAGCATCGCAAGGCGGGCCTAGGGGGTTGGTAAAAGTCAGACCCCCAAAAGCGGTACAAGTCGTGTCGGAGTGTAGCCCAGAACACCCTGAGATACTACTGGAATACCTACCAGTAAATCTCCTTGCCTTGGCCAAGGACTTCGTGTAATGGCTCTCCTAGACACAGCACGACCTCACCCCCAAGACCGGGACTGTACCCAACTAAAACCTGTTTGCACGACTCCTTTGAGCCGTGGTAGGGTAGTAATCAAAGTACAGTGGGAACTCACACGAGACAAATGACGATCCCCAGGTCGATGAACTAACCTGCACACATGTCACCAGGGAACTGCCATCTGACGTCTGGTATATGACCAACTAGCATGTTCCCGGCGAGTCCTGTCCGGTGTACTCATAACCCAATGAGCACCTGTATACATCTTAGGTGATCCAACTGACACCAGTGGCTTCAGAGACCGGCCACCGCCCCTCGTCGGGGTCTCGACTGTGTACACTAGTCTACTCAGGAGTATCGATACCCTGTCTCGAAACTCACAAGACTAGGGACCATTTCAGGATATGCTTATAGACCCCAGCTCCCACTTATATGATCGCCCTCATACTGCTGGTGGTCAAGCAAGAATCCTAGGGGCTCTATCAACGTGTAATAGCGACTTGTCAGGTCACCTAAAGCAGTACACGATGATAAAGGTAAACCAGATAGCATACTATCATCTCGAGTAAGACTTTCCTACCGGGATAGGTCCTCCATCAATCATTGCAATCACGTACCTGTGACCTAATAATTGACTCTGAGGGAACTATCTCCAACAGAGTCATGTACATGCACTCTTCTAAATCACCGTTTAGAAAGGCGGTCTTAACATCCATTTGCCAGATTTCGTAATCATGATATGCAGCGATGGCAAGCATGATCCGGATGGATTTAAGCATAGCCACTGGAGAAAAGGTTTCATCATAGTCCACACCTGGTCTTTGACGAAAACCCTTTGCTACAAGTCTAGCTTTGAAAGTCTCCACTTTCCCATCTACACCAAGTTTCTTCTTGAAGATCCACTTGCTCCCAATGGGTTTTACCCCTTCAGGAGCAACGTCCAAAGTCCATACTTTGTTGGTGTACATGGATTCCATCTCGGACCGCATAGCATCCAGCCATTTCACTGAGTCCCCACTCGTGATGGCCTGTTCGAAGCTAGTTGGGTCATCATCTTCCATGATGCAATCCTCGCTTCCACCGTCAATGAGAAAACCGTAGTATCTCTCTAGTGGACGAGAAACCCTACTAGATCGGCGGAGAGGCTGGGGTTCGTTGAGTTCTACTGAATTCTCTGGTTCTACCAAGTCTTCTGTTATAGTTTGTGTTGCTGGAACCTCTTCCAGTTCTACCTCAATGCTACTTGTCTGTTTCATAAGAAAACTCTTTTCTAAGAAAGTGGCATGTCGAGAAACAAACACTTTTTGTTCCTCGGAGTGGTAAAAGATATACCCTCGTGAATGTTTGGGATATCCAATAAACTTACATAGAACAGACCTTACCTCGAGCTTGTCCGGATTTTGTGTTTTAACATAGGCCGGACAACCCCATATCTGAATAAAATTAAGACATGGTCTCTTGCCATTCCATATCTCATATGGAGTGGTAGGCACGGATTTGGTTGGAACTCTATTCAATAGGTATGCAGCAGTCTCCAGTGCATATCCCCAGAAGGAAATAGGTAACTCAGCTGCACTCATCATAGAGCGCACCATATCTAATAGGGTGCGATTTCTCCGCTCCGATACACCGTTGTGCTGTGGTGTATAAGGAGGAGTAAGCTGAGAGAGAATCCCGTTCTCTTTTAGATAATCTCTGAATTCGTTACTTAAGTATTCTCCTCCTCGATCAGATCGAAGGATCTTAATACTTTTGCCCGTTTGGTTCTTTACTTCTTGTTTATATTCTCTAAATTTCTCAAAAGCTTCTGATTTGTGTTTCATTAGGAACACATATCCGAATCTAGAGAGATCGTCAGTGAATGTAATGAAGTATGAAGAACCATTCCTGGCATGGGTAGACATGGGACCGCATACATCACTATGTACCAGTCCTAAGAGTTCAGTAACTCTTTCTCCGTGTCCACTAAACGGAGCTTTGGTCATTTTTCCTTTGAGACATGAATGGCAAGTATCATAAGATGATAATTCGAACGGATTCAAATAACCATCCTTATGCAACTTAGCTAGTCGTGTCTCATTGATATGGCCAAGTCTACAGTGCCACAAGAAGGATTCGTTCATTTCTGAGCTTTTCCTCTTGTGTGTGTTTTGTATATTGAAGACTGTATTTTGATTGAGAATGAATATGCCATTATGTAGCGAGCCTGATGCAATCAACTTTTGATCTAGGAATATATTCATAGCATTATCCTTTACTACAAAATTATATCCTTCTTTACTTAATAAAGAAACTGATATAATGTTGCACATCATGTTCGGTATATAATAGCACTCATTCAGAATCATTGTATTACCACTTGGTAATACTAGGTGATATTCGCCAACTGCTTTGGCTGCAATACTTGCACCGTTCCCAACTTGAACGGAATGATCACCTTTTCCCAGTTCTCTATCTTTTCGAAGCCCATGTAACTGTTTACATATGTGGGATCCTGATCCGGTATCTAATACCCAGGACGTAAGGTGAACTGAGAAACAGTTCTCAATAACTAACACACCTGTAGAAGATGCATCAACATGCATGTTCTTTTGGGCGGATTGAGAATCCAGATATTCTCCTGTTTCCTGTTCATTCTTATAACACTTATAAGATAGAACGGGTTCAACGTCCCCCTGCACAGTATAACATGCGGGTTCGGTCAATACATCCATATTATTATCTTGATTAAGGCATGAACTGGTCGCTACCTGGAGAGAGAGAGAAGAAAACACTTTACCGTATGCTCGTGCAAGATCAGATTGGTTATTATCTTATCTAATCAGGATGGCTCCCACTGCTTTTTATCAAATCTTCCTTCAAACCCTAAAAGGAAAGATTAGCCCGGATTAATTACACACTACAAGTTCGCCAATCTTTCAGCCAGGCCAGTGTCGGTACTTTGAGGGAGGTCCCCCGTGCTTTCGCACGAACCTAATTAATGTAAACCTCGTTTTCCCAAAGGCGTAACCTCGTTAACACCTTTCTAGACACCTACTTGATCAGCTAATTGCAATGTGTAAAACTCTCCCAGGAGTAACTCTTACTCACAGTGGGTATCGGGATCCAACTATCTCATAGAAGGTATGCAATCTCATTGAAAATTTCAACACTTGAAATTCCCGATAATACTTTTGCCCCTAGCGTCCTGTGACCTTGACGGAGGCCAAACTACCCACAGGGCGCTAGTCAAGTTCAACCCGTCATTTCTTGATCGAATTAAACCCACCCGTACGACCCTTGACGGAGGCCAAACTACGCCGTACGAATACCCTAATCCAATCGCATCATATGCTGGCAGATAAGCACTAGTTAGCTACCATACACTATGCCTTGACGGAGGCCAAACTACCGCAGCATGAATACTAAGTAACACTTATCTGAAATGACGGAGGGCTACGCAGGTTTTTCTGAAAACCATGAGCGTAATGAACTTGATATCGTTGTAGAATCAAATGAAGTTTTGAAATGGAGTGATTTTGAGGCTTTCCTAGTTTTGCTAAAGGGGTCACTCCCGGTGAAGGGATCGTCGGCCCTTTCCTCGTCGAATGAGGTGCGGGACATATCATATATATCACTGTGCAAAGCAAAAACTCTTAAAAGCAATCAATAACCAAACCGAGTGTGTAGCATCTGCCAGTTATTGCTAAAGGAGTCACTCCCGGTGAAGGGATCTCGGTCCTTTCCTCATCGAATAAGGTGCGGGATATATCATATATATCGCTGTGCAAAGCAAGAACTGTAGCTACCCTTTTTATTTTGAAATTTGATTCTACAACATCTTACGTTTCTTTTCTTTCATTAATCACATTAATGAAGTCCCATCATTTAAATACCTAAACATCACAGATAGATATGACGTACACTTATGAAATCCGCATTCGCCTCGATGTCCCCTCGTGCACCGTTAGGTTAGGTAACTAACGACAGAGCAGGGCAGGGCTAGGCGGGTGTAAAACATAAGTAACGTCTATATAATATATCATATATACTATATACTATATCCATCACAGAATCACATCACAGAAATCGCAGCAGAAGAAACATATGAAATATTGGATATACTAGGACGTCCGTGTTTTCAATACGAGCCAGTATAAAACAAGGATTCCACGGTCGTGATGAATAGCCAATCCCACACCCCTAGACCCCTACGAGAGCGGCAAGCAACCCTGCCAATTCTAGGGTTAGGAGACCCGGACTCGACTCCTCGAGTTGGTCTCCCACTGGACCCCAGAACCCGGTTACTTGTGCTCCCCTCCTTGGGTCTATCCTAATGCGGAAAAGTAAATAATATACAAAGGGTAACAACTTCCGCTACCTGGAAGTGCCCCAAATAAAAGAATATTACATACAAGTTTTTACATGAATGAAAATGAAAAACACTCATCTCACATAAAACCCCCCCCGGCCATTCGAACACGACGATCCAATATAACATATCCAGCAACACATAACATCACATGTCATCAACGTAAGTAAATATGCGCATCCCAATTGTCGTTGACATATAGCAACGAAACCAGCGATATCACATATTACACTTACGGTCATAGAAAAGAAAGTGTAAAACTACAACAATTGGAATCCGCAACTTCTTTAGACATCGCATGCCTAATCAAATGAAATACTTAGACATCACATGCCTAACAGATATAAATCCCGCATTTTAGTCTCATTATCGAAAACTCTTTTCAATATCATGTGGGACTAAACTGCTAGATTTATAACATTCATTCAGTTATCTTATAACTGTTTGTGAATTCCAATTATTGTATCACATTCCAGATAAACAGAAAATGTTAAACTTTCCGATCGAACAATCGAATACCCAAGTTTTCCCGATACAACTCAACACATGAAATAAGTCTAACAACATTCAGTTCGTGCCTCAGTACCAACGGTCCAGCCGTAGAAGGGTCAAGCCAACGCCTCACATGTGGCACGCCGTACTGCCCCAAACCCGAAGGTTCAAAGGGCAGTTCAAGACGGTCACATAATCGAGTTAAGGTTTGTTGTCTTCTAGAGGGTCCATCGCGTTACTTGCACTACTTAGAACGTCGTTAAACTACGGAAAAATCCAACACTTGGAAATTTCCCGACAGGGGAAAAGTTGGGTATTTATATCCGGTCGAACTTTTTAACAAATTCAAAAAATTATCCGGAAAAACACAAAGACGAAATTTGATAATCCGGTCGAAACACCGAAGCTCTAAAACACCCCAGAAAATTCGACTCTTGAATAAATATTAAAAATTCCCATAAAACTCAGCACCAGAAAAGAAGAATTACTGTGCAAAAAATATTGCGCAATATGAACAGTAGGCGGCGGAACCGCGGCAGAAGCCATGCTTCTGCCGCGTTTCCGCGGCTGTTTAGATGCATCATGAGCTCGTGTTTCACCATAATTCTTAGATCTTCCTGCTGAATTTTTTAGGCATTTTTAATCTGGAAAAATCCCAGATTTTAGAAAAAGTCCAGAGAGCACTCGGGTTTTAGGGTTTCGGGTTCGTTCAGACTTCAAACGTCGTCTGGACTTCGTCTAAGGCTCTAGCTAGTCTCTGATACCAATGAAAGGTTCCTAGGCACACTATAGAGGTCTCACAAGGCATCAACCATGCCAAATTCAAAATTTACGGTGCCGAGAAACCCTAGACTACGGATCGTTGGCTAGAATTCTAGGCGATATAGTAAACTAGTTAACAACTTAACTAAAGTTAAGAAGCTACAACCTTTGTAGATCCGGATATCCACTTCCTTGGCTCCACGTGGGCCTCCTCTCGCTGTCCGTCTCGAATCCCGAACTCAAACGTCGGCTTCATCGGAGAATTGGGCGGACTAGGTCGTCGGCTTCGTGCCGAAGATGATCTACGTCGAGGCATCGCAAGTTCAAGCTCCAACTTCACCAAGTTGTGAAACTTGTGAAGAAAACACCCAAAACAACTTGGCAAGAGGTAGAGGGTGAAGAAATAGGAGGTGGGTTCACTTTAGAATTGGATTTCTCTCACTTTAGCTCAAGTTGCCATTGATGGACCTTAAGCTTTTCTTGAAGAAGAAGATGATCAAGAAGAAAAAGAATATGATAAGTCTTTTAAAAATGAAACTAATATGAATACTTATCATATCTTGACCATGGTCAAGTGTAGAGATTAAACTAAGGTTAGTTGGAATGGTTAGGGTTAAGGATAAGTTAAGGATGGTGGACTTTGTCAAAGCTTCATGAAGCTTCAACATAGAAACAAAATAAGCCACCATTCTTAATAATATCCAAAATGAATAAATAAATAAGTAAATAATCAAAACCCTAACCATTATGCATGTAACCATGGTTTAATCTTTACACAAACCCAAGTGAGCAAGTATCATCAAACTTGAACAAGTGCACAAAAATATATCATATATACAATGTGCATCAAGTGAGAAAATCCTTTTAAAATGAACCAATACTAGTTAATGCAAAGTAATATATCAAATATATAAGTATACATCAAATCATTAAATCAACACTTGATTTAACGATCCGGTCATATCGCATATAACCGACTAGTATCCTATGTATCGGCTTATCGAATCAATGATTCGATAACTAGGTCATATCGAATATAACCTATCGAAACATTTATCGCGAGAATGAAATGCGGTATCACATACACGCATTATTCTCGCTCCCGCACATATCTCATATGCGCTCCTATTTCGTTTTGCTTGAGCTAGGAAACCTCTGTGTAGGACTCTAAAGACTCGTCAATACGCCGGTAGCAGATGATGATCATATCAAGCATCCACAAGCCGCAAGCGGTCTGCTAAACGTAACGGCCATCCGGGTATTGAGCGATCAAAAGATCGACGAGCTAGCCCGCTCACACTCCTGTGAATCCAACCAGTAACACTTACTGTACAGTCCGGTCTGTTCGTCTGATACGTCGCATATCAAGTCTAGGGGTGGTAAACGTCAGACCCCAATAACCGATAAGTCGTGCCGATGTAAGGCTCATAACGGGTCGAGAAACTACTGGTAACACTTACCAGCAAATCTCTGATCAGCCCTGGCCAGGGACTTCCCTGTTACGGCCAATCGAGCACAGCGCAACATCAACCCCCAATACCGGGAGAGACGAAGCCCTTCCTATCGCTCATTGCCTCCATGTGACTCGGGACTGTACCCAAAGACCACCGTTTTGCACGCCCTCATGGACGTGGTAAGGTGGAGATCAAAGCACAGTGGGAATCACACAAGACTCTATGACGATCTCGGGTCTACAGACTAACCTGCACAAGTGTCAACTGAGAACTGCCATCTGACGTGAGGTATAATACCATCTGGGAGTTCTCGGCGAGTCCGTCCAGTGTACCCAGTCTCCACTGAGCACCCGTACACCATCTCTGATGTCAAACACCAATGGATATGGGATCATCCATCGCCAATCTCATGGGTCGAGAAGCGTATACGCTAGTCTACACTGGTATATCGATGCCCCATCTCGATACACCCACGACTAGGGACCTTGAAGGATGTACTTATGGACTACCATGTCCCCACTAGTATGATCTGCATCATAGTCCAGGCAATCAAGTACACATCCTAAGGGCTTTATCAATATGTAACTATAAGACAGTTTAAAGAGACAAGTGTACATGTTAAGACAAAGAGTAACCATATAGTATACTATCATATCGAGCAAGAAAGTCATCTCTATATATGTCCAAGCATCCAATATAATATACATGATCTGTACAATACTGGCCTCTAGGGCATACATACAACTAACATAACCCTCACTCTATATCATCTAGGTACTTTGATTAGCACTTAAAGAAACCTAGTTGCCTCAAGTTTAGAGGCAAAGCTTGGAGTAAAGCTCTCGTGGTGGATCGTCTACTACTTGGAGAAGGCCGAGGAGGAGGTGGAGTTCGTAAAGACGAAGGACACGGTTCTTTAGGTATGATCACTTCACATAGTAGTTTAGAACTTCTATGTTTGATGTTAGTTATCGTTTAGCTTCGAATCATGCGGTTAGTTGATGTTTAAGAAAGAACATGATCGCTTTTCATATTTCCGCCTCCCCGCAAGTCGTGGGGTGTTGTACATCGACTTACAGCTCTTATGACCTTGGCTTTGGTCAAAATGTCATAAGTCACATGTCAAGTTCTACCCGTCATTATCTTGTCAATTTGAACCCATCCGTACATACCCCTGAGTTTGGTCAAATGATAATACGACAATCCCAAACTAACTCATCTATCCATGCAACAAATGAGTACCCAGCAGCTACCAAACACTATGCCTTGACTTTGGCCAAAATGCATAGCTTGAATGCTACTAAATACCCAAATGAAATGACGGAGGGCTACGAATGGTTTTGGCGAAACCGTGAACGTAGTGAACTTGATATGACCGAAGGAACCTGATAGCTTTTAAAAGGAGTGGTTAAAGCTCCGCAATTAAAAATATCATCTGTTTTAAAATAACCGATTGGTTTCTTTTAAATTGTTCCAACGATTCAACTTTTTGGTTTATTTTCTTTGCATTATAAATAATGCGTCCCATCATTAACCTATCATTGCAGAAAACAAAGAAAATACAACGTCCTCTTATGCCATCCGCATTCGCCACGGGGTCCCGTCATCACCCGTTAGGTTACTTAACTAACGGCAGAGCGGGGGCTGGGCTAGCACGGGTGTAAAACATAAGTGACGTCTAAATAGCTATCATATATAGATATTGTACATTCATCAGACGCAATAATAGGAATTCTAGATCTCATATGAACTTTATTGGATTTGCAAGCAATCTGTGTTTGTTTAGAGCCTGCAACAAAAGACGGATTACACAGTTGTGATGAATAACCATTACCCCACCCTAGCCCCTACGGGTACGACAAACTACCCGCCAAATACCCGAAGTGAAGTGGTCTCCCTCAACAAAGTGAGTAGGCCACTAAACACTTCAAAGTACCCGGTAGTTTGTGCACCCCATCTTCGGTCTATCCTAGGAGCAAAAACAGTAAAATGAAATAATACAACGGTGGCTACAACCGCAACCTGGATGTGCCCCGCAAAATAATATTACAACATATTACAATTACATCGAATGAATGAATATAACAACCCATCTCAAACCCCGGCTAATCATCACAACAGTCCAATACAGTTCACAACCACAAACAGTAAAAACCATTACAGAAATATGCAACCCCCTACCAACCGACATACTAGCAGTTAAGGGAGGTTTACGAACACATTATACAATCACAGATATAAACATATTAGCAAACATCGTAAAATTTCGATCGAGCAAAACACTTTAGATTCTACTGCAAAACTTCTCTGTGCACCTGAGATCTTAGCAGAAAATAAAATATCCAGAAATATCACTGTTAACACAAAGGGGTTACTGGGAAAATTTGGGCCGACTCGGCCGCGGATCCGCGGCGGATCGCATGGATCCGCCGCGGTTCCGCGGTGAGTTAGCCAAGTTGGGGGTTCAAATTTCTATAGTATTCCTATAATTTCATGCTTGTTATTCTGCAGGTCCCTGAAAAATTTTTAGGGCCTGTTTTAAATTCGACAGAAACTGTGTAAAAACGATGATCTTTCCGGTTCTTTTGCGTTCGAAATACTTACGACTTTTCTAATGAGTTAATTATTGTTTAGCGAGTCTCTGATACCACTGTAAGTCAATGTACTACACCCCATGACTTGCGGGGAGGCGGAATAATGAAAAACGATCTTGTTTTAGGTGTAAACATCGACTAACCGAGAATCTTTGCATAAACAATAACTAACAAGAAACCATAGAAGTGTTAACTACTATGTTATGTGATTATACCTAAAGAACCGAGTCCTTCGTTTTGTCGTTCTCCACGTCCTCTCCGGCCATCTCTATATAGTAGAAGATCCACAAGAGAGCTTTACTACAAGCTTCACCTCCAACTTGAGGTAACTAGGTTTCTTGAAGTGCTAATCCAAGTAACCTAGGTAATATAGAGTATGGTTAAGGATTAAGTAGTCTATTCTAATCCTTGGTCTCAACAAATGAGAGGGGAGGATTATGGTTTGAAGAGAGAGGGCTTGAGGAGAGAGAAAGTGAGCAAGAGAATGAGATGAGAAAATGAGCTATCATAATATATATCAAGCATTATGATTTACCCAACAAAAGAAAATGAATGATTAATCATCATGCTTAATAAATATAAGAGGGTGATTCATCTCCATTAGTCATTAAGCATTTATGATGCATTAATTACTTGGATGAATCACTCAAATGACTCACTAATCTCATTTAATGTATATGCCACCTTAACCCCCAAGTCACCATCTTCTAGAAGCTTCTCGCACAATTACGAGAACGCCCCTCCTATCTGTGAAAACATGGAAAAACTTTAGACTGTATAAATCCAATAACCGGATACTAGAAACTGGCTTAAACCAAAGCCGACTAGTAAAAACTGTCCGGATGTCGTACGTGCGTAAACACACGTATGCGTCCGAACCCTTGTCGTAAAACCATACGACCTCTATATCGTTTTGCCTGAAGTAGGGAAACTCTCTGTGTGGGACTCTAGAGACTCAACTACTATACTGGCAGTGGGTTTAACCACAGACCGCAAGAGGCACTAGCTGTACGTAACGGTCCCCAGGTAGATGTCGATAAGAAGGCCAATGAGGAAACCCATCCGAACTCTTACTGAGTCTGATGTGACAATCTCCATACAGTCAGGTCCTTTCGTCTAAGACTATCGCATATTGGGCATAGGGGGGCGGCAAGCGTTAGTCCCCTAATAGTGGTATAAGTCGTGTTGGAGTGAAGCCCATTACACCCTGAGAAACTACTGGAACCTACCAGAAAATCTCTCTTGCCCTGGCCAGGGACTTTGCGTAATGGCTCTCTGACACAGCGCGATATCAACCCCTAATACCGGGAGAGACGAATCCTGTCTAACTGCTACTGCCTCCAAGTGCTCGGGACTGCACCCAACTGCTACCTGTTTGCATGACTCCTTTGAGCCGTGGTAGGGTAGCAATCCAAGAACAGTAGGACACACTCGAGGCGAAGTAGCAGTGTCAAGTCTGCGGACTATGCTATACTCATGTCACCTGGGAACTGTTTACTGACGACTGGTATAAAACCAACCAACAGTTCCCTGTGAGTCCTGTCCGGTGTACCCATAACCTAACGAGCACCTGCATACTATCTCCAGTACGACGTACTGACGGCTGTGGGACAGACCATCTCCTCAACTGGGATGAGAAGCGTACACACTAGTCTACTCCGGAGTATCGATGCCCTGTCTCGATAATCCAATGACTAGGGACCTGAATAAGGATGTGCTTGTAGACTACCCAGCCCCCACTAGTGTGACTGCCATCACAACGCTGGTAGTCAAGCAAGATCCTAAGAGCTCTATCAATACGTATACTCACATATTAAGATAGAAAAACCAAGTAGCATACTACCATGTTTAGCAAGACTGTTATATACATGTGAATACCCCAAGCTTCCATTAAGTAATATACAAACTAGTATGATACAATAATGGCCCCTAGGGCATATACACTAACACTTTAGGGAGAACTTGTGTAGCCTGCCTTGATCGATGAACTCGTTCCGCCGTAGGACCAGATCTCCGGTCTTGAAGGAGCGGCGCTTGACCCGAGCGTTGTAGTATTGGGCCGTTTGTTGTTGATAAGTGGCAGCCCTGATCTGAGCCCGGTCTCTCTTCTCTAACAAGATGTCCAGGTTAGTCCGTAGTGCCGAGGTGTTCGCATCATCGTCGAAGTGTTCAACCCGATGACTGGGTAATCCGATCTCCGCTGGGACCATTGCCTCGGTCCCGTAGCAGATGCTGAAAGGGGTTTCCCCGGTGGGGGTCTTCTTTGACGTGCGCAGGGCCCATAAGACCCGGGGCAGTTCTTCGACCCAACTGCCTTGTCGTCCTTCTAAGCGGGTCCGGAGACCTTGGAGGACGTCTCGGTTAGCGACTTAGTCCTGCCCATTGCATTGGGGATGTGCGACCGCGGCAAACTTCATGAGGATATGGTATTCCTTGCAGAAGTCCTTCACTTTTTCGTTCTCGAAGTTCGTCTCGTGGTTGGTGATGATACACCTCGGGATGCCGAACCGGAGTATCAGATTGTTTTGCAGGAACCTGATGGTCGTGGCGGCATCCGATTTTTTGATGGGGACAGCCTCGATCCACTTGGTGAAGTAGTCTACCTCGACAAGGACATATTTGTGCCCGCCCGTACCGGTATGGAACTGGCCGATCATGTCCAATCCCCACTGGGCGAATGGCCATGGGGATGTTAGGGCGGTCAGCTCGGTAGCGGGGAGGCGAGGGATGCTGCCGTGGAGTTGGCAACTCTTGCATCTTCTGACTAGCTTCTGGGCATCCTCGTGAACAGTGGGCCAGTAGTAACCCTGGAGCAACGCCTTTTGGATCAAGGTTCGGGCCCCTTGGTGCGCACCGCTAATCCCCTCATGGATTTCACGGAGGACGTGGTCGGCTTCGTGGGGGTCAATGCACCGGAGCAGGGGCTGAGTGAATGATTTCTTGTAGAGGTTCCCATTTCTCCAGATGAAGTGACGGGCTTTGGCCCGGAGACGGCGGGCGGCTCCCCGATCTTCTAGGAGCGTACCATCCTTTAGAAATTCTACGAAAGGCTTCCTCCAATCTTGTATGCCTTCCTGCGCCGCATATACGTAGAGTGTTGTCACTCCGTCTTCCACGCTGGGCTGAGGCAAGGTTTCGAAGAGGATAGACCGCTTATTGTTGGCCGAGTATGTTGAAGCCAGCTTGCTCAGGGCATCGGCTTGGGCATTCAGCTACCTGGGTATTTGTTCTACTTGGACTTCGTCAAAGTTCCTCCGGAGTTTCCTTACCTCATCCAGATACTTCATCATCAGAGGCTCCCGAGCTTTAAAGCGGCCGGTCACTTGGCCGACGACTGGGGCCGAGTCGCTGCGGATTCGAATTGTCTTCAGCCCCAGCACGGCGTCCATGAGCAGTCCAGCCAGGAAGGCCTCGTACTCCGCCGCGTTGTTCGAGGCTTCGAAACCGAGCTTCATAGAGCACTCTATTTCTGCCTCGTTCGGGCCCCGGATAATGAGGACGGCACCACAGCCTTCCTCGGTTGATGACCCGTTGACGTAGATGACCCACTCAGGAAGCGAGCCAGGCCTTTCCGCGATGGGACACCGAGTTGTGAGGGTCTGCGTGGACTCCGGTTCCTTGCTAGGGTTGGTGCATTCAACAATGAAATCGGCCAGGGCCTGCGCTTTGATGGCCTTCCTTGGGTGATATTTTATGTCAAACTGAGATAGTTCCCACCTCCACTTCTCTTAGTGGCCTGAAGATTCCGGTGATGCAAGGATAGCCCCCAACGGGCGCTCAGTGAGGACGAGGATGGTGTGCGCTTGGAAGTAGTGTCGTAGCTTCCTTGAGGCCGCCACGAGGGCCAAGGCAATCTTCTTTATGGCTGGATATCTCGTTTCTGCGTCCTTAAATACATGGCTCACATAGTACACCGGCTTCTGCACTCCACCTAACTCTCGGACGAGCACAGAGCCCGCTGCTTGGTCGGATACCGCCAGATACAGCGACAGCTCGTCTCCTTCAACTGGTCGGGTGAGCAGTGGTTGCGTCACGAGGTGCTTCTTCAATTGGTCGAAGGCGGCCTGGCACTTGTTCAGTTGATAAAACTGCACATTTTTTATTACATTTTTCCTACTATTTTTATACTAGAAAATGTGTTTATTATAATATATGATACATATGAGGGTTTATCTGTAAAAATACTATTTTTCATGTGTTGATATATTATAATTAACATTTGGTAGGAAAATGTATGCAAAAATACCATTGACCAAATCTTAATGTTGAAATTAATATCTCAATAAAACAAACTCTACAATATTATTTGTGGAGTTGTTGTGCAGAATTTTCAGGGCTAAAATCAAGGGAATCAAAGTTGTTAAAGCAAACCTGTTTAATTAAGAAAGCAAACTAAGAAATCAAGTCTGGCAGCAACTACGAGAAGATTTTTAGTTTCCTAAGATTCCTAAAATCTACACGTGTCATGAAGATAAAAGCTCAGAAGACAAAATTATTCGAGCGAACCAGAAGGTCGCGGATCCGCGGCCAAACCCCTATATTGGCCGCGGATCCGCCGCGTGCCAAAGGAGCTATGAGCTGGGATTTTTTCTGTTGAATCTTAACCTCTTGCTTCCGAATTTGGAAGCTAGGGTTCTGGCTTTTGGAGTATAAATAAGGACCGAGAGCCTCTAGGAAAAATTATCAAGTCGACGCGATCATGAAGTCCAAGACGACTCACGCATCCAGGCTGATCATCAACGGTTCATCTACCTCCTTAGAAGAGATCGAGAAGCAAACTAGTATTTGTAATAATTTTCTAAGGGAACAAAGTGTAATTGAGTTTTGTTGATTAATAAAGGTAGTTCTTTTTCTTATTCTATTTCTTTGTAGTTTCAATATGATTTCTCTCTCCATCTCTTTTTCTCCCAACATGTGCGAATAATTCTCCGCTTGTTAGGGTTCGTAGGATTATGGTAGGTTAATGGATGATGAAGATCTTTAAACTCTTTTTACGTCCTATAAAGTTTATAAACTTTATCAAAATAATCATTAACATCCTAATCGGGCACGCTACCAATTTATTGTTAGTCTCGACCGCGATTAAAGATTAGATTAATGATTGTTTTGGTAAAGGCTAGATATGAACGGAGTTCCATGTCAGGATAGGGGTTAAAAGTGGGAACCTTTTTCTCTCCAGAAACCCTAATCTACATGCATCACTGTCGTTCTAGTTTTAAATCTATTAAAGGATAAAAAGGGTAATCTTTAATTAATCATCCATAACTACTAAATCCTAATGAACCCTACAAGCCCCCTTTTCATATAAACTTACCTCCGTAGTTAATCTAGATCTATATTTTGCATCAGTGTTTAACGTAGGTCTAGATCCTACAACCATTCTTCAATATTCTTTATTCTTCCTCCTCTCTTTCTCAACACATCTAAAGTAAGAATAAAATATTCAACATTTCCCTGAGGACGACCCGTACTCACCTCTGTCTAGCTACGCGTGACACCGTTCTGATTGCGGTTAAACTACAAACACAAAATTCCAGATCAATCAAATGGCGCCGTTGCCGGGGATACGTGCGTAATATTTTTTTACTATTCGTGTTGAATTCTTATTCGATCTATATCATAAAAATAAACAAAACTTCAAATTGTATATTTAACGATTATTGTGTGAATTTTGCGAGGGAATCTGGAGTCACAAATTTGAGGAAACAGAGATTCGGAGACATTCATCAAGATCTAGAGGAGTATAGGAGGCCACATAGCAAATTTCATCAAGTGATCCATCCTTCTTACGGCTGATCCGCGGCAGGAGGTGCACATTGGCGGCGGAAGCGCGGCCAGTTAGAGGATCTAGGGTTCTACATATCTCTGGTAAGATTCTAACCTCTTTCTCTCTCCTCTGAAATCCAATAAAATATCTTTTCTGCAGGATTCTTTGCAAAATTTTGCCACTCAAAAATCTTTTTGCAAGTTTTATTTTGCGGTTTGTTTTTGCATATTTTAATACGGACTTTAAGGGGCAAAGACCAAATCCAGATTAGGTGGGTATTCCATCACCCTTCCTAAGCCCTACAAATCACAAAACGAGCATCCGCATAACCCTATATTAATTTAAAAAATATCTAGACAAGACTCTAAGGACTATCGCGCTCAATAAGGACAGAGGAAGGTCGTGGGTAATCTATCGCTTATCCGCATTACTTTTGTGGTGTCTAGGCAAGTGTGTTTAAGGCAAGTGGTTACTTAATTAGGCCCACTACTTACATAGTGGATACCTCCCGCTTACCTGGCACTTACCTGGCCATAAGAGTAGTAAAGAGGCGGTAGAGGATTGATCCTGCGGCTTGTCCTTTGGAAGTCTAGAAGCAGTCTAGAGACTTGACCTAGGTGACCATTAGATATATGGTTGCTTGTGCATGATTTTGTGAATTTTTGAAAATCCATCATTTTTCAAAACAAACCAATTATTTTCTCCCCTTTTTACCCTTTTCCCCTCTTCTCTTCTTATAATGGGTGACCCAAACAGACGATCTCTAGCCGAGCTTTGCTGTCCACAAACAGATATCTCTTGTTTTTGTAATCCCTTTGGTATACCATCTGACTCTCCCATGTCCTTAAGAGATCGAATAGAACAAGCTGGTAGAAACAGTTGGCGACCTCAATCCATGTCCTATCAACAGTATCGTAATTCCATACATGTTTCTGTTGATGCTCCGAGTGAGGATGCCCCTAGATGCATATCCATTGCTGAGCATATAGCTAGGGCTAGAGGCCAAAGTTTCAACCCGGACCAATATCGAATATCACCACCACTGTCCAAAGAATAGCTTGATAGGCGGTTTGTGGCATATATGATGTCTATTGAAAATAGCCAACCAACCAACCCATATCAATATTCTTCTTATTATAATTTTGATCCTACACCTACCCAATTTTCGCAACCATTCTATTCCTATCAATCCAATCCGACTTTTTCACCTTCTCTAGACAGTCATTTGGGAGTTTTAATGGTCCACAAGAATTTCAATCTTATCCTGAAACCCCTTATCGACCCAAGTCTAGTCTTTATCTGACATTAGAAAAAATTTTGGAAATGTCGAACCAAATGAAAGAGTGGATGCAAGCAAATAATTTCAAACCAGTCCAAAAATTTTCAGTATATGATTCGGGCATAGGACAAAATGAGAATTTGGGTAGTGAGACAGAACTGTACACCCTTCCTAATCAAACCTCCCCATTCCAAACTGAAATCCACAACTCCAGTTTCATAGATACATCAAATGTTGGGTTACTAGGCACACAAACAAGGCTTTACAAGGCATCGACCATGCCAAAAATAAAATTTTAAGTGTCGAACAACCCTAAGCAAGATCGTATACTAGAGTTTAGGTGAAACAAAAAGCAAGTAAACAACTTTACTCTAAAGGGATACGAAATACAACCTTTGTAGATCGATCCTCCACTTCTTTAGCTCCTTGATGAAGTCCCTTCGCTATGATCGTGGTTCTCCCGGACCCTTGCATGGCTTCATGAGGCGAAAGGTGCGACCTTGCTTGAAGTCTCCGAGGCCGAAGATGATCTACGTCGAGAGAATTCCGACTCAAGCTTCTACTTCACTAACTTGAGAATTAGTGAAGCAAACACCCTATACTAAAGTGCTAATCTAGTAGAGGATGGAGAAATAGGAAGTGGGTTCTCTTTAGAATTTTATTTCTCACACCCTTTCTCACTTTGGATCAAACCCTAGCAAGCTTTTTCCTTTTCACAATGAAGAAGAAGAAGAAAAGAAAGAGATGAGCATAATGATCAAGTGAGAACGCTAACCATGGTGAGTGAGTATCATATACTAACTCATGGTGCGACATAACCATGGCTAAGTGTAAATGGTTAGGTCAATAAAAATCTAAAGTAAAAGAAAACTAGTGGACTTTTTCAAAGCATCCACAAGCTTCTACTAGCTTTATGCTTATGAAAAAATTCCACTAATTTGTAATTACTTTAAATAAATATAAACCAACATTTAAAAATAGAATTGTGTATGTCTTGTATACCCATGTTTAGTGTATCATCAACCATGATACAATCATATAACACATTTTAATATATATCATATATATAGTAAAGATGTGTACATGTGAGAAAAAACCCTAAGTGAACATGTGTTAGTTAATGTAAACTAGTATATCAAATATACAATTATACAATAAATTATTAAATCAACACTTGACTTAATAATCCGGTCATATCACATATAACCGACTAACATCCAATGTATCGACTTATCGAATCAACACTTGATTCGATAACCCGACTATATCATATATAACCGACCGATACAAAAAGTTGCGAGAATAGAATACGGTATCATATACACGCATTATTCTCGGTCTCGGACATATCACATATATACCCCTATTTCGTTTTGCCTGAGCCAGTATAACCTCTATGTAGGACTCTAAAGACCCGTCAATACGCCGGCAGTAGGTGATGATCACATCAAGTACCCACAAGCCGTCAGCGGTACTAGCTGGACGTAACGGCTACCCGGGTATTGAGCGATCAGAAGATCAGCAAGCAAGCCCGCTCCAACTCCTGTAAAAGCCCTCCGGTAACACTTCCCATACAGTCCGGTCTCCTCGTCTGATATGTCACATATCAAGTCTAGGGGTGGTAAACGTCAGACCCCAATAACCGATAAGTCGTGCCGATGTGAGGCTCATAACGGGTCGAGAAACTACTGGTAACACTTTCCGGTAAATCTCTAAATCAGCCCTGGTCAGGGACTTCCCTGTTATGGCCAATCGAGCACAGCGCAACATCAACCCCCAATACCGGGAGAGACGAAACCCCTCATATTGCTCATTGCCTCCATTTGACTCGGGACTGTACCCAAAAACCATCGTTTTGCACGCCCTCATGGACGTGGTAAGGTGGAAATCAAAGCACAGTAGGAATCACACGAGACTCTATGACGATCTCGGGTCTACAGACTAACCTGCACAAGTCTTACCAGAGAACTGCCATCTGACGTGAGGTATAATACCATCTGGGAGTTCTCGGCGAGTCCGTCCAGTGTACCCAGTCTCCACTGAGCAGCCGTATACCATCTCTGATGTCAAACACCAATGGATATGGGATCATCCATCGCCCATCTCATGGGTCGAGAAGCATATATGCTAGTCTACACTGGTATATTAATGCCCCGTCTCGATATACCCACGACTAGGGACCTTGAAGGATGTACTTATGGACTACCATGTCCCCACTAGTATGATCCGCATCATAGTCCAGGTAGTCAAGTACACATCCTAAGGGCTTTACCGACATGTAATGATAAGACAGTATAAAGAGACTAGTATACATGTTAAAGTAAATAGCAACCAGATAGCATACTATCATATCGAGCAAGAAAGTCCTCTCTATATATGTCCAAGCATCCAATATAATATACATCATCTGTACAATACTGGCCTCTAGGGCATACATACAACTAACAATCTCCCACTTGCACTAGGGCCAGCTGCTGTATTATCGCATACCGAGCATCCCGAAGAGTCTCTCAAACTGTATCTGGGGAATGGCCTTCGTGAGTAGATCCGCAGTGTTGTTCTTTGTGTCAACCCTCCTGACCTCGATCTCCCGTCCATCAACTATCTCCCGGATCTGGTGATACCGCCTCAGAATATGCCTGGATCGCTGATGGGATCTGGGTTCCTTGGCCAAAGCCACCGCTCCATTTTTATCTCAATACAAAGGTATTGAATGCTAAATAGATGGAACCACTCCAAGTTCAGTAATGAACTTCTTGATCCAGACAGCCTCTTTGGCAGCATCGTTGGCAGCGATGTATTCAACCTCCATCGTCGAGTCTGCCACGGTTTCCTGCTTGGAACTCTTCCAGCTAACCGCCCCTCCATAAAGGGTAAAGACAAATCCCGAATGCGACTTAGAGTCGTCCTTATCACTCTGGAAGCTCGAATCGGTAAAGGACTCCACTTGGAGTTCTCCATTACCATACACCATGAGCATCTCTTTAGTCCTTCGTAAGTACTTGAGAATGCTCTTCATAGCTGTCCAGTGCTCTCTCCAGGATCAGCTTGATACCTACTCACTACACTTAGTGAGTATGCTACATCGGGTCTGGTACATAGCATCGCGTACATGATAGAGCCTACAGCCGAATCATAGGGTATCCCTTGCATGCGAGCTCTCTCCAAATCAGTCTTGGGAGACATCTCTTTGGAGAGAGTGAGCCCTGAGATCGTGGGTAAAAACCCACGTTTGGACTCTTCCATATTAAACTTCTTTAGTATGGTGTCAATGTACCTAGACTGGGACAATCCCAATATCCTTTTAGATCTATCTCTATAGATCCTGATTCCCAATATGCAGGAGGCATCACCTAGATCTTTCATTGAGAATCTTTGAAATAAGAAGATCTTGACCGATTGCAGCATAGGAATGTCATTTCCTATCAAGAGTATGTCGTCCACATACAATACGAGGAAGACAACCTTACTCTTTGCCACCTTCTTGTAGATACAAGATTCATCTACGTTTTTGATGAAATCAAACTCTTTGATAACGACGTCAAAGCAGATGTTCCAACTCCGCGATGCTTGCTTTAATCCATAAATGGATTTAAGCAGCTTGCACACCTTCCCGTTGCTCCCACTGTCTACGAAGCCCTCTCGCTGAGTCATTTACACGCACTCTTCTAAATCACCGTTTAGAAATGCAGTCTTAACATCCATTTGCCTGATTTCGTAGTCATGATATGCAGCGATGGCAAGCATGATCCGAATGGATTTAAGCATAGCCACTGGAGAAAAGGTTTCGTCATAGTCCACACCTGGTCTTTGACGAAAACCCTTTGCAACAAGTCTAGCTTTGAAAGTCTCCACTTTCCCATCTACACCAAGTTTTTTCTTGAAGATCCACTTGCTCCCAATGGGTTTTACCCCTTCAGGAGCATCTTCCAAAGTCCATACTTTGTTGGTGTACTTGGATTCCATCTCGGACCGCATTGCATCCAGCCATTTCACCGAGTCCCCACTTGTGATGGCTTGCTCGAAGCTAGTTGGGTCATCATCAACCATGATGCAATCCTCGCTCCCACCGTCCATGAGAAAACCGTAGTATCTCTCAGGTAGGTGAGGAACCCTACTAGATCGGCGGAGAGGCCGAGGTTCGTTGGGAACTTCCGAATCCTCTGGTTCCACTAAATCTTCAGTTGCAGTTTGTGTATCTGGAACCTCTTCCAGCTCTACCACTTTGCCACTAATTTCTTTTACAAGAAATTCCTTTTTCTAAAAAGGTGGCATGTTGAGGAACAAACACTTTTTGTTCCTCACTGTGGTAGAAAAAATACCCATATGAGTTCTTTGGATATCCCACAAACTTGCAAAGAACTGACCGTACCTTGAGTTTGTCCGGATTTTGTCTTTTGACATAGGCCGGACAACCCCAGATCTTAACTCGTTTAAGATATGGCCTCTTCCCACTTCATATCTCATATGGTGTGGTAGGTACAGATTTAGATGGAACTTGATTCAATAGGTATGTTGCTGTCTCCAGCGCATACCCCCAGAAGGAAATAGGTAACTCAGCTGTGCTCATCATAGAGCGCACCATATCTAATAGGGTGCGGTTCCTCCGTTCAGATACACCGTTGTGCTGTGGTGTATATGGAGGAGTCAGCTGAGAGAGAATCTCATTCTCTTTTAAGAAGTCCAAGAATTCATTGCTCAAGTATTCACCTCCTCGATCAGAACGAAGGATTTTAATACTTTTCCCGGTTTGGTTCTCGACTTCTTGTTTATATTCTCTAAATTTCTCAAAAGCTTCTGATTTTTGTTTCATTAGGAACACATACCCGAATCTAGAGAGATCATCAGTGAATGTAATGATGTACGCAGAACCATTCCTGGCATGTGTAGACATGGGGACGCATACATCACTATGTACCAGTCCCAAGAGTTCCGTAACTCTCTCTCCGTGTCCCGTACACGGAGTTTTGGTCATCTTGCCTTTGAGACATGACTGGCAAGTGTCATAAGATGAATATTCAAACGGATTCAAATATCCATCCTTATGCAACTTAGCTAGTCGTGTCGTATTGATATGACCCAGTCTACAATGCCACAAGAAGGATTCATTTATTTCTGAACTCTTCCTCTTGTGTGTGTTTGTTATGCTCAGAACTGTTGATTGATTTAGAACATAAATGCCATTACACATCGTGCCTGATCCAACCAACTTTTGGTTTATAAAAATGTTCATAAAATTATCCTGTAATACAAAATTATATCCTTCTTTACTCAACAAAGAAACCGATATAATGTTGCATATCAGGTTCGGCATGTAATAGCATTCGTTCAGAACCAATGTATTACCAGTTGACAATACAAGGTGATATTCCCCGACGGTTTTAGCTGCAACAATTGCACCATTTCCAACCCTTATTTCTTTATCACCTTCTCCAAGTTCTCTACCTTTACTAAGCCCATGTAACTGATTACATATATGGGATCCTGACCCGGTATCTAATACCCAGGACGTAGAGGAAATGGAGAAACAGTTCTCTGTAACGAATACACCCGAAGAAAATGCATCAACATGTACTTTCTTCATACGGGTGGCATGGGAATCCTGGTATTCCCCTATATCCTGTTCAGTCTTATAACTCTTATAAGAAAGAACCGAACCAACGTTCCCCAGCACAGTATAACATGCGAGTTCGGTCAAAACATCCATATTATTATCTTGATTAAGGCATGATATGGTCGCTACCTGGAGAGAGAGAGAAGAAAACACTTTAGCGTATGCTTTTGCAAGATCAGAGTGGTTATTATTTTATCTAATCAGGATGGCTCCCACTGTTTTTATCAAATCTTCCTTCAAACCTTAAAAGGAAAGACTAGCCAGGATTAGTTACACCCTACAACTTCGCCAATCTTTCAGCCAGGCCAGTGTCAGTACTTTGAGGGAGATTCCCCGTGCTTTCGCACGGACCTAATTAAAATAAACCTCGTTTTCCCAGAGGCGTAACCCCGTTGACACCTTTCTAGACACCTACTTGATCGGCTAATTGTCTTGTGTAAAAACTCTCCCAGGAGTAACAATTACTCGCAGTGGGTATCAGGATCCAACTATCTCATAGAAGGTATGCAATCTCATTGCAAATTTCAACACTTGAAATTCCCGATAATATTTTGCCCCAAACGATCTATGTCCTTGACAAAATCAACAAACCATAGATCGTAAGTCAAGTTCTACCAGTCATTTCTTGATTGAATTAAACCCACCCACACGACCCTTGACAAGGTCAACAAGGCCGTACGACTACCCTAAAGTAATCTGCATCATATGCATAAACAGATAAATACTGGTCAGCTACCGCACACTACGCCTTGACAAGGTCAACAAACGCAGCACGAATACTAAGCAGGACTTATCTGAAATGACGGAGGGCTACGACAGGTTTTTCTGAAAACCTATTGCGTATCGAACTTGATATCGTTGTAGAATCTAGTGAATTTTGAAATGGAGTGTTTTTGAGGCTTTTATTAGTTTTGCTAAAGAGGTCCTTCCCGGTGAAGGGATCTCGGCTCTTTCTTTATGGAATAAGGTGCAGGATATATCATATACATCACTATGCAAAGCAAAACTCCAAAAGCAATCAAAAGCAAACCGAGTGTTGTAGCATCTGCCAGTTTTGCTAAAGAGGTCACTCCCGGTGAAGGGATCTCGGCTCTTTCCTCATCGAATAAGGTGCGGGATATATCATATATATCGCTATGCAAAGCAAAACTGTAGCTTCCCTTTTTTGAAAAAATTGATTCTACAACATCTTTTATGTTTCTTTTCTTTCATTAATCACATTAATGAAGTCCCATCATTTAAGTTACCTAAACATCACAGATAAATATGACGTACACCTATGCCATCCACATTCGCCTTGATGTCCCCTCATGCACCATTAGGTTAGGTAACTAACGGCAGAGCGGGGCAGGGCTAGTGCGGGTATAAAACATAAGTAACGTCTTTATAATATATCATATATACTATATACAGTATTTATCACAGAACATCAAATGATCACATCACAGATATCGCAGCAGAAGAAACATATGAAACATTGGATATACTAGGACGTCCGTGTTTTATTTTGAGCCTCTATAAAACACGGATTCCACGGTCACGATGAATAGCCAAACCCACACCCCTAGACCCCTACGAGAGCGGCAAGCAACCCTACCAATTCTAGAGTTAGGAGACCCGGACTCGACTCCTCGAGTTGGTCTTCTACTGGACTCTAGAACCCGGTTACTTGTGCTCTCCTCCTTGGGTCTATCCTAGTGCGGAAAAGTAAATAATATACAAATGGTGACATCAACCTCATCCCGGAAGTGCCCCAATAAAAGAATATTACATACATTTTATTTTACATGAATGAAAATAAAAACTCTCATCTCACATAAAACCCCCCGGCTATTCAGAACGCGACGATCCAATATAACATATCCAGCAACACATAACATCACATGTCATCAACGTAAGTAAATATGTGCATCCCAATTGTCATTGACATATAGCAACAAAACCGGCGATATCACATATTACACTTACGGTCACAGAAAAGAAAGTGTAAAACTACAAAATTTGGAATCCATAATCTCTTTAGACATAGTAAATCCGAAATATCAAATATTTCGCATTTCATGCCTAACTTTGTGAATTCCACATATTGTATCACATTCCAGATAAATAGACAGTATTAAACTCTACGAACAGATAATCAAATACCCAAAATTTCCTAAATAGCTCAACACTTGAGCGGAGTTCAAATATTCCAAAATACAGCACAGTAGCAACGGTCCAGCCGTAGAAGGGTCAAGCCAACGCCTCACATGTGGCACGCCGTACTGCCCCAAACCCTAAGGTTCAAAGGCAGTTCAAGACGGTCACATAATCGAGTTAAGGTTTGTTGTCTTCTAGAGGGTCCGTCACAATTCTTGCACGTTTTTCCGAAAGATTTAAACTCGGTAAAAATTCAACACTTGAAAATTTTTCGTGCCGGGAAAAATTGAGTTAATGATATCCGTTCGAACATTTTAATATTTTCTAAATTATCCGGAAAACAATAACGAATTTAAAATTCCCGATCAAATCAACGAATACAAAATAAACCCCATATTACACAACACTTGAGTTAGATAACAAAATACCCAGAAACCAGCACCAAAAAAATAAATATTACTGTGCCAATATAAAAGCCCATAGCTACAGTGTAGCCGCGGATCCGCGGCCCAAGAGGAGAATGGCTGCGGTTCCACGGTGGGTATTAGGTATTAGGTGCTCGTTTTGCACAGTAATTCTTAAAATTGCCTGCTGTATTTTTCAGGTATTTTTAATTCATATAAAACACAGTTTTGAAAAAATGTCCAGAGAGGGGTTAATTTAGACATTGTCGGGTTCGATCGGGGTTTTAACTTCATTAACACAGCGCCTAATGCTCTAGCTGTTAGTGTATATGCCCTAGAGGCCATTACTGTATCATACTAGTATGTATATTGCTTAATAGAAGCTTGGGATATTCACCTTGTATTGACAATCTTGCTCAAAATGGTAGTATGCTACTTGGTTTGTTTCTACTTTAATATGTGCATGTGTTTCTTTTAGCATATCGCTTATACATATTAGTGGAGCCCTTAGGATCTTTGCTTGATTACCGGCGTTGTGATGGCAGTCACACTCGTGGGGGCTGGGTAATCTATAAGCACATCCTTATGCAGGTCCCTAGTCGCAGGACTATCGAGACAGGTCATCGATACTCCGAAGTAGACTAGCGTATGTGCTTCTTATCCCAGCTCAGGAGACGGTCTGTCCCACAGCCGTCAGTACGTCGTACTTGAGATAGTATGCAAGTGCTCGTTAGGTTACGAGTACACTAGACAGGACTCGTCGGGAACTGTTGGTTGGTATTATACCTATCGTTAGTTATCAGTTCGCAGGTGACATGAGTACAGCTTAGTCCGCTGACTTGACATTGTCACTTCTCCTCGAGTGTGTTCCCACTGTACTTTGATTACTACCCTACCACGGCTCAAAGGAGTCGTGCAAACAGGTAGTTTTTGGGTGCTGTCCCGAAGCACTTGGAGGCAGTGACGGTTAGACAGGATTCGTCTCTCCCGGTATTGGGGGTTGACATCGCGATGTCTCTAGGAGAGCCATTACACGAGTAGTCCCTGGCCAGGGCAAGCGAGATATACTGGTAGGTTTCCAGTGTTATCTCAGGGTGTTATGGGCTACACTCCGACACGACTTGTACCGCTATTAGGGTACTGACGTTTACCGCCCCTAGGCCCGCCATGCGATATATCAGACGAACAGACCGGACTGTACGGAGACTGTCACATTCAGGCTCAGTAGGAGTTCAGATGGGTTTCACCTCGTCAGTCTTCTTGTCGGCATCTACCTGGGGGCCGTTACGCACAGCTAGTGCCGCTTGCGGTCTGTGGTTAAACCCACAGCCAGCGTAGTGTCGAGTCTTTAGAGTCCCACACAGAAATCTATTCGCCTTTAGGTAAAAGAGTAGAGGTCGCATGGTTTTGCGACAGGTCGAATGGTTTTGGGACAGGGTTCGGTCATATCCGTACACTTGTGTACGTTTAGTGTCCGGAAAGTTAACACTAGCGGGCTTTGGTTTAAGCCAGATCCTAGTATACGTTTTGGGATTGGTTTTATCTCGTATGTATTCGCGTTCCTCGGAACGCGAATGCGGGTGTGTATGCACAGTTGACAGAGAGACGGAGGCAGATGATTCTCATTAGGGTTGTTGACTGTTGACTATTGACTTTTTGCTAAACCCTAATGAGAATATGAAATATAATTAACAATAATATTAATTAAGTATTATAGTGACATGGTTGTTGAGGGGTTGACTTTGTTGACTTGTTGACTTTGTTGACCGGTTGACTAGGTTGGACTAGTTGACCATCATCATGACAATAGCTATCATTTCATGGCAAAGACTTTTGCTTGCTTGTTTATCTTGTGCAAAATGAGTGCATGAAATGATATGGCTATTTTGACTTAAACCATCACATAATACTTGATTGGTATTTTTGTTATGATGACTTTGGATTATGAGAGCCAAGAGAGAAAAGTCTTACTCATTCTCTCATTTCCATTCTCTCTCTTGTTTTGAGCTCTCCCTCTTCCTCTTGCTCTCTCTCTTGTCTATGGTTCACTTGTCTCATGTGTTGAGAAGCAAGAACCATAGAGAAAAATCCCAACACACTCTCCTCTACTCACTCTCGTTCACAAGGTTTAACAAACCAAGTGAACTAGTTTCTTCAAAGTTCGAAGAAGAAGCCAAAGGTAGAAGCTTTCGGGTGGATCGATCTTCGGCGCAAGGAGACGACGGGGTGAAGCCGATCCGTACACCATCAAGAGTTGAAGACGAAGGAGTTCAAGAAAGAAAGGTATAACCCCCTAACCGAGTAGTTAACAATTCCTAGTTAGGTTGTTAGGTAGATAGTTTAACAAAGATCCGTTTTGAGTCCATGTTACCGCCTCTAGAAAATTGTTTTTCATCAAATTCCGCATGCTCGTAAGTACCGGGAGAGGTAGCATGGACTTACAGTGGTATCAGAGATAGGTTAAACACTACCAAACATGTTAGCATAGTAACTAGAAATTCGATCGGAGAAAAAGTCGCGAAATACACCCCGAAATCAAACTTGCTGTCAATTTTTAAAGTGCTGTAAAAATAATAAATCATGCTTTAAAAATCGACTCAGGGTTTTTATAGTCTACTGTAGAAAAACGGTCCAGAGAACCCATCAAACCGCCGCGGAAACGCGGCAATAGCTTGCTTTTGCCGCGGTTCCGCGGCCGATTTAACTCGGCTGTGGATCGTCTTCTCTGCAGAATACTCAGTGGGGTATTTTAGGATTTTTGGTACATGTCTTTTCAGCCCATATTTTCCAGAAAGCAAAAATTGTTTTTGGGGCTTGAAAAACCGTATTTTTATCGAACTTCTAAAGACTAATGCTAACGGGTTTATATCTGTGATGTGAAAATTGTATTGAACGTCTGCTAATCGCTGTATGTCGATTAGTGGCGGTTATACAAATCTGTGATCTGTAATGTTGCTGGTATGTATATATGAATTCATTGGATTGTCACGGGTGAATAGCCGGGGGTTGTGAGATGAGAGTTTTCTTTTCTTTCAATTCATGTAAATTTGTAAATTGATGTAATATTATTTATATGGCCGCACAACCGGGTCGGGGTTGTAGCCGTCATTGTATAATTTCTTTAACTATTTTTGCGCCTAGGATAGACCCGTGGAGGGGGTGCATAAACTACCAGGTATCCCGAAGTGCCGAGTGGCCTACTCACGGTGTTGAGGGAGGTTGCTTCTCTTCGGGTACTTGGCGGGTAGTTTGCCGCACCCGTAGGGGTCTTGGGTGGGGTATTGGCTATTCACCGCGACTGTGTAATCTGCTTTTCGTTACAGGCTTGTACGAATTGCGGATTCATAGTATATCCAATGTATTCATCTGTGATCTGAAATGGCTATCATTGCAAGATATATATCTATATATGATATTATTTAGGCGTTGCTTATGTTTTACAGCCGTGCTAGCCCAGCCCCCGCTCTGTCGTTAGTTAAGTAACCTAACGGGTAATGACGGGGCCCCGTGGCGAATGCGAATGGCATAAGCGTACGTCATATTTTTGTTGTTTTCTGCAATGGTAGGATTAAATGATGGGACGCATTAAAAGAACTAATGCAAGAAAAATACGCATTAAAATAACTAATGCAAGAAAATAAACCAAGTAAAAGTCGTTGGAACACTTTCAAAAAAACCACTCGGTTCTTTTCAAAACCAACTTTTAAATGCGGAGCTCGAGCCACTCCTTTTAAAAGCTATCTCGTTCCTTCGATTATATCAAGTTCACTACGTTCAAGGTTTCGCCAAAACCATTCGTAGCCCTCCGTCGTTTCATATGAATATTCAACAGTATTCAAGCTGTGTTTGTTGGCCTTAGTCAAGGCACAGTGTTTGGTAGCTGGTGGATATTCATATGTTGTATAGATAGATGCGTTGGTTTGGGACAGTCGTATTACTTTGTTGGCCATAGTCAAGGGTATATACGGATGGGTTCAAATTAACCTGGACAACGACGGGTAGAACTTGACATGTGACTTATGATTTGTTGGCCTCAGTCAAGGTCATAAGAGCATGGGGCAAAAATCCACATCGGGAGTTTCAAAAGAACTGAAACTTGCTAGCGTTGCATACCATTTGGAGTGTGATGATTCTGGTAGGATTCCTTCAATTTTTTCACGCGATGATATTTGGATCCCGATCCTACTGTGAGTTTATGCTACTCCTCGGGAAATTTCTCACTTAACGATCAATGCTATAAACCCAGTAGGTGTCTAGAAAGGTGTTAGCGGGGCTACGCCCCCAGGAAAAAGTGGTTCTTAAATTAAGGAACTTCGCGAAAGCGTTGGAAAACCTCCCTCGAAGTACCGACACTAGCCTGGCTGAACGGTTAAGTAAGTATTGTACGGTGAAATTGATCCTGACTAATTCTTCCTTTTTGGTTTGAGGAGGGATTCGAGAGACAGTGGGTGCCATCCTGTTTAGACAAATTAAAAACCACTCTAAACTTGCAAGAGCATCATGCTGAGTGTTTTCTTCTCTCTCTCTTAATTGCAGCGACCCAGTGACCACACCTAGGTTACATCTAGATATTAAAATGACTGAACCTGACTGTTATGATTAGCAAAGGTCTGTCCAGATGTCCATTACCCATGACAAGCCTGGACACCTCTTAACTGATCATACCCTTTCCGTCTCAGGACCAATTTCCCCTGTCACGGACATTGACATCCGTATGACATCGGAAAAAGACTGTGCGAAAGCCAAGTGCCTCATGTTAGCCTCAGTTGATAGTGCAAACCAGAGGCAGCACGAGAAGATGGACTCAGTTTCTATCTTGCTCCATAACAAAGTTTTAAATGGAGAGCAATCTCGTATCGCAAGATATGAGACCTCGAACGAATTGCTTCAAGCGAGGTTGGCTGCCGGGTCATCTGTAGGGGGCAACGTCCTTACAGAGACAAGCTCTAATAAGCTCACGGACCTGCAAACCACGTTGGAGAATGGGTCAAGTACTGACTCGATCCTACAGTCCCTGCCCTCTGCTTATACCCTGAAGGAAACCAGGGAAGAAGAAGGAAAAGGAAAGGCAAAAGTTTCGGGACTGGATGTAGTTAAAGAGGGACGTTCCTATTGTAACGGGAATGAACATTGGCAGAAGGATTGCAGGGCTTGTAAAGCCAGTAGCCAGAATTCGAAGCATGTTGTGGCTTCGGCTTCGGGTGTGTTTGTAATAGAGAACTGTATGTCAGTTAACCCTACTTCCTGGGTATTGGATACCGGATCAGGATCTCATATCTGTTATTCGTTACAGGCTCTGAGAAAACGTAGGGTTATCAAGAAAGGTGATATGACTCTCAGGGTTGCTAATGGAATGAGCATGTATGCTGAATCCGTAGGGGAATATCATCTAGGATTGACAACTTGGCAGATATTGATTCTGCGTGAATGTTTTTATGTACCAGGTGCGACTTGTAATATCATATCTGTATCCTTACTTTCTAAGGAAGGATGTGATTTTACTTTTGTAAGCGATGTAGTAAACATCCACCTAAATCAAGTTTTGATTGGGTCAGGTACATTGAAGAACGGTATATACGTTTTGAATCAAGCTCAGGTCTTCAGTGTCCAGAACACACTTAAAAGAAAGTCTCCGGAATTAAATAAGGCTTTCTTATGGCATTGTAGACTGGGTCACATCAATAAGACACGGTTGACAAAGTTACATAAAGAAGGATACTTGGATCCGTTCGAGTACCAGTCTTATGCCACTTGTGAATCTTGTCTCATGGGAAAGATGATAAAGACTCCGTTCACTGGACACGGAGATAGAGCGAGCTCGCTCTTGGGACTCATACAAAGTGACGTGTGTGGTCTAATGTCTACACATGCGCGAAGTGGTTATTCATACTTCATTACTTTCACGGATGATTTCTCTAGGTATGGGCATGTCCTCTTAATGAAGCACAAATCCGATGCCTTTGAGAAATTTCGGGAATACAAGAATGAAGTTGAAAAACAAACAGGAAAAAGTATCAAGACACTGAGATCTGATCGAGGTGGTGAATACTTGAGTGCCGAATTTCTGGGCTACTTAAAAAAGAATGGAATTCTCTCTCAGCTTACTCCTCCAGACACACCACAACACAATGGTGTATCGGAAAGGAGGAATCGAACACTATTGGATATGGTTCGTTCCATGATGAGTAAGGCTGAGTTACCGCGATCTTTCTGGGGTTATGCACTAGAAACAGCTGCATATCTCTTGAACCAAGTTCCTACTAAGACAATGCCTACCACACCATATCAGATGTGGAGTGGGAAGAAACCCTGTCTTAAACCCTTTAAGACATGGGGATGTCCAGCTTTTGTAAAAAAGCAGCATGCGGACAAGCTCGAGGCACGTTCAGTACAGTGCAAGTTTGTGGGATACCCAAAGAACTCCAAGGGGTATCTTTTCTATTACGCAGAGGAGCAAAAAGTCTTTATTTCTTGTCATGCCCGCTTCTTGGAAACTGAGTTTTTAGAAAATCAGATAAGTGGGAGCACAATAGAACTGGAAGAAATTCCAGAACCACATGCTATTACTGAAACCTTAGTAGAACCAGAAGGTTCAGGGGAACCAGACATTCCTGCGCCGCTCCGCAGAAGTAGTAGGCAGTCTCATCCGCCCGAGAGATACTTCAGTTTTCTCATAGACGGGGATAGAGAGGATTGCACAGTTGATTATGATGAGCCTACTAGCTTCCAGCATGCCATTGAGAGCGGTGACTCAGTAAAATGGCTGGATGCAATGCGGACCGAGATGGAGTCCATGTACACCAACAATGTTTGGACTTTGGACTTTGCTCTAGAAGGGGTAAAACCCGTAGGCTGCAAATGGATCTTCAGAAAGAAGATTGGTGTAGATGGGCAGGTTGAAACCTATAAAGCTAGGCTTGTTGCAATGGGTTTTCGTCAAAGACCTGGTTTGGACTATGACGAGACCTTTTCTCTGGTAGCCATGCTCAAATCCATTCGGATCCTTCTTGCCATCGCTGCCTTCCACGATTATGAATCTGGCAGATGGACGTAAAGACGGCTTTTCTAAATGGAAATTTGGAAGAGTGCGTCTATATGGAACAGCCAGAGGGATTCATTCAGAGTGGGAGCAGCTGTAAAGTGTGCAAGTTGCTCAAGTCCATCTATGGACTCAAGCAGGCATCGCGGAGTTGGATCATCTGCTTTGATGATACTGTCTAAGAATTCGACTTTGTCAAAAATCCAGATGAACCATGCATTTACAGTAAGATTGTAGGGAGAAATGTGGTATTCCTCGTCTTATACGTCGATGACATTCTCCAAATAGGAAATGATATTCCTATGCTACAGTCAGTCAAAGGATTCTTATCGCAGAGGTTTTCTATGAAGGACCTGGGCGATGCCAACTACATTCTGGGGTTCCAGATCTATCGTGATAGATCTAAGAGGATGTTGGGACTTTCACAGTCAAGGTACATCGACACCATACTGAAACGATTCAGTATGGAAGATTCCAAGCGCGGTAATCTACCGGCTTGTCATGGAATCACCCTCTCCAAAGAGATGTCTCCCAAGACTGATTTGGAAAGGGCTCGCATGCATCAATACCCTATGCATCTGCGGTAGGCTCTATTATGTATGCGATGTTGTGTACCAGACCAGATGTAGCATACGCATTGAGCGTTGTAAGCCGGTATCAGTCGAACCCAGTGGAGAAACACTGGATAGCAGTAAAGAACATTCTCAAGTACCTGAGAAGGACTAAGGAGATGTTCTTGGTGTATGGCGGAAAAGACCTCCAGATCGAGGCCTTTGCTGACTCCAGCTTCCAGAGTGACAAGGATGACTCCAAGTCCATGTCGGGTTATGTCTTTACCCTCAATGGAGGGGCGGTTTGCTGGAAGAGTTCCAAGCAGGAAAGCTTTGATTTTCACATCTCACTGTATCTGCTAAAAAAATTTCAGAGTTCTAGAGTCATCCCAGATTCCATTTGAACATCAAAAGTCAATGAAAAACCGAAGTTGGAAAATTCTGAACTCAAGCTTGGCACTTCTAAACCCACTTAGACCAGGGATTCTAACACTAAAAGGACGGTAATCACTCTCTAAACTCTCTACTATAACACTACTAGTCATTTAAACCACCAAATATCACCCTAGAATTTTTCAAGTTCACTAAACATACACTTTTAAGATCTAAACTATTTTCTGAGGTTAGGAAACATAAAAACTTGGTGAAAGGTGGGTGTTTTACCTCAAAAGGCAACTCAAGAAAATTCATAGATGATCAAAAGTGCTCAAAACTCCCACTTGATCCCACCATGTGGTGTAGGATGAGGTTGTGGATATTTTTTGTGAAGGTGGTGTGAGGTTTTAAGTGGGATTTGGGGGTGTTGCGTGGTGGTAGAAGAGGTGGAAGGAGATGAAGAAAATGGAGGAAGGAGATGAAGAATGAGGTGAAGAAAATGATAGAGATGAAGGCTTCATGGTTAATAGAACCATCCGCCCTTATCTCTCTCTCTCTTATTCTCTCTCTTCATTATTTCTATTCACATCTATGTCCATCTCTCTCTTTTCCCATTTTTCTTTTCCTTTTTCTTTCCTCATATTTTCTCTTTTGAAAACAAAAGAAACACAAAACCATGCATGAAACATAATACAATGTGTCATGGCGCATTAAACATGGTTAACAAAAATGGATTTGGCTTAATGCATAATTAGTAATACACTAATCAAGTTTAACATAAATTTGTATGTAAATAATTGTATAATGATTTATAAAAGCCTAAATCCGATAAATGCTTCCATAAATAATAATTTATATTAATATCCGAATACTTTCCAAAATATAGGTATATAATTATACCATTCTACGAAAACTCAAATCCATACTTGTATAGTTTTCGTGAAATTTATTAATTTATTATTAAATTCTAAAAATATTATTTTATATTTTCTGAAATGTTATAAATTCATTTTAAAATTCCAATTATTTTCCAAAGTATAGGTATATAATTATACCATTTTACTAAAACTCATTTCCATACTTATATAATATTCATAAAATTTACTATTTTATTATTTAAATTCCAAAGATAATAATTTATATTTTCTAAAATGGTACAATCTTCTCCCCTTAAATAAATTCGATCTCCGAATTTAAATTTAAACCCCCCAAATATTAAAACATTTCAGTAAATCAATCAAATCAACAGGGCTCCAAATCATGAATACGTAAGAAATAACACAGCGCATGGAAACGGTCCAAAACTCAATAATTAAAACCCGGTCAAGTCATGCAATCCTGGGAGTTATGATGGATATGAAAGATTAGAAATCTACCGTTTAAATCAAGTATTATATATATAGTACGCATCCTTGCCAAATAATTTAAATAACTGAATAAAAATTATGCATAATCCTTTTTCAAATCGCCGTGTGATGCATATATCACGGCACAAGTAGCGGACGTTCATTTTTAAAGGAATATATGTGTGTGTGTGTGTGTGTGTGTGTGTGTGTTTTCTCAAGATATACATGCCGCCTTTTTGAAATTTCTTTAAAAGGGTTTTCTTTTGTAAAGTTTAGTATCGCTCATAGACAAATAGGAAAATAATGAGACTATAGCTCTTCTTTTTTTTTTTAGAAAAACCTCTTCAGTAAATGTCGATACATGTAAAATTACTTAGGTATTGTTTTCATACCAGTCCTGCTCGGCTACTATATAATATACTATATATATCATAAAAACATGATGCTCGAAAAAAAGGATCAATCTCAATAGGTGTATATGAAAATACCACATGTGTCTGGTGCCCACAAAAATCAAAGTCAAATCTAAGTGCCACGGAAGTGCACAAAAACAAAAACTAAGTGTAACAGGTGCGCACAAAAATATCTGTCAAGTGCAACTGGTGTGCACGACAACGATATCAAGTGCATTTAGAGTGCACGAAAATCTCAACCATGTGCAACTAATATGCACAAAAAATCTCGATTAAGTACATCTGGTGTACACAAAATCACATCAAGTGCACCAAGTGTGCATGAAAATCTAAATCAAGTGCGTCAGGTCCGCACAAAAGTATCTAGTGCAATAGGGTCCAAGAAAACGAATATCAATTGCACACGTCGCGCGAAAATATAAATCTAGTGCAACAGGGTGCACGAAAACGAATATCAAATATATGAATCAAGATCAACGGTATACAACATGCACGAAATCAAAATCAAGTATACCGAGGCATATGAAATAATAAACATGTGCAACTGCGTGCATAAAACCCATATCAATACACTGAAAGCGCATGTGAACTACACCGTGTGCATAAGTCAAAATCAAGTGCATACAACATGCACGAAATCAAAATCAAGTATATCGAAGTGCACAAAATCAAAATCGACTATATCGGGATACACAGAATCATAAATATGTTCAACAAGTGCACAAAAATCGATATCGAGTACAATTGATATACACAAAACATAAATCAAATGTAATGGGTGTATAAAAACATAAATCAAATGTAATGGGTGTATAAAAACATAAATCAAGTGCAACTACGGTGCACGAAAATATCAATCATGAAACTAAATCATCAAAACTCAAAAGTAAAAAATGATATAAGCGTGATACTCGGATCACTAAGCACATATAAAAAATAAATGACATTGAGATACACCTCTTTCAATGTCGAAAGGTGCCGGTGTACCCGTGCTGGCAGAGCAAGAACTCCTTCTTGCTTTCTGCCCATAGCCCAGTGTCCTCGGCCCTTAGGTTCTCGTTTTCTCTGTGGATCACCAATATCATGACTCCTCGGCTCGACAGCCCGTTTAGGATTAGCGACAGAAATAGTCCCGCTCTGACGCCACTCTGAGCATCTCCTGGCCAATTAACATGACAACTCGTAAGGTAGAATGTCATTGACAGTGGCATCTGGCCCTCTGAATACGTGCCATATAATCGATCCTGGGTCCGAATCCTTATTACTGTAGTATTCCGAAAAGAACCTGCAACGGTCTTTTCCAACATCATTTCTGCCGGACTGCCCGGAAGTTGGCCCTTTTTACTTAATCCGCTACCGTTCCGGGACAGCTGCAATCTCATCACAACTTTCCTCTGAAAATGTAGTTGTATCCAACGCCTCTAGATACATATCCAATCTTTAGCATCAATGGAGAGGGATAACTACTAATTGAGATCTCGCACGAATCTCTTAATCCACTACTTCAATATCGACCGATTTGGAATCATATCTCGCTAGCTGCAATGATTACAATTCAATATTCGGCTACGGCCATATCCGGAGTCTCTCGCATAGACTCATACTACAAACTCGGGAATCTCCAATGCTTGGTGGAAGAAATCTGGCGAAATGCATCATCGAGACTTGACTAAAGACATCGGAGGAATATGCACTGCTCTTCCTCTCTCGATCGATTCACGCCATGTCTGAGCAATACCTTTCGAATCGAAGTTAGTCAACTTACTAATCTCGCATCGAGGCATCCAAACAAATGAATTACCCTAGTCACTTTATCCAAGAATGACTAGGGATCATCTGTCATATCCCATCTTGTAAACTCATGTGGCCTCAGCTTCGTGAACTCTAAAAGCGATATCTCATCAAGCTCGACAACAGCCGGTTCATCTGTCTGCACGGTAGACAACACCATGATCTCTAGAGTAGGTTGTACGTCAACAGTCCTCTAAATCTGGATAGCCTCAAGCAATGGACCAATCATCTGGTGCAGATCCCGAACGCTCGCTTCAAACGAAAAATCCTAACATAATCAATAAATCAATACATTCCTACGTCTCCGGAAGAACATCATGGTCAGTCCTCATCCTTAACGAGCTCACTCTGACCACATCTCTAGCCGCAGCTCTCTCAGCTCTCGTAGCCATGGTGACAGGAACCGCCAACAAATATCGATGAGGATAGATCATAAGAACGAATAAAATAACGGATCTTAAGAAATGGACATCCTAAGGTTACTTAAGCGGAGCAGCGTATCGTAAATATGCCGCGGAACATACACACGGTATGTCACTCTACTTGAGTTACCTATCCATCAACCAAGGTCAACCTACGTAACGAAAGCTCGGGTCTAATACCCCCTAAGTCAAGTCTAAGTTCCGTAAGGTCAAGCCTAGGTTCTGAAATATATACGCCCTATACTGTGCATGGTCAAACCTAGACTCAAACCAAGGTTAAACCTAATGCTCTAATACCAAATTTGTCACAACTCGGAATTAGCAAGTGACCGGCACTTGAATCACGTGAAAGGCTGTATGACCCCACTGTAAGTCTACGGTAGCGCCCCGGCCGTCAATCTGATGCCAAACGCGGAACAAAAACTTTTATAACTAGCGCTATCGCATACTATAACCCGGATCTTCCATTAACGCTAAACTAACCAACTACAAAGTGGGTAGAAAGGCTATACCGAACGATCCGAGTCCTTCGGTCTTTAACCATCATCCCACGCTCCGTTGCGGCTGCTCCGATCTCCTGGCTCCTCGTCGAGGTGGCACCAGATCTACGGATCTTTAAATGGGATCCCGCCTCTATACCGAGGCAACTCGGACATGAAGTTTGCTAGCCGACATGTCCAAGATTGATGTAGAGAATGAGTAGAACACTTTGTCTCGCTTCATCCAAAACCATGGATAAACGGTTAATGAAATTTCCTTTTAATGGAGTGAAATGAGAAATGAGCATATCAAATTTCCATGAACCAAATTCCATAATCTTTTTAATCAATCCATCTTCTTTTCAACAACCATATTGCCTCCATAAGAAATGGCCGGCCAATATATGAGAGGGAGGGTGAGCACAAGAAAGATAAAGGTGACCCTTAGCAATAAATGAAATGAATGAGTCACTTAAAACACCTCACAAAACATTCAATGCAATAAATGAGTCACTAAACCTAGTCATCAACAATTTAATGCAAAATGGTGACACACTAAACCTAGTCATCATCTAGAAGCTTCCACTCATGACTCACCCAAATGAAAAAGATAATTCCGCATTAAACCGAATGTTTAAGACGGGTGATAGAAAACTGGCAACTTTGAAAAGAGATCCCGAAACGAATTTCAGGATAACCCCGTAACAGTATAAACATACCCACATTTGTATTATGACCGAATACAAATGCAACTGAGACAAAGATATTATATCTACACAGTATAATACTCGGATCCGGCTTAAACCAAAGCCCACCAGTATTATCTACCCGAAATATGACACGTGCATAAACGCACGTGCATTTTTCGAACCCTGCCATAAAACCATACGGCCTCTACAACGTTTCGCCCGAACTTAGGAAAATATTTGTGGGGGACTCTAATGACTCGTCGGTACCCTGGCAGTGGGTTTAACCACAAGCACGTCAGCGGCACTAGCAGTGCGTAACGGCCGCCCATGTACTGACCTCAAAGGAAGCCGATGAACGGACTCATCCTGGAACCCTACTGAGCCTAACAGTGACAATATACATACAGTCAGGTCCGTTCATCTATGAGTATCGCATATTGGACCTAGGGGGCTGGTAACGTCAGACCCCCAATAGCGGTATAAGTCGTATCGGAGACAAGCCCTGAACACCCTGAGAAACTACCGGAATACTTACCAGTAATTCTCACCTGCCTTGGCCAATGACTTGGTGTAATGGCTTTCCTAGACACAGCGCGATCTCACCCCCAATACCGAGAGAGACGAATCCCTTGCCGATCCGCTCACTTGCCTCCATATGGCTCGGGGCTGTACCCAAAAAAGACCTGTTTGCACGACTCCTTTGAGCCGTGGTAGGGTAGAAATCAAAACGCAGTGGTCACACGAGACAAATGACGACCTCAGGTCGATGAACTAACCTGTTCACATGTCACCAGGGAACTGCTATCTGATGCTAGGTATAATACCAACTAGCAGGTTCCCGGCGAGTCCTGTCCGGTGTACTCATAACCCAATGAGCACCTGTATACATCTTAGGTCATCCAACTGACACCAGTGGCTTGTGAGATCGGCCACCGCCCCTCGTCGGGGTCTCGACTGTATACACTAGTCTACTCTGGAGTATCGATGCCCTGTCTCGAAACTCCCACGACTAGGGACCACTATTAAGGATGTGCTTATAGACTACCCAACTCTCACATATATGGTCGCCGTCATACCGTTGGTAGTCAAGCAAGATCCTAAGGGCTCTATCAACGTGTAACAGCGATCGGTCACCTAAACATGTACATGACTGATAAAGGCAAACCAGATAGTATACTATCATCTCGAGTAAGACTGTGCTACCGGTATAGGTCCTCCTCAAACATTGCAATCACGTACCTGCGATCCAATAATTGACTTTGAGGGCACTATATCCAACAATCTCCCAGTTGCACTAAAGGCTAATTATTATGATGTCGCATACTCACAGCCCGTGTGATACCGAACATCCAACTCCTCTACTAATCAGTTTCACAAAGCCCGTTTGTAAAACTCTTGTGTTTGAGAAATAGCCTCAGCGAGTGGATCCGCCCCGATATTTCTTACTATGTCTCTCTTAATCTCAAGTTCGCGGAGAAAGCCATCTCCTGAATCGAGTAATACCTGTCTTAGAATATGTCTGGATATCTGATGTGACCTAGTTTATAAATGAACTCCAAATCCAAACTTCTTAGACTGTATCGTCAACTGAACCTAATCAGTATCCTGCACCATGCCTCCCACAGTATCCTCTTGGACCATCTGTCCATAATACCGTCGCTCGTCAGAGGGAAAACTATAACTCTGACAATCACTCTGTCATCCCTGTCACCTTTGAAGCCTGGAATGATAACCGTCCCCGAAAGAGGCTGCCTTTATCAAATCTATAGAATATCCACTTATGTTCTAAAACTACATCCGTATGTTTCTCCAGGATTGGATTAATATAAACTTATCGCATCTAGTGCAAAAACAACATCTGGTGTGGTACTTGACATCTCACGATTGACTCAATTGCCTAAGCAAGTGATCTGCCAATCATGCAATCCCTCTCCCCTTTAGTCTGTAAGACACCTTTAGAGAGGGTGACTCCATCACCTGCAGGTATACCACCATGCCAGGAGTCATCTATTCTAAAATACTATTAGAATACTGTACCTAGATTGGGAAACTACCCAAATCTAGATCTAAAACCATAGATCTAGTAACCAGAATGTCAGATATTATATCCATATCCTTTGTGGAGAAACAACTCTGTGACGACCACAGTACAACCGATCGTAGTATTGGAATTTTACTTCCTACTCTGTGTATGTCATCCAAATACCAGGACATCATACCCTACTACCTTCTCAACAGATCCATCCCCTATTCTGATGAAGCCAAACCCATGACTATCACATCAAAATTAGATGATCTATCTCCGCTATATCTGCTCAAGTCTATAAATAGACATAAGCTACTTGCCTACTATGCTTCCGCTGCTCCCACTTGTTGGAGATAGTGCCCTCAGAGTCAATTATTGGATCGCAGGTACGTGATTGCAATGATTGCGGAGGACCTATACCGGTAGGACAGTCTTACTCGAGATGATAGTATGTTATCTGGTTTGCCTTTATCAGTCGTGTACATGTTCAGGTGACTGATTACATGTTACACTTTGATAGAGCCCTTAGGATCTTGCTTTACCGCCAACAGTATGACGGCGATCATATACGTGAGAGTTGGGTGGTTTATACGCATATCCTTAATTGTGGTCCCTAGTCGTGGGAGTTTTGAGACAGGGCATCGATACTCCGGAGTAGACTAGTGTATACAGTCGAGACCCCGACGAGGGGCGGTGGCCGGTCTCACAAGCCACTAGTGTCAGTTGGATCATCTAAGATGTATAAAGGTGCTCATTGGGTTATGAGTACACCGGACTGGACTCGCTGAGAACCTACTAGTTGGTATTATACATATCGTCAGATAGCAGTTCCCTGGTGACATGTGTACATGTTAGTTCATCGACCTGAGGTCGTCATTTGTCACGTGTGAGTTCCTACTGTACTTTGATTTCTACCCTACCACGGCTCAAAGGAGTCTTGCAAACAGGTAGTTTTGGGGTACAGTCCCGAGCCACATGGAGGCACATAAGCGGATCGGCAGGGAATTCGTCTCTCTTGGTCGTGGCAGGAGATTTACTGGTAGGTACTCCAGTAGTATCTCAGGGTGTTATTGGGCTACACTCCGACACGACTTATACTGCTATTGGGGGTCTGACGTTACTAGCCCTCTAGGCAGATATGCGATACTCATAGACGAACGGACCGGACTGTATATACATTGTCACTGTTAGGCTCAGTAGGGTTTCCGGATGAGTTCGCTCATCGGCCTCCCTTGAGGTCAGTCTATGGGCAGCCGTTACGCATAGCTAGTGCCGCTGACGGTTTGTGGTTAAACCCACTGCCAGGGTACTGACGAGTCATTAGAGTCCCCCACAGACAGTTTCCCAAGTTCGGGCGAAACGTTGTAGAGGCCGTATGGTTTTATGGCAGGGTTCGGAAAATGCACGTGCGTTTACTCACGTGTTAGATTTCGGGCTGATAATACTGGTGGGCTTTGGTTTAGGCCGGATCCGAGTATTATATTGAGTAGATATAATATCTTTGTCTCAGTTGCATTTGTATTCGGTCGTAATACAAATGCGGGTATATTTATACATTTACGGGGTTATCCTGAAATTCGTTTCAGGATCACTTTTGGAAGTTGCCAGTTTCCGGTTTTCTATTAGCCGTCTTTTAACATTCGGTTAAATACGGATTTATCTTTTCTTGAGATGTGTGTGGGAGGTTCTAGAAGTTTCTAGAAGAGGTGACTAGGATGGTGACTAGGCTTCATGACTCATTTGTTTCATTCATTGTGTTCACACTAGGTTTTAATGACTCATGCTTTAACATTAATGATTTTTGTTTAACCTAAGGATATTTGTTCATGATATTTATCCTTGTGGTCACCCTCTTTGCTCCTACCATCACCTCCCTCTTCCTATTTATTTGGCCGCCCCCCCCATTGAGAGAGTGAGAGAGATTGATTTGATTTTTGAAAAAAAAATACTATGGTTTTGGATGCATGGAAATTTGATAACTCATTTCTCATTCCATTTCATTTTCGAGTGGCAACTTCATTAACTGTTCGTCCATAGCCTTGGACGTAACGAGACAAAGTATTCCACTCATTCTCTACATCAATCTTGGTCGTCTCTTTTAGCAAACTTGACGACCGAGTTGCCTCGAGTCAGAGGCGGGAGCCCGTTTAAAGAATCGTTGACGTGGTGCCACCTGGACGAGCAGATCGGAGATCGAAGAGATTGGAGCAGCCGCAACGGAGCGTGGGATGATGGTTAAAGAACGAAGGACTCGGATCGTTCGGTATAACCTTTCTACACTCTTTACAGTTTGTTAGTTTAGCAATAATGGCAGATCCGGGTTAAAGTATACGATAGGGCCGGTTAAAAAGTTTTTCTTCCGCATTTGGCGTCTGTAGATGGCCGGGGCGCTACCGTAGACTTACAGTGGTATCAGAGCCTCACCATTTTGCTTTACTAACTTGTGCTAACGCGTTTAAAAGATCGATCGAACCGGATATCGAAAAAACCGCAAAATCCTATTTTCACAGTTTCTGTTGATTTTTAAAGGGTTCCAAAAATTATTTTACATATCACAGAATTCTGTGCAGGGTTTTCTAACAACACCGTACAAATTTGGGCACATGATTCGACAAGATTGCCGTGGAATCGCGGTCAAACCTATGGTTTGACCGCGCATCCACGGCCATTCTGTGAGATCATGCCCCCAAATTTGCACAGTAGCTTCTATGTTGGAATTTGAGGTTTTTGGTATATATCTTTTGGGCCCAGATTTTGTTACTGTTCAACAGATGTTCGTGGGGCCCACTTCGTGATATTTAGTCGATCGAAATTTAAACATGTTAGATTACAGTGCTTACATTATATCTCCGACCGGGAATGTCATTTGATCGGTAAACCGTGTCTGATTGCTATAGTTCTTTTAGATGGGTTTGCGAACGTGATATTCGCGTTGATGTTCTGTGTTGTGCTGTGATGTTGTGGATTTGTCGTGGTGGATAGCAGTGTGCAATGGTAGTGCAGTTTGGATTTATTTGTACATTTGATATTGCGGGGCAAGCGTCCAACATGTGGACTGCCGTCACTGCCTATTGTATAATATTCTTTTGGGGCATGACCAGGTTGCGGTCGATGTAGCTGTTGTACTATTTTTCCATTTCTGTACTAGGTTTTACCCCGCGACGGAGTGCACGGATAGCCGGGTTCTGAAGGGCAACGGGTCCGCATCTAATGGCTTTGAGAGGCAGAGGGGCCCAACTCTAGAATTGGAAGACTATTCGCCGCACTCGTAGGGGGTACAGGTTGACCCAAGGAGGGGTGCCCAAGATTACCGGATTCCGTGAAGTGCAGGGTGGTCCATTCACTTTGCTGTAGGGGGCTGCCTCGCTTCAGGTTTTGGCGGGTAACTTGCCACACCCGTAGGGGTCTAGGTTTCATTGCACAGTCTATCCACACAACCAGGGGAACGTCGGGTTTCAGCAGCGGCTCTGTGAAACCCGGGGATCCCAGATTATCTGTATTGTTCTGTGATGCTTATTACTTTTCTGTAATGTTGCATATTATCATGCCTGGAGAGATTATTGTATATTGGTTTATATACTATTAGATGTTGTATATGTTTTACACCCGCGCTAGTCCAGTCCCCGCTCTGTCGTTAGTTAAGTAACCTAACGGGTGATGATGGGACCCAGTGACGAATGCGGATGGCATATACGTACATTTTATTTTCGTTCTTTTATGGTGTGATTAATGATGGAACTGCGTTGATTCTGATCAATGAAAAGTAAAGCAAACCTATCTACAGTTGTTGGAACAAATTTAAAAAGTGTTATTGCGAAGACGTTTCCTTTTGTTTTGCATAGCGGTATTCAGTGGAATATCCTGCACCTCATTCGACGGGGCAAGGGCCGATATCCCTTCACCGGGACTGATCCCTTGGGCAGAAGTTTGCGTCAGGATAATAACTTCACTATAGTCGATTACAAGTTGCTTTGCATCACGGTATTCAGTGGAATATCCTGCACCTCATTCCATGAGGAAAGAACAGAGATCCCTTCATCTGGAATGACCTCTTTAGCAAAAGGTTTTCGCCACTAAATTTTAAAAAGCTATCAGGTTCCTTCAGCGATATCAAGTTCGTTACGTTAAAAGTTTTTCGCCAATGTTAGTTATATGTATGCCCTAGAGGCCATTACTGTACATTGGATGGATATTGTAGTGGATGCTGGGACATATATAGGGAGGACTTTCTTGCTCGACATGATAGTATGCTATCTGGTTGATCTTTACCTTAACGTGTATATTGATTGTCTCTCTGTTACATGTTGGTAAAGCCCTTAGGATGTGTACTTGACTACCTGGACTATGATGCGGATCATACTAGTGGGGACATGGTAGTCCATAAGTACATCCTTCAAAGTCCCTAGTCGTGGGTGTATCGAGACGGGGCATCGATATACCAGAGTAGACTAGCGTATACCTTCTCGACCCATACAGATGGGTGATGGATGATCCCATATCCATCGGTGTTTGACATCAGAGATGATATACGGGTGCTCAGTAGAGACTGGGTACACTGGACGGACTCCCCGAGAACTCCCAGATGGTATTATACCTTACGTCAGATGGCAGTTCTCAGGTGACACTGGTACAGAGTAGTCTGTTGACCCGAGATCGTCATAGAGTCTTGTGTGGTTCCCACTGTGCTTTGATTTCCATCTTACCACGTCCAAGAGGGCGTGCAAAACGGTGGTTTTTGGGTACAGTCCCGAATCACATAGAGGCAATGAGCGATAGGAGGGGATTCGTCTCTCCCGGTATTGGGGATTGATGTTGCGCTGTGTTCGATTGGCTATAACCGGAAATCCCTGGCCAGGGTTGCTGAGATTTACTGGTAAGTGTTACCAGTAGTTTCTCAAATTGTTATAGACCTCATATCGACACGACTTATCGAGCTATTGGGGTCTGACGTTTACCACCCCTAGGCGAGATATGCGACATATCAGACGTGTTGCGCCACGGCAGCGCCCCGGCCGTCTATCCGAGGCCAAAATGCGGAATCAAAATTTTTTCTTAACTTTAAACTGGCGCTACCGCAGACAATAAACCCGGATCGTAACCATTAACCTAATACTAGTTAACAATAGAGGGGAAGAGAGCTATACCAAACGATCCGTGTCCTTCGGTCTTCGTCTCCACTCCGATCTCCCGCGGAATCTCCGTTCGTCACATCCTTGTCGGAAGGGCACCACATCGTCTGCATCTTTTACGGGCTCCCACCTCAATACCGAGGCAACTCGGGCGTGAAGTTGGCTAGCCGACGCGTCCAAAATTTGCTATAGAATGTAGTGTAGAATCGTTGTCTCATTTGGGGTAGTGAAGTTTCCTTTGATGGAGGAATCAATATGGACTTTGGAGAGGAGAAGGATTTCTTTGTGGCAAGCATGCAAATGAGATATGGATAATTCCCTAATCAAAAATGAACTCCTCTCTTTTTCTCTCCTAGATGTGGCCGGCCTTAACAAGGAGGAAATCAACAAAAGGGTGAGTGTAGTAAAAGCATATGGTGACCATATCCACAAAAGCAAGCCTCACATCTAAACACAAATCAATCTCATCAAATTAATACATGTAATGATGCATGAAAAGAAAAGATGGAAATGGAATCTAAAGATGCTATCATAATCTCTCATCTCACAAATAAACCATCCACAATATGTTATTTGCAAACTTGCAAATAACACCCTCCATCCGAAAAGTCCGGCCGGGAAAGAACAAAGGAAAACCGACCGGAACGGAATGCAAACTGGCAACTCCAGAAAACTGGTCCCGTAATAAATTATAGGAAAACCCCGATACTGTGCATACACACCCGCATCTGTATTCCGACCGGATACAAATGCAATGAGACAAAATCTACACTGTACTAAACTAGGATCCGGCTTAAACCAAAGCCGGCTAGTAATATCCGTTCGATCCTGATCCGTGCAATACCGCACGTATCTGATCGAACCCTGCCATATATCCATACGGCCACTAGTACAAACCGTCCGATCCTAATCCGTGCAATACCGCACGTATCTGATCGGACCCTGCCATATCTCCATACGGCCTCTACAGCGTTTCGTCCGAAACTTGAGTAACTAAAAGTGTGGTGGACTCTAAAGACTCGTCAATACTATGGCTGTGGATTTAACCACCAGCACGTCAGAGGTATAAGCCAATACGTGACGGGCCACCAGCTATTGACCAAAAGGGACGTCAATGAGCGAACTCATCCTGACACCCTACTGAGCCTGTCAGTGACAATATCCGTACAGTCCGGTCCGTTCGTCTATGAGCATCGCATGTCGGGCCTAGGGGGTTGGTAAAAGTCAGACCCCCAAAAGCGGTACAAGTCGTGTCGGAGTGTAGCCCAGAACACCCTGAGATACTACAGGAATACCTACCAGTAAATCTCCTGCCTCGGCCGAGGGCTTTGTGTAATGGCTCTCCTAGACACAGCGCGACCTCACCCCCAATACCGGGAGAGACGAACCCCTGAAGATCCGCTCTCTGCCTCCATGTGGCTCGGGACTGTATCCAACTAAAACCTGTTTGCACGACTCCTTTGAGCCGTGGTAGGGTAGTAATCAAAGTACAGTGGGAACTCACACAAGACAAATGACGATCCCCAGGTCGATGAACTAACCTGTACACATGTCACCAGGGAACTGCTATCTGACGTCAGGTATAAGACCAACTAGCATGTTCCCGACGAGTCATGTCCGGTGTACTCATAACCCAATGAGCACCTGTATACATCTTAGGTGAACCAACTGACACCAGTGGCTTGTGAGACCGGCCACCGCCCCTCGTCGGGGTCTCGACTGTATACACTAGTCTACTCTGGAGAATCGATGCCCTGTCTCGAAACTCCCACGACTAGGGACCTTTTAAGGATGTGCTTATAGACCACCAGCTCTCACGTATATGATCGCCATCATACTGCTGGCAGTCAAGCAAGAATCCTAGGGGCTCTATCAGCGTGTAATAGCGACCTGTAAGGTCACCTGAAGCAATACACGATGATAAAGGTAAACCAGATAGCATACTATCATCTCGAGTAAGACTGTCCTACCGGGATAGGTCATCCCTCAATCATTGCAATCACGTGCCTGTGATCCAATAATTGACTCTGAGGGCACTATCACCAACAATCTCCCACTTGCACTCAAGGCTAATTATTGTGATGTCGCATACTCACAGCCCGTGTGATACCGAACACCCAACTCCTCTACTGGTCAGTCTCACAAAGCTCGTTTGCGAAACTATTGCGTTCGAGGAATAGCCTCAGTGAGTGGATCCGCTGTGATGTTTCTTTCTATGTCTCTCTATATCTCAAGTTCACGGAGAAAACCATCTCCCGAAATGAGCAATACATGTCTTAGAGTATGTCTGGATATCTGATGGGACCTAGCTCATAAATGAACTCCAAATCTAAACTTCTTAGACTGTATCAATAACTGAACTTAATCAGTACCCAGTGCCATGCCTCCATCAGTATTGCCTTGGACCACCTGTCCAAAATACTGCCCCTTGTCAGAAGGAGAAACTATAACTCTGACGGCAACTCTGCCATCCATGTCACCTTGGAAGTTTGGAATGATAACTGTCTCCAAAAGGAGAAACTCGCTATCACATCCCTAGAACATCAACTTATGTTCTAAAACTTCTTCCGACTGTTTCTCCAGGATTGGATTAATATCAACTTATTGCACCTACTGCAAGAACAACATCTGGTGTGGTACTTGACAAAACTCAGTAGAATATTCTAAGAATTATTGCATAAAACGGGGCCCCTGAATCCATAAAAGCGCGGTGGAACCGCGGTATTAGCATGCTAATGCGGCGGTTCCGTGGACCTTTTGTCTCTTCTTGCAATCAATTTTGCACAGTAATTCCTAGTTTGCAGTGCTGGTTTTCCTGGGAATTTTTAATGTTTTTTCAAGAGTTGAATTTTCTGGGTTGTATTGGGGACTCGGTGTATCGATCGGATTGTCTAATTTTGTCAGTGTGTTTTTCCGGGTATTTTTAGAATATGTTAAAAAGTTCGACCGGATATAAATACCCACTTTTTCCCCTGCCGGAAAATTTCCAATTGTTGGATTTTTCCGTAGTTTAACGACGTTCTAAGTAGTGCAAGTAACGCGATGGTCCCTCTAGAAGACAACAAACCTTAACTCGATTATGTGACCGTCTTGAACTGCCCTTTGAACCTTCGGGTTTGGGGCAGTACGGCATGCCACATGTGAGGCGTTGGCTTGATCCTTCTACGGCTGGACCGTTGGTACTGAGGCACGAACTGAATGCTGTTAGACTTATTTCATGTGTTGAGCTGTATCGGGAAAACTTGGGTGTTCGATTGTTCGATCGAAAAGTTTAGCGTTTTCTATTTATCCGGAATGTAATACAATAATTGGAATTCACAAGTAGTTATGAGATAACGGAATGAATATTATAAACATAGCAGTTTAGTCTCACTTGATCGGTTGCCACGGAGTTTTGATGTGATCAAAAGTCCGTCACAATCACGTAGCGTACGCGGATACTCGCCGGGTAAACTTAATAGACGGCCTCACCCCATAGCCCCGACCAAGTGACTGTAGGAGAACCCCGTCGCCGAAAGCATCCGTTTGGGTGCTCGCGGTAGCGGTGTTCTGCCTTGGTGCACTTCGTCGACGGCGTCGGGGGTGCGGCCGCCTACTATAGTTTGCGACAAGCATTCGATCAAAATGTTGGGAATCTTGTTGGATTGCCCGACTTGATATTGAAAAGAGTTTTCGATTTTGAGACTAAAATGCGGGGTTTATAATTGTTAGGCATGCGATGTCTAAAGAATTCATTTGGTCAGGCATGCGATGTCTGAGGTGGTTGCGGATTCCAACTGTTGTAGTTTTACACTTTCTTTTCTATGACCGTAAGTGTAATATGTGATATCACCGGTTTCGTTGCTATATGTCAACGACAATTGGGATGCTCATATTTACTTACGTTGATGACATGTGATGTTATGTGTTGCTGGATATGTTATATTGGATCGTCGTGTTTGAATAGCCGGGGGGTTTTTATGTGAGAAGGGTGTTTTTCATTTTCATTCATGTAAAAACTTGTATGTAATATTCTTTTATTGGGGCACTTCCAGGTTGCGGAAGATGTCACCCTTTGTATATTATTTACTTTTCCGCACTAGGATAGAACCAAGGAGGGGAGCACAAGTAACCGGGTTCTGGAGTACAGTGGGAGACCAACTCGAGGAGTCGAGTCCGGGTTTCCTAACTCTAGAATTGGTAGGGTTGCTTGCCGCTCTCGTAGGGGTCTAGGGGTGTGAGTTTGTCTATTCATCGCGACCGTAGAATCCGTGTTTTATACTGGCTCGTATTGAAAACACGGACGTCCTAGTATATCCAATATTTCATATGATTCTTCGGCTGCGATATCTGTGATGTGATCATGTGATGTTCTGTGATAGATACAGTATATAGTATATATGATATATTATATAGACGTTACTTATATTTTACACCAGCGCTAGCCCTGCCCCGCTCTGCCGTTAGTTACCTAACCTAACGGTACACGAGGGGACATCGAGGCGAATGCGGATGGCATAAGTGTACGTCGTATTTATCTGTGATGTTTAGGTATTTAAATGATGGGACTTCATTAATGAGATTAATGAAATAAAAGAAACCTAAAGATGTTGTAGAATCGAATTTCAAAATAAAACAGGTAGCTACAGTTCTTGCTTTGCACAGAGGTATATATGATATATCCTGCACCTTATTCGATAAGGAAAGGACCGAGATCCCTTCACCGGGAGTGACTCCTTTAGCAATAACTGGCTGATGCTTCACACTCGGTTTGTCTTTTGATTGCTTTTAAGTATTTTTGCTTTGCACAGTGATATATATGATATATCCCACACCTCATTCGACGAGGAAAGGACCGACGATCCCTTCACCGGGAATGACTCCTTTAGCAAAACTAGAAAAGCCTCAAAAACACTCCATTTTTAAAATCATTTGATTCTACAAAGATATCAAGTTCATTACGCAATAGGTTTTCAGAAAAACCTGTCGTAGCCCTCCGTCATTTCAGATAAGTTGTATATATTATTCGTGCTGCATTTGTTGGCTTTCGTCAAGGTGCAGTGTGCGCTAGCTATATGCTGCTTATCTGCTTGCATACGATGCGATTGGATTAGGGTAGTCGTGCGGCTTTGTTGGCTTTCGTCAAGGGTCGTGCGGGTGGGTTTAATTCAATCAAGAAATGTACGGGTTGAACTTGACTAGCGGGCTATGGTTTGTTGGCTTTCGTCAAGGTCATAGCACGTTAGGGGCAAAATATTATCGGGAATTTCAAGTGTTGAAATTTGCAATGAGATTGCATACCTTCTATGAGATAGTTGGATGCCGATACCCACTGCGAGTATTTGTTACTCCTGGGAGAGTTTTACACATTACAATTAGCCGATCAAGTAGGTGTCTAGAAAGGTGTCAACGGGGTTATGCCTCTGGGAAAACGGGGTTATGCCTCTGGAAAAAGGTGTCAACGGGGTTTACATTAATTAGGTTCGTGCGAAAGCATGGGGGACCTCCCTCAAAGTACCGACACTGGCCTGGCTGAAAGATTGGCGAACTTGTAGTGTGTAATTAATCCCGGCTAGTCTTTCCTTTTAGGGTCTGAAGGAAGATTTGATAAAAACAGTGGGAGCCATCCTGATTAGATAAAATAATAACCAATCTATTCTTGCAAGAGCGCACGCTGAGTATTTTCTTCTCTCTCTCTCCTGGTAGCGACCATGTCACGCCTTAATCAAGATAATAATACGGATGTAATTGACCGAACCCGCTTGTTATACTGAGCTGGGAAACGTTGGTCCCACTCCAACTTATAATTGTTATAAGACAGAGCAGGAAATTGGGGATTACCAGAATTCCCGTGCCGCCCAAACGAAGAGAGTGCATGCTGATGCATCATCTTCGGGTGTGTTCATTATAAAGAACTGTTTCTCAGTATCCTCTGAATCCTAGGTATTTGATATCGGATCAGGATCCCAGATATGTAATATGTTACATAGGGCTACAAAAAGGTAGAAAACTGAGAACGGGTGATAAGTTTCATGAGGCAGTAAACGGGGCAAGTGTTGCAGCCAGGTCTGTTGGTCACTGTCACCCTGTATTGTAATACATTGATTCTGAACAAATGTTATTAGACACCGAACCTGATATACAAAATCATATCAGTCTCTTTATTAGTAAAGAAATGGTAAAATTTTGTATTGTTGGATAATGTTTTGAACATTTCCTATATCAAAAGTTGATCGGTTCAGGCACGTTATCTAAAAGCATTAATGTTCTAAATCAAACTACAGTTCTTAGTATACGGAACACACACAAGAGGAAGAGTTCAGAAATGAACGGATCCTTCTTGATGCATTGTAGACTAGGTCATATCAATGCGACCCGACTAGCTGAAGTTACACATAGATGCATATTTAAATCTGTTTGAATTTACATCTTGTGAAACTTGCCAGTCATGTCACAAAGATTAGATGATCATAGCCCTGTTTATTGGAAACAGAGAAAGAGTTAGTAAACTCTTGGGATGATACATGTTGATGTATAAAGGTCCCCTGTCTACACATGCCAAGACCAGTTCTTTGTACTTCATTACATTCTCTGATCATCTCTTTAGATTCAGACATATGTTCCTGTTGAAACACAAGTCCGAACCTTTTGAGATATTCACAGAATATAAGTTAGAAGTAGAGAACCAAAATACGGGTATAAGTATTATGTCCTTTGATGTGATCAAGGAGGAGAATACTTGAGCACGGAATTCCTGGAATATTCTAAAGGAGAATGAGATTCTCTCTCAGCATTACTCCTCCGTATACACCATAGCACGATGGTATATCGGGGTGGAGCAATCACACCCTATATGATAAGGTGTGCTCTATGATGAGTACTACTGAGTTACCTGTTTCCTTTTGGGAGTTGTGCACTTGAGAAGCTGCATACCTATTGAATAGGGTTCAAATCAAATCAGTTGCCTACCACTTCATATGTGATATAGAAAGGGAAGAGCCCATATCTTAAGATAGTTAAGATTTGGGGTTGTCCGGCCTATGTCTAAAAGCAAAATCCGGACAAGCTCGAGGCAAGGTCTATAATGTAGAACTGGAAAGGTTCCAGCTATACAATCTACAGTAGATGATTTGGTAGAACCAAAGGATTCAATAGTTTCCAACAAACCTCAGCCTCTCCGCCGATCTAGTAGGGTTTCTCACCCACCTGAGAGATACTTTGGTTTCTCTATGACAGTGGGAGCGAGGATTGCATCATGAGATGATGACCCAACTAGCTTCGAGCTGGCCATCAGGAGTAAGAATTTGTAAGAATGGCTAGATGCTTAGTGATCTGAGATGGAATCCTTATACACCAGCAAAGTATGGACTTTGGCTGCTATATCTGAAGGGTTAAATTCCCATCAGGAGCAAGTATATCTTGAGAAGATTACTTGGTGTACTTGGAAAAGTTGAGACTTTCAAAGCTAGACCTGTTAAAGGTTTTCGTCATCGACCAGGTGTGGCTAATGATGAAACCTTTTTTTGGGGACTATGCTTAAGTCCATCCGGATCCTACTTGCCACGGCTACATACCCTGACTACGATATCTGGTGGTTGGGTGTCATGACAGCTTTTCTAAATGATGTTTTAGAAGAGAGCGTCTATAAGTACACAGCCAGAGGGCCTCGTAGACAGTGGGAGTAGCGGAAACGTGTGCAAGATGTTTTATGTAATAAAGCAGGCATCGCGGAGTTGGAACATCTGTTTTGATGAGTTAGTCAAATAGTTTGACATCATCAAAATGGTAGATGAACCTTGTATAAACAAAAAGGTAGTAGGGAGTATGGTGGTGATCCTCGTAGAATACGTGGATGACATACTCTTGATAAGAAAGGAGTTTCTTATGCTACGCTCGATCAATCTCCGTTTATCATAAAGATTCTCCGTATAGGATCAAAATGATACCTCCTAAATCCTTAGTTTTGGATCTATGAGATAGATTTAATTGGATGTTCGGATTCTCACTAAATGTAGTGAGATGGTATCGATTGATCCTGGGGAAAATCACTGGAAGTGTTGCAGGGTGATAAAGATGACTGAGTGTCAGTCACAGGCATTGTCTTTACCCTCAGTAAAGGGACGGTATGTTGGAAGAGTTCCAAGCTAGATACCGTGACATACTAGACGATAAAGGCAGGATACATCGCTACTTAAGATGCTACCAAAGAGGCTATTTGGATGTATAATGGTTCATGAGATGAACTATGTTCCTCCCATTGTGTGACAATGGAGTTGTGGCTTATGCCAAGGAACGTTCGTCCCATCAGTGATCCAGACATATTCTAAGGCAGTATCACCTGATCATGGAGATAGTTGACCTCCAGGGTGATCGAGGTTAGGAGAGCAGACTCAGAAGATAACACGGCGGATCCACTCACGAAGGCCTATTCCCAGAGAGAGACTTTAATGGGATGGTTGAGTATGAGATACTACAACCACTGCTATCAGATGGCCCTAGTGCAAGTGGGAGATTGTTAGTTATATGTATGCCCTAGAGGCCATTACTGTACATTGGATGTATATTGTAGTGGATGCTGGGACATATATAGGGAGGACTTTCTTGCTCGACATGATAGTATGCTATCTGGTTGATCTTTACCTTAACGTGTATACCGATTGTCTCTCTGTTACATGTTGGTAAAGCCCTTAGGATGTGTACTTGACTACCTGGACTATGATGCGGATCATACTAATGGGGACATGGTAGTCCATAAGTACATCCTTCAAAGTCCCTAGTCGTGGGTGTATCGAAACGGGGCATCGATATACCAGAGTAGACTAGCGTATACCTTCTCGACCCATACAGATGGGCGATGGATGATCCCATATCCATCGGTGTTTGACATCAGAGATGATATACGGGTGCTCAGTAGAGACTGGGTACACTGGACGGACTCCCCGAGAACTCCCAGATGGTATTATACCCTACGTCAGATGGCAGTTCTCAGGTGACACTGGTACAGAGTAGTCTGTTGACCCGAGATCGTCATAAAGTCTTGTGTGGTTCCCACTGTGCTTTGATTTCCATCTTACCACGTCCAAGAGGGCGTGAAAAACTGTGGTTTTTGGGTACAGTCCCGAATCACATGGAGGCAATGAGCGATAGGAGGGGATTCGTCTCTCCCGGTATAGGGGGTTGATGTTGCTCTGTGTTCGATTGACTATAACCGGAAATCCCTGGCCAGGGTTGCTGAGATTTACTTGTAAGTGTTACCAGTAGTTTCTCGAATTGTTATAGACCTCATATCGACACGACTTATCGAGCTATTGGGGTCTGACGTTTACCACCCCTAGGCGAGATATGCGACATATCAGACGAACAGACCGGACTGTACGGTAAGTGTTACTGGTTGGATTCACAGGAGTGTGAGCGGGCTTGCTCGTCGATCTTCTGATCGCTCAATACCCGGGTGGCCGTTACGTTTAGCAGACCGCTTGCGGCTTATGGGTGTTTGATATGATCATCATCTGCTGCCGGCGTATTGACGGGTCTTTAGAGTCCTACACAGAGGTTTCCTGGCTCAAGCAAAACGAAATAGGAGCGCATATGAGATATGTGCGGGACCGAGAATAATACCAGTATGTGATACTGTATTCGATTCTCGTGATTTGTAACATTGATCGGTTATATGCGTTATAGCCGGGTTATCAGATCAAGTGTTGATTCGATAAGTTGTTACTGTTGATATTAGTCGGTTATATACGATATGACCGGATCATTAAATCAAGCGTTGATTTAATGATTTAATCCATAATGATATATTTGATATATTACTTTGCATTAACTAGTATCGGTTCACTTAAGATGGATTTTCTCACTCGCATGTGCACATCGTATATGTGATATATTTTTGTGCACTTGATTGTATCATGTTTGATGATGCAAGATTTCTAGGGTTTGTGTAAAGAATTAAACCTTGGTTAAGTAAATGGTTAGGGTTTTATTTATTTATTCATTCATTTATCTATTTATTTTTGGATGAAAAGAATGAGAAAAGAAAACAAATGGTTGCTTTCTTAGAAGCTTCTTCAAGCTTCATGCAACTTTGACCAAAGCAACCATTCTTGTCTTCTTCTCTAACCCTAACCATTCAACCTAACTCAAGTTAATTCTCTACACTTTACCATGGTTAAAATTATGATAAGAATTCATTTTCTTTTCTATTTTATTATTGATATCATAACATTATCATCTTCTTCTTCTTCGTCTTCAAGAAGAAAACCTAGTTTCCATCAATGGTGATTGATGAAAAAGAGTGAGAAATCCAAATCTAAAGTGAACCCACCTCCTATTTCTTCATCCTCTACCTCTTGCCAAGTAGTAGAGTGTGTTTTCTTCATAAGTTTCATGACTTGGTGAAGTGGGAGCTTGATCTTATGATGCCTCGACGTAGATCATCTTCGGCATCGTCGTCGATGACCTAGCCCGCCCATTTCTCCGATGAAGCCGACACTAGAGCCTGAGATTGGATTTGGACAGCAAGGGGGCTTCGTCATGGAGCTATGGAGGTGGAGAACCGGATCTACAAAGGTTGTATTTCCGTTTTCTCTTTAGTTAAGTTGTTAGCTAGTTTCTAGTTTCGCCTAAAATCTAGTTAACGATCCGTATTAGGGTTTCTCGGCACCCGTAAAATTATAAATTGGCATGGTTGATGCCTTGTGAGACCTCTTTAGAGTGCCTAGGAACCCTACAGCCAAAAACCAGCCGTAGCCCTCAGTCACTTCTTTTGGGTATTCAGTAGTATTCAAGCTATGTATTTTGACCAAACGCCAAGGAATAGTGTTTGGTAGCTGCTGGGTATTCATTTGTTGCATAGATAGATGAGTTGGTTTGGGATAGTCGTTCTGCCATTTTGACCTAACGCAAGCGGCATGTGTGGGTGGGTTCAAATTAACAAGATAGTGACGGGTAGAACTTGGCATGTGACTTATGACATTTTGACCTAACGCCAAGGTTATAAGAGCATGGGGCAAAAATCATATCGGGAGTTTCTAAAGAAACTGTAACTTGCCAAGTATGTGCATACCTTCTGGAGTATGAGTAATGTGGATGCATTCCATCACGTTATCATACGATGAGAATTGGATCCCGATTCCCACTGATTAGTTGGTTTACTCTTCGGGTGATCCCGATTGATTCTTCTTTAGGTTTGGCGGAAAATTTGACAGTACAGTGGGAGGTTTCCGGATTAGATAAAGTGATAACAATTCTGATCTAGGTTAGAGTGCACGCAGAGTGTTTCTTTTCTCTCTCTCTCTTTGGCAACGACCTTTGACCGACCCTAGATTATGACTCAGTGACCAAGTTGACCGAACCTTCTTAAAATACTGGCTTTTGGATTGTCTGAGTTGCATAAGTCATTGCCACTCCTTCTTTTACCCTTTGCATTTCTTAGAACACCCCGTATTACTACGGACATCCACTTCCATTGGATAGATCCATCGTATGGTTATATACGAACTCGAAGGGACTTCTTCGAGGATGGATCAAGGTTCAGGAGAAATAGAATTGGTTTATTCAGTTGTCTTTTATTATCACCTTCTCTCAGGTTGCGAGGGCTCCTTGGTTTAGGAGAGTACACCTATTACGCTTATTGGATAGTCTTATTCCAAACCATAGGCAGGTACTGAAAGGTAGGGAATGAAGAAAACCAATTAGCCTAAGTAGGGTGTCCAGAAGGTAATATGTAAAGACAAAATAAAGGGATTAGAAAGAGGGCAAAGTAAATTGCGACTGATATCATTCACGACCAAACCGCTTACATCGTCGCCACTCCTATTTCACCTTTAAATGAATAAGGTATTATTCAGTTGTCTTTTATCATCACCTTCTCTCAAGATATGAGTACTCCTTGGTTTAGGAGGGTACACCTATTATGCTTACTGGATCATCTTCTTCTAAACCATAGGCTGGTGCCGAACGGTAGGGAAGAAAGAAAACCATTTAGCCTAACGATGGTGTACAG